>OY365801.1:18750625-19988750 GCA_959347355.1 Napeogenes inachia | reverse complement strand
TTTAGAAGGAAGATGAGTTTGGCTGAAAGCCAGGTCGGAGTAAGCACGACTAACTTGGAATGCGAAGAACATAATATACAATATTTCTCTTTCATCGCTACGAAATTTTATATTAACAGTCTCTAATTAAAAGGCAAGATGTATTTCAGTATTACATTGGATTTAATAACGGTTTAATTAAATTGAGGATTAATTGATATTACATTGTGCTGTAATCAAAATTATATACATGTGTATGTGTTGATTAACAGTTTGTGATGTGATGTGGATGAATGCTACCTTGTTTTATTGTGCTCTTAATTAACTATATTCATTAAATTAATTAACAAACTTTAATAGTCTAATGTTAGTTGAAAACAAGTTTAATAGCAATAAACTTAGTGATTATTCTTAATGAAAAAGAGATAACCTGATAAGCTAAATTTAGTGTCTCTTAGTTTCTTAACAATGGAAAAGATTACAAAGAACACATTGAATTATTAGTTATTCCACTTACAAGTTATATTTATGACTAGACAGAAGATCTAAAATCAAGACAAAAGAGACAAAATAATATTTTAGGTAGTTTTTAATAAAATAAATTCAGTGCATATTTTTAAGTCACAATAACGACCAATCAAGAGAAACGTTTAAATTCAATTTACTTTAATTCAATTAGCTTTTAACTCAAACGGCTTTTGGACTTTATTAAAAGTAAAAATTGAATTGATCACGTAAAATAAGTCTTTCAGGTTAGTCATTTAATAAAAGAGTCAAACGCTACTAAAACATTTATAACTTAATAAATTCAAACGATGGTCACACATAAAGTCGTGATGTTAACATCGTTATGTGTATGTCCATCTTATTTCCGGAAAGTAATGTAAGCTTTTATTATGTCGTTGAAAAGAAAGGACGAACTCATTTATATTACGACCTAACAAATAGATGAAATTCTTGGAGGTTACAGTTTTGATTATTATAGTCATTTAGTTAGTTTTATTATCAGAACCAAGTTACATAATATTATATTACATTGATATTTTTGTTATATTATGGAAAGAGGTAAAAATAAACTAGAACTGAACAGTTTTAGAATCACTTAAAAATCTTAAACGTAAATAAATTTTATTACCACGAGATCACCTGGACGCATTGAGACACATTGTGTGGGAACTATCTAAGTACGTGTGGTGCAGCGCTTAGCGTGATTCAATGAGCGTGCTCTCAACGATGTCATATATCAAGTTGGCTTTTAAAGGATCTATTGTTGAGGGTAACGAGATAATTATAACAGACTTCAAACGATGCTGGTTTGAACCATCCAACCATGAACGATGTCATATTCTTTAAAGGTAAAGTAAGGTATTAAAAGTTAAAAGAAAAAACACATTTTTATTTATAAGTTAAACATGGAAACGGCTGGAATAGAAATAATTAGAAAATGTTTCTCTCCTATTGTATTCTTAAACGGACTTAAGCCTGACCTTGTTGTAGCAGAACAATTATGTAATATTAAAAGCTAAGTTACAGAATCTGAAATTATATTTCTGTTATGTTTTCATACTTTAAAATGAGGTCGTACTGTTGGTTTCGTTTATTTATTAAGTTATTTTGTTATTTAAGTAAATATTAAAATAATGTGTCGCAATGCAGTACAATTAGGTCGAGTTAAATATCAAACTAGAAAGGCATTTCTCTGAGTTTTGAGGGTTGTCAATTCACAATGTTTTTGTTGCAATATCTTATCTCCATACGTTTTCTTTGCTACCTTTTCAAATTAAGATGAACATAAAAACAGGTAGGTATACAGAATTTCAGGAAAATAAGATAAAACCTCATCGTGTAAACAATAATGTAACGATCGTTAATGGATAAACAAATAAGCTGGAAAATTAAGTATAAATTTGAGTATAAATATAAATAAAGTAAAATTTTAAGTAAATAATTTTTATTATTAAAAATATATATCACATTTTGCTGCAAATTAGGCGATCTCATTATTAAGCTCTCTTCAGTGAAGTCTGGTTTGGCGCTAATGAGGCTCTTCAGTTCAGACGTCCTGATTATTGCCTCCATATTGTAATTGACATACGATCGAATGTCAATACTTACCTGATATTAACAAGCTCTTCCATAAAGATCAATAATTAATTAATATCATTTGTTTGATATTATTTTTATTTGTTATTGTTATTATTTGTTTGTTGTTTTTTGTTATTATTTGTTATTATTATTATTTGTTTGTTGTTATTTGTTTATTATTATATTTTTATTTGTATATTATTCATTTGTTATTATTAATAATAATAATAAATGAGGCCTATAATAGATAATGTTATTATAAGAAATATAATGCTGATTTTTAGAAATATGTATTCATTTTATTGTACTTTTATAAGATAGATAATAAATGAGACGAAGTTCTTATGGTATATTTACATTATATTAGTCACAAATTATATATTAGTAGATATTGTGAGTAAAGAAAAATATGATTCTTGAGTTGAGATTTTTAAAAGTTATTGTAGAGGACTAATAAACCTTGTATTTTTAATTTATTTATTTATTATGGAAACAAACGATATTATAACATTGAATATATTTTTTTTTTTTTTTTTTTTTTTTTTTTTTTTTTATTCATTTCTACTTTTATCCACGGACACGTCGCCCGTGCACTTTTCGCATTTGGTTTGTATTTAGCATATTAATTTTTGAAATTTTGAGATAACATACTCAAAAAGAAGTCTATTACTACAGGTACCTTAAAAACTATATTAGTAAGGTAAGTCCTTTGCACAGCAATTACACATACTTATATAAATATAAATATTATATATATATATATACATATATATTTTTTAAATTTTTTTTTTTTATTTTTTTATTATTATTTTTTTTATTGTACAATGTTATAATGTGAAGTATAGTATAAGTATTTGATGTATAAAAAAGAAAAATATTATTAAAGTTAAATTTCTTACATTTTCTCATTAATGCCTTCCTACGAAAACACTATTGTGGTGACCTACTGTTATTTTTATTTTTTTCACTCATCACGAGCAAGGTTTCCACGATAGCGAAGTTTCTGTCTTTTATAGCCATCTTGGTATTATATTCTATGATGTTATATTTTGTCGCCTTCATCGCTCTCCTGATGAATCTGCCCGTCGCGTCGTCCTCGCTGTCGGTAAAATACACACAGCTCTCGGTATGACGCGACACTGCTACAACCGCGTGGGGAACGCTGTCGTGCAGTTGCATCTTACTCCTGGTGTTGATTATAAAAACGGAACTGAAAGTGAGTCCTTGTGCTTCGTGTATGGTTAAGATACGCGACCCTTCGCCTGATCCATAACCCTCGTTAGACAATGCTATCTTTTCTTCCTGGGTGTGTACTAAGTACAGTGTATTAGGTTGGGATCTGGGTATTTTCGATTCTGTGTAATTGAGCATTGTTAGGGACTGCACTAGTTTCCTGCTGGAGTAGATGCCGGAGTAGACCTCTTCTAAGGCATACGCGACATCTAAGGGATTCCGATGTGTGCACAGTAATTCTTGGCTGATGGACGTTATCAGGGTGGGACGACAGTACCTCATCTCGAATAGATTATCTCTATCGATGTAAGGTAACTGGTTCACGTCACCGACGAGGAGAATTTCGGCAGCGCCGGACAACCGCGTAGCCATCGCTATGGATCCGAAATGGTTCATAAGAGCCTCGTCTACCACCAAACGTTGATAGATTTCTGACTCTTTGAATCCATTTACTAATACAAAGGCCATCGTACGCACTCGATTCTTTGATTCGTCACCTATACGCTGAGAGATCTTCTCTCTTAGATCTTTAGCCGCCTCGGTTGTGGTTGTAACGATGACGTCCTTCTCCGCGTCGAAGTGCGATATTATCCACGTGGTTTTGCCACATCCTGGAACCCCGTTGACCCAGTTTAGTGTTGGCACGGTCCAAGCTTCAAAGTTCGTTAATGTGCTAGCTTTGTCTAGGATCATATCCTCTAGCATAATCTTGGTGCATTGGGCCGTGACAACAATTGGGTCGTTAGATGGCGTCGTATATTTGGCTTTGCCTGTTCGCTTCGTCTCTTCCCTATCCAACATAACGAAACCACTGGTCGCATTGTATGCTGCCATATGCTCTCCTGCCATTGTGCCGTGAATTATCTTTGCAGTTTGGTTGTTGTATATGGCTGCATCTGCCTCCTTGAGTTTCAGCTCCAAGAACTTCCGATTACCGATTTTAAAGGCCTGAAGAATTTCTTCAAGAGGTATTGATTTAGCCTGTTTAGTCGCTTTTGTTAAAGCTTGAAACTCAAGGAAAGCATTTATGAAGTGATCAAGTGGTCCCTCCGCCAGACGAAGACAAGGCGAACTGACTATTCCCATCTTTGCCTTTATTTTTTTTTGAGGTTTTACGGATTCAGAGCTGGTTTTATTTTTCATCTTTATGAGGTTAATTACCGCAGTTGCCATGGAGCTGGTGGGCATTAGTGTACGACGTGAACTAGTGTGTTGGAGATTTTCCTCCTGGTCATCGTACACCACTTTCTTACCTGGTGAGGTTCTTGATGCTTTTACCATGGACCCTACGGCGGTTGTGATTGCCTTCATGAAAGATTTTGATGTCAGGCTAGGTTTTGACGTGGAGGCTTCTGCTTGTTGTTGTGCTTTTGCCTTCTCCTGTAGTCGTTCCGAACCACTCTTTGATGCTGGTTCTGTATATCCTCCGTTGCCCGGGGGCTTGGTTGGTCCCAAAACATGATGTGGCCTGAGGTATTCAAGGTTTTCTCCTCGGTCTTCATAGACAACTATCTCGTGGTGTATGGAGGCCTTTAAAATACCAATCCTTTGTGATACTTCAGCCTTCTCATACACCAGTACCATAGCATCAACACTGATTGTTCGGGGAGTGATGTTTTCCCCTCCTAACGGCTCTCCGAATTTCGACAGCAGACAACTAGCCTGAGCGTAAGGTGGCTCCACGTCTTTCCGCTCGATTAATACGATAGTTTTATTTACTTTTCGTAATAACCGGCATTCGATGCCTGCCACCTTTGTTACGGGCAATGCTTCGTAAACTTTGCGCTTCATGTTCTGTCTCGACGTGCTCCCATTTATTAATGCCGCTAGTCCCGGGGATATCGCCACTCCACTGCGACTACTAGGAACGCAAAAACTTATACCTAGCTTTTCCTGATTAGAATTCATGAATAGGGCCACCCCTCGAATTCTTATGGACGGATTACTTTTTTCACCACAAGATAAAAGTTGGTGAATTGTTATCGCGTTTGGCTCGGAGTTTATGGGTAACACAGGATGTCTTCGGGCAATCACTTCGCGTGTTTGTATGGGTTGATGAATAGATGGATTAGCGAAAGTACTATTCCTTCTAGCTGCGTTGCGGAAGACTTTTTCGGCAAAAGTAAGGAATGCAGGCCTGATCTCCGAATCTGCCAATATTTTAGGCAGTTCAGACTTGGCCAGATTTCTGTACATTTGGGTCTCCAGGTCATGTCTAGCCGCGGCATAGCGGGGACATTCCAGAAGGACGTGCCAAATTGTCTCGCTTATGTTTGGGTCGCATTCGCAGCCGGGACTATCTTTGATATGGAATCTGTATAAGTATTCCGCTATTCCACCGTGCCCCGTGAAGACTTGGGTGAGAGTGGGGTTTGTTTTTATTTTTCTGAGGATGTGGTATGACTCTTTTATATCTGGCCAGAATATTTTAGTAATGGCTCCTGTGGTGGAAGTTTGGTAACGGTCCTGCCATTTACGGACCGTTTCTTTCCCATTGAATATAATTTAGCACTTAACCATAAACAGTTTCCACAATTATAACTGCACACATAATAGAATTAAAAAAAAAGAGAAGCATAATAATAATGTTTTTTGAAATTGACTAAACACAACCTGAGATAGTATGTGCAGTCAGAATACACATTTTAAAATTTAACTTACAATGGAACAAACTATCTAATAATATAATATTTTAAAACAGCTCACGTTTAGTTAGTTGAATTATATTCTTCAATTATAGAAATGTTCACGTGTGACTTAACAAATGTAAAATGGTGATATGACTATCTAGTAACTGATACCTTTAGAACATATATACGTGCTTCAAATACTTGAACACTTACGAATATTATTACATTTTTATTCCTATCAGTTTATTTTCAAATAAATGGTTTGGTTATATTTATTACGTACTTCCAGAATATCATTAAGGTACATTTTATCACATGAGATATTAATTTCGTTACAGTTAGAATATATTTATGACAAATTAAATTTTGTTTTTTCAGTAAATTTAATATGAAAAGGATTTTTTTTGTAAAAAACTTAATTGTTCTGACCATAATTGAATGATATTTATAGTTGATTGTATTGCATTCTTATTTCTTTCTTCTTCTTATTTTTTTTTGGTTGATTAAGAAATAGACCGCCCCGTTGGTCGAGTGGTTAGCGCAGACGCCTAACGTGTCACGGCGCAATGGGGCTCGGGTTCGATTCCCGGCGGAGACAGGCATTTATGTGATGAGCATAGATGTCTGTGTTTCTGGGTTTGGTCGTTTATTAAATATATTTTCAGTATTTATATATGTATTTCTATGTATTTGTATCGTTGTCTAACACCCTTAACACAAGCAAATAATTTGCTTACTTAGGGGTTAGATCAATGTGTGTAATTTGTCCTGATATTATTATTATTATTATTATTATTATTATTATTATAGACAAAAAATATATCTAACAATACAATGCAAATCGGTTCCACGGTAGAAAAAGATGAGTAAAAGCACTGAAAATCACTTCAGAAGGATATTTGAAATCCCTCGGCGTGGAACACAAAACAAAAAAAAGAACGGGAAAACTTTTTCGCATCCATCATGGATTCAAAGAGTTTTTGGGACATCGAGTGATTTTAATAGGCATACGCCGATTTATCAAGTGAAAAGCTTTCGGTGTCGATGATTTAATATGCGCCAAACAAGAAATTGATCGGGCACCTGCTCTCAATATCCATTGATCCAGGCGAGTGCAGCTTGACAGCACCAATTGTTATGGTAAGATTATTTAAAACCTTTGCTGCTAGTGTCTAGATTCTTCCATTTAAAAAGATTTAAAAGTGTGGACTGTAGCAAATTTGTTACTACAATAGTAGTAAGGAAAAATGTGTAGAACGAGCTTATCTATATAAAAGATCTCTTTTAGCCAAACGTGTGCAAACTTAACCTCTTTCACCTTGTGATATAGATACCTACTTCTAGAGCACAGCAATCGGTACACGCTATATTACAAATACATATTCATTATACATATGCATATGTATCAGCGCTGTGTAGTAAGAGTAATAGAATTTTCTATATACCTATGTATAACATTGATAAATGTGTCCAGGGCATAACAAAGTGTAATGTCTATAAGGCAGTCGTTGATTTGTTGCGCTGTCGTCCAGAATTGATTGAAAACTGAGTCAACTTCACTCGGGTGTATCGACGCTTCTCAAGAGCTCTCATACAGAAGTATATTGGATGTTACTAGAAGTAATCATATATATTTTGTGAATTATTCAATGTTAATTTTCGTTGTGTATATTTTCAGTTACAAGTATGTAGTAAATTGTAGTAGTTTATCTAAATACGCTGAATATTTATTTTTCCCGATCAAATGTTTGAGTTTGGGTAATCTACATAATGCATCAAACTAATACAAGGATCAGGTTGTGTTGCTATTCGTAACAAATTCGATTCAGTATCGTCTGAGAGCTTCTTATTCAAGCGCATAGTACAGTTCGTGGTAAAACCAATTCTAAACACGAATCCGAGATGGACTGCGAAATTGACGGATCGTGCTGGGAAGGCCTGAGTTTGTTCTGGAATCGATTCAAATGAATTCAATTTACTTCCTTCCGGTGGCTGAGTTATTTTAAAATTTGAATAGTAAAATTCTAATTTTTAATACCGTTTTCTTTTAAGCAAAGTCTGCATTTCGATATTTGCTTTTTGAGTGGGTTTATGTACAACATTGTTAAAACAATTTGCACGTACAACTTGTCTTGTAGGAACCTCAGGTTGTGGGAGCCTCAGGATCACAACAAGTATTCATTACAATTTGGCTTTAATGAAAAGCCATGTATATGAATACTATTATATTAAGTCATGAATGGAGTCACATGAATATTTCTGATTCTGGAATTATACACGTCTTTAAAGTATAATTTTCGCAATTTAGATTTATTAGTTTCTCTTTGCCGTTGGAAACAGCGCTCGAATGCCTTTGAACTCTGCGAATTTCATTTACCTGAAGGGCACAGATGTCCTAATCCAATATTCAATTTGAATTTCAAAGACCTGTACATACTAACTACTATCTCTGAGTTGCTATTGGGTCAATTATTTGTAATTTGTATCTAAACTAAGGAAAGCTTTATTGTTATTTTTGTTTTCAAACGTTATCAAATAATGTTTGAATCAAACATTTTATAAAAATACACCCACAAAAATAAGACTGAATTGGAAAATATTTCATACATATACAATAAAGCAATATTTTAGCGTTAAGAAAATTCACAACAGAACAAAAAAAAAGTTATAGCAACAAGCTCATTTGCTGTATTCGATTTTGGCTTGTAAAATATTATGTTAACGGAATGTTTTATTTATTTTCACTATTTCTTTATAATAATAAAGTGATTGTTTTATAATATCAGTATTCCACAAACAAAGTGCTATGGATACTTAATTGTTTCAAAATATCGTCAATTTAATGCATAATCACGTTTTGCTGTCGGCATCGCCCGGGGCTGGTCTGTCCGTCATTAGTCACGTTGGTATCAAGTTTCCACCATATAAAAACATGTGGTAGTCATAATAATAATATTTATTTATCATAATGTAGTATTTATATCAATAAACATAAGTATATAACTTATTAGCCACTTAAATTAATGTAAGTTCAGCATTATTTATTTATTTTTTAATTGTTAGGGAAAAATTTTCAATTTACCCTCGTTTAGTAGCTAAAAATGCAAGCCACTTTCAAGTCTCTAAGTGCAGCGGTTAAGACTAACAGTGTACCTACTTTTTATTTAAATTGACTACATAGGGTTTTATTTGTTAAACGAAAGTCTATAGAGAGAGTTATACTAATATAATAAATAAATAGTTTTAATTTTGAAATTTTTTTTGCCAATATTATTGAGCATGAATTTCATACATTTGTATGATTTAGAAGATTTGCCGGCAAAATTTAAAATTGTCTGTTCAGCGTTCAGGAAGCTTTGAGCCCGATGTATACCTCGAAATTTGACCGAAGCCCAAAAATTCCATCGTGTTGATTAGTGCTGTGAAATGATTCAAAGATTTAACGGAGATAATTCAAATGCCGTGTTCAATATACTTACGGGTGACGAAAGTTGGATTTACTGTTATTATTCGGAAACCAAAAGACTGTCAGGTCAGTGAGTGTTTCCTTTCGAGGAGCCAACCAAAGTAAAAAGAGGTCAAAATGTGGGAAAAAGATGGTGGCCTCGTTTTTCGGAAGGAGAGATCATTACTCGACTATGGTTTAAAAGGCTTAAAAAACAGTTAGGTACTGCTGAGGGGTACATTAACTATTGTTTACCATTTGTTATGGAAAAGGTTCGGGACTTCACCACGACAACGCTTCGTGGCACACCGCCCTAATGTCACACCCTGTGATTTCTATTTATTCCTGAAAATAAAAAAAAAACTTCGAGAAAAATGTTTCATCCACGTCGAGGAAGTACCTGCATTTCAAAATGCCCTTGAAAAGAACCCCAAGGAGGAGTGGGCAAAGTGTTTTTCTCCCTGGTTCCATCGCATGCAGCGATGTATTGATATGAATGGACACTATTTAGAAAAGACAATAAAACTAATACCTTGCTAATTTTTGATTTTCTAAAAACTCTCAGTGTGACCCTCAGATCCATAATGTTTATTATGTTTTCTCTGCTTTCAAAACAATTTCACATGTAGACTTATATTTTGACATTTAGAGAAACCAATTTCTTTAACCATGACCAGTATACCATCGTTCCGGTGAAACACAATCGGATTTATTTCTAGAACTAATAGCTCTTACTATAGTTTCGCTTGTCAAGACACAATAAGTTACAAACATTGGAGCGTACAGTACAAAATGTACGACATGGACATACATCTGAATCTTACGTTAAAGTATAAAAGCTGACTTCACAAACCATTGAAATATGGAGTACTTTATTCAATATTGTTTTCGTAGGATTGTTGTTAGCAAATCTAGACAAATTGATTTGGATTCCGTAAATTAATTAGTGCGTATATTTGTTCGCGGTATGTATTTTAAGTACACGTACGACGTGGTAAGACCATATTCTGACGGATAATGAATTTAAAGTTTACTTCTATTGTTCTGAATAATAATAATATCAAATATGAGTATTTGATATTCACAATTTCCTTTTTTGATTTTACAACCAGAACGAAATCTTTGAATGTGGATACATATAAACTATCATACCCAAATTTATCCATGAATGCGAGGCCAAAGATTAAAGGCAAATTATATAAAATATGAAAACCATCCAAAAGATAGTTTCAGCATTATTAAAACAAGAAACTTTCCCATTAATTACTACATACATTTGAGTCTAGTTATACAAAATCTTTTTAGATCCGCAAATAATAGCGTCGCCCGCTGTATTGACAGATTGTATAAAGATGAAGTAGATGCTTTTAGCTTCTACTTTCTATTTAGCCGCATTACTGCTTATTTTGCTTAGAATGAATGGAACTACAAAAAAAGTCTTTGTATAAAAATGGTTTCACTGAGTTTTTATTTAAAAAAATATTAATTAGAACTCTTGTGGAGTACTTAGCTCTGTTTAGGTTCTTTTGTATTTCAGGTACTTATTATTAGTAAACAATAATTATTTTGTTACTAACTAATGAGATAAAAAGTACCACAGTATAGTGTATTTTAATATCATAGTCACAAATATTTTCTTTTAGGACGTTTGTATGACAAAAAATTATTAACCTCTGTAATATTAACTACATATATGAATATAAATATACATTTCTGTGTACTATAATATATTTTGTACAAATTATAATAGAATATTGGTTATCGTTAAAAATACTTCCACACAAACTTATAAAGGAATTGCCTTTTTATCTTTCCAAACATGCGTCCCATTCATCAGTTTCGCCCCAACACATGTCTGCCGCCTCTTTATCCGGCCTTCTTAATTAATTACTTTTCGGGATTCCCAGCCAAAAAGGTTAAAACGAAACGAATTGTTCGGTGTAAGTGGAAAAGGTTGTTATAGCAAAGCCCACAGACCAGTATCATAATATCCGGTTCAAATGTTCGAAGCTCAATTAAAATGAGTTGCGGATGAATGTATAGAATTAAAATTACAGCCAAATATATGAGCAATATACAAATATATAATAAGTGTTATCCTTTTTCAAAACAATATTTTTTGTTGAAATTAGGGTTGTATATTTTTTTGAATTGTGAAAATTTAATTAAGAATTTATATGTATTCATGTATTTTTATAAATAATAATTTGTATGTAAATAATACAATAGAAATGAAATAATTTTATTACGATCTTATCATGTAATTAGACATCAAGTATTAAGAACACAAAAGGCATTGCTTTTACATTGGAAGTTCCAAGTTTGTAAGTAGGACAAGGCGCTAGTCATTTCGCAGCCTTATGCATAGCAGTCTTTGTCTTCGAGGACTTCGCTTTATGTCTGTATCTATTGTACCACAGCTGTTGGTTATCTCAGAAATGGCTGTCTCAAAACTACCGTGTCAGATGCATGTCAGGTTAAAAGAAGTGAAATATGTATTCCCTGTCATAATCAGAAACATGTGGTAGAATGATTGATTGAATACCCACTTTTCCAACATTGGATAATGAATCACTATTGTATAAACCAAACTCAAATAGTGTATAAGTGCAAAGTTTGTGTTTACTTAGTTGAGTCGAGGCACTTTGAGTTGCAAATAAATATATATTTTATTCTTTATTTCCATCCTCCAACTTTACCATGCGTTTTTAATTATCTTATTCTCTCACTACTGAAGTTCGGAATAGAGTTAACGAAGCTTGAAGATTGTTTTGTTTTAATAAGGTTGGTTTTTATTTTTTTTTAGATGACTATCGATTTATGGAACTGTCATATGTGCCTACCTATACAATTAAAAGATGATAATGTGATTTTGAAATCATAAAACTAGAGATCTATAATGTTATAAATCTATGTATAATAAAAATATATGACCGCTAATTTATTACAGACGTAAAGAAAACGTTTGGAATTTTCTGATGAAGAAAAATATACACGCAAAAGTTGTTAATATTGTAATATATTTTATATTCTATATATCTAAGCACTTAAAACAAAAGCAGGCCAATGTGTGCCTTATATTTAAAGTTGATGGTTTAAAGTAGAATGCACCAAACGTTAAACATAACAAAACAATGTTTACCATAAAGAGAAGTTGGGGAGTTATTTTCACTTTTCCTCTAGTTATGGAGTTTGCAACATTAAGATGTTTTCGTTCGTTTAATTAAAATTGATGCTTTGACTCTCGTGAATTATTTTTTATTAGTCTTTTTATTTGGTTTGTTTTGTTTATGTCTGTGTTCGAAAATATTTTTAACATTCGTGGAGCCTTTGACAGTTTTTTTTAATTTGGGTAAGTTATTTCAAGATTTTTTTTATATTTGCTTTTAAAAAAAATGAATTTCTATTTTTACAATGGATAGATAATTTTAATAAAAAAATGTTATATCTATCTCTTTGTAAATTTTAGTGTTTCATAATGATGTACTTCATACAGTGCCAAAAATAAATAATTGTAAAATTTCAGAACGGAACAAGATGTTTGAAATCAGCTGTTACCGGCGACTGGCGTCCGTTCGGGTGTTTCCGTTACCCGTCGTCTGACGACATCCGGACTTTCGGCTGGCAAAGCCGATTGGTCAGTTTTCTTGGCAATCGTTCCCTGATTCGTGGCTTAAGGCGTTCCAAATTTTTAAATTATGAATCGCGTTTTCGGAATTTAAAATTTTCTGGATCCGGATAAGAATATGATCGGACAGTTAGTATGCAATTGGAATTTAAACTATGTGTATATGTGAGGATGATGGTGTTTTAAATATGTGATACATATTCGTGTATTTCTATAAAATTACAGTTATTAAGTGGTTGTACGGTAGTTATATTGAGGATAATCTTCTGTGTTATAACTCCTATATATTAAACAAACAAATAGCAATAGTTTTATGCATAAATAGCAATTCTAGCAATGAAATTGTAACTAATGGAGAGTTTACTTTAGAGCTATTAGTCTGCAGTGGTTTGTTAGTGATTTATGTTTCAACGAATTTCTCGAAGTGGCGTTAAGCTATTGGTTTCATGTCTGACCTATCCAATATAAGACCACTTTCAGTTCTATTACTACTATTTAGGTGTTCTCAGTTATTTAATCTTCTTTTTATGTTTATCGAACATTGTATTAATTAATTAGATATTTAAATGTCGTTTTTAAGTTCGCAGCTTATTATGTTGGAAATTGTCTTTAAATATTTATACCAGTGATGCCTTAAAGACGTTACCTCCGTCTCGATAAACTCGAAATAAAATGCTTAATTCAGCTATTTAGTTTTAGCGGGCAGCGATAGGTAGATCAATTGGTAAAGCGACGGGATGGTTTTCAGAAGTCAGTGGTTTGAATCAAATTAAATTCTTAAAATTTTAGAAAATAATAAATTTAAAAATATTCTGTCCTTTAATCTAATGACCATCATCATTATAACATTTATGAACTAACAATATTGTAATCACCATTGGACACTCGCTGAACGTACATCCTCAAAGTAATCATGAAATGTCACATATGTACAAATACAATATTAAAAAAAATGTCAAATACAATATTAAAAATCTAAAATTAACTGCTAAAACATATTTTGAACCGTATATTTCTGTTTTATAATGTTTTTATAAAAATTATTTGATCTAAGTAAGAACTTCAAAAGTTATCAGTTATTTCGGCCTCGTTAGAAGTCTGAAATATATTATATGTGAAGCCTTTGATTTCAGTCACACCCTGGTCTCCATTAAAAGAGATAATGTAACGCGTGATATGAAGGACCCTCAACATTAAGACAAAGCAATAATTTGAGACCCTTGAAATGAATAGCCTCGGTAACCATTGTGAATATTTATGATGGTTTCCTCAATAAAACATGGTAACCACTATGAGATACTGTACTATCAAATAATAAATAATAGTAGTTATAATTGTCTTTGATGGACCTACGCTAGTAATAAAAATACTATGCTAAATGTACACTTACCTTTAAAACTAATGTAACTAAAAAAAGTGTTTGTAATGCATTTTTTAAAATAAATATAGAATGAAAACTCCTTTGATGTGATTGGACTCTGCGACTTCTGAGAGTCTGTCACCATTATTGTGCCATTTTTTTTTGTGTTTCTGTGGAATTTCTAACCATTGAAATTAATATACCTCAATGCCCAGGGCATTCACATGTAATCCTATTCTTATTTATATTTTATATCTAAAAAACGTATGTTCCATACAAATCTAGGATTTTAGGTAATTAGGATTCCGGATTGTGGATCGCTATAGAGACGTTACCTTAAGACAAAAAATACTGTGAATTCCCGTACAGTAGTATGCATTTGAAAAATTAAGCAGTTGTTTGAGTCTGAAGACAAAACAAGGTGATCTTCCCGTAAAAAAGACCCGTGCAAATTTTTAACGTAGAAATCGGATGTAAAATATATAAAACTTAGTAACTTAAAATAGTCTTACTTTGAAGTGTATCAATTGTGAAAATCTTTAAAAGTTCTAAAGGTATCTCCGCTTTATTTGATAAAAAATATTTCGTTGACAAATTCTGAATGAAAGTCCATCCCATATAATACATATGTCTACAAAAGTAATGCTTTCAACAAATGTTAACACTAGCTGAACTTGTGATGTACTAACCACGGAGGGGTAAGTCGTAAGGGCTGTTTTCATTAAAGAGAAGTAGGTCTTTGTTGTGAACACTAGTGGGTACTTCGTCAAAATAGACATATGCGTTTGTATATAAAATGCTTTATGTATGTTATTCGTTTTATAAAAGAAAACTTTTATAAAGAAAAAATG
Organism: Napeogenes inachia; assembly: GCA_959347355.1. Taxonomy (NCBI): domain Eukaryota; kingdom Metazoa; phylum Arthropoda; class Insecta; order Lepidoptera; family Nymphalidae; genus Napeogenes; species Napeogenes inachia. The sequence continues at coordinate 19,973,539 of OY365801.1, read as the reverse complement.
TCAAGGTATAGTAAAAATCTTATTAATACAATTAATTAAATTATAACATCATAAAATCCAAACTAAAACTTGCCTTGACACGGTTGAAGATGGACATATGTTTTTGTAAATAGCATCACTAAAAGCTAACTAGCTCTACTAACTCTAACAATACAAACTAATTACACCACCTGAATACAGCCTGACCTAAGCGTCCTATTATTTTTCATTTTCAGTAAATATATAACACATTATACTAGAGATCATTAATTTTCCTCACATGTCATAATTTCTCACCACTAAACTAGTTTCATAGTTATTGTGTAACAGTTATGGAAACAACAGACTCATATGAGTCTCGGTTTTGTGTTTACTGAGTTGTTACAATCGAATAAGTACTGTAATGTGGTTATATTACTGAAATCAGAAATGCATTGTATCCCATCTATTGCATTTGCATTTTACATTGGATTATATTTGATCGTAGTATTAGTTTTTATTCAATACAATTGTAAGGAGTATTGTTAAGTTGTAAATGGTTGTTTGTAGTTCTTTAACATTGTAACTAGACAATCTCATGATGTGATAATTTACCTATAATATAACTGTACCTTAAAACGACAAGGCATCTAAATAGATTGACCTAGAAAGTTCCTCTTATTTATTGTTCCTTCTAATAATACAAAAACAGAAAATATTTTTAAAACTTGATTTAGGAGTGTTATAATGTCCGATAACATAAAATATAAGGTCGCTTTCATAGCGCTATTACCAAATTAGTTCTTAGAATGCTTTATTTTATGTAAAGGCTCAGTTCATATAAAAATATACGGAATATCAGTACTATAAATAGCATATAAATAATAGGAATAAATTGAATTTATATAAATGTGACATATATCACAATTGCTGCAAACGAAACTGAATTATCTGTTCCATAAATCGTAATATAAACAAATCTGTAATGTATGGTCGTCAAATGTAAATTCATATTATTTCGACCAATATTAGCTCACCTCTAATTGCAGTCTAAACACTGGCGGCTTAACGTTGCTGGTCAGATTTCAAAATAGAGATGGTAATATACTAATCTTGATATATTACTTTATTTGTGTTATTTAGATTAAATAAAATAGTATTCGTTTTTGTTACTATGGTTATTCTTAAATTGATTATTTTAAAAGCAGAACAAAGTATAATATAATATAAGTAAGTAATACTGTTGTGTTTCTATTGTATATCACAGTTTATTATAAGGTCAGGATTTGTTTTCGACACAACTTTTATGGTTCAATCTGTAAAGTCCGTTAAAGGTTAAGTAGTAAAAATATCGCCCTAACCCATTAATTATATTTGTGGATCAGGTCGAAAACGAGTAACGGGAACATTAAAATTAGTCTATAATTAAGAATAGGTCCTTAAAAGTAAACAAAGTTTATTGTTTAATTATTGTATTGTTTTAAGGCTTTAATAAAATAACAGTAATTTAAAACAAATTAACGTGATGTTCAAATCCTATTACAATAATAAATTTAGTTTCGAGGTTTCGTGTTAAGTGGTAACCACTCAGTTTTACATTTGATTAATGATAAAAGCAACCAGAATTATTGTGTATATTAAAAAAATAATAAAACAACTTGCCGGTCTTATTTGTATATATTACGAGCTCCTTATTTATATAATATTAGTCCTTTTACCTCGTTAGCACCATCCGTATTTTTATATCTTTTTAAATGATTCTACGTAAATAATAAAGTTTACCATATAACGATCAAGAGAGCGGCGCAATATTTTTAAGCGGGAAATATCTTTAAGCAAAGAGCATTTAGTGGCAACAGTCGTTGGCGGCAGTGTTCTCTTACCACCAGATGACCCGCAAGTTCATTTTTTCCTTTTTCATGACACCGTTAAGACATTTTCTTATTTACAACACTGTTAAGAACTGCGACTTCTGAGTCCGTCTTCGTCGTTAAAACAATTTTTAATTATTTTGAATATTATAAAGTTTGAAACCTAGGTTATGAATATCAAAAGAAACCTACCAAGGAGACTGCTAAATGTATTAACGTAACTAATACATTATTGTTGATAAAAGCGATGGACTTCCGGAACTCACAGATTCAAGTAGTGTTCGTATTAATGCTATATCTATTTTAAATAAATTGTATATATTAGTAATTAAATATTTTTTGTTATAGGTATGTTACCTGGTCTACGTATTATCTTAGCAGATATACTTTTGGTAAGAAATATTTAACCAATAATTTTAAAATGACACGAACATAATTTGAGATGATAATGTAATTAATTTAAAATAAAAATAAATATTTATAATCATCAAAATGCGAATTACCTAAGGGTGTATTTAGCAATTTAATCTCAACTTTAAGCAATATACATTGAATTTTATAAGTATAATGAAAATCAAATTGTCTAATGAAAATCAATTACTTCTAAGAAATTCTCGGAATAATCTGTGTTTGAAATTTACTAATATTAAAGTTTTCCGGGTTAAAGAGATAACTGGAATCTTAAATAAATTCAAAGTAAGCATTTAAAAGATTTTGTTGTTTGATATTATAGATTATTTATCTTAAATTGGTATTGAATCTTTATCAAATATCTAGATATAAATTTTAAATAATATGATATAAACACATTTGTTTTACTTTAACTTATTTTATAAAATTCGACATCAAACTCATGATACAATCTATAATGTTTGATATTTACAATTTTAAAGCCATTCATTTAATCGAGGTTATGTTGTAAAATGGTTGTACTCCAGTATAGTTTAATAGAAGGTCTGGTAGCACGGAACCAAGTCACGCAAGAATTTGATGTCACCTAACTTAACAGTGAAGCAGTCGAAAGAAGGTGATAGATCGTTTGCGTACCAACTTACAATACCACTACAGAATGGTAATTGTGTTACAAAATGTTGTTTAAATGTTTGTTTTATTTATTACTATATTACGATCCTCATTGTTTGTATTTTGTATTATACGTAATTTGTTATCTACGTCCAGAAGAGCTCTTTATTATTATTTCATACTGTTCGTAATATCGATGCAGAATGTTATAAAGATTTATCCCAAAAATAACAATCTAATCCTGTGTTAGAATATCTTGCTAAATATATTATTAAAATGATTTTATTAAAAAATATTAACCCCATCGAATGCAAAAATACTAAATTCCGAGGATTTTAAGCAATTTGTTCGTTACTAAATTGTATCTGATCAAGTTTATCAAACTTTTTAGTGACAGATGAAGGTCTGTAGAGTTTTCGAAAGGAATTAAGAAAGAAACTGTATAATCAATTATGGAATTATAGAAAGTGTTATTGATAAATCACTTATTAATATTGTTACGTCTGTAATTAAATTAATTATTATTTTATGTTCTTCTTTTTGTTTTTTATTTTATCATTCATATTATACATATATATGTCAGGTATATAAAAGAATATAAAATAGACGATATTTCTATTCATATAATGTCAATTATATTTATGAATATTAAATATTTGGAATATAAATAAAAGTCGTTATAAAGTTATTATGATTAGTGTAGTTACTACGTCACCTAAAAGTGCCTCATTATACTATTTTTTGCTACTATTTTAATAATAGAGGAACCTAAAGCAATATATAAAATACACAAAGAAATTGCAAATATATTATAATCCCAAGTGCTAATAGCGACAAGGCATTAGCATGATAGAAGATCACTTCATTTTTCTCGTTCCCACCATCATTCAACGTCTCGTAGTGGCGGATGTAAAGATATGAAGCATTTATTATAGTTCGAATCTTAAAGCCAGTTTCAGTTATTATAATATGATAAAAATTTATAATAATTCTATAATCATTTTAGATACTTTCGGCTTATATCAGAAAAACTTAATTAGGAGATGATTTTTTTTTTGGAACAGGTGTTGAGGAAATATATATATATATTTCTAACAGTATTAAAAATTTATGTATATTAATTTTTAATACTGTTAGCCCTGTTGGCTATTACAGCGTCACCGGGGGAGCGGGTGGGTCAGGAGACCCACCCTTAAAAAGGGGGGGCCAGATGGGCCCCCATGGGGAACGATGTCCCGAGGGCGTCTCAGATTGAGACACGGACCTCGGCTCGGAGCGTCGTTAGTCAGGAGGGAAGCTAAGGAAATTTGGACACTAGCGTCCTCCGACGGCAGAACGCCGGAGCAACAGAGCACTTATTCAGTTGGGACCTCGTCTATACCGGTATAGACGGTGTGTGTCTGTGTGTTGTGTGGTGTCACTTATGCCTACGCGTACGTTATTACCTACTATGAACGCGTACAGCAAAATAACACCTATTGTGGTATATTATCCACTGGTATAGAAAAGGGGTTGTTTTGCCAAATAGAAAATCAATTACTCAACAAGGCTCCAAGAAATCAAGGCTAAGCGATATTTCGAGGCACGTCTATTACGAAACGTATCGGTAATGACCCGGAAAACCAAATTGCCCGAAAACAATACAGTTCGAAATAATTGCCATTCAGTTATTTTTTAAATGATTCTTTGTTCGGAAATTAACTCTACAACAGATATATTTTTACGAGCATTATTATCTTGAATTTGGTTAAGTTAATATATAACAGTAAAGCATATCCAAATATTAATAATTAAACTTATTTATTTATTTACATATTTTATTGCACAAAGGCGCACATATGGCGGCTTTAAGGTTAAAGAACTCATTATCAGTCAACTGACATAGTAAACAAAAAGAACGAATGCTGGGAAATAATATGTACAAAAACTATAAAAGTAATATGGAATCTATAAAACTATTTTTACGCACACACACACATTACAAACTAAAATTATCAGTTGTTATTATTAGAAGAATACATACTTTGTAAATTGACGTTTTCTTAACATTTATTAGATACTAAAACTTGAACAGCTAATGCAATTTAAAGAAAAACCAAAATAAAATTTTATACTTCATTTAGTGCCAAAGTCGTGTTGTTGTATAAAGGGTTAGAACGCTCCATAAAGAAATCGAATGGAAAATGGCCTTTTTCTTCAAGTCTTTGAAACGACTTTACGAATGTCGACAGTTTTATTCACTCCGAACAGTTTTTAGGTCAACCCGTTGGGGTACTTTTGACCTACAAAGCGATGCCTCTCACCTAATGACGCGATCATGTGGGATATTTAAACTTTAGAAATAAAAGGAATTACGCATTGAAAAGGTTGACGCATACATCCGCTGTAGCGCTTTTTAAAAATATCTTGGCTAACCATCCACTTTTTAGTGTTAGCTAATGCTGAAATGTTTATATGATAGAAGTTGCTCTGAAATATATATAATAGTAATTAATTTCATTTTTAAAACTTTACAACTCTAAGTTATTAGAAAAATCTAGATAAAATCTAAGTAGGTAATAACTTTTCAATTAAATATCAATATCGTTGTCATTATAAATTTCGTTATTCTTAGCACGCTTTCAAATCACTGTCGTTTATTAGAACTAACTTGTGAAAAGTTTCAAATAATCCAATAACATGAAAGCAATTAAATTAACTTGAAGAGGGACAAGGTTAATTTTTTGTAATTGTTAAACTTTGTAACTTTTAATAACTTCGGACTAATTACCGGACGAGATTAATGAGTTGAAGTGCTACTTGATCCATTAGTTACATACCACATGTAAACATGTTGTCGTAAACAATTAATAATATTTTTTCTCTCGTCATCCTCTAGTGAACGCAAACTTTGATTGGTTTCAGAACCCATATAAGTTATGAAAGTAATCTCCAAGTATTATTAACAGAAGAGTCAAATATATATCAATTTATGATTTCTTAGGGATTAAGAGTATAAAAGGTGAAAGTTAAAAAATACTATTCTTTTTCAATGACTAATGTTCATCTATCATTCAACAGTCATTGTTTGATTATCGGAATAGTGGTTTATAATAAAATAAAAATCTACCCACATAACATAAAAATACAATAGGTATCTCAACAAGCCCCAAGCGTAAATTTCGTTCTCAATTCAAGTATTTTATCATAATCCTATAAAATAAAATGTAACATCGCTGGGAAACACTTAAGCGTATCGAGTGCACCCTGGTTATGGGACAATGAAAATGAAATTGAATTTTAAAATCCAATTGATATTTATGCATCGCGTACAGAAACGTTTGTGGTATTGAATAGATTGAGTATTATTTATTTATATCTTTTTCATACAAGCTGTGAGTGTGAATGTAAGTCAAGTTTTGAACGGCCTCCTACGGCTCCAAGATTTGTTGGTGGGCTTCTCTCAGCTCCAGCTCCAGGGTGTCGGTGCGCCGAAGGGCCTGCTCATACTCGAGACCACACTCATCAAACCTAGCCACTAATAACTGTAATCTATTACACTCCTTTTCAACATCGTTATATTTAACATGTAACTTAGAAAGTTCTGTTTTTGATTTGTCAAAGTCCTTACTCACTTTTAATTCTTGTAATGCCAGTTGGAGTTTGTTCTCCTCTTGGCGTGAAAGGGCACGTGAACCAGTCATCATTTTAATATTAAATAAGGTACCAATGTGCAAAACCAAACAAAGTGCCTATATTGCTTTGTTCCTGCAATAAATGCGACAAAACAAAGAAACTGAGATTTGCAGAAACAAAACTTATATGAAATTGCATGAGACAGTTATAATTAAAAAAAAGAAAAGACTGAAATTACCTTAAAACTAGAATACATATCTATTTTAGAAAATTTGAAATTTGTACGTTACCAATTAATGGTCAATTTTTACTTTCTTAGAGATTTACAATATTGAAAAATAATCAGTAGATCTCTTCGAAACAAATTATATGATTATAAATGTTATAGATTACCCTTTGTTTTATTTAATTATTAAACAATTTTAGTTCAAAAATAAAAAAGGCGACAATAATCTTAATATATGTTTTTATACCACACAAAAATATTAGCTATTAGGCGCCTCGTACGGAATAGTATACATATTATTTTTAATTCATTGCTGAAGGGCAACTAATAAATTGAAAAAACTAAAAGGTTTCAAAACCTTTTTTTTATGGACTTAATTATAAATAAACAATTACTCCACAATTCGTCATTTATAATGGTATAAACATGGTTTCATGGAATACAATATGAAAAAATACTGTGTAATAAAATATATTGGTCAAAAAATATCAATTTGAAAATAAAGTGTCTAGTGACTCAAAGTGACTTATTCTTATGATCAGAGAAGGCTTTTTTGTTTAATTATTTCTTTTATTATTATTATGTATCACAAAAATGATAAAAAAATATATACTTTGAGTATCCTTCTTTTTTTGTTTATTACAGAGATTATTAAATCATACTAAATTCTATTAATAAAAAATAAAAAATCTTTTTTAATAAGATAATTACTATTGAGTTGACTTTGGGGATACATACAATGCAACATATTTTTATCTGTTTCAAGTTGTAGTGCTGATAATTACATCCACTATCACTAGCTATTCATTTCTTTGGCTTTTATTTTATTTCTTGTGAACTTTGTTTACCTACATTCTTAACATGGTTATAGGTATTTTCTACCGGTCTTTGTATACATTTATAATAATATAAAAAACTTATACCAATAAAAAGCTTTACCAATTTATTCTCAGGAGCAGAAAAAAAAAATACCTTAAGCTTGGTTCAAGAATAAATAAGTTTCTGATTTTTCTTCATTATTAATATTACTAACCAAACCGCATTTTTACGTTGATTTACTTGCAACTGAAGTTAAAAATATTTCAAAGAGAAAGTTTCAAAATCAGTGTAATGTGTCAGGGGGTTTGTAACCTTTGATTTTTTCTTCAACAAATTATCTGTAGTAAAGTATTAACCTTTACATGTCCCTACAGGGATCGGACCTTTTTACAAATTATGGAAGGAAGTTTAAAGAATTTTATAACGAAAACAAAAATAACATATCTTTGTAACTTATTTCATCATAATATAAATTTTATTAAAGAGATAAAATTAAATACACGTTTCTTTTGTATCAAATATATTAAACACATACAGCCACATTTAAATAAAAGACAAGATAAGGAAATATTAGTAAGAGAATAATAGGAATCTCATAACACACGAAGCGTGGTACTACTCACTGCATTATAACAACGTATCCCATGCATCGTTAAAATGGGGCGATAAAAGCAGTTCACTCCTAACGTTTATATCTCTCTACTTCTAAGGCGTTGTTTTACTAGTCGCGAGTATCAATTTGTTTGTTTGGATGAGCTTTTATCTATCTCTTATTTCTATGAGAATGCTTCCAGAAAAATAATTCGGTTTAGAATTGGTCGGTTTGATACATAAAATTAAATCCGTTGTTTTTCTAGAACGAAAAAATAATAATAATTAGCACGAAACAAAACATTCAGAAACGTATATTTTAACAATTCAGTGGCTAATATAAGTCTGTTTCTATAACAGAACACAAAGCGGTTTTGAGTTCGGTAAAAGAGGAATTGCAGTATATAAGGACATGGCTTTATACATTTATATCTCAACACTGCAGCCTCAAGGACCACGATGTATGCTGTACGATATTGGATGGTTTTAGTGCTCAGGAAAATTGGACCTATTTGTTACTTGGCACTTTAGGATCGGATGAATTAAAATGTAGACTTTCTAAGTTAACTACTTTTGTTCTAATTATTTAAACAAAATAAAATATAGCTATTTTAATTTAACAAAAGTCAAAAGTCAAAAGTCAATAAATGACGCAGCCCTATTAAAAAACTCTTGTTAAAAATAACGACAATAATGTAATTTCTTTAGATATAACTTTATTAAATTATATCATTGTGCAACGTATCATTGACAATTTTTGTTCTTTTATTGAAGGGAGGAGAGTCAGAAACATGCCAAGATTATTAATATTAAAATAAACCTTATTATAAATCTAAACCATCTAAGGGATTATCAAGGACTCAATCATAACACATTTTAATTAAAATCGCTCCAGCCATTTAAAAGATCAGTGACAAAGATACGTACAAACAATTGTATATATAAATGTATAGAGAATCGAATAGGGAGAAAAAAGGGGGTTGTTTTTAACTACGAATCTCTAAAAAGGGTTGTTAGCATAACCTCAATTCGTTTAAGTGATTGCCCTAAAAGGGCTGGAGATTTACATGCAAATGCTTATAACGATGACGGGGTGAAAAAAAGTTCGACGGGACACAATTTAGTATCTTCTCCTTTGTTTTATTATGTCTTCTATTTCTGATATCTTAAGATCGATAAAATCCACTGATTTACATAACATTCAATTTTCACTTCAATCAGTTTAGGCTGTTTTATGTCTATATATAGAAAGAGTTTTAAATAACAAGACAGACAAAAAACTTTCATAGAAACAATGTCAAAAATGACAAGTTCAATGCTCCAGTTCTGAAATCTACCAAAAACGAAACACATGGTCAAAATTCCGTAAAAAATAATAAATCGCTTCCCAAAAATAAAAAAAACGACCGAAACTTCGGATTCGGTTGTAGTGAATAGGTATAGTCCGTCAGAGTATATTCTTTGTGGTTTTCTAAAAAAATCCAATGTGTCAAAACTAGTATTACTTTATTTGAATACTTTTCTATGTTATCTATAGCCTGTTGTTCTGACAGCCATTGTGCTAGTAATGTATGAATGTGTGGAGAGGAAGTCTATCGTTGTTTGATACACGTCGCACTTCATCAAGACATCAACAATTTAATTGATAAAGTCATATAACTTAAAACATTAAGGGAACTGAAACTAGTTTTATTTAACATTTTTTATTTTAAACAAATCACCTTATCAACTATGTAAATTGTGACAAAATAAAGCTGTATTGTAAATAAGTAAACAATCAAAGCAAACCTAAGTTTATTTTTACAATCAAGTAAAAGGGACAAAAGTTCGCCAAAACTAATTTCAATCCAAAAAGATATACTACAGAGGGAAATGCAAATCGGATTCAACCCTTTGGACAATAAATCGTGAATTAATTAAAACGGTCAACATCTTGGAATGACGAATCGATTTGCACTCGTTTAGGTTTCCTTCTTGTGACCACTACGATCTGTTTTGAGATTTTAGGTATTTTATTTAGTTGTGTTTTCAATATACATTTTTTTAATACCTTCTGTATTAGATGTATACTTATTACATTCATATTAATTAGACGATTTCAATACTGAAAATTTCTTTTATTTATCTATAAACCTTAAACTAACAATAAACCTATATATTAACACATTTATTTGGCAAATTTGGTGGTAACACTTTCCAATTGAGTTGTTAGAATAGAAGGGAGAGGGGAAAGAGAGAGAGACAAGAGGGGTCGAAGCCCTATTCCTTGACACCATTTTTATTGTGAGAAAATGTTTAGTTTTGGAGATATTTTGATTTGAAGTTTCGTAAAAACTAACCTAAAATGTAAGTAATTAAGACTTCTGTGACGTCTCCGGCGCTTCAGGATGGCCAGCCCCTTCACCCTTGCGTAACACTGAACGGAAACCCAAGCTCGCCTTCGCCACTTCGGCTTGCGGCTGCATTTTAAATCACAAACGTCATATGCCAAGTAGCCGCCATTTAACATTAGGGAATCTAAAACAACAAAGTTGTTACGAATTGTGTTTTTCTTGTTAAATTAAAATGAAAAATTGATAATATCATATAATAATTGATAAACATATTGCATAGATGTGAAGTGTTCTTGTGTTAAACATTGTGTTTTTGTGCTAATATTGGTGAAAACGCGGTAAGTTTATTTCACACAAAAAACATATAAAAAAGAAACTATGCATTTTCTCGGGTTGGGAATAGTATTAAAAGAAAGGGGAAACCAACTCCTTTCAAATGACACCATTTTCAAACCAAAACTCTTACGACTCAAATGGAAAGGCTAGCCAATTTGGTTGCTTCTCGATTTCAAAACAAGCTTGATACACGATTGTAAAGCTCTTGTGAAAATCACTAGTAAGGACAATTAGTCCGTTTTCCGACTCAATACAGCGTTTGTCAAAGTCGAAGCGCTGATTAAATTTGAAACCAAGTCGCTACGCAGTGTCTCTCAGACCTTTAAGTTACGTCACAAAGTTTCTAAAGAACGAGTTAGTATGGTTAATCATCCTGGACTCACTGAGAGCTTCTTATTAAAATATGTTATTTAAATTTATTTTATTTATTCAGTTATTTGTAGAATACTTTATAAATATTAATTTTAAATAGAAACTAAGGTCAAATATGAGCTTACTTAAATATTTTAACCTAGAAGTAAAGAAAGTAAAAATATCAATCTTACTTTGATTAAGAATTTGTTAAAAGTTAATACATAATAAATTATGAACTTTTCTGACAGACTTATACTACTTATTTAAAGTTGATAATGACTACTTATTTAAAATTGATTTTAAAGTATTGTCTTTTAAATAATAGGTCATCATATACTTTATTTCTATTAAAAGTACCATTGCTTAGATGATGTTACCTATGCATGTATACATTTACATGTATATGTGTATGTACGTGTATGTATTGTATATATTGCTTTCTTTTTCTTTTATCTTTTGTTACTATGTAAAAAACACTTACACTACGTCTCATACATGTCTTTTCCTCCATCTAATTGGTTGCCTGGAAAAGATTGCTCTTTAGCGATAAGGCCGCCAAAATTGTACCATTATTCTGTTTTTTTTTAAATTGTTGATCAAGGTGAACAATAAAGAAAAACATTTATTATTATATATTGGTATTTATAACTATTATTTAAAACATTTACATTAAATAATAACATAGCTCGCACACATATAAAAGAATCTTAAAATTACGACAAAGTCAATGTGATTACCAAGTGCTAGACGTTGCCGAGCAGGCACACAACAGAGATAAAACCGGATATGCTACGTTTTTCCTCCAGTATTATGCGAAGAACATTACTCAATGTCAACTGTTAATTGGTCTCATCATATATGACTTTGCGGCCTGAATTTATAAGGCTTTCGTTTCTTTTTCTCCCTTTTGTTAGTCTACAGACTTAATTATGACATGTTCGTGTATGAATAAAAGAAGATCTACGATATCGTTATAATTGAATAATTAATATTTCAATGTAGAAACAATATGTGACTATATCTATAACATTTTATTTCATTTTATTGTATAGCCTGGCCTTGATGTTGGGTAAGTTTTATTCTGAAATCTTACACGTGAATATGAATTCGGTTCGGTACGGTTCGACCAAAGATTTTATTTATAGATATAATAAAATAGTAACGACGTAAAATACCTAAATTTAAAATTTTAAGAAAAACCAATTGCTGCGTTATTACACCCATATAGATATAATTTAGTACGATTACGGTTCGGTTATAGGTTACTGCCCCAGTATATATATAAGCTAGCTTTAACTCGGAAAAAAATACAAAAAAATACTGATTTAGAAGCACAATCACAAAAAATATGGACTTATTACAATATACAATATAATATATATATAATATACAATATAAAAAAAGTAATGGATGGGTTTTTACAAAAAAAAAATAAGATTGTGGTGGCTGATTATTTATCAAAGTCAGGTTAGAGGAAAACTCAACAAGTTGATTTGGACTATGAGTACAATATAAGTAAAAAAATATGAATTGGTGTACGTTTCTTAAAAAGTGATAGATTGTCTATGATTTGAGTTTTCTAGGAGGAGTAGAGGTTAGGGATCAGACGAAATCATTGACTGACTGACTATTGCTAGTTGATTTTTAACTTCTCAATTATAAATTCGTTATCCGTAATTTTTTTATTAAAATATACTTTTAAAATATATGAGTACATTAATCTTATTTTATTTCAGATTATATACAATTTATTTAACATGTTAGTTTATTTAGCACGGTTTGGTAACTTTCTGTATAAAAATGTTTGCAAACATGATACAAAAGCAAGTTATAAACTGATTGTTTTAAATAATACTGTAATGTATATCGTAATGGAAGCAACAGAATTGCATTTCTCATTTGAATGTATAAAAGAACCGTGAAAGATTAACTTATATTATGTTGGAGGAATTAAAACACATTTTCACATAATTTATTCCCGAGGCACTTCCGAGCGAAACTTTATAATAACATCAGTTGAATACAGTACAATACAAATGTATGCATTTAATTAGGGAATGTGAAGCAAACAATTTATGGAGGTTTTGAAAGTATGCGTGACGTTTTATCCCTTATGAAAGTAAAATGAGTGGATCGTGTGAATGGTAAACGGTCGCTTTGAGCATAGACGACAGTTTAGGCATTTACTTACACCCTGTGTGATTTCGTTTTCTCGCATTGAAGGCTTGGGGGGAAAGGATTACGTAAAAACGTTTTAAAAATTGTAGTAGGTGCGGTACAATGGTTTTTTGTTTAATATTCCATACTGTTTAACATTAAACCTACGTTTAATGTCATAGTACATTTTACTTTTAAATATTTTAAGAATCATTGATTGGTCTGCACGTATATTTAGCAATCGTAAAGGATCCTGAAAGAAATATTTATCAGCATTCAGCAGTACTGGAGACATAAATGTCGGGAATTGCAGAGTTTAGATGTCGCTTGAAAGGCAGAGCTAATAAATGCTATGTAAAGACCTTCGAATCCCCGCTTTCGGCTTTCAGAACCAACGTCGCATATTCATTAGTTCATTATTATTGCTGACCAGCGCCTCCCCGGGCTTGAAATATTCAATACAGCGCTTGACTTTGTCTATTGGGTTTTCATTTAACAAAAATGTACTACCACTTAATGTTGTGTTATAAGCCTTTAAAATTAAGTTATGGTATACATATCTACTATAATAAATGAAACGGTTATTTTATGCGTACTTATTTTTATTCCCATCATGAAATGCAATTAAATATTGATAAAAGAAGCTGGTAACAGCATGATTGTGTACTTTTATTAAAAGTAAAACATCACAAACATTCCCGACAGTTGCTTGGAAATTATGCAAATTTTACTTCACAAACATAAATGAACACGTTATTGAAATAACAATGAATATTTTCTGTTACTCCATTAACAAAGATTGCTAACCATGGACCAAGAGAAAACAACGAATAAATGTTTGATCAAATCAAACTCGCACATTTCTATAGCAGTCATGTTTCGAAGTTACTTTGAATTTATGCTTATTGAATATGCTGCGCCCCGGGTGTACGCCCCGGGTGTACGCCCCGGTGTAATCCCCTTGTAGAAGTACGTTAGCACCTTGGGTCTTAATATGTTTGCAACTAGACATCTTCTCTATGTGGCAGCTATTACTATGTATAGAATTTGATGCAAAGATAATTATGCGAAACTTAACAGTTATTAAGATTAATCGTATAGTATTGATTGCATAAACATATCGGCCAAGTGCGAGTCGGATTCGCAAACAAGGCCTTCCGTACCATTATATATTAAATATTTGATGTAGCTAAAGATTTTCGGAGTTTTTCCTTTATGTCTTCTATAAAAGATTGTTTCATGCCAAATTTCAAGATCTTAGGGTGACTTGAAGTAAGCTTTAGGTTTGGTTTCCTTTACGAGTTTAAAATATGTGGCTTAAATTGCTGTTTATTTTGATTGCATTGACACAGAAGTTGGATTTTATTGTAGCTTAAAAGTATTATAGACCCTGAGTATTTGATATGAATTTCAATTTAAATATCTTTCAATTCGTAAGGAAAAGGGTCGTAATTTTAAAATTATTACAAATATTTTATAATAAGTAATAAATTAGGGATTTTGCAATTTTTCTTTTATCTGTGCTTTATCAAGGGAAGTACTAGCTCCTTCACGCTGGAACCCGCTTTAGAATATACCTTACTTTTTTCCGATCATACTTAATTACAAACGATACGAATGATTGTAGTAAAGTTCATTTTTTTGCAGTACTAATAATAACGCAGAAAACATAATGAATAGTATTCTCAACCAGAAATTTAAACAATACTGCACTAAAAACTTTTGGAATAATCTCTTAATTGTCTGTAGTTTATTGTAGTGAAAAAAAAATATATATTCTATATGTATAATATCCATGAAAAACAAAAAATTATGAAAAAAAAAATATTTTTAGAAAGTTAGTTAAATATGAGCGAATCAAAGTAGAATATATTCTAAAGCGGGTTCCAGCGTGACGGAGCTGGAAGTACTTTCTACATATTGATTCCCTTGCGAGGTTTGGAAGTTTTTGTTTGGTTTGTCGGAATTTTGCGGCATATAATGCGGCTGTATAATTTTTTCACAGCTGTAAGGGACAGGAGACCTAAATTTCAGCTTGATACCTCCACGGGTTCCTGGTTAAAAGGGTTCAACAGACGAACGGACAGACAAGAATGTGATCCTATAACGGTTCCGTTTTTTCCTTACGAGGTACGGAAACCAAAAAATAAGAAAGTTCTGTAAATTTCTTATCTTATAAATCAAATGCATTATTTATACCGTGGTATGATATTTTCTGCCACATTTTCTTAATGGCTAAAAACAATGGATAAGTCAATCACCTGACACCAAGACCCTTTGAAACTAAAACTACTTTGTGAGATAATTGGTACAATTACACTACAATTCTCTCTTGAGAGCCTCTCTTTAGAGAACAAAGACTAATTTGACGGAGATTTCGTCTATTTTGCTCGCTTCCTAGCCGTTCGCTAAGCTTGGTAACAAATTCTAAGTAAATTTAGTTGGGCTATAAAATGTACTAGATCTTATTTGTAACCTGATTGTTTAAGGACATTTCGAAATTATGCACTATAAAGGTAAGATCGCTGTATTTGTTTGTTAATCTTTTAGTTACTGACTATCGTCTATTGTTGCAGCTGAAACTATCATAAAAAGTATCTCATATCTAAATTTGTACATATTAAACAGAGTACACAATGTATAAAAATAAAAAATGACTGTTTGACTATTATTATTTCAAACACTCATTTAAAACAAGTAATTAATTTGAGAAGCATTTTCTTAAAAAATCCGAAAAGTATTTAATATACTCGTAGATTTACCTCGTGCACGACCAAGTTTCGGAGACGACATGTAACCAAGTAGGTATGAGTCTTATCTAAGTTTTAATGTATAAACTTTTACTGTGTAGGAGTGAAATAAAATTAAGGATGTTGAAAAGGTTTTTGTAATTTAATAAATTTAATTGATAAAATATACTAGGCCTTGACGTTAGAACAATATTTTATCTGCGTTCCTTTATGAGATACACATTTGAGTACTTACGTCAATATCTTCAGCTTTATTGGACTAATTTCGAATCCTATGAGTTGGAGGATGTGGTCTCTCCGGAGGTCTCATGTAGTCTCTTGATAAACCTTTTTGAAATTTCTTGTACAAACTTAACTAACTCTATAACTTTAGAAACTATTTACGTAGTTCTTGATTTTTATAGTATAAATAATGGGCTTCTAGGCCCATACTATAATCAGATTTGTATAAATTCGGTACAAGGCTTATTTAAATAGACTCATGTACTCTAAGCAGTTTTTAAAATATGGTAAAAAACTAGGATTGTAAGTTTTCCATCTACTAGTCTTAGGTTTTGATGACACGTGTATCCGTTGCCTTCTTCTTAATATCATTAGTCATGTACATACTCGTATTTTGGGTATTTATTATCAATGTTTGAGATATCGCTGCTAAGTGACCCGGATGGTGATGTACCATTCCGTTGCGTAGGGTTTCTATGCACCTTAATTATTAAGTCATCTTCATTAACCTTCCTGTTACCATCACACATCATATTATTTTTACCCTACGTTTGAGGTAAAACTCTAAGTTTTTTATTATTTGCCAAAAAACATAATAAACATTATAACGCTACCAAAATCGATGTCTGAATTCCATAGCTACCAAAAAAAAATGTAAAACCTATGTAGGTACTTGTATTTATTAATGTGTTTTTGTTATATATTTTATAAAATGATATATATGTATTACTAGTACATACTAGTACAAATACATATCTGTGTGTACTTATTAGTAAGTATGTTTATTATAAACACACCACCTACCAGTATTTCATATTGTTTATTTTTTTTTATTTTTCTAACCCTCTGGAAGAAATCGCCGTTAGGCGTATCCGCCTTTTGTAGTTTATAATGTATTTTCTTTATATGTATTACTTTTTTTTTCTCGTGTATTTTGGTGTGCAATAAAAAGTATAAATAAGAGTATGAGTTCGTCTGTAAATGGTATTAAGTTACGTATGTACATAACGGTAGTTGCTAAATACCGGGTTACTTTGTATGTACAAGTGTATAGGTTCATGAATAAAGACCTCGAATTTGTCGATTGGTTGGATCGAGCAAATTCAGAAAAGTTAACGCGTGTTAAAGTAATATATAACAGTACAAGTTTAAATACAAAACTTCATATCGTTTTTATACCCGAGAGCTTATAATTTTACGTGATCTTAAAGATTACGTACTGGAAGAAATATATTATAGTAATAAGGTTCATGAAATACGGTTTATGTTAGTAATACTTAATTCATACATAACATTGTAGAGCTAATGCCTGCAGGAATAGAGAGTTAATTTTGACAGATCTTGAAAATTAATTCCAATTAATTTATAATCAATTAAATTAATTAATTTGTTAATTACGATATATATTGTAATAAACAAATTAATTGGGATGAATTAAATAACATGACTTAAATAATACCATGAAATAATGTTACAAAGTTGGTTATAACGAAAAAATAAGACTTTGAGGTAGATTTTTATTACTTTTCGAATATTGATGTCTTTTGTTGTGACGCCCTCATAGCGACATTGTGGAGTAATATTTTGAATGACTTAATAACTGAATTACAAGTTGCCGTGATAATATCATAACTACACACAATGAACAATTGTGTATCAAAAGCTGAATAATATATTTAGTACGTACAATTCTTTATCATTGATAGTTATCTCGAACGTATTTTATAATAATTGTTATTTAGCACGACAGTTTTTTTACAAAATTACTGTCACGCGATGCTAATTTCATTGGCCAGTGCGTTCTTTTGAATACATAAACTAATTCTCTTCGTAAAAATAAATTTAGTTTATTTATAATTTTGATTTCATTAAAATCTCTACATGTAATAAAATTGTCACTGATTTAATTCTGTACATGGAAATTATTAAAAAAAAACATCATAGAGGGCCTTTATAAGAGCAAGAGAAACCAAAACATTGGTTTTTCAGTTTGTCTGTTTGTCTGTTATTCTGTATGTCTGTATGTTTGTGACGCTAATCTCAGAAACGGCTTTACCAATTTGAATGCGGTTTTCAGAAATATATATTATCATAGTCTTCACCTGACATTTAGTGTTTATTTCATCTAAATCGGTTAAGAAATAAAAAAGTTATGTCAATGTATGTCAATCACGTAATATTGCACCATGCAAATTTTATTCTAAACATGTAATCAATCTGCAGAGGAGTAGTATCTGTGTATTACAAATATTTAAAAATATATATATCAGGATGTGAAGTGATAATAACTTACAGAATCCATTTTTAGCATATTTAAAATCTTTATCTGTTTATCTGTTTGTCTTTTGGTTGTGCACACAACACGAAAAAAATATATTTTCAAAAATTCATATGTTTTCATTTTGTCTGTTCGTCTGTAAGTCTGTATGTTTATGAACACTAATCTCGGGTACGGATTAATAATTTGGATGCAGTTTTCGGGAATATATTGTCATTGAATTCACTTTATATTTTGTTTTCTTTTAACAATCGGTTAACAAATAAAGAAATTAATAATCTCTTATTGTCGTGTTATTGCTTCTTACCAGTTTGAAGGTTTATAATTTTTACATACATTGGTAAGTGCAAAGGCTACGTTTTATCAAATTTGAAATTTACGCTTACGAAGTCGCAGGCACAGCTATTAATTAATAAATTCGTTGCATAGGGTAGTAATCGTTAATGTGAGGAACTCAGATAATACTTATATTTAGTAAAGGTGGTAACAATTGGTTAATGTTAGATACAAAGTTTATCTAAAACTAACTCCAACCAAGGTGAATCCTACGATGAGATTGAACTTTAAAGAAACTCTTATAATTATTCAAAAAAGACGCTTGAAGTACTCGTATATATGTATTTTCTTAAATATAACAATTTATTGATGTGAGATGTTGACGATGCTGTTTGTATGTTTGTTCTATTTTTAATATTCCCTATGCAGATTCCTGTAGCGACCTCATTTTCGTTATCTTTTAGATGGAATGCGATTAAATGACAATTTAAAATATTAATTTTAATTTAATGTTATTTAAATATTATAGTGCGTACTTTTGAATTGTATTTTTTTTCAAACTGTTCTTTAATTTAACATGACAATTTATTCTTAATTTTCAATTTTACCTGGCTTTTATCATCATAATACAATTACAATGCTATTTCATGTAGCATTATAATAAAAAGAAATGAAGGCGTAAATTATAATATCAAAGAAGAAAATTTAATTTTAAATAAACAACGCAAAATAAGGTAATCTTGCTCCATTCAATTTTATGTAAATACAAACATTACAGATGTGCTTTCTTTTGAGGAAAAGCGTATAGATCCCTTTTAAAAGTCTAATTTAACACAAATTAAGCGCACACATTTGTTATTCATGAGGGACTTTATTCCACGTGGCCTTATACGAAATTAGTGTAGCCATGATTAATAAACTTAAAATGTGTACTTTGTCACTCCTCTTTTACTCTTCGTTTGTCTTTAACTATATTAAAAAAAGTTTTTCTTTATTACACTTCTAACACGAATATTTTTAATTATAAAACTTTGGATTTATTAAATATTAGATAGTTCACAGCCGACCTTACTGTACTGTATCTATAAAACTCAATATCAAAGTGATAATCTATAACGTATTAAAAATCAATTTGATGAACTTTATATATATGAAAATTTATCAAAGTTTTAATGATAAGTTATTGATTGAAGGTATTTTTTCTGGCAAACTAATTTTTTGTTAAAGCAACAATCAAATGAAATATAAAAGTCTCTGACCAAAGAGGTTTCTCCAAAGAGTCTTGACTCCAAAGTTGGTTATTTTAGCTTCCAGTAAATTGCTAAATCATGAGCCCTGAGTGCTCAAATTAATATTAACAGTATGTACAACTTTAGTCATTTAAATAGTGCGACAGGCTCCGCCTATTCCTTGTACTTGGTCATAGGGAAATTGGACTTCACATAGAGGCTTCGCGTGACACAGCTCGCTACTTAGTCTCGACCGTTTGAGTGGTTTCTAACGTTCCCTTTAACAAATTTTATACCTAAAGTTTCCTTTAAGTTTCAATGATATTTGGTTTGACAAGGTCATTCATTATCAGACAAGGGACGTATGTCATAATTAAAAATAAATTTATTTTATATTTTGTTGCTGTTTCATAGTAGTTAATTACGACGGTCACAACCGGAGGATCCAAAATAATACAAATTCTTGACTTAATATTTAATAATTATAACTAAGTTACAAACTACGAGTTACTTGCTCAAAGTTGGAGACAAGACTGATTTAAATAATTGAAATTATAATTAAAAGAATTACAGAATAATAAGCGGGACAAACAAAGGTTTCAGATATCTTAGGGTTCCGCTCTTGGATTCTTATGAAGAATGCTTGATATATTGCACCATCGTCTAATCAGCGATTCCACGATGCATGGGAATATAATAAATGTCTATTTAGCGATCCCACGATCTATGGGAATATAACACCTCCCTCCGCAGATCAGCAACTATTCCTCGAGAGAGTTGCTGAGATGTTGCCGTGGTCCACTCTTATCTCGTGGGGATGAACTTCGTTTTTGACTTCAGTATTCTTTAGTTCAGGGGGATTGTTTCCTTTAGAACGTTTCCAATAATATCTTTTGTACGCCAGACCCATACAGCACATGATTGCTCCGATTAGCATTAAGTATACAGGAATCGTTGTATGATAGATCATGCTGTTATCTTGAAGTGAAGTAAGTCTGACTGGAGTTTGTTCGGATATTCTTGAATTAATTGAGTGAAGTGTTTGAAGATTAATTGAATTTAATGTTACAGGAGAAATATTGGTTTCTTCTTGATCTACAAGATTAGGTAAGTCTATTATCCTTAAAGCGTATCCTTTTATGTAGTCGTTTGAATTGACAACAGTGAATGAAGATGTCTTGACATAGCAGTTAATAGGGATTAATAGTAGGAAACTCCCTTGAAGTGTCTTATATATTTCTTGACCACAAGATATCTTAATTTTCATTGGAGTGGGAAAACTTAAGATGTAGTGTTTTTCGTCCAATTGCTCCAGTGCTTCATTCTTTAGGATAACAGATGTTAATTTACAGGTTGAATCAAGTTCTTGTTTCTCGATCAGGTTGCGGATGCAGTCAGGTTCATCTCGGGTTATATAGTTAGTATTTTCTTCACAAAGATACAGAGAGTTTATCTTCGGGCATTCAGCCTCTATGTACATAGAATTCTTACTAGAAATTGCTATAAAGGGTAGTTTGGGTAAAAGGACCTGATTTAATTTATTAGGAGCAATTGATAATCGGTAAAGGTCATAGGATAAGGGTACGGCGATGGGTACTTTTCAAACTATTACTATTTGGTTACCTACATAGAAATAATCTATTTTAATTATATCGTAATGACTTCTAAGTTTTAAACTTAAGATTTCATCCTTTGAATATAAAATCCTTAGCTTTCTTAATATTTTATCTAGTTCTACTAAACTAACTATAGAATGAGGTGTGCTCAATGCACGTATAAAAGCAAGAGAATTTTCTAGCTTATGCAGTTCCTCCGATAGGGTATCTATATTATCGCCTAAGATCATAAGATATTGAGCCATATGGGCATAATTTTCCTTACTATAAACTTTATTAATAACAAAGTTTAGTACTCTAGTGATGTTAACCTGTTTTTTTTTTTTTTTTACTATCCTGTCTAAGATTTTTGAATGAGATGATGACCATTCTTTACTTAACTAATATATTCGTTGAGTTTCGATTTTAATTTTAATTCGTTATTCTGAAGAGCTCGTATTGCATTATTATATTTTATGGCATCAGTATAATCTAGATTACTAGATATACTTTTAATAACGGAACCAAGGCCATCAAACTACGATTATGCTCAAAGCTTTTCAACAGGGAAATTAAATTATCTAATTTAGTATTAGGGTAATCAAGGTGAGGTTTATAAAGAGATGTTATTTTACTTAAATTTGATTTAACTTTAGATATTTAAAATTTGACTAATAAGGTTTGGTTGTTAAAAATGAATGATAATGAGATATGATTTTTGTTTCGCCAAGTTTAAACGGGAGTAAGCCGGGACGGGATTCTAATGAGTTAATCGTTACTTCTTGTCCTCGTATCAGTTGCTGAACCTTGAACTAACATAGCTAAATCATTATATAATGAGGTCTCATCTCTCTGATCCGCAAAATTATTTATTAACGCATTACGGATACCAGCCCAATTTCCTGGAATACCGTTGGAATTAATCATTTGAGCGGCGGGCCCCGTAACTTTATTTAAAATATCATTTATGAATGCTAGGTTTTTTATTTGCTGACCGGGCTCATTAGTAATAAAATCATTAACTAATTGATCACAAATTCTTATTAATCGAGTCAAAATATTAGGGTTCCCGTCAAATTCCGGGATCAATTGAATAGCTTTATATATATTCTCTAAATCAGCCATATTGTCTACACTACTACAATTTAAATCTCTATTAAGATCTAAAATATGATTTCTCCTATGATTATCTAACCTAGGGGTCCCAGATTGCCGTGGATGGAAAATCTTGGATAATTATAAGGAATAACTTAGGAATTAAATGGAAGCAACTTCAGAAAGATTCTAAAGTACTTATAAAAAATCGTACCTTTGGTGTTTCGATTTTTGGAAACTCCTCCTGCTGCAACACGGTGTAGGTTCCAGATAGCCGACGTCCTTGATCGATTCACTGACTTTAATTTACGGCTATCCTACCGACTGCGCCAATTACGACGGTCATAACCGGAGGATCCAAAATAATACAAATTCTTGACTTAATATTTAATAATTATAACTAAGTTACAAACTACGAGTTACTTGCTCAAAGTTGGAGACAAGACTGATTTAAATAATTGAAATTATAATTAAAAGAATTACAGAATAATAAGCGGGACAAACAAAGGTTTCAGATATCTTAGGGTTCCGCTCTTGGATTCTTATGAAGAATGCTTGATATATTGCACCATCGTCTAATCAGCGATTCCACGATGCATGGGAATATAATAAATGTCTATTTAGCGATCCCACGATCTATGGGAATATAACAAGTTCATAAATAATATTAATGTATCTAAAAACAAAAAATATTTACTTGTTTCAACAAAAAATGTAATGAAGTTGTTGCATGAGTTATTTTTCATCTTTGGAAATGTACTAAATATAACCTCTAATTGTGTTTATTAATTCAAAGGAATGGTAAACAAACATACTTAAAAACTTAGAGTATGAATAATAAACTAAAACTGTAAGTCTGTTGTCGCGTAAACGTAAAACTTCCAACTCAAATCGTGACGTCAAGATCTTCTTAATATTGTAAAGGGACCAGGGGAAGCTTTAGGTACCTTACTTTCACTTTATTTAATATATTGTGATGTTGTTGTACTACTATGATAAAAATATCCGGATAAATTACATAAATTGATATAATCCCTAAGTAAGCAAATTATTTTGCTTCTGTTAAAAGTGTTAGACAACGATACAAATGCATGGAAATACACATATAAATACTGAGTATATATTTAATAAACGACCAAACCCAGAGATACACACATCTATGCTCATCACATACATTCCTGTCCCTGTTGGGAATCGCACCCGAGCCCTGTTGCGCCTCTATACATTAGCATTCAACCAACTGGGCGGTGAAATACATATTTACTTTATTGTAATATCATGATTTAACAATTACTTATAAGTCTTTAAATATCTATAACAAAATAAAATTAAAAAACTAACACAATTACAATCCATAAGCAACCCATAAGAAACGAACGAGAATAAATAAATTGAACAGTATGGAATCGTAAAAAATGTAATAACGATATTACAATAAAAATAAATGTGTCTCCACTTATTATGAAATAAATAGATAGCGGCTGTGGCAGGCAATTTTTCTCTATCTATTGTGCGAATGATAGGAAACAAAGGTACAAAGAACAATGGTTCTGTAAGCACAATGCGCTGAATGAAATGCTTTGAATGTTATTTTAACTACTCTTTAGGATAAACGCTTCAGTGCACTTGTTTACGCATATATTTTTTAATTAGATTTCTAATCGATTTTATTTGAAGTTTTAGGTCTCCGTATCCAAGGGATAAAAACGAAATTCCATTACTAAGGCTTCGCTATATGTCTGTCTTTCTCCTGGTTGTATCTTATGTACCGTAATAAGTAGACAATTTAAATATTCACAAATGATGTATTTCTATTGCCGCTACAACAACAAATCAAATAGAATAAAATAAATATTTAAGGTAGGCTCTCATACAACGAACGTTATTTTTTAGATATTTTAGATTTAATATGTCTGAATTCTTCTTCCACGAGTCTGACTTTCACTTGACCGGTTTTAATTTAGTCTTGATGTTATAAAACTAAAAGAAATATTTGACGATGCTGAATAATTGCTTATGTTATTTTATTATATTGCTTTAATTAAATTCTTTGGTCGTTGATATTTAAAATGTATGAACGTAAAACATAGTTAAATAGTAAAATCCGACAATTTTTTACTTTAAGAATCATTACAACAGATATAAAAATAAAAATGTTAAAATGATATAAATGCAAAATGTGAAAATTATATAACAAGTGGAAATTATTTTTAAAATTTTAAAAGCGTTATTAAGATTTAATGAGAAAATACTACTCGCTTAATCGTCTTAATGAGAAAATACTTAAAATGTTAACAAAAAGTGGAAGAGCACTACAAGCAATTACTCGAATAAAAGGCGCTCTGACCTTGTTATGCGTTAGTTACAACTACCATCGAAAATAAACCTACATGTCAGAGAATAAAGATGAAAATTCAACAAAAAATTGTGTAGTTTTAATTTTTTTTTAGCTTTTATCATAAAGAAAAGAGGTAAGTAATTCGACAAACATAGCGTTATATATTAATAAAAATGTAAGTAAGGTTAACATGACTTTACATGTTTATAGATATTTTCAAACAGTGTTTACAACCTGGTCATATTATGATTTTTTTTATGCAAATTCTGTCTGCTTATGTACTTATGTCTTGCACAGATAGTATATAGATTTTTATATTACTACGGTAATTCAATAAATTTTGCTCATTATTTTATATATTTTGGTAACCTTATAATGTTTTCGCTGTTTCACTTCATTTGCTATATAGAAAAAGTTAATTTATTTTCATATTTTTTGTCAGACTATAAAGTAAAGTTGAGATAATTAAACTGATTTGTTTTTTGAGAGTAAGCAATTGTTAAAAACATCCGGCAACCTTTGAGACTACAATTTTATTAATATTTCTCATGCATTATTTAAATGGAAAAGTTTAAAGTGTAATTTAGATACAAATCTCAAGAGACTAACATCACGAATTTCGCAAACATTGCGCAATAAAAATAGATTTATTGCAAGGACGGGTAAATCCCTCTTGGGTTTAAAATATTAAACAAAGAAACCAGTGTTTCTACAAGAAATATTTGCGCCTTCACTGAAGAAAGCCTTATTGCTTGCTGGATCTATTCATTACCTTAGGAATAATATATACTACCAATATATCAAAGTTACAGACTTTAGGCAACCCTAATTTTAAATTAAAAACATCTCATAATACTGATGAGTAAATAAAATGAAGGACTTCAGTTATTTTTTGAGGATATTGCTAATTCTCATAAATGACATCTAAATGTATGCTGGGTTTAATTTCAAGAACATATTTTTTTATCATTGTTTATAAAGTATGTTTTTTATTCTTTGTCATTTGATGAACTTTTTTGACTACTAGTACTGTTACTACCAATACTTCTAAGTGTTGGTAGTAACAGTAGTTAGTAGTAAGCATGCTGGTTATCTCTTCAGGTGAAAACGTGGTTACTTAATGCAGAAGTAGCTTGCCAGGATGAAGTAAGTATGGTTCGTCACCATCACGAATTAGATATTTGGAAGCGAATACCTAATGAAAGTAATTAAAAGTGATTTGTTAATCAATTTACAATATTATTATTTGGTTATTAAATAGCTCTATTGCGGCAGACTGTTGACACCTAGTGCCTACCGGTGAACCTGCCTATCTTTATTTTCAAACGTTCTTATCATTAGCGTTTATTAGCAATATTTACTTTTGTTAGAAACAAAAACATAAGCAGCCTTAAAATGAAATAAAAAGATTTATGACGTAAATAATAAAAGCACTCAAGTTATAATTAATATTCCATGGAAGCATAAATTGTAATAAAGAATTCTAATTCAAAATCCAAAGAGTCATTTAGGATCAATAAAATATATCGTTTATGTAAAGTTTTTATTAACTTTCTGCTCTTCAAAAGCTTTTTATTTTTAATTAATTTATCCCTTACGCACGGAGCACAAAATATTAATTTGATTTTCATAATAAAGTTATTTAAGGGGAAGTTGATATTTTGCACCTGTTTTTTGATTTTATGGAAATATGATTATTATGACTTTTGTCAGTTAATAAATTTTGATATTGATCAATTTTATTAAAATTATTATTTTTTATTCTACTACATTTTTAAATATATAAATTTTATTAAAATGTATATAATTTATCTTTTGTTAAATAATATATATAGAAAAACTTTTTTCTATGTATATTATTTAACAAAAGATAAATTCGTACTTACAAAATTTATTAATTAATTAATTTATAAACTTAAATAATTTAAATATATGTATTAGATACCTAAATGGAATATATCGTTATTCTGTTATAAGTATGTATCACCGGAAACGGTTTTTTCCCGGAATTTCTAAATGTCTGGAACATAATACGTTAATATCGTAAAGCCTCAAAGATGCTAGATGGAATGAAAATGAGAAATAAACTAGGGTTTATTTCAGGGTTGTTGTTTTTCTCCAATTATATTTCGTATAGTCATTAATATTTTAATAGACAAATTAATTAGAAATGAAAAAAAGAGTGAGGTTATCGGTTTAAGTTTAACAATAAATACACAAAATCCATACTAACTTCTGCAGATGATGTCGCGATATTGACACGAAATCCAAATAATTGTCAGGTACTCTGAAATGTAGTAAAGGATTTCTGTACGAGGACGGGCGGATTGAGGACAAAACCAAGTAAATGCTTTAGTATGTGTCTGGATAGACTTAAAAAAAATATACCTGTTACGATCCGGGTCTTAAAATATGCGGTTAATGCGTTAGTACAGTTACGGAAGCAGCTCCAATTAAATTTTTAGGTAAAAATGCCGGTGCTCCATCGTTGGATGCAATAGTCGATAGTTTCTTAAATAATCTTAAAAAGGTAGACAATCAACTAATAAGTAGCCTCAAAAATGCATGGATATACGATTGTTTTTTAACATCGCGTCTAAAACCCTTTTGTCAAAATTAGTTGCAAACGTCATAAAGGCATTGAAGTTATGGCTCGGATTAGCGCGTTCAGCGGACTCTTCAATCTTATTTAAAGACCGAAACAATTTTGGGTTAAAATTAAAAAAAAACCATCGGAACATAAAAAACTAAGAGTTACCAAAAGACATATCATAGGAAATTCTAAAGATGATACTTTACCATCTCTCCCAAAAGATAAAGTTGCCTTAGAACTCGAGTCACGACTCCAATTCAATAAAAAAAATTATGATAGGTGCTCAAACGAATAATATAGAGCTAAGATCAAGTAGGAAAGATCGAGACATAGACATGCACCTACCTACCGACAGCACGCGATGAGCCTACAAATTCAAAACGAATGGGTGACCATAGGAGATTTTTGTATTCCACTAGCTTTGCGGTGGCGTACCCTGCTTTATGGTTGGTCCCCAGAATTATTAAAATTTTATCTAAATGCATTCCAAATGACTCTCCCAGATAAAAGTAATTTAGTAAGATGGGGCAAAGCCAGCGAAAAGTCTTGTTACATCTGTGGGGAGGCAGTAGGAACCGCGAAACACTTATTAGTAGGGTGAAGGGTACATCTTGATAACGGTAAATATTCGCGTCGCCACGATAAGGTATTAGAAATCGTACGGGAAGCGGTTATTCTTTCAGTAGCAAGAGTGCGGAAGGGTATAACAACCACCAAACGATGTGTGGATTTTGTAAAAGAAGGCTGCTCCAAAAAATAGAAACCGAAGCCTTATTCTATTTTAGACGCTGCTCCTGATTGAATTCTCATGATGAACATGTATAAAAAAAATTACAAAATTGTTGGGGGTGTTGGTGTTTCGTCATCCAGATCGAAATTTTTCCTGCGTTCTAAACATCTCAGGCACGTGATACTTGTAGAGCTCACTGTGCTCAGGGAAACAAACATCCCCAGAGATCACATATTTAAGTTTAATAAGTTTTATGAACTGACAAACGAACTGTCCAGTAATAGATTTATAGTTAGTTTGTACGCGGTAGAAGTATGAGCGAGAGGTATAACAGCAAAATCTCTCTATAACTTACTTAAAGACCTTGGCCTTCCTAGAACTAGCAACGGTTTTTTTTGTAGAATGTTTTTCAAAGGCGGCATTAATTTCTGAATATTAGTTTAAATTAACAAGATGTTTCAATATTAGAAATTATAGTCAGCTAAATGTATATTCGAGTATGTAAAATTACAGCGTTTCGTTACACAATAAGAGAAACAAAATAAAAAAATAAAATTCTCATTTAATACGTTAAAATAGTTAGAATGTTGATAAATAAAGTCTTCTTTTTTTAATTTCTTTCCTAATATCACATATAGGTTAGTTTATATAAGTTTGAAAACATATATTATTTTAAAGATGGCGGTTTGAAGATTAAAGCAAACCGCCAGCGATGCAGACCGGAAATTAAACAAGCACCTTCAGTCCTGATGGAGAATTGAATTTGGCATTATTAATAAATTTAATATTGCTCTGTTTTATATTGGAAACGTGTTTCTAATATATATATATATATATATATATATATATATATATATATATATATATATTGTATAGATTATATGGTGTCGCAAGTAGGTATCGTACCATTTCAGGTAATATGGTATCGAATGGGTCTAGATTAAATATTCTTAAAATTGTAGAATTGCCAGTTGTTATGTTCAGAGTGTTGAACACAAGTTTTGGTTCTTGTTATTGTATAAAATAGAGCCACTAGGTATCCCAGCGCCTGCTGATACGAATTCCTGTCCGTATCCATTCAGTTTTTGTTCTATATGTATTTAAAAATATAAAATTATTAAAACTGGTTTTAACTACTCAAATAACAACAATATATTTATAAATACGTATTTAGTGAAAAAAATGTTTTGACAGATGACTTACATCTTAGAATTCATACGAAGCCGTTTCCAACAGCTAGTTAGCAATAAATCCACAATACAACTCGTGGTTTCCAAACTTGAAAAGAAAGTATCTTTCAGCGAAAACAACCAGTCGAATTAGAAAAAGTTACCACAATAACTCATTTTGGGGAAAAACATAACAAATTACCGTAGTTAATTCAAAACAAAAGAGCCGAGTTATGTAGGTCGTTATAAAAAACGAGTTAACAAAAATGGTGGCTAAGTTAAAAATAATGACTTCCATTACAAACATCTATAGGGTATCAAAACGTGTTGTTTGTTAATGTTAATTTATAGCCTAGTTATTTATTTATGTTATATTTCATGAACATTAAATACATCCATCAACATTTGTTTATAACGACAGGTTATCGGCGTGTCATTACTTAACCACAATACAAAACTATTAGTTACAGATTGACAGGAAAATTGTAGTTAATTTCATGCAAATATACAGAGAATAATGTATGATATATGGTTTATATGCCAGTGTATTAGAACTATCAATCACTTTATAGAAAACTTCGTATGAATAAACAGGAAATAAATATCTTTTACACCTTAATTAAGTATTAATTTTCAATTCATTACGTTAATTTATGGCGTAGTTAATTAATTGAAGAAGTAAACAGATTCATGTTATACAGGGAAAATCTATACAAATATTCTTTTATATTCTTGTTGTAAAAAGGATCCTATAAGTTGACCGGTACGATAATATATAACTATAACACATCATCAACACCCGTCAAGTATATTTTGTGTGATGGGCGAGAAAGGATATAAACAGAAAATAGACATAAAAATAATAACTACTATTTTTATTTCTGTATGATGTTATGAACATTTAGAAATTATCTTTTAAAACTACTAATTTTGCCTTGTTTTTATTTTATTCGAACGAGCAAGAGAAGGCAATTGTTTCTTTGTGGGTTGTATAATTGCTGATGCAGTGATGGTGACAAAGCAACATCTATCGAAGAGTATGGAGTAAAAACAATATCCAATATGAAAGTTTGATAAGTTGAAACTCGAGAATGCTCAAACCAATTGATTAAAACCTACTTTTCTTTTCTTAATGTTAAGCATCTTTTTTGATTAAAAACTTTTTGATTTGAAGAACTTTAAGGGTCGCTTGCCAATTTTGAACGCCTTGCTCTGTCTCCGGTGCAGGCCACGGCTGGTACATGTTACAGAAAATGAAAATACTCGGACACAAAATCTTCTTCCTTTTCAAAGTTGTTTAAAAATTAATAATCAGTGTACCAATCAAAATATTCTCATTTAAAGTATAAATTATACATAACTTTACCTGTTATACCGAGCGAATTACCTCAGCTCATTTTTTTTATCATATAACTCCAAACAAACCTATAAAACCAATCTATTCAGAGTATTGATCTTGGAACAAATACATTATAGCTCAGTCATCATCCAGTCTATACAATTGTAATGAAGAGATGTCAAAGAAAGGGACAAATTAAACCCCGTAGCAATGTTGGTCTTTTTGCCCTCTCTTTGTTAGCATAGTAAGCTCGTTTACAGCGAATACGCTTTCATTGACAGGCTGTTTAAATGCAATATTACACAGTGGATATAAAATGTGTTCTTGAATTGTTGTATAGTTATATGTTATTGTTTGTATATAGTTTAGTGACTACAACATACATCGTTAAACGAAGTAATAAAAAAATAAGTCTTATGAAAAATATTATCAAATTATATAGTATTTTTATATTCGTTGTAATAGGAATTCATGATATATTGTTTGTATTAGCTAAAGTTCGGATATTTTATTATTAATATAAGAATATCAAGAGTTGGTTGAATAAGGTCAATGACAGGAAAATATAAATGTTGGAAGCGGCCAACATCCTAAGAGTTAAAATGAATTAATCAAATAACAATAGAAATCACTTTGAATAATGACATTACTAAAATAATTTATTTATATAGTATAATTTAAAAATGTACGCCTTTATTTTTATAATTTTATTAGTTGTAAATAAAATGTACTTAAGTCTTAAATTACGATATTATTAATGCATTATGTATAGTATTGGTTCTGAACTGTAAAAGTTAGTGGACAAAAGCTTTTGTTTAGTATTTGGTGTTTTTAGGTTTTTATGTCGAAAAACTTTGTACACAATTTGGTAATATGTTTGGACATATGCAAAAATATGTAACACATGTTGTCAGTTCGGTTTTGATATTTATGTATAAATTTAAATTATGTGATACCAAAATAGGTATACGAATTTGCTTCAAAAGTTCAACTGTTATAATTTGGGGAATGATTTTCTGAAATCTAAATATTTTCTTGCTCCATTGGGAGAGATGAGGTAAAAATATGCACCTTTAAAATAAAGACGACGTTGAAGAAAATTCTTCAACGTTGAAATTTTTTAAAGTTCTAACAAAGTCACTCAGAACTTTTTACCTTTCTCAATAAACTTTTAAGTAGTGTACTTTTTATGATTTCTCTCAAACTTATCTAATTTTCATATTGTTAGTATATTTACTGAATCATCAATAGATTTTAAACACGACATGTCCCTACAAGTTAAAAAGGATAACCGTTTTTATGCCTCATTATTATTTAATCATGCAATTTAAATTAATTATTAAAAACAAAGCTAGCATACTGAATAGGCGTTCTTATAAGTTTAGACGCCATTTTAAAGCTTAAATAAAATAGAACATAAGTCCATAAGACTTAAAACTTTTAATATAAAAGGAATGGTAACGATTAAAAGAAAGGTCGACAAAAACAAAAGATAGGTTGGTTGTCGTTGCCAATAAAATGAATGTATCCAAAGTCTTAAGTTATAAAAGAAAAGATCTTTATTTTATTATTTTTGTCATCACGTTTTGAATGAAGATACGAACCTACAACACCTGTTTCGTAAAAACACTCTGACGAGACTTCACAGAGTTTTTAGCAATATTGCTGGTCTCTGTTGGAAAAGATGTATTAATAACATAACGCTGGTTTGAGAAAAATTGCTACACTTATCATGTATTTTTGTACATATTTGTTTTAATCTCATTCTCATAGGCGCAAAACTTTATCCGTCTTCAATTTAAGGAAGCTGTCAAAGGTTGCTTACTTACTATGGTTGCATACTATAATCGACATCTATAAACTTTAACGGATATTTTAAAGTAATTAAAATACATACACAAACTACCATATTTATTCCTATTTTCTCTTTATGCATTTTTGGTATTCAGTTTATAAAAGTGAATACCAAGAGTAAAATTATAAATATTTCCTAATAATAATAAAACCAACAGA
Source organism: Napeogenes inachia (assembly GCA_959347355.1). Lineage (NCBI taxonomy): Eukaryota > Metazoa > Arthropoda > Insecta > Lepidoptera > Nymphalidae > Napeogenes > Napeogenes inachia. The sequence continues at coordinate 19,940,629 of OY365801.1, read as the reverse complement.
TTATACTTTAAATATTTTTATTAACCAAGACACTTAGTAGTTTTTAATTAAATGTACCATGCGACTAACCCGCTCTGATTTGTGAAGTTTTAATTAAAGTGAAATATTCCTCTTCACTCACTGATTTATGACGTTTACATTTGCCGTATTTCATAGTGCTGTGCGTTTGATGTTTCTTTTTATGAAATATTTAATGTCGTGACAAATTTATATTAATTTTAGCATTAAGTATATGAAAGCAAGTACTCTTATTAAAATTATCCTTGGTATAAGTTTTATTTTTGTGTCATGTGGGTATGACATTTGATACTTTTACATCTTTTCAAACTTAGCAATTGTAAGTACATATCATAATTAGGGTTGAAAAACATACGAAGACATTTACCGACATGGAATTATAATCTATTTTTTTGAAACATATTCAAGTATGTTTTGTGGCTAGTAGACGAAGTGGTAACTAATATATACATTATTGACTATTGACTATGACTTAGATGACATGGTTATTTACAAATATATATAAAAAGTGTTGTTAGCCAGGTTCAGGTTTGCCTGGGATACCCTCATATGGATGCTATCGCCGAGTCCGTGACATCCCACTAAGGCAAAGAACCGTGGGTTTTCTAGTGGGTAGCCTTAAAAATGGCGGTCTCTATGCTGCTGGATAGTCCCACATAATTCTTCCGTCATTATCGACTTGACCAATGAGTATCCGTAATGGATTTTTTCCAAAGGAAAAGAAAAGGTTTAAAGTAAACTCAATTAAACCTTTTATATATAATTATGTATTTTACAACGCTATCAGTATTAATAATACCTCATAAACGATGCCGCTAAATACTATCATCATGAAGGGTCTGGTTACGTGATTTTAGCCATCAATTAAAAAGCTAATGACCTTCATAATGATGTTCCAAAATTATGCCAGAGAAATTGCTTTAATGACCTTTTGAGATAATAATGTGGTTAATAATACTATAAATAAAAAAAAAAAACATTTGTTAATATTAGAGGTAATGTGTTTTGAACAAAATATTTTACAAAACAAAAGTTTAAATTTGATAACTTGGAAAAAGTAATTGTCATTTGCATAAAGGGATCAAGTTAGAAAAGGCTGGCACAATTACAAAAATATTTTTAATAAAACAAATTAAACCACATAAAATGTTATTTCACATCAAAACCAAAGTGTTTCGTCCAGCCGTAAAGGGATGTGAGAATTTTTAATTAAAATTAAATACGAGTTTATTAAAACGGGGCTAAAGACTGGATTATCTTTTCCGTCCTTTGAACTTGATTAGACGGACAGAAGCGTAAGGGATGAGTACGTTTTGTACCAGCGAGTAACGATGATTGTACTCTTCTATGTAAGAATATTTTTAACTCCCGACCGAAAAAAAAGGGGTGTTATAAATTTTAACTGTGTATATGTGTGTCTGTCTATGGCACCGTAGCAGCCAAACACGTGGACACGTTATTTTTATTGAAAGCTTGGTTCGTCGAGATATGGAGCTTTTGATGGTGCCGGTAAAAGGTTTTTATACAATATTGATAGTAAAAACCTGAATAAGTGAAATTAGTGTGTTTGTAGGTTCATTTAGTACAACATGGAAAAATTTGCATAATTTTAAAAGAGAGAAAAAAAAATTAAAGATAATGCAAATAACGAAATATTTTTAGCTCCTCATTCTTTAGCTCCGAAAATTATGTAAAATACCCACCATCGTCAACGTATGTATATAACGGTGCCCCGACGCAACAATTTTAATAAGTACATAATAATATTATTTTTATCCTTTTTAGACCTATTTTTTTACCGAAAGTTTTAATTTTTTAATTAATTTTTTTTAAATCTTTTTTATTTAACAATCCCTTATTTTATTTGTGTTGTACTTTTAATTAGGAATAATGCAGGCTTTGATCTAATAATTAGGAAATGTGTAGTATTATTTATATACTTAATAATCATATTGATACTTAATTAAATATTTTTTTATCTTTAACAGGTATGTTGTTGACACTTGTAAGCAGTAAGAGCTCGTTTAGAGAATTTAATTTAGCTGCGTCTGATGGTAAGCGGTCATACTGGATATACAAAAGTGGTTCATAAGAGTGGTTTGACTTTTATTATTGGCATTGCTATTTTTTTTAATTTAGTTCATGGCACTTGAGGAGTACAGGAAATTAGTTTACTTATGAGGTAGGTATCCGTCAGTCAAATAGTGGATAGTCCTCTATTTGTGATAAATTGCTTTTAGCATATGATGCAGTCTATCAAATGATATTCCCGCCAAATTGCCCTTTATTGAGATTGCTGGTCTCATGTTCTCTCATAATTTTATAACCTTGTTCTATCATTATGTTCTATGATATATATTCTGTAACTATGACTTAAACTTATATTGTGTTATAATTATTACACTTGTGAAAAGGTTAAATAATTAAAATCTTGTAACATTTTTATAATTTAACAGATGTATATTTTTATGATTCATTCAAAATTTACAATTTACTTTTATGAAATTATTATCTTTTTAGTTTCTACATACCAGTCGTTATATAAACGAAGTGTGATATTATCACTGTTTTATTTTGACAAGAAACTTGTTATTTCATTATTAATCCTTCGTTATAATTAAAAGCAAAACCCGAGTGGCCGTTGTAATAAAGTTCCTGAATTCGCGGTAGACATTTTGTGTGATTAAAAAACTTTGTTTCTAATAATTCTCTTTTCTGTCAAGTGTTTTTTTGTAATTATGTTTAATGGATTGCTAAATTACTGTTTCATTAATTATTCATCCTTAACAAAATATTTGATTTAAAATTAATTCACCTTGTTTTTATGAAACTCCGATGTAATCTTGTACCATTTTGAAATATTAATCAAAAGAATAATATATATTCCAACAAAAAACATGTCTTAATATTACAAATTATTAATAATGCTGTTTGTAATATAAAACCTCATTAGAAAGCTAAGAGTAATCAAAACCATAAAATCGTCCATTTTCCTTTAAATCGAGTACATAAATATGTATATATTAAAGGAGACGGAGATTTCTGGGCCTAGTTGTAAAAGGTTGAAACATGATTTAAAAATAAATGAACATTTTTCTGTTTTAAACTTCTAAAAATGAGCTCTAATTACAATTAGAAAAATAATCACAAAAATGAGTTTTGCCTGCACAGTAAAAAAGTAATCGATAAGTCTGTAATCGAATTTTTAAAATGATTAAAAAATAATGGGTATTGGAGGTACTGTCTAAAAGTATGTGTTGATTGCAAATGATGAATTTAATCAGTAAAAATATTATAATAATCATTTATTATATTCATAACATTAAAATAAATTATCGTTTTACATTTAATTAGTCCATTGACATTCGAGTGATAGTCGAACTGTACACTCCTTTTTTAGTCTGTGTCTGTGTTTTGACAAGTTAGTATTATCTAAACCACGTTTCTCGACTTGTGGTGGCTTGGAGGTTAAAGATGCGACCTTGTGAATAACTGATTGGATTTTAAAAACTGTCTCAAATAGTCTCGTCCCATCTCCGTATCAGAAGATAATACATTTGCACAGCAGTGGGACAATTACAGGCTGGTACTACTACTCACTTTTATAAACTTGAGAGATAATTACTTTTTTAAAAATATCAATTGATCGTATAAAAGCTAATGGTTACGTTACGTAATAACATAACCTCCCTTTTACTGAGTGTCTTATATATCTGCTCTCAGATTACCAAAACCGGCCATTTTTTTATTGATAGGATAATATTTTATTAATTATTAATTGACACAGTTTTTATATTATTACAATCTGGGCCCAAGAATCCGTTTCCTTTAAAGTCTTTTTTGTGTATTTTTCGATTTATAGAATGCCTTACAGACCTTTTAATACTTATTGAATCAAGTTTAAAAATAAATTTGGTTGTATCTGTATTTTGTCGAAACTTCTTGTGAATATGATATAACCAATTCAGCGCTGACCTCATAAAATAGAGTTCTTTCGGAAAGCACTACATTTAAAAATATATTAAACATAAACTAGCAACGTCACTATGAAAAAGATATTTTTAAAATTAATATTCCTTAAATATTTTTAGAGCAATCTCATATTTCATCAGAATAAATTACCAATCTTGAGATCAGTAATGTTATTTTCAAGATTAATTCATTAATATATTTCTGCCTACTTTTTTGTAATAATATAAAACTATTATAAAATTAGAAAAGAGGTCTTGTAAATAAGATGATATAATATAGTGAGTGCTTTTCTCGATTTTAAAAAACCAAAATATCTTTACCCATTAAACGACCTGGACCTTATTAAAACGTTTGTTCAAAATGTACCGTAGAATAGATTATAAACCTAATGCTATTAATACTCCAAATTACACGGCTATCCTCGTTAATTCCGGTATAATGGGATGGCAATATCGATTATGATATATGTAAATCGTGGCCGTTATCGTCAGCTGTCGAATATTACAGAAACGCGCAGTCACGTGGTGTTGTGATGGAAGTATTGCGTGACCACATCAAACACACAAACACTGCCAGATCATATTTTGTTACATCCTTTGTATTGAAAACATAATAGGAGAAAATTAACTACTAATACCAACGCATTGACGCTAATTCTGTTTTAGAATTTCGTGTCTGTGATACAGACCTTTTATAATACATGTCTATAATATATAGATATTCCTATGTAGTCAGATTTAAGGAACAAAAAAAAATATGGTTGCCTGTAAAGTCGGTTTTACGGGCGAAGATTTACGTGACCACGTCTTTTTCTCGGTAGAATATTTATTGATATGAATATTATTAAATTGCACAATATTTTAATAATTTGAGTGATTTTGTTGAGGATAGGACGATGAAGACGTTGTCACGTAAAATCATTTTATATATTATTTATTTTATATTATATTATTGATGTTATTCTTTTTTACAAAATTTATTTACAGACTTTTTCGATACATCAATTAGTTGCAGAGATATCGATCATTGAAGTTATTGTTTGCTACCAGTATTTTATATATTTATTTTTTTCAGTTATAAAAAAATACTATTTCCAATTGTGTCTACCAAGTATGGTCACATGTACAGCTCTCTTAAGTTAGCGGGGAGAAGTATTTATTTTTCAATTTTTTTTTGCTAATTCGATTGTTCGTCGTTTGTTCTTGATTGTTCGATTAAATTTAGCGTTTGTTCGATAAGGACTTTTTTTTAAATAATTATTTTCTAAATTTTATTTGAACCTGGCTCTTTATATTTAATTGTCTGTACTTTTTTTTATTTTTTTAAATCAATTTTGATGAGTTTTTGTTTGTTCGATTGAAAAGAACGTTTGTTCGATCGTATTTTTTTTATAATCATTTTTTTAATATCATTACACCCACGCTCCTGCACATATTCAAATAAATATTTGCCAAGAAAATATATTTGCTATTCAAACGCTAAAGGAGTTCCAGTACATGGACGGTATTTGAAAAGCAAATTTATTTATTATTGTTATTTATCATTCTTATAAAACTATTGATTAGGATTTATTTATAAATAACTAATCGTTTTAACATCCTTAAAATGAATATTTTTTATTTTTGTTGATTGACTATTTCGATATATTATCACAACTACGTAAACAAACTCAGGTTCTTATTTACTGAATGTTTTCGTGATACTCTGAAGTATATAAATTCTATTATTTATTATATATTTATCTGATGTATTTATGCGAGATAAAATTTGTCTTACTTTTTTTATTTTACTTCTCCCCGCTAACTTAAGAGAGCTCACATGTACTGGCCTACATATTAAATAATAATAAGTACAGATAATGTTATGTGACGTCACTTCTGATTTTATATATTTTAATATTTTTAATTTTAAAGAATTAATTTGAAAATCAAAACATTGCTCGGCGGACCGATCATGTTTGAGTGGGAGAGAGACGCAAGGCATTCTATGTGTGTGTGACTCATCGTTACGTTACCGGGCGTTACACTTTTTCATAAGTGACTCCCAGTATAACCTAATTTAAGACGTTGTCACGTCAAAAAACCATTGAGTTTCAAAAACAGAACCGACGTAGTCACAAATGGCATTTTTTTATACAATACAAATCTTTTATTACAAATACACATCAGAAACCCATAGAAACGTTTGATTCTTTGAGGATGAAGCTGTTTGGTTATGGCTATGTTAGGTAAAATAAATATTTTACTAAAAAGATTTCCAACTTAGTTTACATCGAAACAATATGCAAAATATACATTGTACCAATTATCACATGAATGTGCAAATATAGGAAAGACAATTCTGTTAAAAAAGACAGCTTTTTAATGCAAATTTGGGGTGATCACTTTAAATTCGTCGCATTACACTGTAGGAGTAGCTACTGCTACCCTTCTGGGGGTGGGGATGCATAAAATGATAATAAAATTATACAATCGTTTTGCACAACGGCCTAATGTGCACGGGCGATTTTTTTGCAGCCAACGCACTTCACTCTGCAAATTACTTTATATGAAAAGTTTTTATATAATAAATTGTAAAATATAACTATTTTCAAGTAAAACCCTACACATATTTGGTTGTAAAACTCTTTATATATTTTCTATAACAATTTTAATACTATGGTACTAAAAATAACATGTCACAAACTGTTGAAAAGTTATGAGCTCAGTGATAAAAGTTCCGTGATGTATTGCCAAGCTGTTGAAAACAATTTATTAACTATTATGCAGCTAAAAGGATGCTAGAAAGCTTTTTATTTATCAAAAGTATTATTGAGTATCTCATATATCACCGACGCGGTTGCAGGTAATTGGTGGAGGGCATACGTTGATGTTGAAATAATATTATTTTATAAATTTAAAAGTTTTAGCTTCTAAACCGATACCGTCATACATTATCAAAGTGTAATTGTAATTATTTGTACATAGGCGTTTTATAAGCTTCCAAATGACAGGTTTTTTTTTTGTCTTATTTAACATCTACGTAAGCCAATTTACATAGTACTTTTATAAGCTCTAGAATTCAAATAAGGGATCTTATTCTGATGAATAATAAATATTACTGTGAAGTGGTTTTTGATAGAAAGAATTACAATATCCATCTATCCATCCTCACAAACTTTATAATAGTACCTAGAATATTGGAATTTAAAATAATCTTTCAGTATTATGTTTCACTAAAATATGCATGGATGTTCCTTTCAAAATTTATCATCATCCTACGTAATCGCAAAAGAAAAAGCTGGCATATTTTACTAAAGCAATTTAAAGAAAAATAAGAAATAATAGTTGCTACGAATGTTATGTATATAGAATTCTTATCTATTAAAGTCTTTAAATAGATATTTGAAATTAATTAACATAGAAAAAGAGAGCCCAGAACTATCTTAAAAATACACAGAATAAACACAAAGGTTAGTTATAAAATTTATAGTTGCTATTGACTCATTAAAATATTATGTTATTTAATTGGTTGTTTTATTAAGTTTCTGAATATTTTTTTTGCATCCTTTTAATTAATGCCTCCAAAAAGCGTTTTTTTTTTAATAAAATGAAGGCACTTCCATGTTTAAACTCGATCCTGTTGTTCAAATGAGACCCTCAATGGTTTATTTTTTCCGTAAAAATAAATATATTCTTTTATAGTAATCAAATATGCTAAAACTTGTATTAACAATATTTACGTAAAAGTATCATATGTTTTGTAGGTTATCTCATAACTCTCATAATATAATCATAATGATATATGCAAATTCAATTAGTACCAAAACATAAAATTTCGTTGGAGATAAAATTGCTCTTTAATTAAATGCTGTTTGCGCGAAGTTAATCAAAGTCTTGTTGATTTAAATAGTTTGCCCTTTGTTTCTGTGCAGTTTTCTCATAAAATTAGCTCATAAATATTTACTAAATGTCATATTTATGAGCCAGAAAATATAATATTCTCTCTTTATTATTTATGGCAATATTTGTCATTTATAATTACAAATCTGCTTATATAAATAAACTTGCCCTGACTGAATGAACAATAAAGTCAAAAGTTTAGAAACTGACAATTAAGACTGCCGCTTTCTTTTGTAATTTGTATTAGGACATCTTTTAAATATTATTTACGAAGTGATTCACAAAGGACAGGAAAGTTATTAAAAAAGTCCGTTAGGAAGTAAATATGATTTAAAATGATTAAAAGGTATTTAGTTATTTTATTTAAAGGGGACCGTGATCGGTTAGTTTTATATCATATTATCTATTATAATTAAATGTTTCTTCTTTTAAATATTCTTTGAACGATACTTCAGTCGTGATAAAAATTAGGTAATAAGTACAATATCATCTCATTTTCTTTTTTCCAAATTCCTTATTACTAAAGATCATCCTTATATATATCTTTGTTAATTGTTTGATATCAATTTGTTCATCTTTATGTATTATCCTCAGAGAAAATAACAATTTAGTTTAAAAAACTAAAGACCTAGATTACACCTTGCATTTTGCTTAGGAAAATTATATGACGGTTTGGACACTGAGACATTACTCTTAAATGTGTGATCAAATACTCTTTTCATAGCATCAGGTTCCTTAAGTGAAACTAATCTTACGCCTTTTAACAGATATAATAGATTTTGTTACTTTTTTTGTTCTTATTTACTTTAATCGTTTTTGTAACATTGTTTTTTGTAGAAAAGGATTTTTATTACTGATGATGAACAGAAAAAATACTACTCTACTCTTTTGTAAAAACATAGAATAGAGAGAATATATAGAATAGAGAATAATTTGGTTTGTTATTGTGATTTCTACTTTTTTTGTGCGTTGTAAATACCTTTCAAAAAATTATTATTTAAAATAAAATAATAATTATTTAAGAACTTTTCAGAAGGGTTATTTTTTGTTACAACAAAGCCGTTCGTAAAAGGTTTATGTGGTTAAAATACGTGATTTCATTTAACATTTTTAACCTAAGCACTTAAAAAAGAATTTATTAAAAAGTAGCTGTAATACCATCACAAAAACTTTAGAAGTGAAATAAATTTAATAGAATTGCTCTTAGTTTCCTCAAAAAGTCGTAAAAATAAAGCAGATACCTACTTACCCAGAGCAAAACAAAAAAATATACCTAGTTATTTGTTTTAAAAAAAAATCATTTGTATAATGTTATTGTAATAATTAATTATAATATATAATAACTAATGACGTATTAACTTTCGGTAAAAAAAAACTATGTAGACACTGGATTTAATTAAAAAAAAATCACAAATCAAAACAAATATTAAGTGTTATGTCGGTGTAGGTGTAAACGTTAAATTTGTAGAAGGCATTTTATGCTTTACGGTTTTGAAAGCAACGTTCTCTTGAATGACAAATTACAGTCCGTATCTATTAAATTCAGTCACATTCAGTTAGTGATGGAGTGAGAACGAATGGAAAAATAGTTTTCCAGTCATTCTAGTTAGTTTTTCGCTTTCAAAGAACCCTACAATAAGCTAAGAATTGAATCACGTTTGTTTCTGTGCCGGGACAATCCAATCGGCGTAAAACTTGCGAGGCTCCCCCGGGAGGTTGCTATGGCAACCCGTACATTCAGCTTCACAAGTTAAATGACGTTAAAGTCGAAATGTTCTAAAGAATTTGAACTTTTTGAAATATTGATTTAAAATAATATTTAACGAATACATACATGATTTAAGATATATAATTTTTATAAAAACATTAAATATGAGAAATAAAGACATGAATAAAAAGGAGATTACACAAAACATGGTGTACGCAGATGTCAACCCTAACTCAACACTGTCAACATTTACTTAGTTACAAAGCAACTGATTTACGAGAAGCTCCCAACCATTAACGAGTTAGAACATTATTTTTATTTATGCACGTCTTCCTTTTACGAGGCGTAAGAGAGAACGAAAATCATTTTTACATCTTTGTATCGTTTTTTCAATTTAATATAATTTATGAGCACTCTTACATATTTTATTGAAAAAAGTACAGTTTAAAACCATTTATTACCCATTTCTTCTTTAGTTTCACTACACATTTAAAAAATTGTAGTTGTAGTTAGTGTAATTAGGTACCTACTACAACCTTACACATTTATTCAGACTATGCTTTGTAGATATATACGAGTATGTTCTGTTATAAATATATTTTTAATATGAATTGTTTTAAAAACTTTAAGCTGTAATCATTATTTTAACAATACGTAGGCAGTAGAACATGAAAATCGTATAGGGTTATAAAAGAGCATATTAACAATGGCCTTCATTTTCAATGGGTTTTTCATTTACACACTATTATCTTATAAATAAAAGTATATATATTAGTTAAAGGTATATAAAATGCACACACACACACACTGGTAGACACATGTCCTTCGGTTGGTCAAAGTAATCCTTCAAAACTTAAAAAAGTGAGGAACTTTACTACTCTTTTTAGGTAACATATTATAAAATTTCTTTAAAGATATTCTGATTTTATAATATAGTTTTAAAGGTATCCCAACACTATTAATAAGAAGTATATGTCATATAAACCATAAATAAATATAAAATGAAAAATAAACCAGGTTTTCGTTCTATATTTATTTTAAATTTAAATAAGTTTTACATGGCTATACATGTTTAAAGATATTATCAAACATATGTCATACAAATATTTGTTGAGCGACAAGATATAAACCCGAAATCCGTAAATTCGGAGGCAAGTATAGATCGGTATCTATACTTGCCTCAACTTGTCACAACAGATGTGTGTAGTAATATTTATTACAGATAATATGCAAAGAAATATTTCTATGAATATATAGTTTGTGTTATACCTGTGTGTAAGAGGTAATAATATATGTGTATAAAATAGTAATAAACAACATAAGTACTTGGTAAGCATCAATAAATAACTCTTCAAGAACATCTTACTAAAGTGTTTTTTGATAAAAAAGTTATTTTTTTCTTTCTGCTTATTATTTGAGCTGTAATGTATTGTTGTAAAGTAGGCGTATTATTAATCTTTGTACATATCTGATAGAACACATTATTTGAAACAGTTATCCTTTAAATAAAAATAAAACATTTCGGAAATTAGTATTCACAAAACTTTATCAAATCGAAAGGACTAAAATCGAATCAGTCTAGTTACATAGGGGAGCGTATTCCATTTGTATAAATAAAATTTACCCAATAAAAAACAACGTGACATAAAACAAAACTGCCCGATCGATATCAGTTGACAACCCTGCGCGGGCTGGCGGGCTATCGTATGTTTTGTATTTTTTTTATCAAATCGTTTTGCGAGTGTCAAAGGCGGATTAAACTCGCTTTGTTTATCAGTCAAATGAAGTAAACGAATTACGTTAAATGACGTTATAGGTTATGAATATCGGTTTACTTATGGATATAATGATTAAAATATTTTATATTATTTCATAATATCATCGAAACGAGCTACCTTGGTGTTCACATTCGACGATGGTTTACGTGTACAAATAAGTTATATGATGACTTAAAAACATAAACAATATAACAAAATCCACCAACAAGTATTTAATAATAATAATAATAATCTTTATTTCGGGCTCAACCCATATTCTTAATTCTTAATCTCCATTTAAATTTTCTTTGGATTATTTATTAAGGTTTCTATGCTTTGATAGACAAAACCTGTCGTTATATAATATAATATTATGAAATATGTATGATGGATATATATTATAGATTTTCAAAGTGTTTATAGTTCAGTGTTAGAACTGTTATTCATAACTGACAATATCGGCTTACTTATACCAAAGGATAATAAATATAACGATTTATTGTTACTGAAAATAGATGATATTGAAAATAGACAACGGAGGATCGAATGTGATCGGAACACGCGTGAGCTGATGTCTACTTGAATAGTATTAGATCCATTATAATAATTATTAAGCAATTATCCACTTCATTGTATGTCCACTTAACCTAAATTATGATATGGAATTGCAATTATGAGAATATGTTATCTAGGACAGTGTTACGAGGAATATTATTTTAGAGTAAAGACTCAACAGTTAAAAATTTTGTTTTATAATTGTGTGTTGAATTTCTTATAACACATTCTTCTTATTTTACAAACATTAACAGTGTTTAAAACTTCTTACATAATTTGAATCTATTATAAATAATAAAATGTTCATCCAACGAAATAGTTCAAATTCAATTTCAGTCCAATTATTTGGGTAGAACTAAATACGTAAATTGAACGTATGCACGAACAATTTACCAGGGCGTTGGAGTGAGATGGCGGTTCTAACCCTTTGCTATACGATATTAGAAAGTTGTGTAACCAGGCACATATAACCTTGTCAACGGTGTGTTTGATTGTGTTTGTATATGTGTGTGAATATAATTACATTTTTCGAAGATAGTCTGGCCGTAATATGAAGTAGGTATGGTCTTCTCCATGGACCTATCTTTTGGAAGTAGAGTTTGACGTTTCATAAGTGCTATGTATCTCATTTGAATTAAAATAATTGACTGGTTTTGGTACATTGTCAAGTTGAATATTAGGATTTAAAAAAAAAACAAAATAATCGAATGATTAAGCAACAACAATGCTTCTTTCTGGATCTGAAAAGGCGGCATATAAGGACATATTTGGCGGCATATTTGGACCCAAATTACTGAGCCAAAGTTCGTTCGTTCGTGGGTTTGACTCCCATATAGGAGGGCACACTATGTGATCCACACCCCCATATTTTGCCTTGTCTGGATATACACAAAGAAAATATGGTTTCGTTATTTTCATATTTCTAAACCCGCGACACAGGTACTATTTTATGGTGCTAATTAAAAAAAAAATAGAATAAAAACCACGAAGGACAAGTTACCATCACAGCGTCCCGTGAGACCCATATAATCCAGGTTTGTGGGACCATGGGGATATTATGTGGTTAAGATATTATCAATAGAGAAATTCTATGATGTAAAATTTAATAAAGGCTGAATTTTTTAAAGAAAATTATTTCAAATTGAGGATTCTGATTATATTTTCTATTAACAGATATAATATGCAGAAATGCAAGTTACAGAATACCAGGAATTTCAAAAGGGAAGCAAGATATTGCTTTCAAATTAGAGTTAATTATGAAAAGGAGTTTGCATGCTCTCGATATTATTCAGCTAATCAGTCAAAGCGATCGCTAGAGATTTACAGCTTTGAAATTAACTGCTAGTTTTCGAAAATAGAAATACTTATTGAATATATTAAAATTTGAATATACTAAACTTTTTTATACTTCAGTTTTTATACATATTTCATATCCACTTTGCCACTCTGTTGAGCGGACAACTGAACTTGCTTCAGTTGAATTAGAAGAGTTCATAATTGTAAATGTTTATAGGCCACCGTCATCTAACTTTGAACATTTTGAAAAGATTATGGATGAGGTATTGTATAAACTATCACATTCTAGTAAAAAGGTAATCATTTGTGGAGACTTCAATATTAATATTCTTGAACAAAATTCAATAAGTATAAAGTTTTTAAATTTGTTCAAATCTTATAATTTTTTACACATGTTTATGGAGCCTACTAGAGTCACAACCACTAGTGCCACTTGTATTGATAACATTTTTACAAGTGTTATTCCAAATTTTAAATGTTTATTCAATACATTAGATTCTGACTACTATGGCCAATTTATTAAATTCAGTTGTAGCAAGAGAGAAAAATCAAAACAGAAAATAAGTTTTATACCAATGACTGTAGAACGTATCGAACAAATTAAAAATGGGTTAGTACGCTATTTGCCTTTGATGAAAAATTCAAACCCCAATATTATGTATAATGACTTTTTTAGTACTTTCACTAAATTATTTAACTTTATATTTACTCCTAAAACAGTGGTTGTTAATGATAAATTAGTGTTTAGTGATTGGGCATCTGCTGAGTTACACAAAAATAGAGAAAAATTATATAATATGTATGCGGAATTGATGTTTAATACTAGTAATGAGTTTAGGGATGAGGTAAAATTATTTTCCAAATCTTTTAAAAAACAATGTAAAATAGCAAAAAATCAACATATTCAAAATAAAATAGGAAATAGCATTAATAAAATAAAAACAACTTGGAAAATAATTAATGAGGAAACTGGAAGAGCTAAATCCCAGAGGATCGACTTTAAATTAAATATAGATAATAAATATGTCACGTCTGACCTCGAGGTTGCTACTGCTTTTGAAACCTTTTTTACTAATATTCCAGTGACTACAACGTTATCTTTAAATTCTTCTACCGCTGCAGCTATGGGTTTACTTAGAAAGAATGTAGATCAATGTGTTAGTAGTTTTAAGTTTGACAAAGTTAATGCTCAAGAAGTAATCAAAGTATTTAGATCAATTTGCGTTAAAAAGACTAGTGATCTTTGGGGGTTTTCTGTTGACATACTTAAGTCCATAATTGACATTGTAGCGCCAGACTTAGCATTAATATTTAATAATTGTTTAGAATATGGTATATTTCCTGATCTAATGAAACAAAGTAAAATAACTCCATTATTCAAATCCGGCTGTTCATTAGATCCTAGTAACTATAGACCTATTTCAGTCTTACCCACTTTTAGTAAGATTTTTGAGAAAATAATTCTTAATCAACTTGTGGCGTATTTCAGTAAAAACAATCTCTTACACAAAAACCAGTTTGGTTTCACTGCCGGTCGCTCTACAACAGATGCTGGTGTTGAGCTATTACTAAACATATTTGAAGCCTGGGAAGGATCACAGGATGCACTTGGCATTTTCTGTGATCTATCTAAGGCGTTTGACTGCGTTCAACATGAAATCCTTATAAAAAAGTTAGAACATTATGGAGTTAAAAATAAGTCCCTAGATTTAATTAGTTCATATCTTAATGATAGAATTCAAAAAGTTGATGTAAATGGAAAACGTTCCCCTGGGTCTTTGGTAAAAATAGGTGTGCCACAGGGCTCTATCTTAGGGCCTTTCTTGTTCCTCATTTACATAAATGACTTACCTCACCTTGTGAGGGAAAAACATGGGATAGTGTTTTTTGCTGATGATACTTCTCTTACTTTTAAAGTTAATAGACGGCAATCTGTTATTGACGATGTAAACAATGCTCTCTCAGATGTTGTACAATGGTTTAACGCCAATAATTTGTTGCTTAATAAAAAAAAGACAAAATGTGTCAAATTTAGTTTACCAAATGTTAAAAATGTTAGAACCAATGTACAATTAAATAATGAGGACTTGGACTTGGTCAAATCTACTACTTTCTTGGGCATTACTTTAGATGAAAAATTGCTATGGGGTCCTCATATATTCGATTTGTCAAGCAGACTAAGTTCTGCTGCATACGCGGTTAAAAAAATACGTCGATTAACAAATATGGAAACTGCTCGATTAGTATACTTTAGTTACTTTCATAGCTTAATGTCATACGGTATACTCTTATGGGGCAATGCGACTGACATTGATACCATATTTACATTGCAGAAGAGGGCTGTTCGCGCAATATATAATATGAGACCAAGAAACTCTTTAAGAAACAAATTTAAAGAATTTAAAATTATGACTGTTTACAATCAATATATTTATGAAAATTTAATTTACGTTCATAAAAATATTTCAAAATTCAAGAAAAATTGTGATTTACATAAAATTAATACAAGACAAAAAAATAAACTCGCTATGCCCGGCACTAGGCTCCATAAAATAGGTAAATCCTTTAAGGGTAATTGTATACGTTTTTATAATAAGCTCCCAAATGAAGCCTTAAGCCTATCATTAAATAAATTTAAATTATATGTTAAAAATAATTTAATAAAAAAATCCTACTATAGTGTAAAGGATTACATCGACGACGGTATGGCCTGGGAATGAATCTGTATTGTATTGCGAATAGCTAGTAATCTCCGCAATTTGTTTTTTGTTGTAAATTATTTTGCTTTATCGACCTTCTGCATCACACCGATTCCTTAGAAGTCACTACTTGCGGTAGCATCGGGAGTCGGGTTGCCTCCCTCCCTCAAATATGTGCGAAGGGGGTGATGGCTGGCTCTTGTGTTATGCTCGTGAACGGGTGCTGCTTGCGGTGACTGGTTGTGTGGCAGGCCGAAGATATATATATGTTTTTTCTGTTATTATTATTTAATTTTCGTTGCCTGAAATCATTAGGCTTCTTTTCCTATTGATTGCGACGGTTCTAGTTGTTCCAAATTTGCATTTAAGTTTGACGTTTGTGAAACAGTGATCACAATAACAAAAAATATATCCGGCTGAGTTTGTTGTGTGGTTCTTCTCAGACCAGGACGCGTTTGGAACCCTCATAGCTTTAACATTAAGATGGAAAGTGCTTTCTCAGAAGGGCTTATTACGATAAACCTAGTATCGTAATAGGCCGTCCTGACACTTCCATGTTGACGTACACAAGTGATCACTGATTATGATTCTAAGTGGAAAAGATATAAATAAATAAATAAATATCCTGCGTAGATATTTTTGAATATTACGTATTTTAATGGATTATAGTACATATGACACCACTTTTAAAATTAGATTTAATAAGATTTCTTATATTTACTAACCATTGTTTAGAAATTATAAGTAGGTTATTTTTTCCTTTAACAGCAATGTATTAAAAAATAACCTATAATTTTTCTTTATTAACATCATAGCTAATCAGTTATTTACAGTACATTTATTAGAGACCAAACCATTCGCATCGGTAAGTACATGTTTCAGCAACGTTTCAGTATTAATTAGGCCTACCACCAAAGTTTTTAATTATGTCGTGTATCTATTCTAAAATCCGTATTTTTGAAGAAACTTTAATACATTTTTGCGTGAAGGTCATTAGGAGTAAAATACAAAAATGAAGGTTGGAGGCTTAGGCGACACAGGCAAGTTTGACAGGTGTCACACAAAACACTCCCCTCGCTATAACTCATGAGAGGTATATCCGCACACATGAGGGCTTACATGGTGCGGTGAGTAGTCTCATAATATTTTAGAGGCTATTTTTACGGGCTTATAAGTATAAAAAAATATAATTTATTTTTTGTAAAACAGATTAATCAAAACAATTATTTTAGTCAATTCCAAACAGTTCAGGTATAAAAATACAATAACTTATATACTTTGAAACCATATAACCCTAAATTTTATTTTGAGTTAGGGTGAGCGCATGTGTTACACTGGATTACGAACGACAGACGATATGATACACGTGTTTTTAATTAGACATGTGGATCTCGAGTAGACTGTAAATTTTGCTTAATTTAAAGTTTAGTACTTTAATTTCTCTGTACAGAGGAGAGATGAATTGTACTTTAGATGCTTTCATTAGGATGGTTATCAAATACTGGCCTAAGTTATTCTTTATTTTACCAGTTTTTACTCTTTGCATAAAAATAGACCACAAGTATTATAAGTAGAAACCAGATGAAAGTTTGCTTTATATTATTTTTTTGAGATAGCGATAGATTTCATGTTCAAAAATTATATTGGGTTTAATTTTTTGGTTTTTTAAAAATAAGCCATTGCCCTAAAAAAAGTTGTACTCAAGAAAGATTAGCCGCATACGCGTATGGAAACCATAAATTCTTTAAAGTTTCCAATACACAACCAAAGTCCTTGAAGTAGTTCTAGAATACAGGACTAAAGTTTATCCGAAGAAGATAATACTATATATATTTTTTGACAGGGAAGGTGGTACCACTTATACCTGACGGTTTTTTTGACAGCCCGACCCTTAAATAGCGAAAACTATATACTAGTTATAACGCCGCCGCCGATACTAAGATCGATCTTTGTATATGTAATAAATGTGCGTATTTCACAATCGCGTTGCAGTGATTACACTACAAAAAAAAACATTGACATTGCGCCACTTCAAATTGCTTTTGACAAGATTATTTATTACAATATAGATTATTTACATTGGACGTGGCAGTAGGCAGGCAGTAACTTAGAAAGACTCCCTCAATACTCTTAATTCGAAAGGTAGGACCCAATTTGATAAAATCACTAACATAAAATTAGATAACCGACGATCTGAATATTCATATTCACACCGTCGGTTATCTGTGGTTTCTGAGGTATCTGTGGTTTCTGCTGGCTGAAGCAGAAACCTTTGGTTTAAGTACTGGTCCTCCCTCAAATACCAGATGTTGTACATACTAACAAAACTAGGAGCACCATAACACAAAAAAGATTTTATATGTGCACGTTCAAGACGCACATCATATGACAGTATATAAATGGAAGTGGATGAGTATTTAAATATTTAACTGACATGCTCAGTGATAAAAAATATAAATTTCTTCTTCTCCCGAACACGTTTAAATCGAGTTACTTTTTTAGATTTTTTTCCTCTTTGAAAAAAACAAACTGTTGAGATTTAATTTTAAATTTCACGTTTTTTCAAAATATGATTTGTTTTATCACCATTTTTAAGAAATGATAGAAAATTCTTAAAAAATATAAAGGTAAAAAACTAAACGTGCCTATATTAAAAAAATATATATGTGTTATTATTACAGTTACATTTAAAACCAACAAAGTTTACAAAATTAAACTTCTAAATACTGTACTGTACTAATTACGAGGCTTCTAACTCAACCTCCCTATTGCTTAGCTAGAGGCGTATTTGTGCAACCTGCGCTGGAAACTACTTGGACGATCCAAAGTTCTTCTTCAATGTAGAATATTGGTTACATTTCATTTGTTAGTACTCGATACATTTATGAAATAATTACACTATTTTGATCAGTAAGCTGTAATTAGAACAACGTAAGAAAAAACTTCTTAAAAATATTTGTATGATAAGACCGACATTCTAAACATTTATCTATTGTATTTATAAAGAGAAATAAATCTACTTAAGATATGTATAAAATGTCTGAAAAAATATGTTTAAAATGACTGAATAAGTAATATTCTACTATTGTCATAATCGCATATACTCACTTCCAGATCAACCATTTGTAATAAATACCCTTTGTTCTTCAAACAAAATCAGAGGCGTTTCGTCAAAAGAATCTACCTTCTGCTTATTTTCCGTATGAGCAAATTTCCTTTAGCTCCGAGGGCTTAAAATTTGTTCTTTTGAGGATTGAGCTTTTTCTATGACTAACCATTTTATGACTAAGAGTTTAAGGGTCATAATGGCACGAAGGCTTACCCCGTATGCTTTCAGCGTGCAAGTCAGTTTCAATGCATGCGACACTGGCATTTAAAGTGAAGACAATAAAGAATATTATACGATAAAATAAAATTATAACAACCTTATTATACATATCTATGTAAGGTAACATTATGAATAATTTACTTTTGTTTTCTTAAGTTAATAATAATAATAATAATAATAATATTAATAATACACGAGGTTAATCCTCGTGTATTATTTTTTTAAATTTGTGTTGAAAAAAGTAAATGTATACCATTTATTTTTAAATTAATCAATATGTTGTGTGTTTTTTAATTAAAAATAACAAAATATACAACTTGTCAAAAAAGTAGGATTTATTGTTGTATCCAATTTCCTTTTAAGCCCAAACCCATATTAGTTTATTTCAGTGGAAATAAAGTTTTTGGTGTTTTACAACTACATATATTTAGTTCACTAATTATTACATGTTTCGGCAGCAGCTGTACCAGGCAATTAATGGCATTTCTACGTGGAGTTCATGACCTTTTTAGTTGCATGCAAGATTATATTATAACTAGTTTAGTTAGATTTAAATGATGTGTTAGTATTACACTTTGTTTTAGTTACTTTATTTATTACCTGGATAAGAGAAAAGAAAAATATAAATATATAATTGCTAAGGACTTAGATATAACCCAACACTTCTGTTTAATTCCTGAGATCGTCTCGTAATAATGATGAGATGAGATCATCTCGTAATAATTCTTTTTTTAAATAATTTTGCAAAACTGTATTATACAGGAGGCGTGCGTTTAACGGCTGCATACATAATAATGTACCACATAAATATTTATTATAAGATCGATACGTAAATTGAATTCGTATCTCGTATTTCGAGACTGTTTTATTCAGATATTACTTATGTGATTGTATCAGTATTTCAATTTAAATGTAATAGATTTTTCCTAGAAATAACATTAGAACTCGATTATGATTATAAAAATAAAACAGAATATTTCTTGGTTTTAAATCTTGTAAGTCATACAAAACAATTTTTTTAAATATTGAAGTCGATAGCAGTTTATATAAAAAATAAATTGATTCTAAACTTATTAATATTGTCTTCTTATACTTCAGCTTCATTAATTAAATACGTTTCATATAAAATTTCAATTCAAAAGTTCAATTTCAAATCTAATTATAGAGTTTATTATGAATTTTAGTCAATACAGACATAATGTAATAAATTAAAATTATGTGAAGTCAATAAAATATTTAAATATAAAATTTGCACTAATATATGTCAATAATACCACGTTCAATTTTAAATATTTTTCTTATATCCAAACATATACTTATTATAAATAAATAATATAGAGCTGTATAATTTAATGTTTGAAATAATTATAAACATGTATAGCCATGTTTAACCTGTTTTATATAGAATGTAAAATAAATCATTGTGGACAGGGATTCACACTGGCAACCTCTTGGAAACTGTCTCGTTATTTTACTAATTGAGATATTTTTTTTACAATTTCGGTTTTAATTTCTGTTTTGGCATCATTTCAATGTTATTTTTACTTCAATTTTTTTTGAGGTTTTCAAAAGAAGTCGTAGATGCAGATAAAGATTATATAAATCGAAAGTGGGAGATATATCTGTAGGTAGAATGACGACGGTGAGCGACGATTTGTTTTATATTGTATATTTATTTAATAATTAAAATTCGTAAAACTACCAATTAAACTAATGTTATTTTACAACTTTCATAGTCTCTAAGAAATATCTTACTATTTTCTTATAATCATGTTTTTATGTAAGGTTCATTGATCTTATCGTCACAATTACCCTTAATCAAACTTATAATAGCAGACACAACATTATCTATTTTTGCTCTTAAAAACTTTCTGCGATTGAATTTTCCATGCCGTTTGTTCAAACGATTAAGTATTGTTGATGTGAAATAAACCTTTTTATCATCTTTTAGAACTTTGTTTAAGATATCTTGTACTTCATAAATTTCTCACAAAAGCTTTATTTTAAAAATGTTTTCTTGATCTTATCTTCAAACGATAGCTTTTGTTTTACATAAACAAAAGCTTCTGTGTTTGTTATGTTTTGTAGTTTATTATTTATTTCCTTTGGAAGTAGTTTTTTTAGGCTATGATCGCATTTAATACGTTTGCCGTAATCGTTTTTTTTTCAATTATCTTGTTTTTATTGGTAGGGTCAGTCAGCAGTTTTCTTTACCTACTATTTCTGTCATTGGTACTTCAATACTTCAATTGCTTTTACAAAAATCTGTCCCCCAAATGTTTGTCCTATTGCTAGCCGTATATCCATCCATAATCTTTTCGTTCCTGACTTACTTACTCACGTGGCTGTGTTTTTTCAGTCCGTCAGGGGGACCATTGAAATGAATCGTTTGATTTTATATTGATTTTAAGTAATATATTTGCCCATCTGGTTCTGGACCACATTAATTGCAAAAAAATATTATTAATAAAAAATTCAGTTGCAGACCGCACTTAAATATAAACTAATTTGTACGTACACCTTACAATTTATACTTACTTTCTCAGACAGTTTTTTCTCTCAAAATCGCAGCAAAATTTCGCGGGGTACAAAGTTAGCAAGATCATATATACAGAAATGGTGTAAACCAAACGTGCCGTTTTTTGTGCTTCATCCTGGCTTAAAATCGAATTGATTCTGGTGTATCTCACACTACGCCGCTCATTATATTACCCGAAATATAATAATGAGAGGCGGGGGCTTTATTTCTCAGTAATAAAAAAGTATAAATCGCAAATCTGTACGAATATATAACATATATTAAAAAAATGCAAAGAATATCTCTTAATGATAGTTCAGATTTTTTTAAACTATTTGTCTCTTTGTTTATTATGCATAAATGACCGAAATCTGATGTAGAAGTAGTGGCTTATAGTAAGGGTACTATTTCAGTACTCCAATTAAATCGAAAGAATATAAAAAATAGTTACAATAAAAGTAAACAGCTTTTGTTCACAGTTTCAAAATATGATGATAAGTAACATAACACTTTCTTAAATTAAGTATTTTTACTTTGTATTTCGATAGTTTGATTCAAAATGCATAAAAAATATGTAAAGATGTTAAAGAACACACAATATGCAAACTAATGGTGACAGGCTGACACAATGATTAAGATCTAGCAAGATATTCCACTTCCAGTAACTAACAGGGGAATTACTCTAGGTGTTAGTATCTATACTCCCAACAGAGTAAGATAAGCCAAACTAATTGTATTGTTGGTCAAATAAAGTGACCTAACTTTTATTAATCACCTCTTGGCAGTGTGTGAGATATATAAAATAGAAGTACGTCACAGAAGCTTTAATTTTAAGGATAACGATACATTTCATACAAGATATTAAAGTTAAAATTAAATATTGGTCTTACAATAAATGCTACTGACCTTGAATTACTCTAATTTATTATGATATATATAGATATATAGTGCAAGGTTATTAAATAAGAGATTGCTCCCAGAAGTGGAAGGGAAAAGAATAACTCTATTATTTCTATGTTTACCCTTGCGTAGCTTTTCAATTATTTTCCTACATTGTGTGCACAATGATCCCACTATGGCCCTTATGCCCGGATTTTTATTGTCCCCTAGATAAAGCCCAGGCAAGGGTAAAGCGAAATTGACTATTATGGTATTTATATAGGTACTTTGGATAGTTATAATGATAAATAAGTTCAGTTTTAACCGATGGAGATTTTGACCATTTTTATTCTTCTCAAACTTCAGAAACTAAGATTACACACCAATAGTTAAATAAAAATAAGAGATGTTTAATGTTTTTTATTTAGTAAAAAAAAACATTTTATACATAAGAAGCAGTTGTAGTACCGGGGAGCATGTAACAATAAAACAGTAACACGATCATACATAAAAATTGAAGCCCAATATGAAGCAAAAAACTTTTGCTTCACAACACTTAGGTAAATGTACAAAGCATGTAAATATTCTATATTTTCAAAACCTGTAACCAAGAGAATTTTAAGATTCAAATTCTCGTAAATCGGTTAAAGATAGTCCGTTTAAGCGCTTTAAAGCGGTTTCGTGGTGTGTTAAAACCTTTTTTCTCTAGAGCTGCCATTGATAAAAATTAAGTATGATAAACTTTACCTATGTGTATTAAGTGTTAGTAAGGACTATACGTTAGAATATAGTTGATTGCTTATAAATACTACATGTACAAAAAATATAATATTAACAAAATATTTATATCTCTAGAATAAAAAAATATCGTAAAAGAACTATTTAATGATATAGCAGTAAAAGACTCTAAAGATTACATTTTGCTTAATCTTATAAGATAGCAAAATCTCTTTGGACCCCGAGTGAAATTTTTGTTTTATATTTATTGTACAAAAAAGTTTATATTATATTAATACATTATGTTATCTACTAAAGTGATAAACATTACAGTCTTAAAGTAAAAATTATATTTATATTTCAATACTACTTCACGAATACTCAGGAATAGTATGCATAATAATTTTAATTGTGTAAAATCTTCAACAATGTTTTTACTTTGAAGATTGCATGAAGATGAGTGCTATAGATCGTAAGTTGAAGGAATTACTCCGTTTAATTTGAAATAAGATAATTTAAAGAATGTTCCGCCAAAGAATCTGTTCCAACTTAAATCATAATAGAAATCAATGAAAGTTAAAAAAATTGGAATTGCTTTAAAACACCGTATAATTGAGGTCATTCTTTACGAATAAGATAATTTAAAGTTCTAGTTATTCTGTTAGAAGGGGCTAATTCTAATGCTTTTGTTCTGTTTATTCGTGCTCGATTTTTTTACAAAGGGTGTGGAAATAGTTTTTTAGCATTTTATATGAAAAGTCAAGAAATTTTTATCAATGTTTATTCACATTTATTCATAGTATAAATGTACCATTTTGTTTGATAACTTTTTTCCATTTTGTAAGCCGTGAAAAAATTCCGTTGCTGTAGAAATTTTCGGATATCTGATAAAAAACAAGACAAGTAGTTTTTGCAGTCCTCTCTTCACGTAACCTGACCGAGCCTAAAGAATTCTATAGAGACTGAAACAGGTGGAAATCTGAATGTGCAACATCATGGCTATACGGCGGATCAATAAATACCTTCCAGCCAAAGTCTCTTAATTTTTGCTTAGTGGCTAAAAATATGTGTGGTCTAGCATTATGGTGATAAAAGACCACACTCTTTCTATTGACCGCCACTTTCTTTCAAGTTTTTGCATTATTCTCTTCAGCTGTAATTGTATTGCTTGTCAGTAATGATCCGAATCGATGGTTCTTCTTGGCAGTAATGAACAATGTTCTTTCAGTCACAACAACAACATACACATACCACCTTTTCGGCGGGTTAAACCGGGTTTTGTCATAGGCTGTGAAGTCTGTCCGACTTTGTGCTATTCTAATTGACACTGCATAAGTTTCATAAACGTCAATTTTTTTTTTCGCGGCTTGCATCGCGTTTTATTTCCTATTTTGTAAAAAACTTTACAAAAAAATGTGTCGAATTTCTTTATTAGATTCACTTATAGAAAAAAAACACTGAAAAATGGCGGGAAACAACATTTTACTTAATTGTTTCCTTCTTAAAATGTAACCGTTTTAATGGTATTAAAATCTGCCAGATACAAATAGTACAGCTAAAGAATTGTTTATTACAAGTTCATACGTACTATATTTGAAAAGACTTTTTCCCCGACCTATCAAATACTGTTAGAAATTATTTTGAAACTATATTCATTTAATAATCTTATTAGGATTACGTCGTCTATGATGTGTAGCAGATGCAATTCTTAACTCTGAATTTACCCGTCCCTGGTTCAATCCCAGGAAGTGACCTATGTATGCCCGGTTCTGTTAGATAAAGAAATATATTAAGAGATTTCTTAATATCTACCATTGAAAGCGGAAAATTAAAATACCATATCTACAATAGTATACTCACCACCCACAGTAAAATAATTTATAATAAAATAATTTTCTGTAATTGGTATGGAGGCAAGGTAACAGCAATGAGACAAGTTAGGTGAATACTTATTAGAAGTTAATTATTAAATTTTGAATTTAAATACCTCTACGATCAAGATTATGTTACTTTTGTTTTAATGAAATTAATCAGTTCTAAATGTTTTACGTTGTTACATTTTTAATTAAATTTGAAAAGATTGCCGACGTCAAATTTTTGTTTAATGAACATTAATTACATTAAAATATTATAAAATGATGTTCATTTAATCTTATTAATCAAATCTAAATTGTTTTTTATTCTGTTATTATTTCCATTCAAGCAATTTTGGGTCAACGTGGTATACGTAATTTGGGGTCAACGTGGTATCCTTTCATTATAAAAATGATAAACTGAGTAAACCACACTACATCGCTAAGCGTTCTTTGGGTTTACACTTTTAACATTTCAATATAATAAAGTAATGTATAAATTGAAACCAAATATAAACCAATTCACATTTCGATAACACAGGTTAAACCATTAGAACAAAGGAAATCCAAAAGGCCCACCTACCGAAACTTCCAAATAGTTGGACGCAAGCCCCAGGTTCCTCGGGCCAATTTATTCACGTTTCACGAATTCCTTTGCCAATAAATTGTTTTGTGGCGTATTGAAACTCGATTCTCGATTGAAATTGTTGTATACCTGTAGGACTGGCCGAGTACCTCCACCTTGTATGTCAAACTAAAAATAGTTTTATCTTTACGGTAACTTGCATTTGAATGGAACTAAAACCGAAAGAAGAATAATAATGAAAGTTCTACTCGAGCATAGTGTCTGTCTACTTCTAAAATATGTTTTACCTTCTGCGGCACACATTCGTGTCCTATTACACATATATTTAACTTAGTGAAGATGTTAGCGTCACAAGATCTGCATTAATTAATTCCCACTGCATCATTAGTTCGTCTAATGGATGTCATGACTGCTAATAAGATAGTCTTAATACTACAGTAAATCAACGAAATGTATAGATCTTAACAGATATTATAGTATTTATCCTTAATATTATTAAGTAGATAAATATAAGTTTTAAAACTTTATTTCTTTTTATTTTCGATAAACATATTCTATAGCTGTTGTATAATGTCAAGTCATACACAAAAATATTTTGCTCTATTCTAAGAGCACTATAAGTTTTTTTTAGTTTTAAGACACAGTTTGGAATCTTTATAGAAAGCAACCATTATATCTTGGGTCTGCATAGTGAGTTCAAAGTTGTAAAACATTTTATTAGCGGACCCTACGTTTTACGAAGACTCCAATGAGTTTGCTTTAATGAAGGATGATTTTTACTTCCAGTATGCTTGTGATCTATTCAAGGTACCAATCTCCTCGAGTAAGGATTTATATTCTTTACATATTATATAAAGGATTGTTTAATGTATTTTTACAGAGTGCTGACTTGGATGTACCTTTACTATTGACATTGCATGATTGCAATAAATGCAATCTCAAGTATTGTGATTCGGTACCGATGCGTATCTTTGTCTCGATCATTGACTAAGTTGTAAGTCACAGTTTAAATCGCCCTGTCGCATTGGTCGAGTGGTTAGCGTAGGCGCCTAACGTATAGCTGCGTAATGGCTCGGATTCGATTCCCGACAGGGACAGACGTTAATGTGATGAGCAAAGATGTCCGTTTTTCTAGGTTTGGTCGTTTATTAGCACAAGCAAATAATTTGCTTAGGGATAAATCAATTTGTGTATTTTGTCCAGTAATATTGTTATTATAGTTTGCGAGTATGATGGATTAATTAATGGTGATGATTACGCCTCGAATAAAACCAAATATTCAAAAAAAATATTAAAATAAAATTAATTAAAAAAAATTAATTAAAATTAATAAATTTAATTATCCTAATTTCCGACCTTACCTAGACCTAGTCCTAAATTTTGAGGTTGTCACTGCACTTCATTTCTTTCAATATACTTATATATCATATATAGACGAATATTTGTGATTTATGCAAGTATATATGAATAATATATAATTAAGACAAAAACAAATAAGTCTGCATTTACAATAGCAGTTTCAACATTTTTACAGATAATGTTTCCAATAGTTACTTTAACAGGATTTAATTTAAATATTCCCTTAAAATACGATGAGCTGAGGTTTCTGAATAAAACTGAAGTGGTTGCCGGAGAAGTCGTAGACTATCCGGGTTGTGAATTTGCATTCAAAGTCTGAGTGGATCCTTTACCCGCATTTGCTTCAGTATTGACATAGGAATTAGGATGTTTGGTTTAGAAACTTGGTTACTATATTACTATATGTGAATTAGTTTAATGATTTTATGTATTAATCAGAGAGTATTATGTAGATAGACTTTTTAGAATATTCTATATTTTTTAGAATCTCTATTCTCTATCTACTAGTATTTTTTTATTATTTAACCGAATTCCAATAAAAAGTAGGTCCAATGTGTGTCAATATGAACATTTATATATAGATATAAAAATTAGGTTTAATATTTTTCAATATATAAAATTGTTATGTATATTCATTTCTCTGATAATCAAGGACCTATTTCAACATTCGTTTTTTTATTTGGAAGTATAAAGGTGGTCACATTGCCATAAAGTCAGGGTTTTATGTCTTCTGATGGAACCAGAAAAATTGTGAGCCCTCAATTTATATATTATATACATTTTTCTTAATCTTTTCAAGTATTTCGTCTATTATTTGTACAACCAATATTTTTTATTCGTTAACAATCACAGGATTATCCAAAACTATAACAGTATAGTCTTGGTTTAAATCTTTTCATTTCGCACATTACGTTTTCATCAAACGGTTTCTTGGTTATTTGTAAATAAACTAACTACAGTTATTATAACAAAAATTTGGTTCATTTTCACCGTGTAAAGTAACTTTATTACAAACAAAATGTCTGTCAGTAAAAGTCTTGGTTGAAAGATTCAGTAAAATTGAATTATTTTTCTTTACCCTTTCCTACGTATTATTACTACAATAAACTAAATGAACAATAGATGGGGTTTCGTTGTATTTACTTGGAAGTTTGTTTTTTTTTTTCAGATAACTTTCTATTTAATACCTCTACGCATTTCTGAATGAAAGGGGCTTAATAGATATGCCAACAAATATAATAACCGTCTTTTTTATCTTTTGAGGAAAAAACTCCAAAAATTTACAGTTTTATTTTTAAAAAGACTATTTCTTAAAGACGATGGGTTCTATAAGACGTGCTAACGATACCTAACGTCGTGTTCAAAATATCCTAACGGCCTCAGGATCAGACCCTGAATATATATAAGATACTGAAATGACTGTACGATGAATATGTCATGATACTTTGATATTACTCAATATTTGAAGGATATCCCGCCGAATACTATCTAAGATTTGTCAAATACTACCAGAACTCTCACCATTCAGAAAGTAATAACCTTGATGGCGTAAGCTGTGTGATTTATTGCTGGAATATGAAACACGAGTAGGCCTTTTGTGGTTTTAACACATATCAAGATTTTAATAATGGAAGCTATAATTCATAGCGGCTCTCTTATGAATTGTCTATTTAAGTAAAAAAAGTAAGAGTTTTTGGTGTAAAAAAAATATCCAATTAAAGGTTTCACTAACATATTTATAAATATATTAAGTTCTACTTCAAATTATTTTATTTAAAATAAAATATAAAAAAATTGCTAAACTAGAATCATTATCTAAACGTGCTATATAATATTTTGATATAAATTCCTCGGATCCCATACCAAGATAATCCCTACTCTAAACGGGAACAAAAGCCGTGAATGACACTACAGTAGAGTTTGTATACTATGTTATAGCTAGGTATATTTCACACGCCAGAAGCCTGTTGACCCAGAAAGCCTGGTAGAGGGACATCAGGTTTAGTTCCCTTTTCTCATTACCATGTGCGATAGCCAGGGGGGTGGAAAATGATATCGGATGAGAGATTTGGAAGTATATATTATCCTTTAGAAAAAAAAAATATATATCAAAGTGATTAGCTGCAAGTTTGTTCTATGTTAAAGTTCTTCTATCTTACAAGAAAATTATATATCGCGGTGCATATAATTTATTGTCATCAATAGTCTTGTCTTGCGTGCATGCAATATTTTTTTTACATTAAACGAAAATGCCTAAAAACTTTAAATTCATATAAGTTTTCTTGATTTAAAATTAAACATAGTTCTAGACCGTAGACATTGTTAAAAAAAGATCCTTTAAAATCTCACGTATTTTAAACTTTTATCGGCAATGTTCAATAACTTTGCATTAAAGACAAACGCAAGGACCTCATTTAATAGAAAACCGTCAACCGTATCTCCTTATATTCTTCCCTCGTGGATTGTTAAATTAATAGCGTTACTGGGAATTTTCCAGGTTACATGCCTTTTCAACTAATTTTCTTTTATCTCGTTACTTCGTACGATGTTAAATGAGAGTTAACATAAAAATGGTGCTTTATATTACATATTAGCAAATGAAGTAGAGTTTTTTATTTCCTATTCAATGTAATATTTCATACAGTATTAACAAAAATATTATATTGTAGGTCGTTTTTAATATCATTTAAGTATTAAGTATGCATGTGTGTTTTATGGCTTTTTTGTTTAGTTTGCCATAAATATATAACAATAGTAAGAAAATATTATAAACATTCACCGAGTCGGGTACTGTACTGTACTGTACGGTAGCTCAATTGATAGAGAGACGGGACGAGTTTACAGAGGTGACGGGTATGAATCCTTGGCGTGTTGGTTTATTTTTCATATTAGCTTATTCAATTTTTAATATATACCTTATACTTTTAGCAATTTAAATGAGCTTAATATGTTTATACATTTTATATATTTTCGAAAATACTTTATTGATTTACCATATTTTCTTCTTTGATTGATATGTAAAAGGGCAAGCGCGTTTCTAAGCTGAAAGTAAATGAAGCAGAAGTATTCTTATTGCATTTAAAGCAAGGAATATTTTATAAGTCTATAAAAAATATTCCATTGTTTTCACCCTTTACAAATGAAATAAAAATATACTCACAAATGACCATAATATACTTGCGATACAAAATCTACATAATGCCATCGATCAATGCTGACCGTTTTCCGGATTTTGTACGCAGCAATAAATATGGGGAACGGTCACGGCGTACCGATGTTAGATGGATGGGTTTCGTGTGTGCGGAATAGATATATTTCATGTTGATTGTGTGCGAATTATTTGGATGCGGTAACCGATAATCGTCTTTATGAGAAATGGCTGTGGCTACCGCAGCAGAGTTGATTTTGGTTTTGATTTGTAGCTGCAAAGGCGCTTCGGGTAATAAAACTGTCATTTGGTTCTGAATGAGGATACCGTTTATATAAAGACTATTTAATTTTAATTGATATTTGATGAAAATTCATTAAAAACTTTTTAATAATAAAAGCTATAAAATAATCCATCAAGAACTTTTCTCCTAAAATATTGAACATATTTGAACTAAAAGTTTAAAGTTCGGCTTAATATACCGTTCAATACCAACGTAATGGTAATAGCTCGCGGATAAACTCGTTTATCGAAAGAGAAAACAAATAGCTTAACCCGCCATTAAGTTTATGGATACATCACGTTGGCAACTACATATGCTCATGAAAATCTATGGGATGTGGGCGGGAGTCCAAACTCAGATGATGTGAGCAAAGTGGTTCAGCCCATAACGAAATCATTAAAGATTATTGACCTAAATTGCCTCTGTGGAGATTAGAAACCCTCGAATGATTGCGTCAATGTGTACTTTGAAGAAAATGGATGCTCGTTCATCGAACAGTATGTCTTTATATGAAGATAATATTATTATTATTATTTTCGCACATAGTATTTGAATTTATGTTTGAAAATGTACTATAAAATGTCTTAATAGGTTTTCATATAAATTCATAACCTTGTTGATGTAGTATATTGCAATATATTATTAAAATTATAAGCCTGATATATATATTTCCCACTATGGGCACTGCTAGTACTAGTTTATTTTAAATTTTGGTTATTATTTGCAATATAATAACCGAAAAAATAGTAACATCAAAGCCAAAACAAAATAATATTGCATATATTTTTTTAAATTCTATCTCAAGTTTGATAAAAACTGACATTTCCAATAAGATTTATCCCATATCCGATTTTACTGTTTTGCAAATCTCACACTAAACAGATTTATGTTCCGTAAAAGCACCCTCTAAATCCTTTTGCAACTAAACCAAATCTATTCCTTAAAAACAAGAGAGAACCAGAAATTTCCAAGATATGCCTTATCAAACAACCGGGCGTAGCCATTCTGAAGTCTATTTAACTTGGGCCTTTTTACAAATACTTTCAGTTTTGGCCTTGGACGTAAATTTATATCTTAAAAATAAAGAATTCTTCTCACACAAATTGCAGTGTCTATTTAAGTCAAACTTATCTCAGTTATAGCATATCATCTCTACAAGTTATTTTTGTTTTAATCCAAAATAATATAAAACTTATTTTGCGTGTTGTTATGAAGCATTTAATTTCAACCGCTAGATTACATTAAAGATACTTCCGAATTTTGATAAGATAAAAGATACTTTTAATATTCCATTAAATCATAAGAAAATGATAAAGGCAAAGCGGATATCATCAAAGATCAAACTGTCATCATCTATCACTGAGCTCCTTTATTGAACATTTGAGCTAGTGTTTTCCACGGGACCTGACATTTTAAAAATATTATCTCTACTTCTTACGTAATAATTTGTCAAATAACTAGAGCTTCACGTTACCATTTACTTTAGTAATGGGCTGAAAACTAATACGTGTGTTTGTTTAATAATTGTTACATATTTTTACAATTGCTACTACTACTACTACTACTACTACTACTACAACACTTCTGCTACTACTAGTACAACTGATACTACTACTGTATTGATGTATACTCCACTTGTCTGTGTCATAATTAAAAGCTATAAATTAAGCGTATCAGAATAAACCTATTCAGCAGTTCTAGATGAAACTAATCAGGCTAGATCTAACTACATTGTTACCAAATTACAAGCTTCAGTGCGCAAAATTATAATATTATTAGATTTGCTGTGTTGCAGAACTACGACCGAGATATATGATTTTGTATGCTGTCATCAATTGGTACTTGTATAGGAACATTTATTGAATGAGATGATATAACATTTGTGAAATTAGTTTCAGGATTGACACAAGATGTGATAATGTTATTAAAATATCTAACAACCTTACAGAACTTTCGTAACTGTAACAATATCTTTGAAATTATATGGCGTTGTCTATTGTGGAAGCAGTAGCAAGCGTGGCGTTCAGTAAATTGGCTAAATTTACTTCCATTTTCAACTCACATCTTAGCAGAAGTTTAAGCAAGAGAGGGTTTAAATTGATTCACCCCGAGAATCTGATTGACTTGGATAAACGTAGAACAAAAACTATTGGTTCATGAAGTTTTTATTATAATAAAGTATATTTAATAAAGACATACTTCATCACCAAAATAAATTTTTTTTTGCTCAGGTAACTCATCTTCCACCTTAATATATTATATTGCAATAATATTACGTATTAAATACTGAAATATTTTCTTTATAAATATCAAAAGAGTAGTAAAAACATTGTTATTAATATTATATTTTTTCTACCATATCACATTTTTATTTATTTTTAAATTATGCCCTTATCATATTTTTTTATTTATTTTAATACGCTTTTATTAGCTTGGGTTGTATGTATCTATGTATGTAACGGAATCTTCGAGCTTAATTTTCACCAGGTTCCAGCGATCCGATTAAATTGAAACTTTGCACACGTATCAAGGACCGATGACAATGCAATAATTTGATAAAAGTTTCCCAAAAAAAAAAAAAATAAAAAAAAAAAATAAAGAATAGTTTAAAAAACTAAAAAAACACGCTTTTATTGCTAACCGAACTAAAAACTAGAAAATATTTTTTATGACTAATAAATAATATTAATTTAATAAATAAATATTAATTTTATTGGAAGAGATACAATAAAGTGGCCATAGATGCCTTTAGGCCTAAACATTCGATTTAGGCTTGTAAATTTTATAATATATATATATAAATATGGCTTCAATAACTGCACATATATTTCTTAAGATAAATAACAACATTGTTACAAATTCTCAATTTACGCATTACTCTTGTTGGTGAGCATTTGCGCGACCGTAAAGGCATCCTGCAGTTGCTAAGACTAATGTGCCAAACAATACGCGATTTTTTTAGGAAACCCTGTCAGGGACCCGTCTGCAAAGATACTGAAGGTCAGAAAAAGGTTGCAAGACTGTCCTGCCAAAAAAGACTGAAAAAGTAATTGAACTTGACGGAACTGAAACAAATATATCTGCACTAAGTTTGCAATATTGTACTGTAGAGACTGCGCATATGTAAGCAATGATATGACTGATTCATAAAACTAATTTGTAATTTTATTTGTAGTCTTATTAAATGTGATTTACATGTATCCTAATTATTAATATTTTAGAAAAAAAGTTTATATTTGGTTCAAGTTTTGTGACTTTAAAGCAAAGGTTGTTATTTTTGTTAATATTTTGTTCCACTATCATAAAAAAAATATTAAAAAGAAAGTTTTACTTCAAGTTCTTTTTACTCATACATGACCACTTAAACTATAGTCGTTTTATCCAATTACAGCCATATATTAGTAAATTTCTCGTAATTATTGAAATTATGACGATTTTCTTCACGGGTCTCCTGGACCCAACCCTACTATCGTTGTAACATATTTTAACTGTGCTGACGCCGGGTTAATGAATTAGACTTATTCCTAAGAGACTTCAACAGTAGAAGTACTAAGGGTCTATTGACAACTTAACGACGTCAATCTGGATTTTTCCATTAATTGGGAGGTAAAACTAACCACAATGATGAAAGTAAGTCCCATTGAACCGTGAAGGCGATTGATTTCGGATCTATGCCCGTTGATCGATCATACGGAGACCACTGAGTGATTCTTTCTAAAAAAATCTAAGTAATGAAATGATTTCTCAATTTATGAGTTTGTCACAGACTAAAAAATAAAAAATAAACAATAGTTTAAAAAACTAAAAAAAACACGCTTTTATTGCTAACCGAACTAAAAACTAGAAAATAATTTTTAATGACAAAGAGTATAAAATTACAGTAGTAGAAGATCGAACAATTAATCATAGTGAATCGCCTTAATATAAAATTATAATAAAATTTAAGTTATAAACAGAATAATTCAATTCTGAGTAAAAAGCGTGGGGTGCTCGATATTTAAGGTATTACAATCATTCTATTAGCAACTATCTATGAGAGGATAGTTAAGAATCACAGTAAAATGCACCCCACGATTTTTACTCAGAATTGAATTATTCTGTTAATAACTTAAATTTTATTATAATTTTATATTAAGGCGATTCACTATGATTAATTGTTCGATCTTCTACTACTGTAATTTTATACTCTTTGTCATTAAAAATTATTTTCTAGTTTTTAGTTCGGTTAGCAATAAAAGCGTGTTTTTTTTAGTTTTTTAAACTATTGTTTATTTATATTCTCTCCCTATCGTGTTCTTTATATAAATCTTCACAAAAATTGAAGTGAAATAATTGTTCACTCATCCAGTGATATAAAAATAATTACAGCAAGATCTTTTTTATAAATATATATAGTATTATTTTTATACGCAAAGCTTGCGTTTAACCTTATTATATATAACACTGTCTTCTAAAGGCTTGTAATTATGGGGAGGGATGAGAATATTAAGTTCATTGCGCAGCTTCACTATTGGTTGTTCGTTTATTTATTACGGTGCTTAAAAACATCGAATAGAACTGGAAAAATCTACTACATGATATTGCAGAAAAAAATAATGTTACACAAACATTTAGCCGTTTACAGGGATCTAATCCGAGGCTCGTAAATACATAGGCAAGCAATAAGAAGGACACGCGTGATATAGCTGTTAAATATATTGTTAATTAAGGCGACCCAATATTACATGTATAATTACATTTAAAATAAAATAAAAAGATATATATTTAATAATATTAAATATCATATTCATGTTACAATCTAAGACGCATGTCAGAGAATATTATAAGACATACTGGAATAATTCTTATGATTTAGTGACGTCACATTATCCCGTGTAAACAATGCGAATGATAAATACTTTTAGCTATTTATTCAGCACAAACATGTCCCTCACGTAATACAATTACGACTGAGACCCAACACTTGTATTATTCAACGTCTCTCTGTTGACGTTCTTATGTTTCAGGCCTAGTTTGAAAATGCTTTGACAATTGGTGCTTGTCCTAAGATAATGATGATATTTTTATTAAATATAAATGATTTTGTTTAGTTTTTTACGTATCAAGAAAAAATATTTATGTGTGCAAACTTTTATTTAGTCGAAATAGGAACATTAGATTATAGTTTAATAGATTAACTGGTTATTGCTTGTAACAGAATCAATTTATCGTGAGAAGTGATTTAAAAACATTTTTAAAATAACAATTATGATGTTACTATAATTGTTTATGTCAGTCGCCATTTTAGTATAAATATAGCCGGTTGAAGAACCATCACGAAAACTGCGACAGTGACGGCAGTAATGTTAGTGTCACACTTTTTAAAAACACTAAAGGATGTTTACTCTCTGATATATATGAATTAAAAATCTTTGACTCACTTCAAATGATTTTTATCTATTTTAAGATAACCTTATTGACTTAAAACACTTATTATCTACGTACATAATGCAATAATAAGTTTGATTATATTACAATTTGCTTCCCAATATCGATCACGAATAACAAAGAGTCTTTGAAGCGAATAATTTCTCATTTCCAATCATTATCAAAACAACCGCCGATGAATTGTTTTCCTGTCTCGCTTACAGCCAATATTTCAAGAGCATTGGCGGTTTTTGATTATCGATAAAATTTTATTATTAAAGTTGTTTTTCATAAGATTGAGTATTAATTAATTAGTGTAAATTAATAGTTATCATAATGTAATTAAAGACAAGAGTGTATGTAAAAGTTGAAATGATAATTCTAGTTTTGTATAGCGTCTTGGAATGACCACGCAGAAGACTTCGCATCTCAACTAATTAATAATACAATTATACTTGTATATTTATATGCTTAACGTATGTTTAAATAACACTATTATTATAATATAGTGTTCCTAATTTGCACTTTTATGTAGTAAGTACTCTTGCGTATTGTTACTTAGTAAGCCAATTAGTATGGTTGGTAGAGCAGCTTACATTCTAGAGCATCTAATGTGTATGCTAAATACTGCATGTTATTTTCATTAGCTGAAAGTAATGTCCAAATGTAAGTTATTTGTTAAAAATACTAGTTAACTGTATTATAATTCACAAGTATAAATTATAATTCGGTTTAAACCCTCACAATCCGGTCAAAAGAAATTCATAATAATGAAGAAATATAGGTGTATGCGTTCAGAATACGTAATCATTCTCTGTTTAGGAATAAACAACAATGATAACGGAGTAACGTGGTCGGAATTATGATTCAATGGGGTAGGTAAATGTTCCGAGTCCGATTTACTATTATAAACGACCTTATGAACGTAAGTATGGTGTTCTGAAAAGATTTAAGTTATTGTCCACGTGAGGAGGAAGGTAGTTTTATCGTCATTTTAGCTTTTCAAATATTATATTATTTTTAACCATACTAAATGTATTGTGAGTAACAATTGAAAGTGACAAAATATTTAATTATTTTAAAAGAGCTATAATGTGATTATTATCGTGTGTAACTTAAAACGGAAAGGTTCAAATAGGTAAAAGATGAAGTTAACTCCATATTTAAGGAAGCGTATTACAAGTAGACGTTGAAAAAATGTAAACAAACTTTTTGGCCACATTTCTTACACAATAACTTCAGATATTCAACAAATAAATCTATTTGTACGAGAATCCCATTATTACCATATTAACTTTGCACGATAAAAACTTTTCCTTCTTGTCCATATATCTTTCTCGTGTTTCCAACTTTACGGCTATTTTGCCTTTTATATTGAATGAGAATTTTAACGTTCGACGGTTGTTTTACACTTGTACATAATAAATGTATAGATTTAAGTAAAAAAATATGCTATTGATCGATTACATGAATGATTTTAAAATATTGTTATTTGTTAAAGATATAATAGAATGTAATACTTATCTATTAAAATCGACTTATCTTTTGTTTTTATGTTGTAAGTGACAATATATATTATAATAACATATAAAAATTGCATTGAAAAACATATTCAGATTATGTTTAAAGTTATAAATATATTGAAATATAAATTTATTATTATAATCATAATATTATTATGTATTAAACACACTACATAAGATTTTTTTTACAAAAACGACATAACCTACTCATCAATTGACGGCACACTCTCTTAACCAGCGGAGATACAGCCGCCATTACATACAGTTTCTTCTTATTTATTTATTTATTTATTTATTCTTTATTGTTCCAACAAAAAAATGTTACAATTGGCGGACTTAATGCTAGGTAGCATTCTCTAACAGTCAACCTTCGGGATGTACAGAGATTTAAAAGACGGTACAATAAAACAAACAAAAATAATAATAAAACAAAATAAAAAAATAAAAATCAGAAAATAATATGGAATTGAAGAAATGGACATACACATATACACCTACACAAACATACACACATATATGTGCACACACATACACAACACGATACACATGCATGCGCATGCACACATACATAAACATATATAAATATATACATATATATATACAAATACATGTTCATATAACTAATTTGAAAAAAATACACAAATATAATAGACAAATAACTTTAAAGAAGCACATATTCGTATAAAAATCTAATATAAAAGTTTCTTAGAGAAATGACTATACACTCTTTTTTTAAAAATGAGCTTTGTGCGTGATTTCTTGACGTCATTGGGAAGAGAATTCCAAAGACGAATACACTGGATCGTGAAGGAATGGGATATAAATCCAGAGCGGTGAACGGGAAAGGCTAGGCGGAGAGTATTAGGAGAACGAAAGCGTCTGTCATGTAAATCACTGAGATAATGAAAATTGCTTTTTAAGTAATCAGGGGAAAGAGGATTGAATAATATAGAGAAAAGTAGATTGAGCATAAGAGACTGTCGACGTTCGCGAATTGGAAGCCATTTGAGCTGGCGACGATAAAAGGTAATATGGTCAAATTTACGTAGACAGAAAATAAAACGTATTGAGTAGTTCACGAGACGATCTAGTTTATTAAGAAGAATTTCATTAATTTCAGAGTAACACACAGCCGCATAATCAAGAATGGGAAAAACAAGAGTTTCAACAAGATACTTTTTAGTAGTGATGGGTAAGAAATTTCTAAAACGCTGCAGGGATCGCAAAACTGCAAAGACCGATCTACTAATTTCATTTACTTGTGTAGACCAGGAAAATGTTGAATCTAAATGGATACCAAGATTCTTTACCGATGATGAGAATGGTATGACCGTAGTACCAAGCATGACAGGTGGAACAGATCCCAAATCCATTTTACATAATTGACCTGAGCTACCTAAGACGATAGACTGACATTTGGCCACATTCACAAGGATCCCAAATTTAGCAGACCAAGAATTTATTTTACACAGGTTGCTATTTATTTTTTCCACTCCAAGATCAATGTTTGAGATAGCGATCTGTGTATAAATTTGCAAGTCATCTGCATACAAGTGGTAAGAACAGTCAAGAGAAGAGGTAATAAGATTAATGAAAATAGAAAAAAGTAATGGGGACAGAATGCCACCCTGTGGAACACCAGACTTCAAATCACACCATTCAGAAATCACATGGTTAACTTTAACAGCTTGCTGGCGTCCACGGAGGTAACTGGAAAACCAATCCAATGGAAATTTATTATGTTAGATGATTTTTTGACCAACAATCAATAACAAATAGTTGAATTATATTCTTTGAACTTACATGAGAATATATTATATTAATTTTATTATAATAATTACTAGTAAAAAAATTACATACATACTCTATGTTGTACATGAAAAAAATAATATAAACTGTACCCATCAACCTTTATACATACAAAATATATAGTATTCTGAAGGTGGACACGAAAAATAATTAATAAATAATAAAAAAATATATTATGATTAAAAAACATTGTTTTATAAGACCTTAGTGAAATAAATTCGCAACGTTAAAATATCCAGAAAATGCAAACGCACCTCAGTCTTCATCGTCTGCTCATGTATTATGTAAGCCATACAGAGCCTATGTACGTCAGTTTGATAGATTTTGCTCACCCAGAAACTTTAGTTGAAATGTAGCCTTTTGAAGACATTAGTAAGTTTTCCTCAAAGATAACACTGGGTGGAAAATTAAGCCAAATGCAAATGTACTTAGCATAATTGTTTGGCAGTTGTGCGCTCGTGTTTGGCAATTTTTGCAAAAGGAATTTTCTAATTAGTGCTTGTTTAAATTGAGACACTTTTAAGTAGGTAAGTTTAAATAAAATTTTGTTAGTTTGCCGGATAGTCTGCCAATGTCAATTTTCTATCGGGAAAACAAACAATACACACTAATACAATATGTACATATATTTTCTTAAGAATACTAAACAGATAAAAATAAATGATGATTATATATGAAACTATATTATCTGAAAAAATGAATTAATTAAAATCTACAAACTATGTTGCTATAGCACGAGAAGGGAGAGACATATTCAAAGAATATTTCTATCGATGGATTATATCAATTTTTGTGGTGGAAAAACTTAACTTTTTTCATGTGACTACTTTTTTGAGACAGACTTTCTCGATTGCACATTGTCACAGAAGATCGTCGTGAAATTACTGTTCCAGCTAAGTTATTTATAGCGTGTGGAGAATGAGACTTCTCATTTTGTTTTCTATGCCCGATTCGGAAACCTTCGCTTACTTATCTTCGTCATTGTTCTTCTAAGGTTTTCTGAAAATAACTTCCGGCAGAGATTGCAACGGACCTCTTAAAAAGATATAAATTTATTGCCTCTTAATGATATATTTTATTTTTGAAAATATATGTATATTGGCATTTGTAATATTAAATTTTTTAAAGATGCAGCTTTTACCGACATTGCTTTATTCTGGACATCGTTATAAGAGGATCAAATATTTTGCAATGTCATCTTGTTGTCGGATTTAACATTTGAGATGGAAAATTCAAAATACTAAAATATGTAAGGTATTTTTTTATTTGTAATGCTCTTGTCAAAATAAGATTGCTATTAAGATATCTTTATAATAGAGAATTTTATTATAATTGAATATAAGTTATTGTAAATAATAATAACATATTAATTTTATTTTTAAGTATGAGCAAACTTAATCTGCTAAAAGTAGGATATAAAATTATAAGTCTAGATTTTTTTTAACATAAAAAAGTTACTTAAGAAGCGCTATGACTCGAGTAGGTGTAATTAGCCTCAACTTATCCCGACAACTTCATCCAACAGAATATTGTTACGAAGAAGTTTCAATTTCCAAGGTAATTTTGAAAACTTTAAGAAATTTCGTAATTATGTTGTCGGGACAGTCAATTAGTAGTTAATTATTTATATTA
Source organism: Napeogenes inachia (assembly GCA_959347355.1). NCBI lineage: Eukaryota > Metazoa > Arthropoda > Insecta > Lepidoptera > Nymphalidae > Napeogenes > Napeogenes inachia. Next base: position 19,899,702 of record OY365801.1, on the reverse strand, counting down.
ATATATCAAGTTCATATAATAATTATATGAAATATACATATTGATTTATTATTTATAAAATTTGAAAATATTTTCAAACATTTACTTATTACAGTTACTTATACAAGCTTATTAGTATATTAAGGTAATCAACTGGTAGATCGACAGGACGATTCTTATCGGTTTATTATGCATATATTTATTTAAAAATTTATTATTTTTAATTACATTTAAAATTAAATATTCAATCACTTATTGTTTATCCCCTTTAATGATAATACTAGTAGTAATAATAATGCTCATAGTTTGCGGAATATTCAGAATTATAATTAGGGTTTATTTAAAGCTTATCAAACACTAGGTTTCGAAATTATTTGTGGCGGTGTAGGTCAGTGGTTAATTAGGATTGTGGTTTGCAATTTTAGTACTGTTATGGCAATAACTCATCCAAAATATTTATTCAAAAATACACCGACTGTACGACATATATGATTACTTCTTGTGTTTGAAGTGACGGTAAAACAGAATTCGATTGTAGACAGTTATTTTAACTTTTTAAAAGTTAGTCAAATATTTTTACAAGATACGATATCAAGATATGCATTAGGAAAATAACATTTCTATATTGTGTTTTTACATTTTTCTAATAATTTTGGTTACAATTTGTATGTTATTGTAATTATTAAAATAAAAGTCAAATTTGGAATATTCAAAACTAAGTAAAATGTTTGATTCAATGCTGCAATTCACTGTGGAATGTGTGCAATTATGTGGCATAGGTACTTACTTTAATTTGATGATAAGGCTTGTAAAAAGGTTTTATTTTTATATTATTATTTTATGACATTTATTAATGAAGTACCTTTTTGGTTCATTACCCGTTAATTTTAGTTGTTCAAATCAAAATGGGAAAGAATCTTAAGTCACTACGAAAAGATGTCTGGTTTAATCATGTTGATTACAAATAATATAGTTCATTATTTTAAAATGTGGAAGTATATACAAACTTCATGAAATTAACTAATATGTATGTACATAAAAAAATAGTATTTTTTTTTACTCTTTTGTTCTGAGTGAATTTAAGTTACACAAAATATTTTTGCAGTTTAATAAATATTTAAATAACAAATCGAGAAAATGAGCTTTATCGTAAATCTTTTTCAAAAACTCAAACAACAAATGTAACTTAAAATGTGTCATATTCTTACAAATTCAAATAATCAGTCGTCTTTAATCTCAACACTTCTCATATGTACAAAGACGGCGTCATATTTCACGCAAGACAACTGGAGATTTCCCTTAGGACACACAAGGTCATGTCGTATTTATATACGAATACACTCTGATAATGTAACAAATTTCAGTATAAATATTATTTAACAGTTTATTCTTAAGGTAATAACATACAATTCTCGATCAATAGCCGTAGGCAAGAATATTAATAAGTATATACATTATACTCGTATCAATAGTGTTGACTGAATAATAGTGAAAGAATTTCTCTATGTATATTGTATTATTCGTATTATATACTTGCGATTTACATTACGATTGAATTCTAGGTTGAATTCTATTAATTGTCTTGTTAGTTATCTTATCTTGTAATTTCAGTAGAAGAGACAATACATCAATTCAATTAACTTAATGAAAATCAATTCTTACGTTAATAGTAAGATGATGATAGCAGTGAACTATGTAAATATATTTCGTCGATAATGGTATTATTTTATAAAAGAAGGCTATGATTTTATACTAAATTGATTTTGTGGGTTGATTTGAATGTATTTTTTCTCGCCCACAGGAGATCCTTTTTGTTATATAAATGAACGTTACCTCACCTTATTATCTCATTGTTTAGTAAAATAAATTCTTCAGAATGCCGAGTTAACTTTGACATCAATAATAAATAATGTTGGATTATCCTACAAAGAAATGAATGAACTTCATTCATATATAGAATTGTGTGCTCAAAGATTTCTACAAGCATGAATGTCATGATTGACTGTGGGCCAATAATAGCTTAGATATAACTGGGGCATCAGAATACGTAAGCCGGATATAAGACGCTACTTGATACCCATCAATCTTCCTTGATATTTACTAAAGTAACAGTTTCTAGGTAAAGCTGTAGCCTGCAAACAACTGATATGTTAATCATCCAGGCTTATTCAGTAATGGCGACATACTCATAACGAAGATATTAACCTTTTGGCATTGATTTTCTAAGTCTATCCAATTATTGTGTGATATTTTTGTTTACTATTACAATAAATAATAGAGAACTAATTTCTATCTTTTAATCTTCGTATGTTGCAGTGTCCGTTGTGTTTACAATTTTACAAACATGCCACAATTTGCAGTTTTGAAAATTGCTCAACTTGTACTTGTTGAATGTAGATGTGCGGTGCCCACGCTGCGCTTGACGTTAGACCTCCAAACAGTGGAGTCAGACTTTAATCGGGTTAGTATTTTTAATGTGATGGGCGAACACAGATAGACCAGACTAAATAACCATACTAGTATACTAGTGGTTTACAGCGTTTGTAGTCTTTTACGAACTAATAAAATTTTGTTTAATTTTTTTTGTCAGTTTTTATAATTATAAAAATAAAGATTATTTTATTTGAATAGGTAAGCGGAATTTTATTTATTGGCCAACATAAAAAGATTTCTAAAAAATGTAGATAAGTAAATATATATATTTGTATACATATATAATTTCTTTCAATATGGTTTTGCTGAAGATGAAATAGAGGTGTATTTTTATTATGAATTGTACCATTCAAAATGTTTGCATCACGTGAACACACTGAGGTATATGAGACAAGTAATGTTTGTTGTACGTGAAGTTGTTTTAACTTTCGACGCGGACAATATTGATCGATGTTATTTAGGTATTTAGTTGGATAAATCCCCGATACAACTTGGATAAAAACCAAAATATATAAAGAATGTATAAATGTATAATTTTAATTTAATAAAATACTGTGCTAGTATTTCGTTTACCAAAATTCAATTATTGAAAATTAAGAGAAAGCGCAAAAAAATATTCCTCTGTGTCAATTGGTAGAAAAGAACCTTTAATGTGTAGCTGAAAACCCTTCAAGTGAGACTAAAAATTTACCTCCGAGCCAAAAGCTGACAAGTACTCTCAGACATTTCACTGTAGAATTGGCAAAACTGCAACTTTGACTGTTCTAGTCAAAGTTGCAGTTTTAAAGTTGAATAAATAGTTTTTTTTTTTGCTTTTGTTTTATTACACATATACATGAATCATTAGAAAATATAGCTATATTAGGTGATTCAATTCTTACGTAAGTATTTTCTCTTTCATGAAATCAAGTATAGATAACCACTGGTCTATCAATATATGACTTCATAAACATTTTAAATCTCATTGTCATGTTTTAACTTCGTCCATTTGATTTTGTATTGGTACTTTATTACTTTTCACCATTCGAATTTTGCAGTTTGTGGATAATAACGCTTCTGAACAGTTTGACGACGAATGGTGTGCCTGATAATAGCTTTATTAACATAATATTTAAGCGGGTTCCATTGGAATTTCAGATGACTATTGCATGGTTTGTTGGGATTATGTTAATTTAATGTTGGAACTTTACTTAAACTATACTTGGGTATTCCGTTATCTGTAAATAATTTCAAGTGTCGTTAATGTTTAATAAGTTATTTATTTACTTATTAGTGTTGTTTCTAATGGCGTCGTTACTAAACCTTACATCGTTAAACACAGGAAATTCGCGACGTCTTTTGCAAAAGAAATCGGCTTTAAACATTATTATGTAGTTAGAATACTTTATCTCGATCGCCCTTTGAACTATGGATCCGTCAATTTGAACGATCACCCTATTTTTATTATTATAATTCTTTTACTACAATTCTTTATATTAATGCGTTTACTGACAACCCGAGTTTATATTTTAATGGATTTCTTATCTATTTTATTCCAATAAATTTGAAATGATGTTGTTATGTTTCTAACCCTTAGTGAAATTATTTACTACTTTGTTTTATTGCATAGAAAATGGTCTAAGATATTTGAGACTTATATATTAATTATAATATTCATTGATTTTGTTACTCCATTTAACAATTATATATAAAACCCAATTAAGGGTAAATGTAGGCTTAGGGCAATGGTGCTAACAGGGAGATATTTCGTTATGTCCGTAGAACTCAAAAATATTATGTATTATTTGTTTTAGAATCCAAAAATCTTAGGGTATATTCCCACGTATACTTATATTTTTAGAATAGATAAAACATAATATATTTGTATAATATATTATTACTAGTATTTGATATATATAGGTCCAAAAATGTATTATACCGTTGTTGTAGTTTTGTTACATGAAACTTAAGTACATACAATTTGATAAACCTGGTGTTTTTATTTAAATATGTTGTAACGTTGTATATGTTTATTGAAGTTTTTATTTAAATATGTTGTAACGTTAAAATAAAGGCCTGTATAATTAATACAATTCGAAAATTGTACAGTCAATCTAGTTGTAGGTATACCGGGTGCATTATTTCTTAAAGGTACGTGTAGATTAATATTTTTTTTGTATTAAAAATTTATAAGAATTATTATCTTATTAATAATTAACTGAATTTATAAGCTGAATATATAAAAAGTTAATTACAAAATATAAAGTAAGATATGTAGGTAAAATACGAGTCTAAGGAAAGGACATGAAAAAATACTCACTATTTACTGAAATGACTTGAAAACAGCAAAAATACCACAAAAAAAATGGATTAAGACTCAAAAGATTTATCATTGAAAAAGGACGAAAAAAAATTAAGCTTTATGGAACGTAATAGCCAACTCCAAGTGACACGGATAATCCGGTTCAAGATATAATTGAACGGGCAATAGAAATAAACCCAACTACAACAAGTTGATTACTCCCGCCTTTTCTAAAACATTCTGATACATCAACCACTAGAGGAAACTTTTTACAATTAGATGGAAGTGCATCACTTTTATATATATATATACTCCTGATTTTAGAGTACTTTTCGTTTTTTAGAGGTATTTAAATCTTTATCAGACGCTTACAAAGCGTTGAAACCTTTATATGTAATATTTAGAAATAAAAACATAAAAAAATATATCATATGAAGACAAAAAAGAAGAAATACTGTTGAGAAAGTTTAAGTTTTCAATAAAACCTCGAACTAAGTAGGTACCCTAGAATTAGAGAGAGAAGACGAAGCTTCTCAGCATTTCATGGATTCACCGTGCGGGTGCCGGGCCCATCGCGTTGCAAGGAGAGGAGTGCAAACAGTGCCTGGAACTTGCGACCCAGGAGTAGGTTTAAGGGGCCCCTTTATTATGCGCAAAAACGCTCGCCTTTACCCTCTACACTCCTCTCCCTACCTAACCAAACCTAACCAAATTTGGAAAGAACCTACCAATGCCGCCTTTGAAATATTTTCTAGAAATGAACCGGTGCTTGTTCTAGAAAGGCCAAGATCTTTAAGTAGGCTATGGAGAGATTTTGCTGTTATACCTCTCGCTCCTACTTCTACCGCGTACAAACTAACTATAAATTTATTCCTGGACATAAAAATAAATCAATATTTATTTTATTATTATAAATCAAAAAAGTTTTTATTCACATTTTTTACTCGAAAACTACAGATCTCGGTTTATTAGTAAAATTAAGTCAGTACATTTTACAAAGCAACAAATTTCTTTACACACGAGTGTCCTCTATTACTTCGATTGTAACCAAATTAAAATGTTAAATTTCAGAAATATTTTTTTATAAAAAACCTTTAAACCGATTACTCTACTTTTTACTAAAGAAATAAATATTTTTTTAGAAACTCATAATAAAGTCAATTTACCTTTGGTTAACACAAGAGCTTCTTTCTATAAATAATACATTCTTTGATAGTAAAGATGAGACAGGTACAATATTTGACCATCTTCAAAAGGCTTATTTACGATTTTCAGTATAAGTCTTGGCATTTTTGAGTCTTGTTACTTTTATCTCTTAATATAAATATATTAAAATTAATATTGTTTTAAGCTTTTAATTAATAAAAAAATATATTAATATTGTACTAGACTTTTTGTGCGCTTCTATTTATTGAAAATGTTATACCTACTAGTTTAGCACCAGACTTCTATAACTGATGAAATAAGCAATACCTTTATTTGTTCATGTAAACATGATATAATGTATTGTATTGTAATGTCTAGTTAACAATATTATTATCTACAACAGCAGCATTGGGGTTTTCAAAGATTGGCTTTTATAATTAATATATAAATAACAACCTTATAATACAAACATGTACTGATTTGTTTTGTGTATTTTTTATATATTTTTTTCTTATTTATATAATTTCTTCAGATATTAACATGTTCATAGACAACTTCAAGTATGAATTTGTACGATGAGGTCTATTCAATATTATTCGTTTTAAAAGTAGTTAAAAAATGGAGTTAGAAAAATTGGTTCTGTTTTTCGAAAAAAGCCAAGTAGACGTCACCGCTATTTGGAATGAGACGAAAGTAGCGGTGTCTTAGTTGAAAGAGCTAAGGAACCGTTTTCTAGAGGCGGCAGCTGCGTATCTATTTTTTTTATTTTGTATTTATCGAAATATTTTAAAATGTATATTTTTTTAAGTGCTTCGAGCTTTACGTCTTGTTTATCTAATTAGGAGCGAATTATTATCTTTTATATTATTCTTGAGACATAAAATGTATTTGTAATTTAGAATATAAATTGGAGTTGAAATGAATAATATAACTTTTCTTAATAGGCATATTGTACTGGTTTTTTAACATATTTAAAAAGATCATTTCCTATTTTGAAGAGATAAGTTAAAAGTAACTTCCATAAGTTTTCGTTTCGTCACTGTGCAGTATTTCAAAGATATAACGATACGAACGGCGGAAATTAATAATGTTTCATAGCATCTTGTCGCGTCGATTTACTACCACCCTGTATACGTATCGTTATATGTTATTCCGTTTCTAAATGTAGCACAAATTCGATAGATGTTGGATAAACCGCATCTCACCCCATTGATAGATATATGCGTAGAATACATGTTTTTGATAATTAATTAATTTCGAGAAATGCCAGACTGTTATTTATTATTCAGAAAATTCTGTTTACATTGAAAGTGTTTTATTATTAAACACATTTACAAAAGTGATTATAGTTTTCTCTTGTAAGATATTCCTTTACTATAACAACAGCACAGATTTAAATTATTTTCCTCAAGAGAACACTGACGCATAGAATATGCACAAAGCTCTGGTATCAGCGAATAGGCTATACAGTGAACCTTATAAATCACTAAACACACTCTATCCAAATGCTTTGGGACCTAGCAATTGAGGCCGCAATATGAATAGCAGATATTTGTTAACCAAATAATACTCGACTACTACATATATACTTATTTATATACTTATTTGGGCATCATTATTTTAATATATACTTTGGTGCTTTGCTTTTAATATATCTTTTATAAGTGCAATTATCATATGATACCATCACAAGTGAGGGTTACCTATAATAGTATGATAAACTACTATTAAAAATTTTAAGAAGTAAATAGTGAGTAGGTAATAGTACTAATACTTAAATCAGCTCATGTTTGAAAATAGCATAAAAAAGAACAATGAATACTATCGGAGCTATATTTTACTTGCGTTTCTAATTCTATTTGTCTTCTAAACTATTAACGGAAGACAAACAACTAATTGACTTAGTTAAACAATAAATTCAGTATCCAAGATAAAAAAGCAACGATTTTCCATTACGAAGAATCTGATGCATAAATTAAAACCTTCTGTGTACCAGATATTCATTCTACTATATTTTCTCATCCTATCCCACCCGGTAGCGAGAGCGAGGAACGTAACGGGACATCTAGTACGGATAACCGGACACTAAGGAAGAAATTTCCGGCGCTACCGGACGTTTTATTTCGCTCCGTTTGTTTTTCTGTTGCATCGGAAGCTTAAATTTTCATAATGTGATTCAAAGTGTCTTCTTCGTTGAGAAATTTGGCATAAATATTATTGCATTGAATCTCTCTGCAAATATGACAAATACTATATTTTGGATTAAAATTACTTTTACGATAAAATATACAAACAGGTGGATATTAATCTAAAAATAGGCTGACCACAGTTTCTTCTATCTTCATATTCTTTGAAAAACATCAATTGTATTAGTTGGTTAATGAGTAATAATTGAATAGGCCACGAGTGATTTAGGATAAATATGTTTGAATTTAATATTTATATATAAATGAACAGATCAACTAAACTATATTTATTTTCAGTACCGATGACGCAAGTGGTTGCTGTGGCGGGAGAGCCGGTGTATCTTCCGTGTGATATTGCCACGCAAGATGAGGAAGATGCGGTTCTGTTGGTACTGTGGTATAGAGAAGATCTGGGCACGCCTATATACAGGTATGATGAATATTGACACCTTCAGGAATATAAAAATAAAGATTTATTTTGATGATTTAACCACCTTTTAGAATCTGTCTGCGTTCGCCATTTTTCATGTTTTCATGAATAATAAAAAGTAAAAAATATATATTCATATTTTTTAATTCTGTCAGTAAGCTATTTATTTTAGATTGTTCAAGAAATTTCGTAATTTATGGTTAAGGTATTAGTAAGTAATTAGAAAGAAATTTGGCCGTTATTTTAAAGAATGTAATTATAATAAATCTTTTAGAAATTAAATTTCAAACAACGTGAAATTCAAACCTTTATACTAAGTACTTAATCCTTTTCACAAAGAATTGAGTCTTTTTGTATATTTGAGAACTTGTTTATGGAAAATGTTTTTTACTTTTTCTAAAATAAGCAAGGTACAGTAGGTATAATAGGTAATCTTAATATTTAAGTATACTTATATAGTGATTGCGTAAAAAAAATATAGTGTGTTATTTAATACGATAATCATATATGCTTTATATCGTTAAGGAGTCATTTTTTTTGTAAAAATGTTGCAACTATTACAATATTTGTATAATTTGTATGTTGACATATTCAGTATGAATAGATTTATTTAAATTTTTGCACTTATATTGTATATTATTTTTTTGTACAGTTAATTGCTTCGTATCCATGACAGTATATTCAAACATTTTTAAACGAAAATTTGTCGTATCCAGGTTTGAAAATTTTAATCAAGAGTATCAACTACAAATTATAAAAAATTCAAAGATTTTAATCTTGAACATAAACTTATTTGCTTTTGGAACGTTTTATTATTTGTTTTGGAACGTTATATTAGTAAAAAAAAATCTTTGCCTCGTCCTTTATATGAACCTTGACCTTTAAAAACTTTTTCAGTTTGATATTTCATACTGTTTTTGTCAAACGAGACGTGTTTTCATTTAATTTTCCTTAATTCTTTACCTACGATATAAATATATCTACGTATAAATATATACGATATAATATATATATATATATATATATATATATATATATATATATATATGTATATATATATATATATATATATATTATATCGTATATCGTATATTATATATATATATATATATATATATATATATATATACCAAAATATTGTACTCAACTACAACAACAGTTTCAAATGTTTGTACCATGTACCTACACCGTTTTTAAACGAATATAAATGTTTGACGTAATATAATTTATTTAATGTATTAGAATCATTTCAGGATCGTCTACTTCAATAATATATAAGAAAACTTAAACTTGCTACCAAAGGTACATCTAATGAATATTTTTTCTTTTATGTTCCGATTTTATCTTACATAATTAATAAGTTTAACTTGTTTAGAGTATCTCCTAAGGACTTGAAAGAAATTTCCTCTGAGAAACGTAGACTTTATTATTGGATTCTTCAACAATTAAGTAAGAACTGGATTTAAAATAAATAAAATACGAGTAGCTATGTTGAACAATATTTCTGTAGCTGTTTATATAATATTATTATGTTCCTTAAGTATTTAGTAAGTCAAACTTGCTGACAATTAAGTTTCATTTCGACTACCAGATTTAAATAGAGTATGAACTATAATCGTTAATTATTATATAAATGTGACAATTCGTGTTTAATAGCTAGTTAAATAGTTTACATTGTTAATTTTTCTCAGCGTGGATGCCAGAGAAAAGGATTTTGGTGTAGCTGAAAGGTGGTCTGACGAAAGTGTATTCGCATCAAGAGCCTATTTTCTACCAGAAAGAAGACCAGCAGAACTCGGTGTAGACCGAGTGAGAGCAACGGATCAAGGAATATACAGATGTAGAGTGGACTTCAAACAAGCACAAACAAGAAATTCAAGAGTTAATCTAACCGTTATTGGTAAGTCTTGACATGAAATAGGCTTTATACTCCTTGAACGAAGTAAGCAGTACAACTATATTTAGCGAAGCATTATTTTTATTCCTAAATTAAATATTGCTTCAGTAAACTATGTCGGAAAACATAATAAATGTGAAAATTATTATAACGATAAAAAGCTAGGAATGTAAAAATTACAATTTTATAAAAGCTTCGATCCGGATCCAATTTATTTTAAAAATGGATAAATCCAATTTGATGTAAAATACACACGAGGCGGCAATATGTATGAGAAAATCAATACCTAAAATAACTTGGGTTCACATTCTTCTGTTATGGTAATAAAGTTGAAAGTCGGGTAATATCAAGTAATTTAGGTTTGGAACTCTATGGAAAAATTAACATGAAGCAAATCCAAGCCTTAAATCCGCTTTGTGGAAAACTGGTCGATTCTCAAGTTATTGACAGGTTTAACTCTGACGGTAATCCGGTTTTGTAGCGTAATACGATAATAATTATGGGTTCGCAAGAAACGTTTATCCGGCTTCGGCAATCATGTCAAAGTAATAATATTACTGTTGACCTTTGTATATAGTAATGTATGTTTTATTACAATTTAGCAACCACTAAAAAAAATGGGATTAATCAAAGTCAGATTTTTTTATTTTTGTGTATTACTTGCACTCTATTATAATCTCATGATTAGGACAATCAAATAACTGTCCTAATCATGGACATTTAATCAAATAGCGATGCATTTTTTAATATTTTATTAACCCAATAATCGAACAGGGCTTTTTTAAAAATTTAAACATGTTTATTCAGTTACAGTTATAATCGATATGTTAGAAAAAATAAGAACTCATCTAAACCATGTTACCAAAAAAAATTGAATATCTAAACACACCACTACTAGTTCTACGATGATCTAACATTTGCAAAGGCTTAAAAAAAATAAATTTTAAACATTCAAAGTAATAGTATTTTTATAATGCTTTATTCGGGTTTTATTATTACTTACAAATTGCAACAGTAAAAGTCTAGACTTCTATCTATTCACACATGGATTCCGAAAAGGCACTTTAAGATATTCCCCTATGTATATCATCTAGAAGTGCACTCAGCTTCAGCGAATAAGATTATTTAGAGCTTTCCACACAAAGTCACATACGAATCCAGGACTTCACAAAGGCTTTATGTAGAAGAGAAATGACGTATTATAAAAATTGTATTATGGAAATTATAATCTCAAGGTCTTGAGAGAAGCATATTTTTAAATGACGCTAGATTTAAAACTTCATTGAACTCATTTTTTCTATATTTTATATAAAGAGATTCCTTATGTTTATAGTGTAAATCATAAAATAGATATTTCACAATATAATGACCAGTGAAATAATGGTTAAACCTCAAAAACAGCTTAGTGTGAATGACTTTTTATGACTTTCATTCATTTTCTATTATTTTTTATATTTTTTGGTAGCTGTGCATTGAATGATCTTTACTACATAATATACTTGCACTAAGAATAATAGGGACACGTAAGCGTAGATATAAAATAAACTAAGGAAACACATCTTAAGAACGTTTTTAATGAACTAGAGAGAAAATGAATTTGTGGCAAATGTTTTTATCTAGCTGCAGTTTATCTTCAACCCTTCCTTGGTAGGATGCCAGACGGAGTTTCTTAGACTATAGCTAACAGGCGACATTTTGCTCGAATATTCCACAAAATTACCCTTGCCAAGCTGTTTAAAACATTAAAAATACTGAATTTAGAAAATTGTTTTCAGTTTCTAAAACCGAATTTGGACAGACGTGTAAAGAACTGAAATTGTTTGGCGAAAAGACTTCAAGTTTCAACTGCGAAATGAATATAAAAAACTTTTGAATTTCATATACTGACATCTAGAATCATATAACGTTTGTAATATAAACTGTGCCTTTAGTTAATAGGTACACTTAAAATAATGTAGGAATTTTAACCAAAAATTTTATATTTTACAAGAAATACGAGGAGATGCTACGTTTAATGAAAGCTATAAACTTTTTATGTAAAAAGTAAGTGAAACTTTCTCTATAGTTATTTAGATGTGATCTCCGAGGTCGTCAGTAAAGTGCTGTGTAACAGAATGGACGATACTCGAGGGTCTTCTTTGAATCCATATTTTCCATATACAATATATTGTTTTTGCTTTTGTTGACTATTATAAACATGAAATGTTTCATATATAGCAAAGCCTCTTATAAGGTTGCGACTAAAATAAAGTTACGTATTAAAAGTTAAAATATTCCCTAAAATATAATAGCCGTCGTCTATAAATGGGCGATCGAACAAATTTATCCGATTTCTCAAACTAATATGGCAACTTTCCAGCTTAGTAGTAGGCTCCTTGGCTAATACAATGTTACGTTTAATATTGAAAAGAAATATAATATTATGTCATCTTATACAACCGCATCTAAGTATGAAATTTTAGAAATATCTCTCCATGTGAATTCTAAAATAAAAAATTTAACATTTTTTTTTATTGATAATTAAAAATAACTTATTATTTTTAACAGTGCCACCTAATAAAATGGTAATAACAGACGACAAAGGCGACGTGAAAGATGCCATCGTGGGACCCTACGTCGAGGGAGACACTTTCACGCTTAAATGCGACGTCTCTGGGGGTAATGTTCGAAAATCATGAAATTAATTTGCGTGTTCTTTATTTTTTTAATTAAAGAATTTGTTTTATCTTTAATATAATATAAATAAAGTTAACATTTTAATATTTTTATCAATTACAAATACATTAAAATGAAAAAACTTTGGTCTATTAGTAAAGGTATAACAATGAACCGATTATGTTCTAACAGGCCGTCCTCGACCTTGGGTCAAATGGTTTCGGAATGAAGTGGAGACCGACACGCCAGCAACTACACTACAAGAGAACGGTGTCAGAGGTGTCTTGAGAGTCGGACCACTGACCCGTGCTGATGTCAGAGCCACACTGACATGTCGGGCCTCAAACCATTTGAGAGCCCATCCAATTGAAACTACTCTGACATTGGATATGAATTGTAAGTAGTTTGACGTAACATTGACCTCACTTGTGATATGTTTTCAAGTATTATCTCATTAAATAAGTCCCATCCAGATTATATTATTTAAATAAAATAAGGATCTATTCATCGTCCAATTTATATTATTTAAATAAAATAAGGATTCATATTAATATTTTTTTTTATCGTTTACCCAATTAATAGATTCTGAGTAATATTGAGAGATTATACATTGATATACTAAGAATGCGGCCAGCTTTTAATTTCTTATTTGTGTAAATGTTATCGATAAAATTATTAATTAGTAAATTATTAACCTTTAAAAAATGTTCACTGTAAAATATTATGCACTTCTTATAATATTTTGTAAGAAAGGTTTTAAAAAATCAGGTGAGAAAAATGTAGCCTGCTCCGGGTTGATTGTTAAACTTCAACACTTTAGTACGTACTTAACTGGGAAAGTTTCCAGCCTATAAAGTGACCTAAATATCCACCGCAATAAGAATCTGTTTCACTTCGAGACTCTGAAAGCGACACCTGTCAACTTTGCTTGTTAGAAAACTTACAAATCGAGTAAAAGCGGGGTAAAATGACTTGTTTATAAATTGTCCTTTGAACGATATAAAATATTTTATAGATTTAAATTGTTTTATATATGTTTGAAAATATCTTTAAACATGTACTTAAAATATCTTTAAACATGTACTGTTAAGCTTTTTTCAACTTATATAGATATAGAATGAAAAATAAACCGACATGCAGGGATTCGAACCTGTGACCTCTGGGAAACCGTCCCATTGCTGTACTAATTGAGCTACCGTATCGCTCTCTGTTTAGGTGAATTAAGTATCTTTATGTGATCGACTTTATCGTGACAGTGATGACATCTATTAGGTTTTTTCGAAAATCCTAAACAATGTTTCTAACTCTGCAGTATAGATAAACATTGAAAAGATGCCACTACCGAAATTAATGTTTGAAAATATTTATAAACATATTTAAGACATATTAAGCTCATTTAAATATATATAAATATGGAATGAAAATTTGTTTTATATTTTTAATTATTGAGTATATGATAAAATGAACCAATAGTAACGTTTTATGTGAAGTAATATTATATATGTGAGTAACAGTTTATCTGTTTCTTATGATTTCACGCCTTGAAATATAACTTTGTGGCGGTTGTCAGATATAACAATACGGTTATTTTTTGCCTACTTTAGAATTATCTTTGTGTTTTTATTTCAGTCCCCCCCTTGAACGTACACATTCTTGGCTCGAATCAACCTCTATCAGCGAGCAGAAGATATGATCTTCTTTGTCAGAGTTCCGGGTCACGTCCGCCCGCTTCAATCACCTGGTGGAAAAATGGTCACAGGATAAACAACGCTAAGGAAACGGTATTAAAGATAATTTTCCTTAAACGTTATTTTACTTTCCAACAAGATTGCACAACAACTTATTAACAACTTGTCTTGTTTGATCATGTGCATTATTCTTAAGATTATTTGCATTGTTAATTTTTGCATGAAGAAATTCTATTAAAGTTATGTTGGTTATTCGACTAAAGTTTGTTTAGTGAAATACACAATATATTTCACATTTTCCAATATCATGCTTTCAGAAAATTCCCACACAAAGATAATCTCAGATAAGCTAAGATCCGATATTACAAAGGAAACATATTCATTCAAAGTTGAGAACTGAATGAAGAGGGTATTTTTAAAAATCCGATAAGGCTTCCACCAAAACTAACTTCATTTTTTACTTACAGTTTTGCTAATTCCGACATTTTACTTAATTTTCTAATGACCAAAGTTCGATATTCCTATTTTAAAAAATTACATTATTAGTTTAGAACATTTTAACAAAAACTAACTGGTTTTAGCGATCTGACTTGCAAACATACAACAAAGATTATATTTAATACCATAGAAGACTATAAATAAAAAGTCCTTTGTATAATAGATAATTAATTAACTAACAAATCCGAAGCATTTTTTTAAATATAAAATGACGCAGCACTGGATACCAATCCTATTTAAACTCAAACTCTATAGCACCGTTAATAAATAGCCCATTATCATGCCTAATCAATTCCCAACTTTCAAAGACAAAGCTAATTTTGCGCCAACTGAATTTATAGAGACGCCTATAATCTTTATTACCATGAGAAACAACATCGCGAAGTCAACTTAAAATAAGGGCACGTAGAAGTAATAAATGTAGATTGAATGGGACAGTCAGTGCCTTGGGCGTACTCAAACCGGTCGTAAGGGAGGACCAAGAAGAGTGCTGGATATAGAAAATTTGGATAAATTTATCTGATCAACCAGAATGTAGTCATTTTTAATTGAGTTTTGTAAAGTTATAACGGATATAAGAACATTCATTTCTGAATATATATAATTTGATTATATGTATATTCTGTGACTTAATTATAATTTAGTATTCCTTTGTCTTGGTGAAATTGATAATGTTAATTTGTTATATTTGCACATTGGTTTAATTGGAAAATAAAACCCTTAATATTGATATGTTATTCATAATATTTTATATTCATTATTATTTTGCTTTCCAACAATTTGAAGTATACATTGAATACAAATAATCTACTTGAGTGTAATTATATATAATACAAACAATACCATTATAATAAAGCCGAGTGCCAAGTATACGAATTCACATTTAAACAGTATAGAAACGTTAGTTTCAAACGTAGAAATCGTATGATGTGATTTCATTTGAAAAAAGTTAATTAAAATATTTTTTTGTCCGTACAGTTATCAACAGACGGTAACACTACCACATCAACAGTGTCAATACAGTTGAGTAAAGCAGACGCTGGTGCTAAGCTCGCCTGTCGCGCCTCCAATCCGCAAATGGCTTCCTTACCTGCATTAGAAGATGACTGGATTTTAGATATTCAGTGTAAGTTAACAAAATTATATGTTTTTATAAAATAAATAAAAATATAAATGAACTTTAAAAAGAAAATGAAATGAAAAGAAATACAGCTATAGAAAAAATAAGAAAACTTATTTTTTCAAACATAATATACATTATTTAAAAAAAATTAGACACTTTCAAAATGTTACTTGCATATTTCGTCGTCGTAACCTTAAGTTCTATAAAGTTTAATTTCGAACAGATGTGCCTGAAACGGTGGTCCGGTTAGGCACTAATCTAGACCCGAGCAATATTAGGGAAGGGACCGACGTCTACTTCGATTGCATCATCAAAGCACATCCCTACGTCTACAAAGTCGAGTGGAGGCACAACGTGAGTACCATTAATTTTATCTCTTTGATTTTAATTCTTTTAGTATCGTATCGGTAACTAAGATGCAAGAACCCTTACGAAAATAATTATGCGAGGTTATGTAAGATGAAAGCATATTGATTTTAATTAAATGTTACTTGAATTTGAATTTCTGATTTTTATTATCGTCGAAGGAAAATTATTAAAATATAATTCAATGGATTTTAAAACAAGTGGGTGATTATGATATAATTGGATCTCAAAAGGAATATGAATTTTAGAATATTGATCTGTCTTAAGTATTTTAAGAACGGTCAGGGCGAAGCAAATAAATCAGAGCTAAATTATAACTTGTTTTTGAGTATTTATCTGTTGAAAAAAAGATTATAATAAAACATTAAATTTTCTAAAATATTATCTTGCTTTAAAATATTGACATATCCAGAATAATAGTTGTTTGCATATAACATAACTTTTCGTTTCATCTAAAATGTAAACTGACTATATTTATTATTAAAATCTTGTTATAATACCAGGGGAAGACTCTTCATCACAACGTAGGTAATGGTATCATCATAAGCAATCAGTCACTCGTCCTCCAGGGTGTGGGAAGACGAACCGCTGGGAACTACACCTGCGTGGGGTTCAACGCTGAAGGAGATGGAGAGAGCAAGCCGTTTACTTTAGATGTATTATGTAAGTTTTTTAATAACAATAATTGATACGTAAATGATCGGAGTAAAAATTTAATGAAAGGAAAGCATGACTTGAATAATATTAAAAATATTAAACATCTTTCAATATTGGGAAGTGAAATTTATTCTAGATAATATTTACTAAGAAAAAGCATTCCTAAAGTCTGGTGTAACTTTATATTAAGCTCACATCTGCTATAGTTATAAAAACTTTAATATGACATTACATGTTTTATTTTTAATATCACTTTATATGTTCAAAACAAAACGTGTACAATATGTACATTTTTTAAATAAAATAAAATAATAAACCTTTCCTTTCAAATTTAACTATTTTTCTGATTTTTATTTTATCTGCTATAATTAACACGTTGGATTTTGTGTTTTTATCCCCTGGGTATCATTTGGAAATTGGCTTTGTCCATTTCTCTTTATTTAAGCTATCCTTTTTAAGGTATTTAGTTATTATGTCCATGGCTACTTAAATATATATTGTGTAAAATATTGACTATTGTAACAATGATTTACCAAACAATTTGGAAAAGTCTAAAAATAAAAATATTAATTTAATTTATAAATAGGTCTGCCATATATTATTCCCCTTTTTACGACCGAAAAAAATACAATTAACAGAGTGAAATTGAATTGAATCGACCAATTTTAATAAGTAATTAAGAAATATCCAATAACTTATAGAACACGTAATGGAGTAATTGAATTGGTAAAGTTTACAAATACCATCTTCGGTTTTGTTTGCTTAACTAATGGTAGAAAAACAAGTTCAAAGATCGTGGACTTTAAGGTCAGGTTCAAGGTTGGTCAAACACAGACCTTTAACCAGTCACTGTTATGTGCCCAAATGGACTCGATATGCATAATACGGGTATTAGAGACATCTAAGCTTTTTATGGTACTTGGGTTTTAATCCCCCACCAAAAAAGAGGGGTATTATAAATTTGACGTGTGTATCTGTGTGTTTGTGTGTCTGTCTGTAGTATCGTAGCAGCCAAACGGGTGGTCGGATTTGATAGCGATTATTTCAAGAAGCCGGTCCATCGAAACGGTTCTTAGCTATGTATTAATTGGTTGAAATAATAAAATCAGTCGTCTCAAATATATTGAGCTTTTAATGGTGTTGGTGAAATGTTTTTATGCAATATTCAAAGAAAATACTTTAAAAAGTGGAAATTATTAAACATTTCCATTACTGTCCCTCTGGACAGCTGGATGCTGCAGGTTGATTTTTAGCTTAGTATACTTAACATAATAATATATATTTCAAAATCTTCTTATATAAGATCCAGTGACTGTGTAGGTGAAAAATAATTCCGTAAGCACAGTCACTATACTGTAGACCAATGTGTTGCCTTCACTCTGTTGTTTGTGGAAGGGCTTCACATATTGAATACGTAGACGTAGTGCCAAATACAAACAAATATGTCCAAATATTGTTACAATAGGACTTCGTCACTTACAGGACTTCACTGACTTCACTTCACACCTCAGGCATTATCGATAGTAATAATAACAACACTTATACCTCTCAAATTAATAATAAATTGATATCGATTAATTGTATATCAACGGCATGTCTTTTACCTTGACCTCAAAGTATTAATGCTTAATTATGATATATTTAGACTACAGCTATCTATATCTATCTATCTTGGCAGTAGCATTACTATCAGCATTGACATTTTTATTAAACAGTAATTTCTACTCAACACTGTCTGTGAACAACTACTGTCTTTACATTGATTTTACATTGTGTGAAAAGTTAGATACCTTTGTATTTGCTGATTAGATTAATATAATATTTGAAATTTTTTGTACGAAATTTAACATCTTAAAGCTTTGCATCATAATTACATTTTGTAATAGTTAAATATAAAAATAAAAAATCAGTAACTTTATTTATTTTTATATTATTCCCTTTTATTCAGTTATCATTATTTAGGTATTAGAAATAAGGACTTCTATTTAAACGTTCATTTCTCACACTTAGGGACAAAAGTCAAAAATTCCTAAGTCAGTCAGTGGAAGAAAAGAAACATCAGGCGAATTAGCCAAGACAATTCTTTTGTATTAACAAATAAAGTAATTTATATAACGATGTAAAAAGTTCAATTTAATGTTCATGTCACAGACGCGCCAACGTGCCGCAGCTCACAGCAGCGGGTACACGGCGTCGCCAAGCAGGAGCGCGCCCACATCACGTGCCACGTCGACGCCAATCCACCGCAAGTTAGCGTACGTGTACACCATGTTTCTATTTTTTATGTTATTATACTAACATAAGCAAACGAATGATTTGTCTTAATCATAAGTAAGTTAATAAGCAGTTACCTTCGCTGACCAAGATCCGCAAACATATGATGTAGATGCAGATTCTTTGCACCTAAAGGAATAGGGAGAATGAAAAAATAAAACATTGGATACAAATTAGGCTTCCTCTCTTCCGTTATGACTGTGGTTTTAAGTTTAACAAGATAAGATAAGCTATTATTTCTTGTTCGTGAAAACTGTTCAATTAGAAATAAATTGATATAGATCAGAAAGTGTTGCAAACAAATTTGTATTATTATTGGCAATAAAAACAACAATAAAAATAATCTTGATTCATGTATTGTAATATTACACTTTATCAATTTTTTTTGTACATTCTTAGTTTTGTACGTCACTAGAATTTTTTGCTGTGACTCAGTTTCTTTTCGGGCAACTTATTACCAAAGTTTTTTTTTAATAATAATAATACAGGACAAGTTACATACATTGTGTTAAGAGTGTTAGACAACGATACAAGTACATAGAAATAAACATTATAAATACTGAGAATATATTTAATAAACGACCAAACCCAGACATACAGTCATATATTATGTTCATCACATACATGGCTATCCCTGTCGGGGATCGAACCCGAGCCCCATTGCGTCGCTATATTTAGGCGTCTGCGCTAACCACTCGATCAACGGGGCGGTAAATAAGTTATGAATTTATGCGTAAAATCCAAACTAATGTAATTGTAATGTAAAGTGTTGTTAATTACCAACCATATACTTCTGTATCATATCATATTTTTATTTGAAATTACTGAATTTATATTAATTCATATTCGAAACATAATTCTTGAAAATGTTACAATAATTGGCAATGCTCTGAATATTAATTTATAGGAGCAATTTTAACATCTCGGCTTCCGATATCAATATTAATAAAAATTATATTATATATTTTTATTAAAGATACACTTTAATAAATATTAACTCCTGCATCTTGATTAATATATGGTCATCCTGACGTAATCAATGTTTGTATTCGGATATCCGAATAAACGATATAAATTGTTGTTTCGTGTACCCCTTTTTTATTGATTAAGGAGTAACGAGTTTTTATCATGTAAAAGTTTCAGTACTCAGAAATTGTTTTGGAGGTTCTCATTTTAAAAAGATAAATTTGTGTTATTTACAATTAATATATATAACCGAAAATGCTAAAATATAAATATATAATATTAAAGTAAGATTTTTTTAAAATAAAATATTTAATGAATTTACCTAATTCTGTTACTAGTTCCGATGGACATTTAACAACACGGCCAACAGCAACGAAGTCAGTGATACTTATGTGTCGAGGTCAGGCACTAGTTCCACGGTCACTTACACGCCTCACACTGAAATGGACTATGGAACTCTTCTCTGTTGGGCAAACAATCGAATCGGAAAGCAAAGGGTTCCATGTGTGTATCATATCATAGCTGCTGGTAAGTGCCTTAAAAATACTTCCATAACTTACCTTATTTAGATTGTCGAAATATTTTATTAAAGATGCATAATGTCCCTTGAAGCATTGCTAAAGATTAGCAATTTTTATTCCAAGACAATTATTCCTTCTATCACCAAAATAAATTAGCAGTGGACGTTATAGAATAATTATTAATAAAATACAACTATCATTAAATATGAGATATCTTTACTTGATTTAATGTTAATGCTCTATTCAGTGCCAACTGTTCTGCTAGAGATTTGTTATCCTCAAATATATTATTGAATATTGACAGAAGATAGTATTTGCAAGAACATAATTATTACACAGAACAAAGACGTTAAGTCAAATTAAGTTATCAAGCATTAAATGGAAAAATAGCCAAAACAATATTGTTGAATTCATATTCTATTATATATAAATCTTTTAAATGCTTAAACCGGGTTATAACCGTAGCACAGCTGACATACTATTTCGGATAAAGGTTATCTTTTAAATATATAGCCCATTTTATGTCCTCCTTTAATCCAGACGGGTCGCGTGCCAAGTTTCGTAAAGATTAATCACACATCTGAAACAAATTGTTATATAGAGAGCTCCTTTTATAGTAAATTTTGTTAGGTGAGATAAAGATATAAATAATATTATATAACAATAAGGTATGGCAATGATGCTTAAGTTTATTTTAATGTTTTTTTTAGGTCGTCCAGATCAAGTTCACAATTGCACTGTGGTTAATGCTTCCTTAACGTCTTTTGGAGTCAGATGTTCGGAAGGTTTTAATGGAGGGATGCCTCAGTCTTTCTTGTTAGAAGTTAGAGAGATTGTTACTCAAGTAAGTGAATCTATAAGTAATCAAAAAAGCCTTTATGAAAATGATATTATTTTATTCTTAAAACATTGCCCTCACTTTATGATATATACTTAATTTCAAATATTATTTCCTTATTCTCCACGCGGTAATAGCAGACATATTAAAATTTTACTCAGGGTCTGTATTTTATATTGTCATGGGATATACGGTTTATAACCCTCCGAGCAA
Source organism: Napeogenes inachia (assembly GCA_959347355.1). Classification (NCBI taxonomy): domain Eukaryota; kingdom Metazoa; phylum Arthropoda; class Insecta; order Lepidoptera; family Nymphalidae; genus Napeogenes; species Napeogenes inachia. The sequence continues at coordinate 19,877,551 of OY365801.1, read as the reverse complement.
AGTATTTAAGTATATTATTGTATAAACTTAACCATAATCACTTTTTCTTTGTTACTTTAATCGTAAGTCAATCTTATTAACACTTTGAGACCTTTCGAGTATTACAAAAAATATCTAAGTCTCCTAACAAACCAGAAAAAATAGTCCATCTCCGAGAAGCTTCCAATATTTACGTATAAATAAAGTATCCTTCATCATCAGGAGATAGTCGCCAACGTGTCGAGCGCGGTTCCTCGCTTCACTGCGGTGGGTCTGGTCCCGGGACGCACGTACGCGGCAGCAGTGCTCGCCTACAACGCCAAGGGACGTGGGGAGCCGTACCCACTAAGAGCCAGCACTTTAAGACCTCCGGAGAAACATCACGTACACGATAAGAGTTTGGGTGAGTGATGGGTGGTTGGCAATATATTCATGGCAAAAACAGACGGTCCATCTCGTAATAGGATTAGTGGTCGTCTAGTAAGTTTTGCAATAAGTGCGAGACTAGAATACACTTACAGAAAGGCAGAATTTTTAGGCAACCAACTTTCTCACTCACTTTATGGATCATACTTATGATATTTGTACGCTCGGTCAAACGTCGCAGTATAAGAGCTGCAGTCCAATGACTACAGATACTGTATACGAACAAATGCTAATGATATTTTTTTACAGATCTACCACGAACAGCTTTTCAAATGTCTGGAGCTATGTCAGCAGCAGTTGGTGGGGGTGGAGTTCTCATGGTAGTGTTAGTATTGTTTATGGTGGCAGTTCGTCAGCGATGTGCTAAGAGAAAGCCTCGATCTGCCCCTCCTCCTTCACAACCAGCTTCTCCAGATAAATTGAGAGAGAAGGATGATAGTGAGAGCGATGATAGGAACCCTGATATCATTCCTTCTGATACTGATCATAGTATGCAGGTTAGTCTAATAAAAATAATCATTTATATGAATATAATTATGTACAGAAGGACAGTTTTTTAGCGTATAAAATGAGTGAAACAGGTGAAAGGTGAAATTACCTTTTAAATAATTGCTTACTATGATTAAATATTTGTAATAATTTTGTTGCTAATGTTTTGATAGGAATTGATGTAGATAGATGATATATAATGACGGTATACTTTGTTCATTGTTATTTTGAATTATAGTCATTTTTATTTCTAAACATTAAGTGTTTGTCTGTTAAGAGCGTTGAGTGTAGATGGCCAGGCAGGCTCAAAATCTTTTTGAAATGTATTTATGTTTAGTTATAGTAACTATTGTCAACAAGCGATTCACTCTGATCGAGTTATATTTACAAACAAAATATACTTTACCAATTAAAAGTGCATCAAAAAGCTAACAGGGGTCACTGATCCCCAGCAGGTGGAATATTTCCGCCAGCAGCAAGTGTCGACGATATCTCCACCGACACGCGCGCGAGGTTCCATCGCGGGAGTGCGCGCGTTGCCCGGCTACTGCGCGCTCAGGACACTGAGGGACAACCCTGTGAGTGTCTAGGAATAATACATTTATTAGGGCATTTTTTCGAAAAAAATATATATTTATATGCACGGCATGCGCCAATGTAATGAAAGTTGTAGTTCTAGGTAGTTTGTAAGAGTTGTTTCTTTTATGGTATAGAACAAATGTCCACGGCGGACTCCAGTAACTTTTTAGGTGTATTTTGTATTATTATGTATTTCTACTACCCCTATAGATAGTTTTATTTTATTATAGTAGTGGATTTTTGTAAATAGATGGAATTGTTTTTATACATTTTGTTTGTAGAGTTGATTTGCTTCGCTGTTAGTAAATACAGAATTTTTATTAACCTTAGGTTGTTACCGAACATTGTAACATATTTAATTGGTTTGTTGCTGGATATGATTCAATATTGTTGGAATAAAATTATTTTATTATTTAAAGTAAATTAGATTAGTTACAAAATAAATTATCTTAAGTTTGTAATAAAATACCCATCACAGATAAGTTTCATATAATAAATAAATAAATTTAATATTAATATTGTATAATATATATACTATTATATAATATGAGTTAATATATTTTTATTTTTTCATGTAAGATATTTTTTTTTTCATTTATTTAGTTTCGTGGGGTTGTCGAGAGTTATTGTGTATTCTGTGTATTTCGCAATATCTGCATGTTATTTGTTTTTTTATTTCTGCCCTTTTATTAATAGCAGTTGAATTTAGATGTAGATAAAACAATATTATTAATGGTAATAGACTGCTTATTTTTTTCAACAACAAGCTGAATAATATATTTAATTACTGTGCTCATTTTTATATTATCTTTCTTCATATTTTATGTTATTTATGTATAAAGACCTTGGTAATTGTGTCGTTAATATTAATGATTCTTCTTTATAGTTCTTTACAAGAAGAGTCATAATAATAAAGACGTAAGCGCAAAATTATTTCTGTTCTCGAAGTTTCATAATCCGGACATGACACGAACAGAGACTTAAGTCAAATTTTGGCAAAATATTTGGATTTCACAGTCGGTCTTATGCAAATTATGTTATGGAAATTACTACATGTGTATTACGTGCTAGCTTTCATCTGTCCTTGTAAGACTTAAATATTCATTATATTTCAAATATACATAGTTTTGAACTGAATATAGAGAAATTAATTTGCGGCTACGTCATGTATTAATATATATTACAAATGCTTTATAATTGTTGGGTTTTTAATGGTATATTATTGTAAAATAATAACAGAACACTGCATCGAGTATACCACCTCCCGCGGGTTTTGCGAGCGGGTCGTGCACACTACCGCGTAACACGGGATCCGAACGTTGTATACCCATGCAGCACTTGCGCACCCTACCGCGTGCGCACCCTCACCCTCACCCACACTCCCACCCGCACGTGCAGTCGCATCCGCAGCCGCACCCGCAGCCGCATCCGCCGCGTGATACACCGCTCTGACAGACCACGCAGCTCTAGGACTTGTAAATATTGACAGGTGAGCGGTTTCGGACTTGAGTGATCGTTTTGCAATAATGAGTGATTTATATTTGTTGTGCTTAATTTTTATATGGTGTTTTTATTATAAATTGAATCGGATTTTTAGTGTTAAATTCAATGAAATAAAGTTTTTTATATAGTTGACATTTTAGTGGAATGTTCCGTTCGTTAGGCCAAGTTATTCGGGAAATGTAAGCGTCAGAAAATGCCGAGACTGTTTCACCTAATTTTAATTACCTAAATAGTTAGGATGAACGAAATATTGGACTTTGTTACTGTTTGTATGTAAGATGATTGTACATAACATCAATAATAATTAATCCATTAGCATATTAGAATATCAACACAATTTAATTTAATAAATAATTTTAATCCGATAGTTAATTTTTTTGTTTTTTTTTTCAAGAAAGTTTATTGGGATGTGTTGAAAAGCTTTATTTGAAAATTGATTTTCAATGGTTGTGAAATTTGTAAAGTTGTGTAAAATATAATTGGGTTACTTCTGATTATATATATTATTGGATAAATCTAACATATATCATAAATGCAGTTGAAGATGTCAGGGAAGAAGTCAATTGAAATGGAATCAAATTGCGTTTCAATGTCCCTAACAGTTTGTACAGTCAAAGAAAATATAACCGAAATCACGAAATTGTGATATGTTAAACTTTTATTACTTACGGATGCCTCAATTGTTATTCCAATTTTAAAATATAAAATTTGGAATGATTGCAATAAAATGTTAGTAAGAATAGTATTCTAGAATTTTATCTATTGCTAGACATTACATATTTGAAGGAATAAATGTTGAGGCAGCTGTAATGTTAGTTGATAAATTTGTCCGTTATGGAAGACTTTGTATATACTACGTTATATTGTAAATTTTTTGTATAATTGACAAACTTGTCTTTGAATAATTCATAATATGTTTTAATAGTGTATATACATTTTTATTCGATTTCCTGTTTAAGACCTTTTTATAAATTAATTGAGTTATTTTTAATTTTGCAAAATAATTTTATAGATATGTTATATTTGATGTTTGATTGGATTATCATTATATGTTTATTTGATCATATAAGTCTATAATAGTCTATGGTTTTGTTACGATTCATATTTATAGATAATTATAGCGATACATTTGTTACAAATAACTTTAAAGTGTAAATAATACAATGAAATGTCAGTTTTCAATTAAATATTTGGAAACGAAATAAACGAAAAATATTCTAAAAAGTTATTTGATGTTTTATTTTTATTCACATCTAATGTTAAAATAATAAACAGTGTATAAAGACAATACTTTAAACCAATGTCAGTTTGAAGTGTTTCGTTTTTAAAATCCAAATTCTTTTAAAAAACCCTTTCTAAAAAGTATGTTCAAAAATATTTTAAAAGTAATCAATTTAATCAACAGACTCAGTTGAACTTTTCGAATGTTTCATCGGAGACTATCTTTAGAAAAAGTTAGTTTTTAATATTTTGTGTCCAAAAATTTAATATCCTGATAAGGTCCTTATAATCAAATATTATGAACTATCAAAATTAAAGAAAACAATTTTAAAGGAAATACAAAATATACCCTTAACCTTTCACCTTTAAATATGGAAAAAACATTTGTTCAGATAAAATGCACAAAATAATTTATGAAATTATTATACTTGTACCTACTTTTCTTTGGCATATATGTCAACAAGTTTTTAGACATAATAAAATAATAATATTTTTTTTTTTTTTTTTTTATATGATCAAGCTGTTCCAATCCTTTGCTGTACGCAGTAAAAATGAGGAAGCAAAGCGCTTCGTTCGGACAGGTGGAATGTCCACAACAAAAGGATGGATACCTGCCGTGCGTCGGGACGTCCGGTGATGGAAGGGGGACGGGAGAACTAAGTCGTGTAGTTCCTGCGCACACTCACCAAAATGTATCCTATAGAATACTGAGAGGCTAGCAATTTAACGCCTGTGTTCAAGGCTTTGGAGGTCGGCTTCGACCAATTCGGGATCGCCGATAAGCCTCTTTGCTCGCCTCTCAATTGAGTCCAGAACCGCAAGATGAGACTTTGCGGCACCAGCAAATATGTGACCACAGTACTCTACACACGACCGGATCTGTGCTTTGTATAAAATAAGAAGCTGTCCCGGTGTAAAGTACTGCCGAACCTTCGCAAGAACGGCAAGCTTTGCTGCTGCTGCTCTTGCTCTGGACTCAATGAACCGACCAAAGTTGAGGTTCGAGGAAATCTCTAAGCCTAACAACTGAAGCCGGTCACTGTATTCCAAGGATACATTCCGGAAAGTAGGAGCCAAGGTGAAAGGGCTCCTTTTGGCGGTAAATAGACACGTCTGCGTTTTGGTGGCGTTGAACTTGACAAGATTGGCATTGCTCCATGCGGAGACTGCCTGAAGTTTGTCATTCAAACGTTGCACCATGGCTTCTCTTTCAGACTGTACTTGATCTCGACTAGTCCGAGTACTCGGCAGATATCTTTCTACAACTGTGCTGTCGTCTGCATACCCATAGATACCGGGCTTCAACAGATCATTAATGTGCAGCAGAAACAGAGTTGCAGAAAGAACGGACCCCTGAGGCACTCCGGCATTTATTGTCAAGGGTTCCGAGGAACACCCGTCGACAACTACTCGGAGAGATCTGTGGCTCAGAAAGTCCGTTACCCAGCCGATCAGACCAGGAGATATACCGTACGCTGAAAGCTTGCATATAAGACTCGCATGCCAGACCCTGTCAAATGCCCTCGAGACGTCCAGAGAGACGGCGACCGCTTCTCCGTTCTTCTCGATGGCCTCGCCTAAAATGTGAGTAGCATACACTAGGAGGTCCCCAGTAGACCTATTACGGCGAAACCCGTACTGTCGGTCACTGAGGAGATCGTTACCTTCTAGGTATGCTAGTAGGCGCGAGTTCAATACACGCTCCATAATCTTGCAGAGTATGGAGGTGATTGAAATCGGTCTGTAATTGATAGGGTCGGCACGGCTGCCTTTTTTGGGCACGGGTTGCACATTAGCAAGCTTCCAGGATTTCGGCACTATTCCAGTTATGAAAGAGAGGCGATACAGACGTGTCAGTACAGGAGACAACTCAGCTGCGCATTTCTTGAGCAGAATGGCTGGTATACCATCAGGACCACTGGCTTTATTCACATCTAAACGACACAATGTTCTCCATACCTCTTTGTTAGTCATGCGTATTTCAGGCATCGAAATACCGCAGTGAGGAAGATGTGCTGGAGAAGCATTGCCAGTGTCTAGATGCGAATTATCAGCAAACAGAGAAGCAAGTACATTCGCTTTCTCTGTTGCTGTGTGGGCCAGGGATCCATCCGGCTTCAGCAGAGCAGGCAGTGAGGGTTGGCAGAAGTTCGACTCGATCGCTTTCGCAAGAGACCAGAAAGCTCGACTGCCAGTTGGTTTGACAGACAGCTTTTCGCCATTCTTAGCGATTCGATCGAGACGAGCCTTCCGCAATGCCTTTTTGTAGGACTTGGCAGCTTGGTTAAAGGCTCTCTTCTTCGAACTTACATCCGGAGTTTTGCGGGTTCGAGCATCAGCCCAAATGAGGTATGCCGAATGTTTTCGGTCTTGAGCAGGACCACATTCGGCATTAAACCATGGGCGAGCTTTGCCGCCGATGGGTACGTCAGCAAAAGGAATAAAATACTCCATTGCCTGATGCACCACATCGGTTATAGCATCCGCGCAACTCGACGGATCTAAAGAAGAGAAGCAGACCTGCCGCCAAGGATAAGACGCAAAAAAGTGCCGCATCTCATCCCAATCTGCTGACTTGTATTTCCATACTCGCCTAACACCATGAGGTTCGAAAGCTGGTGGGGAATATGTAAACACAGATTTCACCAGACAGTGATCGGAGGTTCCCAAGGGGGAGGTGACTCCTACACAATACCGGTCCGGATCAGTTGTCAGCAGAAGGTCCAGGCAATTGGCTGTATGGCCTACCACATCTGGTACCCTTGTCGCTTGCTTCACCAGCTGAAAGAGGTCCAAGGACAACGCAAATTTCCGCGCTTCTCTTCCAGCATGGTCGGTCTTCTGGTACGGGAACAGCCAGTCCTGATGACTGGCATTAAAGTCCCCCAGAAAGACGAGCTGCGCCGAAGGGTACTGATACAGAGCCATATCTGCAGCCTCACTGAGATACTCAAATAAACGAGTTGTCTCCTGGTCACCGCTGTGCGAACGGTAGACACAGGAATACAGGATTTTTTCGTTTCCTGTGTCCACTAAAACCCATAGGGAAGAAAAAGTGGGGTCTTCAAGGTGACGGAGACGCTGAATACAGAGGTCGTTCCGCGCGTACATACTGACTCCGGCCCGTGAGCGAAAGTTGTGCTCCAACGGGTAATCTATTAATAATCTATTAATTTTACGAAAAGAGCACGTTTCGAAGGTACTGATGATTATTAAAATAAAATATAAAAACATAGCCTTTATTTCTACTACATATTATTACAACTCAACAATATCTAACTAATTATATTATACTAACTATATTACTTAAGTATATTACATAATTATTTCACTTAACTATTTTACTTAATTATATATAACAAACTATTTTAAAAGTGAGTTATAGGTCATACTAGTAGTAGTCGCCTTTTCGGCGTAGGCTTCTCCTAAGCCTTTCCATTTTCACGTACCCTTGCCTGTCGCATCCATAACGGTCCACGTTTGTGGTTAAAGATGTCATTCCATCGTTTACTTGGTCGTCCTCTTTTTCTTTTCCTATCTCTTGGTATCCTTTCTGTTAGACGTTTTGCCCATCTGGTATTACACATCCTACAGACGTGTCCAGTACTTTTGTAATCACTTAATCTTGCTCTTTTCCTCACATCTATTATTTTAGTTTCTTTTTAATCTTCTTGACCTTATCAGATAGTCTTAAGACACGCATGCATCTTTCCGCTTTACGTTGGCAGATAGCCACTCTATCTTCATATTGTTTCCTAAATGAACACGTTTGACATCAGTATGTTTTTTCTTAATATTTAGCTTAATTTCCTCTTTCTTAAAGGTAAATAATGATTTACCTTAATCGCCATTATTTCTTCCAGGCAAGAGATATCCTTCTTTCTATTTCTTTCCCTGTATTATTTTGAAATGTAACGAGTTGTCCCAGGTATATATACTCTTTCATATATTCTATCTTTTCATTATTTACGGTTACATCTTGAGGAATTTCATTGGTTAGGATCTTGGATTTCGTCGTGTTCATTTAGAATCCTACTTTTAGACTTTCCGTTGTTAGTTCATTCATGACCTCAAATTCAGAGGCACAATCTGCAAAAATCACAATTTCGTCCGCGAAACGTAAGTGATTTAGTAGTTCTCCATCTACTCGTATTCCCTTTGTTTCCCAATCTAGACGCCTGAAAATTGATTCGAAAACTGCTGTGAATAATTTTGGGGAGTCCGAGTTCCTCTGCCTTACTCCTTTTCTTATTGGGAATTTTGCACCTTCGCTACTTACTTTACCAGATTTGTGGTATATATATCCTTAATTAGATTTACATATTTTTGATTAATACCTTGTTGTGTAAGTGCTGTCCATATGGCTTCGAAGTATAGTGAGTCAAGGGCCTTTGTGTAGTCTATAAAGCAGATATAACATCTTTGCATACTCTTTTGACTTCTCTATTATTTGTATCACAGTTTGGATGTGGTCTATAGTTGAGTATCTTTTCCGGAAGCCTGCTTGTTCGCAAGGTTGGTATTCTCCTAGAGGCCCTGTTATTCTATTCAATATTATCTTTGAAAAAAAATTGTATAAATTTGACATGAATCTGATAGGTCTATAGTTGCTTAGATTGCTTCTATCTCCCTTTTTAACAAAAGAATGATTGTAGATTTTGACCATTGGCCTGTTGTGGTTTTAGTTCTAAGGATGTTATTGAATAAAGCTTTTAGAGGTTTCAGAAGTTTGGTGGATAGAGTTTTGATGGTCTCGTCGGTAATATTGTCGCTCCCCGGAGCAGTGTCATTTTTTGGGATTTTATTGCATACTCGATCTCTAAAGTGAGAATTGTTGGGATTTCTTGATTTGCATTATCTTCTTTAAATTCCTAAGATTTTATACGAAATAGGCAGAATTAATAGAATTGTGTGGCTTCATTTATAATATCAGGACGCTTAGTTAGTGTAAGTCCCTGTTTATTCTTCAGACTTCCTGTCCATTTTGATTTATCATTTAACTCTTTATAAGCCTTACGTAGACCTCCTGTTTTACTTATACATATTTCGAAGGTACTCTGTCGTATTGCCTTTTTTGTTGTATAATATTTCTAATTTTTTTTTGCTTATTCTTGTCATTTCAAGTTTTACTTCATTTGTTGTTTTCTTTGTATTCAATTCTTCTTTTGTTGTAATATGTCATTCGTTCCATCATTTATATATTTGTTTGTATGTTTATTTTCTCGAAGCAGTTGTTTTGAAAAATTTTGTAACTTTATTTCTAACTTATCATATTGTTTTTATACCGCTGTATGAGTGTTAATCGTTTCCATTAATTTATTTTCCCAATTTTATCATCGTTTTCTGAAATATTCAGTTTGACTATAATATAGTTAACAAATTTTATTGTTTTTTTTTGTAGTTAAAATTCAATGATAACTATATCTAATCATCCTGTGATCGGAGTTGAAGTTTAAGTTTTTTTATTCTATCGAAATTCTTAATATTGGTTGGTTGGTTAACATGTAATCAATCTCGTTCTAATGATGGTTATTTGGTGATCGCCATGTCCATTTTTGTGAAGTTTGGATGGAAATAAACTGTTTATGAGAAATAGTCGTTTTCTATTGCAAATTCTACTAGTCTTTGGCCGTGTGGACTTCTATTTGGCCGTGTTACTTCTCGTGTACCAGGTGAATGAAATAAGATATAATCGGTGTATTCTTCTATTAATTCTTTTTCTTTTCTTATCTCACATAAACCTAGAACGTTCCATTTTATTGACTTAATAATGCTATTAATCAATAGAAGAATACACGAATTTTATCCTAATGGAGTGGAGTAGGGTTCTTAGCCTTAGCTCTTCTATTCTACTGTCTGATAATAAAGTTTTTAAGTTAAGGCTTGCTATGTAGAGACTTTTTGATGTTATTCTCTTTTTTTATATTTTCACCACAAATTTTGTTTTTATTGTTTTTTTGTAGGATTTGAATATCGATTAAGGTTAAGGAGGCGGGGGTCGGGCTTCTCCACAGTGACCGGTCTGCTTGAAGAAGGCAGAGAGATTTTAGAGGCGCTGGTTAGTTTTTTTTTGGGATATCTTCCACATTTGCGGTTAATAGAGTCGGCTTATTGAGAATCAACTGTGAAGGGCGTAGAAAGCTAGTTAAAGTTTGTGAATTATTTTTTTTTGGATAATTGTTTAGACTTTTTGTTGTTAAATCTTTTCTTGTTTCATTCGTGATCTCTTCAGGTGATTTAGACATAAAACGTTTGTTTGTATTCCTTTCTTTAGGTGTATGGGTTTCTAATTTTAGAGTTACAAACTTGTCGTAGCGTAAGGTCCTTTTATCTTTCTCTCGCTTACGTTTTAGGTCCTGTAATTCTTTTAGTTCTTGTCTTTTAGTACGCTAGGAGGAAAATCTTGTTTGAGATGTTGTTATTGTGACGGTCACTAATCTGACTTTTCCAGTTCTTTTCCCCATCTTATTAACGTATTCAATTTTCCACTTTTAACAAAGTATGTCCATCATGTTGTTTATGATGTCAAGTACTATTGATAGTAAGTTCTCATAACCCTTTTCTTTTTCCTCAATTCCAAAAAATATAATGATGATTACAATGCCTAATTAAGAGACTAGTATCTCATCTCGAAATATGGGAACGAACAATGATTTTCAGCAATTGTAATATTTAAAAATGTTGGCAAAAAATACGCTAATTAAAAGTTTCTTCGTACAAAAAGTCAAATGTCAATTTCGTTACTGTTTACATTTTTTAAACATTTTCAACAATTAAGGAGGAATCTTGTCAAGAAGTAAAATACATAATTTATATAAATGCCTAGCTTACAACAAAATTAAACAAAATCAAAAATTTCAAGACTAAATATTTCAAGTTAACTAGTACCTACTTTAGTATCATAGCAAAAACTGTGACCGGATAAACGTTTTTGTTCCATTTCTTCACCTAAACCTCAGTAATCCGGTGTAACGTATTCGGTGAGATTTTTTCAATGTGCTTTTTCGATGCGAATTGCATGCGATTTGGTGGTTTTTTGGCTTTAGCTGAGAAAATCTAGTAATGGATGGATTCGGGTATCTTGTTAAAGTCGGGGTTTTTATTTTCGTTCGAGAATGAGGTATTCTTTTCGTCTAGTCTCTAAATTACACAGAATAAAATCCACATATTTTAATAATATAATGAGAAACATGTTACATTTTTCTTAAAAAATTTTCGGTGTGTTCTTTAAAATCATGACTATAAATATATCTTATGAATTAATTTAATTATAAATAAATATAATAAATAATCGTTCATAATATAAATAATATATTATAGTTTTCGACTGTTATTTTATTCTTAATATTAATATTAAGCTCGAGATGGCCACTAAACAGTGTCCTGAACTTTCCTCTCAGCGGTACTTTCAGTAAGTTTCGCAATTCATAAGTTCTTTAGAACATTTGGCTTTAACTATCACTTTGGATAATTTAACTCAAAAGTTGATTCCAGACTTTGTCTAAACAGTAGTTTGTGTTTATTTCAAAGGAATTATCCATAGTTGTTTTAATGATAACGATTTATGTATTATTTATATAAGCATTTATTATAAACGCTTTAGGTTATTTATGAATTTGGGAAAGTAATGGTGACTGTGACTTTTTTCTTTTATTTAAATGGGGGGGCAATAAAACTTGAAGATAATGTGGTGGTAATTGATCACAGCCGCCTACGTTCTTTTGCAATATCAGATGATGCATAAGAGTGTTGCTGATCTTTAAGAGGAGAAAATTGGCTCTCTTTTTGAGGGCATCTGTGTGACATTAATCTGGAAACACCATCGAAGGAAGATTATTCCACATCTTAAAGGTTTGTGGTAGAAACGTAGTTGTAAAACGCCATTCTTTCAAATATAATTGAACGGATGGAATTGAAGGTAGTGACGTGCGAAAGTGGATATCGAAGATTGTAATCAGATTAAATAACTCTACGAAACGAACTCAATGATAAATGCTGTAGAACATGTAAAAACATAATATCCTTCCACAGCGGACTAAGTATTTCACAGAGCACTGGGTCTCCGACAACGAGCACCTTATCTTTGAACATGGCCACATGGCAGAAAAGAGGTAGAAGCTTATTAATACAGAGATGAGAACAAAACTCCATGTGTGCCGGATCTGCGCTTTATGAAGTGCGGGCCTTTGGTACGCCGTAAACTACTGCCACTCTTTGTTGTGCCCTCGAAAAAAGTTTTGCTCTTTTGGTTATCGCGAGAATGGTTGGCACTAAAAAAATATTAAAAATATTTAAAAACAATCCATTGAGTTTCCTGGTAGATTTTCTTCAAAGAACTCTCTTTTAGAAAGGTATGGACGGTAAGAAGCACGTAATGTAAGTGAAAGATATTTAGTGTCACGTATCAGAAACTAGAAAACAAAACACGTATATGTTTTGGAATTTAACTGCGCTTGGAATAATAAAACTGTCAGGAGGAAAGGTTAAAATTCCTGTACCCACGCATACTTATATCTAGAATTCGACATAAATTACGTAGACAACTGAAGTTCCACTTCTAAATTTCAAATAAGTTCATTATTTGAAATCTATTTATTCATTAAGAAATTAAAATCCATCAATCAGTAATTGCTTACAAAACCAAAGATATTAAGAAATAACTAGGTTTGCATATTACAAGTTTATAAATAAAAATATTTATTGCTAATTTTAAAATGGATAAACGAATGGACACGATCCAAATAGATAATCTTGGTAAAAAATTTATGGATTAAATTTTTGCGATATTTTAGGCTATATGGTTTTTCAGAATCAACATTCCAGAGATTAGATAGATTTCCTTGCCTTGTTGGTTTATTTTTTATTCTTTATCGATTTAAAAAACGCCTATGTTTATAGATATATTCAAACATGATGAATAATATTAGAAATATATTGAGTACTGTCGATGGGTACACGGTGGAACTATTACTAGACTATTAGACTAGTAGGAGACAAGGAGACTAGTTTATAGACTTATTGTTCTACTGTCATGAATAACTGTTTGTTGTTTTATCTACAACACAAAAGACACTAAAGGTTATATCACTTAAAAACGTTTCAACCTAGCTATTATTATATTAAATTATTTACATATTCACTATGAATGCTTTGTAAAATATCCCCCTATTAACACAATGGCCTCGCCACGGTGGTTCGGGAGCTAAAATTTACGAGCTTTCTCCGACACCTTTTAAACGTCTTCTCATTACCGTCACTGTATTATACTCCAAATATAAATTTCATTTTAAAATATAGCAAAACATTTTTTATAACATTTTTAACACGTGTTAACATCTATACTTTACCTCTGAATATATTCCTTTACACGTAATATTTTTTTATAAATATGCCAAATATATTATGTTTAAAACGGCATAAATTTAATGAGTGACGCTGTTAATGATCCCAAAAATTATGCTTTTTATGAATAAAATTACTTTTATTTGCTTGATATTATTTAATAAACACCAAATATTTCCAAGCACAATTAATAGCGAACCATATTCCCAAAAGCTTCAACTACTCAAAACTTAACGCAAATACGAACCTATCGTTTGATAGGTGCTGGGTGGCTTGTGTAAATAAACTACCCAGTTCAAAGTATCAAAAGCAAGGCTTAGCAGGAGTGTCCCCTTGGAAGGGAGGACCGTAGTGCTTCAAACAATTTGCATTTATTTGCTGCTCAGGTAAAGCATGTGCAAAACAAAGGTTGAGGAAATTTAGAAGCAGTTGGTCTTGTATTTTTATGCAAAGTGTTCTAATATCTGAATAATTGTTACTTTTGTAATGTTGATTATTGTAAAAACTATTGTAAAAATTATAACATTGTGTTGAGGAGATATTTATCATATTATATAAAATTCTTTAGCTTTTTCTTGGTGATCGCGCAATGTAAAACGAATTGTTATAAGGTTTCGGAGAAAGCCCTTTTTAAAAAACAATGTTTAATTCACAAAACACTTTATTTGAATTTAATACAATATTAATATACTTAATAAAAGAGCAAGAACAAATCATATTAACACAATATACCTATGTGTATTATTTTTGTCGTTTCATAGCTTAGCAATTTATTTGTATTAGTTATATTTATGGAGTCAAATATGATTTATATAATATATATTGTGAATTTTAACAATATTTGTTTCAGTGTTAATAAAATAAATATCTACCCTCATCTTCAGTTTTTCAGCGGACGGAACCGCTAGCATAAGCTTGTATTATTAATCTTTGAAAGAATTCAAATCGCAAACGTTTAATTTACATATCATCAATCAAGCGTATCTGTGAATTATGAATACCTATATCCGTAATTTACTGGTGACAATTAAAAATATAACAATAAATTGTGAGATGTGTCAAATATTTTGATAAATCTTCGCTTATACGAATCCACAACAATATTCCAGATATCGTTGTATGTATTTGAAGTGTGTAAAGTATTTATTATAAGGGTACTTAAAAGTAAGGTACACTCGCTATTTAAAGATTATGTAATGTTAGATTTTAACATTTCTTATTATGTTCTTAACTAATATAATATTCTTACATGTATGAAAGATGCTCATCAATATTTAACACCTTGTAACCGAGCATCGTCATGCCAGCAGTGATTAAAACAGTAGGATCCGCGTGATAACGACTCATGATCATTACCAGCCTTTGTTTCGAATTATTATATTATGTTACGACTGTGTCGCATCCGCTAATGCTAAACATTTACTTATCTTAACCACTCTTGTCATCCTTAGGTTACACACTTAACCGTGTTCAAATTATTTTTATGAAAGAAAATTAAAATCATTCCGTTCATAACTCATGGAACTACTACAATAAAATGAATCGCACAATTTTATACAGCAAATAATTTTTGGCTTGTATTTATTTATATTGCCTAAAATAATGACAATTATAGTGATGTGTATGATAATTTATTAAACGTGGTCAATTTAAATATGACAGAATAATTATAATAAATTTGATAAATGTAATTGTTATTTTAAATTAAACTATGTATTTTTGTTCTTGCTATATTTACAAGTATATATGTTAATGGAATGTTTAAATTTGGAGTTAAGTAGAATGTAACATAAAATCATATATTATAAACTCAAAGAGGTATCTAATTTCGGGCACGATTAATTCGAATAATTATTCTCGCAATATATCTCTGAAGTGAACAATGGAAGGAACTGATAAAATGAACCAAATACCTGGCCAACCTGAAGCAAAAGGATGAAAAACTGTTCACATTACGCTACGGTATTTTGAACGATTATATAAAAATGAATACAATATTAAAATAAATAAATCTCGAACTTCTGAATATTTATTTCCTGCAAATCTAATATATTTTACATAAAGGTATGTTAGCCAATATTATAGCAAAACGTACTCGGTGTATTTTGAATACTGTGTTGACATAAGAAGTATATATGTAAAGTATTTATAAAATAGCAACGAATGTACAAGAAATATATTAATAGCTACGTGCAACATAATATATGTAAAATAAATTTGTCACTGATCGATTTTTTTACATGGAAAAAGTAAAAAAAACATAAAAGGGGCTTTTATAAGAGCTATAGAACCCAAAAAAATGGTTTTTATTTTGTCTTTGTCTGTATATCTAAATGTTTGTGCAAGCTAATCTCAGAAGCGGCTTAAACAATTTGGATGCAGTTTTCAGATATACGGGGTTATTTGTAGTTAATTGGCCACCTCTTGCAGGCATCTTACATCAATCTCAACCACATATGTTCTACGACTTTTTAAAATTAATAGTTTCTAAAATGTAAGTTTTCCCATACAAAATTTATTTGTTGCCTCCGAACTTGCTTCTGCGTTGACCTTATAGGTAATTCTTACAAAATACAGAGAAGTCAGTATCAAAGGGAGCAAAATTTTTTTTGTTTTGTTTTTTTTTTGGTGTTGTTTTCAAGGTTTGTAAAAAGTCGTGGAACAAATGTTGTAGGGATTGATGTAGAGACGCTGCCTGCAAGAGATGGCCAATTAATTATAAATGACTTACTTAACATTTAGTGTTTTTTCACTTAAATCGGTCAAGAAATTAAAAAGTTATGTCAATTTACGTCAATCATAATAGTACCTATACCTACAAATCTTTTTCTATACATGTAATAAATCTGTAGAAGAGGAGTCTCTGTACATTGAAATATAAAAAAATATATATAATGGATAATATACAGAACCCATTGTTAACATTTTGAATTTTTTGTATGTTTATCTGTTTCTCTTTTAGCACGCAACAAGAAAAAAATATATAGCTATTGTAAACAATTTTTATACATAAAAATTTAACGTTACTCTAAATAACGTTCAGTTTTTCATTTTCATTGCTCACTCTTCATTCTTTCAAAAAAAGTTAATAAGGTGTTCAAGAAATTTATCTATATACATATAACAAAACGTAAGTGATTGCTGTCGTACAGACATTGAAAATATTTTCAAAAATTCATAATTTACAAGAGAAACCAAAAGAATGGTTTTTCATTTTGTCTGTTCGTCTGTATGTTTGTCTGTATATTTGTGCTCGCTAATCTCAGAAACGGATTAACCGGTTTTTATGCAGTTTTTGGGAATGTATTATCATGGGCTCTCATTATTATTTTTTTAATTTTAAATCGGTTTACAAATAAAGAAGTAAATAATCTCTCATTTTCGTACTATTGCGGTAAGACATTTTTCAAACGGAGCTAGTGGTCCCTGTGGGTTTCCTCTATATAATAATAATAATAACCTTTTCAATAAAAAAATACGAAATCAGACTATCGACTCTGTAAAAACAAAACTGTGATAAAAAAATAAATAAATATTCCTACTTGTAAAAACTACTTGACGGAGTTTGATGAGACTTTGAAGGTTTATATTTTATACATGAGTATGTACAAAGGGTATGTTTTATCGAAATCGAAATCTGCGTGTACGAAGTTGCAGGCACAGCTAGTTGATACATATGACACGTACGTGACGCTTACGCTCAGCTAAACTTCACTTCTTTTTCGCTCGATGTTGACGGATAGGGATGGGACGGTTAGATGTAAGGGGAAAAGGGCCTTTTTTATTTATGCTATGCAGCAATTTTCAATTTTGGAGATATAGAAGAAGAAGACTAAACCGAGTGAAGAAGACTGGAGTGCTGGAGTGGATGCAAAATGTAGAAAATATGTTATTAAAAATGTTGGATGGTGATAGGCTTATTATCTTACATATAAAATATATTAATTTTGTTTGAATCTCTAATGTTTGGTACTCATGGACCAGGTGAATGGGCTGGCAACAGCTGTAATATTATCTATCTTTTGTAATTTTATTTCTATTAAATGAAAGTCTGTTTAAAAAGGAATTATCAATATAGTAACTGTATAATGGAAACGAGCCCGAACGCTACGCAGTATTGGAAGGCTCACCCAATTTGCATTTATTACCTCACGTGCTTTGTCCGCTCCAAGGCCGGGCTATTTAGGAAAACCAAGCTTCATCCGGTGTTCCAGATAATTGGGTATTCGTGAAAAGAAACTAAACCGGTTTTGCATTACCTGTGACATTTTTTAATGCTAAATGAAAACTGTATACTTCTTATTCGTAATTTAATTTTAAAAACGTTTTGTCACTGGTGTTTCACATGCAATAAACTGACGTAGATATCTGCACTAACTGTTTCGAGTACCGTAAGTAGATTAGATGAATATTATATATGACAGATAGTTTGAATTCTGAAATAAGTATTTTACTATCACGTTTCAAAGGCTCCAGGTATACCGATTTATCTTCTAACCTTTAAGAGAAATATTTGCGACGCGTTCACAAATGGCGTGTAACAAAGGGCTGGACGTCGACATTTCTCAGCGTTGCTTTTATTAAATTTCTGATGTAGTTTGTCACTGGCACAATAAAGGACCGCGGTTGTGCAGGTATGGGATGCGCGGAGGTAAGTTGTTGGCTAAATGTTATCTTTAAATTTGATTTATTATTATTGTTATACAGAAACAATAAATATGTGATTTTTATTAATTTTGTTCTGATTTTACTGGTTTTATCTACATAATATTTAGTGTTATAAAGTATTTTCAAAAACCGACAATCAAACAAATCAACGTATAATATAATTAATATAAAATACATTTTATGTTATCAAAATATAGTGATTTAAAAGATATGATATGTTTTTTATGGTTAGAGAGTTAAAATGATTTTGAACTGTTTCACGCTTTTGTAGTTTATACTAAAGGAATATCTTAAAATGATAATGTCTAGTCATTTTCAAGTATTTCATTAGGTTATGTTTATATGAGAAACTTTAACAGCTTATGACAAAACTTTAAATGATAGACAATATTTTTCCGGAACTAGAAAAGGGTATAGATAGATATGAAAATAATAATAATAATATTTCAACAGACGTTATGGTATGAGAGATAGACTGATAGGTATCGTTAATGCACAAGCTATGTATTGTTAGCTTCGTCGACGCTTGAAACTTGAAGCAAATGAGACTCCTACACAATTTGCACAGCGAAATGAATTCTATAATACACATAAAACATCTTTAATGGGATAACTTCTTTTGTTATAATATAAATTTGTTTACTTAAAAATATACTGAAGACTTGAATCTGGAATTTGGATACATCTTATCTCAACATAGTATTCACATAAAAATAATATCAACGTGTTGGGTATACCATTTTAATTGTCGTTATATATTAAATAAATAACTAAATGGGTAGTTAAGCGTGAATAGTAATTTTCCTTTTAAGTAGACTCGGTTGCATAAATTTCCGCCGTCGACGCACCGTGAAAGAACGGCGTTAATGCCGTAGGGCTGTAGTTTATTAGTGTACGGAACACCGGTAATATACGTTAGGGAACCCTGCTTGTAATTAAAGTATGAATAGCTCGTTCACTCGTGACTTTGTCTGCGCCTTAATGCATATTTAATGAATATTTCCTATCTTTCACGTCATCTCAAAAGTCACAATCATTTTTATTATTTTCTTATATAATAAAATAATATCACAAAATCTTTTAAAAATGAGCAGCGCTTCTTCCTCCAGGTACATACGTGGAGCACTCGATATGTGTACATAATCGCCCCTGAAGTTCAGTTTATCGTCCGCAAACAGTGTCCGTTTACACGTTGAAATAGCAAATAGTATGCTATTCTGGCGAAGCAAGTTGCTATTTTCAAGTGAATATTTCTAACAATTGCGGTTTGCTTTGATATAACACATGCAATTGTAAAAATATAAGCATTATCTGCATAGAATATATGCATTATGTGCATAAAATGTATGCATTATGTGCATAAGATATATAATATAAAAAGTTTATGATCTGCAGAAATATAATATATTCTGTTTGTATACTCAAACATAAAATTTTAGCTTTTTTTTCAATATAAGATGTCTCAGGCAAAAGTATAAAAAACATGCTAGTTACTATCCTGGTTTTATTAATTATGTATTTCTATTATTAAAACGTAACATAATACATGCAATGGTATTGTGAAAAATGTGTGCTTGTCTGTATAAAAATAAATAAAAGAATGTCACATTATCGTTTTAGCTTTTTCATTCATATATTTTCAATAGCTAGTAAGCCACCTTTGAGTTCGAAGCACAAATCCCAGGTACAGTCACCAACACACGCGCGGGTTGAACGTCAAGTCATATGCAAATTCAGTTGTAGTGGAGCGCTCTGGATGATATTTCGTTGTACAATAACCATCTTATAAAATTTTCAATCATCCACTGTTTGTTAAAATAAAGTACTTCTTACTTTTTGGAATTCAGATGTAATCAAAATACAGATTTTATATTGATAAAGGTATTTTTGAACCCTTACAATTAATCTGAATAAATTATTACAGATTTCTTAAATAATTTTTAAAATATAAAGATGTTTTGAAAATCATATTTTGTATTGTTTGTCTGTTATATGTGTATGTATTACGTAATCCGATTTATAAATAGTATAAAAAGGGTAAAAAAATAAGACAATAATAAAATTATGTTACACCAATAAAAATTTATGATTCTAATGTATTATATAAGACTTGGATGTTTGTGCAACCCCATCAATATTAGTGTAATAAACTTGAGATACCGGCAAATATTATTGATCTCCTCCATTACAACAAACCACTAGGATTATAAAGTACAAATCGTGTTTGGAAATATAACCTTTATGATAAAGACTTAAGCCACATTTTATTCTGAATTTTTGTATAAATTATTCGGATTTGTGCTAGATAATATTAATATTAGTTCTGTTAGAACCGAATAGTGAAATCATGTTCCATGCATTATCAAAGAAAATTGTACATAATATAAAATGTTTTTAAACCATGTACGTTTTAAAAAAATATTATAATAACCTTTTAATATTAAGGAATCACACGGCGAGGATGAGTTATAATAAATGCAAACCAATATACATGTCACTATAAATCATTTAAAATATAAAACACATTAACAAGCTATATTTACATTTATTTTTATATTTGTAGTATGGGATGTTGTTATGCAACGATGCAGAAATTTCTGAAAATATCACGACGTTTTCAAAGCTTTTCCCAAGTAAATACATTTGAATAAAACTACATTACAGATTTATATTATAACGCGCTATTTATTAGAATAGAAGAAAAAGTAATATATTTGATTTAATCTATTAGATCCTTTTGTTCAAATATTTGAAGGTTGTTTGTACTGAAAGTCCAAAGAAGATTTGATAGGAAATGATTTTAATAAATCTAGGTCTTTTTAAATATCCTTTCTCTTGGTCTTACAAATAGTGATATTTAACTGTGAATAATAGGCACATATCTTGAATTTACAATTGAGGATCTTCATTTTTAATAAGCTAAAAAGTCATAATTATTACAATATACATAAACATCCTTGAGCCAATATAAAATGAATTATATCGCAATTCATACATTGCGCGTATATTTTACCTTTGCTTTCTGAGATTGCTTTTATAACATATTTTATTTTCATGCTATTTATATAATAGACAATACAATAGTAACCTTAGTTATTTACTATTTTGCCGTATACAATATAAGGTTTTAAGTGATTTATATACTGTTCTAATTAATATCAATTTTAGCTTCAAATGAGTAGAAGTTCTCCTAATATAAGGGTTGTTGTAGCGTTAATAGCTACTTCACGTTTATCATATTATGTTATAGGGTGATTTTACCCTGGCCGATCGGGCTCATATGAGCAGCAGTCTAATTACAAACGCTAAAATATACCACCTTAAATATATAACATACTTGTTCGATATTGTTCGATATGTCTTGACAATGTCAATAGATAGCCACTTATATTTGAAATAGGTTGATATTATTTGGAAAACATTTAAAATAAACATTGAAAAAAAAGGCTGCTCTATCTATCAAAAAAAGTCAACACTTGGGAATTGTTTTTTTTACCTAAAGTTTATAAAATTAGTTTAAGACATTATTTTAATCCACAAATATTCGGTGGCGTGGAGAAAAAATGATCATGATCTGCATATATATTATTATCTTATACAACATTTTTTTTTGCGTTTTGCTTTATCATTTTGTTATTAAATGTTTTTTTCACGATTTGAAGTTACCTAGGTTTAAAAAATATGTATATACATAATTCGACTGTATGAGATGTAAAAGCATAACACTAAATTTTTAAATATATTAGTTGCAATCAATTCGAGCGAACTTGAAGTACAAGTTCAATGAATATTACTAGTACCAATGATTAATAATATGCCAATGTTTAAAGTTTAAATAATTTAATAAATAGAAATTAATAAATCTTACTAGATACTATAAAATGTTTTAAAATGTCTGTATGTATTATACAATGTACTAATAAGTTTATATTATGTTGCTTTACTTTGTAGTAGTTTGCGACCACAGTACTTAATTAAGTGTTTGCTCTTACACTATACGCTCTTGCCTATTAAAAACATATTTGCATATTGAAGGTGAATGGTGTTAGGAAAGAGCCAATAACCAATTATTACCCAAGTAAGGTTATGAATATATGAAGTACGTATGACTATAATTATTTTACTAAGATGTATATTAATATTTTAATCGTAGTTTTCTTTTTAGTCGTCACAGTCTTGCCAGAGTGGTCATGGTTATAACGACTATCCGTGGGAAAATAGCGCAGTAGTTTCCCCTTGCTTTCTGAACCAGACATTTTAGTGGGTATTTAATCCTCAAGGCCGCTGACGTCTCTTCTGTCCGGTTGCCCGACCAGGTGTACGGTTATACCGCCATTGCTCGATTGCCATTGCCTCGACCGTTGTCTAGCAGGGAGCATCACGACGGTCTGTGCCCGTCGCCGTCGTCGGTGACGCAGGTGAGGTTGACATTTGGGCCGGGTTAAGAAGTTTCCCCGTGCTCCCCTTACTCACCGTAAGTAACCGTAGTAAATATATAAATATATATATATATATATATATATATATATTTTCATTGTTAAGAATTGAAAGAAGAAAAATTGACTTTAAAGATTAAAACTTTCAATGTATACTGAGTTTAAGATTAAAATGTTCAATGTATACTGAGTTTAAGATCGAAATGTTCAATGTATATTTTTTGTAGGATAAAGGATCGCCTTGAAACAACTAACTTTTTAAAAAATCCTACCTTAATCTGTTTGCATATACAATGTATACAATTGTTTATCTATACAATGAAATATTCTTGATAGTCAACTTGTCACGTAATATTGTTATAATTTTTTTCATTGGTTAATTTGTTTTTTTTCTTTATACGATCGGCATTAAAGGGCTTAATAAATCCTCACGTCGTATTGGTGTCTATTAATAAGCCAGTCTATTAGTAATTAGCTTACGAAGTGACTAATTAGCTGACTAACTGACAGACACCTAAATCTCGTTTTGACCCGAACACGATAGCATAAACAAACATAACGTCGGGATAAATTAAAATTAAAAATGAAAATCCAATTACACACGAGTTTAATTCGTTAAAAGCATTTTATTTTAAATGGTCTCATTTGTTTAAAAACATTACCTTAAATGACTTTTTTTTATTGGCATTAATTTACATCCACGTACAACTACTACCCGTTCACGATTAATATTTTTAATCTATTTTTAACTTTGTTTGATAAGTATATTTGATATACTAATATGCTTAATAAAGGTTTGTTAGAAGAAATACGAAAAAAAAATTGTGTCCTATTGTCCTACCTGGGTTATATTTTATATTGGTATGATGTACGCAATATAGTGTGTATGATTATTAATCATCATATAATTGTGATAAATAGTACAAATATAGATTAAATATATATTTTTCGTACCTTTTTATTTTGATAAATTATTGAAATGCATTTTTAACAGTTGGATATAGCCTCCTATTTTTTATTGAATACGGCAGGTCACTTATGCTATCAGGATGGGACGAAAGTATCTCATCTCGAAGAGATTTTCTTTATTGAGATAAAGTAACCAGTTCACCCTGCCAACAAGGAAAATTTCGCAGCCGGACAACCGCATAACCATTGCTATGGCTCAAAAATGTTTCATAAGGACCTCGTCCACAACCAATCCTTGTTAGTTTTCTGACTCACCAATCCATTTACCAAGTTAGAGGTCTTTTTTTAGATTTGCCATCGTAGTAAAGATGACGTCCTTTTCCAGGTCGAAATCTATATGATCTACACGATCTGGCCCCGTCAAGAAGTTTGTTATTATTCTAGCATAGTCTAAGAACATTAGTCTAGTATTAACTTAGTGCACTGGGCCTTGATAATAATTGGGTCACAGCGTCACATATTTGGCTTTGCACGTGCCCTTCCCCTTTCTCTTATCGTAATATAATAAAACCATTGGTTATATGCCGAACCACCCTTTACATGCCGAAGCGAAGAAAGCGGCGAACTCTGAACTGCTGAAAGTATTGAATGTTTGGTCTATTGTAAGCCTTTCTTATTTTAATACATCTAACACATTTTTAATGTTAGTTCTTTGAGGATGATCATTTATATGATATTTACAGAAATTGTTAACGAATAAATTATAATAATAACAGCTAAAATCTATTCAATAGTAATTGTGGTAGTATTATATATAGAATAGATTATCAATACAATAGCACCCTGCCAACGTTATTGCTTTAATTCTATGCAAACATGCAATCAAAATATTTCAACCAATTACAAACCATCCTAAATCAAAATAAGGGTTAAATTCATTAGCAGGTCGGACCTCAATTAATCATATTTACAAGACAAATAATTGTTCTTAACCCGCCACTTCTATTTTGAATATAGGCAAAAGGTAGGTAGGTATGGTGTGATTAGGCTTATCCGGTCATTCATTAAATTGGGATGACTGCTCGATAATATGAAATTACAAGTGGATATAACAATGAAGAACATTTTCGTCATTCACTGGTGCAGATATATTTTTGTCTAAGCTAGAAATATTTTTTATCATTTTTTATTATTATTATTATTATTATTTACGAAGATTTTGCATATATATAAGCGGTTGACCTTCATCATCAGAATCAATCATGACTTAAATAAGTTGTAATGTGGATAGGAACAAAAAGAATGACCTATGTCACAATCAAAAGTTATTAAATTCACAAATTATCTCCCATACAGAAATACACTAAAATCTATTCACTAGTAATTAGGGAATCACATAAACAATCATTTTTAATTAGTTTTGAAACAAATAGGCAGAAGATTACTCGGAACAAAAACGATTCGTCGCAAAAGTGGTGCACACGCCATTGACGTTCCAAAAAGTCACTCAACATGGCCGCGCTGACCATCAACACGACGCTCCGCCAGACTGACAATAGTCAAATCTCGTTCCGATGTATCTCTCAAAATATGGCGCTAGCAAATGCGCCGTCATATATATTAAAAATCATTCAATTCAAAATCAATTTTTATTTTAATCGTCTGTACATATTACTTGCAATATCATTAACAAGGTGACAGTTTGCGGTCCAGCTGGAATTTAATGATTCCCGCATCGTTTGTAATATGGTAGGGTTTTTATCGTCAGTTTTAAATAATTACCGTCATAACTCCATTACAATTAAAATGATTATTTCTATACAAATACCCCAAATCAAATAAAAACATAGGAATAGAAATACTTACCTTTACAAATTAATATAAATCATTATACTGTTTAATTGCTAAGGTACTTTTAAACAATTTGAAACTTCAGGGTTTATTCATCATTACTAAGAAATAAAGCTAGAGCAGTGCAGAGCTAGCTAGGTTACGATATAATTAAATAAATAATTTATATTTACACACACATATATTACATTCCATACCAGCAATATCTGAACCTGTTAAATTACATTTAATTACACAACATAATGTTATAGAGATAGTCAATCTGTAACAAGATAGCCAATGTGTCCTACAACATCGTCAATCGAACGCTACGTGTGAGAAAATACTATCTAACATTTTACATATCTTTAATTAATGAATAAACACAATAGAAACGATTTACATAAAACTATCTACATACTTTATTGATAGCTTTTATATAATTGGAGGGTTTTTATCAAACCTATAAAGTTTCGAAAATTGGAAAGTAGTATTTAATTTTAAAAGAATTAAGTATCCAAAGTTTTTAATGTATGTAAATGGCGTGGTTGCCAATAACCATGCGGTTGCAATCTATGTTTCTTTATAATATGTTTGTTTTTTTACACATGTTTTGTGAGATTGATTATATTATTTACCAAATTTTATGTAACAACCAGTTTTCACCACAATAACACTGTATTACTGTAAGTTTTACGGAAAATAATAGGTTATTTACGAAGCGATTTTAAGAAATACAGCTTTAATCCTTATCTAATTAAGTAACTTAAATACATTTTACATTTAATATAGAACAACATAGCCCTCTACAGCATGTAATTTAAATAAATATTTTCGAAGATATTACAGATTTAAAATATAGGGTCTTCGCGTTTGCGGCGCGGCGGTACGATTTACCTGAGCACTCTGGTATGGAACCGTGCAAACCATCTCAAAAATGGCTTTTGTGAATATTCAGTATTGAAAATTTTGTTAATACATGTAGCTAATTGAATGTACATCATTTAAAATAGATTTTTTTAAAATAAAACTAGACCTTCAAGTTGATGGTGAAAATAACGTCGATTGTGTAGCTCAGAATTAATCAAGTTTACATGGTAATATTTTGATTATGTTCAATGAAAATCTGTAAGTGTAATATATGGTTATAATGGTTATTAAGTACTCTGTTAAAGAAGTAATTAAATGGACGTTTAAGTTAAAACAAGAGAGGTAAAAAAATATTTACAGCACCTAATATTGTATCCTTATTAAGAACTTTTAATAAGTCATATAGAAGCCAATACAAAAAAAGGGAAGTGGGAATTGTTTTACTACGAATTTAAGGCGTGCGAAGCCGCGGCCAAAAGCTAGTACATAAATATATTACTATTTATCAATATATTATTACAAACACTAAGGTATTACATAGAGATCTCTACTAAGGGATAAATCATCCTTTATGAAAATTGTTTATGCGATTACTGTGTTATTGTGCAAAAATAAATAAATATATTTACACTCAACTGAAGTTTGAAATCAGCCATCTTGACATAAGAAGTTCATAAAAAACTGTCAAGTCAGTATCTTTTTGTATAATTATTAACATACCAAACTAAGCTTTTGTTGGAATTTACAAACGATCGCTTCCTAGGAACTCTTTGCAGCTTAAATGTAAATTGTGAATTAAGTTTTGTAGTCGCATTCTTGTAAGACATTTAAATATTTTTATATTATTAAATAACATAAGAACACTACAAATTTGTAATTTTAAATATTAATAATAGTCAAAATATATATATCTTTATTGACAAACTAACTCACTACTAACACAACCATTAAACAGCTGTTTTACATTAGTGGCGTTGAAAATGTTCATTTAACTTGTACTTGAAACTCTTGAATCGATTGCAACTCATGTGTGAGGCAATATATGGCTTTTGAAATTCAAACTTTGCCAGCCTTTTCAATTATTTTTACAACACACTGTGGAACGTTAAATTTTAAAGCTGGTATAAGGCTTGACAAAAACTATTTAAGATATATATAGAATAAAAATAAACTGATACAGGCAGGGATTCAAACCCGGAACCTCTGGGAAACCGTCCAGTCGTTCTACCAATTGTGCTACCGTATCGCTACTCGTGCCGGTGAATTTAGCATTATATATGTGATCCTCTTTACCCGAAGGTGGTGACATCAATTAGGTTTCTTTCGAAAATCCTAACTATTATTTCTAACCTCGCATTATATAAGCATTAATACTTACTTTACATTATTCACTTGATTGTTTAGATTCATAATTTGGTCCACTGGAAAATGGTTTTTTGATTAATTTTTAATGTGTAGATAGATAGATAGATTGATTTAATGGAATGTGTAAGTAGGTGGTGATTTTGGAATGTTTTACATTGGTTCCGACGGACTGCGTTACCATGGCAATGTCAAATATTAAATAATATTATATTTTAAATATAGTCTGCCCTGACAGTTGGCGTTGCTATAGAATTGAGAAAAATATTTTTTTATTGGGTTATTTTCATCCACGTGCTGAATTAAATATTAAATCAAGAGGTACTGAGTACTGAGTTTGTAAAGAGCTTTGAAGTGTGCCTAAACAATTATAAATTTTGCAAATTTATTACGGATCGATGTAAGGTATATTTCTTTTATTTTTTTTATCGTTATTTATTGTTTTTTGTCTACGGTCTACGTTATCAATTTCGCTATGTAAAAAGTGAATTTTAATAAAATATATTGGAACATCAAAATTTATTTATTCAAACAAAATAAAAATTAAAAAAAAATCTCTGATTACATATTCATATGGTAGTCTCAGTACATTGAAAATATTAAAAAAATATATAGCCAGGATGTGAAGGGTTTACTAAAAGAATCCATTTCTGACGTTTTTGCCATTTTTGTCTGTTTATCTGTATCTATTTTAGTTGTGCACGCAACACGAAATATATATATGGCAAATGTAAATAACTTTTATACATAGAAATTGAGCGCCACTCTGAGTAACATTTAGTTTTTCCTTAAACAATCTTCACTCTACCAAAAGATGTATCTTTATACATATAAATAAACTGTAACTGATGTATAGTTTCATATAAGGATATTAATTTATAATGTGTATTATGTAATGTTTTTTATGATTGATAGTACATATGGGTGGTACATATTGATAGTATATAATGATATTACATATTAATAGTACGTATTGATAGTACATATTCATAGTACATATTGATAGTATATATTGATAGTACGTATTAATAGTACATATTGATATTACATATTGATAGTACGTATTAATAGTACAAATCGATATTACATATTGATAGTACGTATCGATAGTACGTATTGATAGTAAATTTTATAATTTTATTTAATATACGCGAGTTAAATCTGAAAAAAATTGTTATAATAGTATTTTAATGATTTACGAATAATAACTACGAACAAAAAAAAATAAACACAGAAAAAAATATAATAAACTTTATTTGACTTCAAATAATAATAACCTTAAAACAACAATGTTTGTAAAGTAAGATATAAAATAATAATAGCTTATGAAAAGAAAAGTTAATTATAGATTCGTGCAAAAGGCAATACTATCAGGTAACCTTGGCGACACAGAGGGCAAAATAGTGAAGTAAAGGTGAGACAGCATAGCCATGTTTAGGTTAAGGCACTCAAAATATTTACGTATGTATTTCCCAAGTTTGTTTTTAAACAGAATTAAATAATTAAGTCGGGTAAAGTATTTCTAGAATATTAAGCAAGCCTGAGTTTTATTTTAATCATTACTTTTGAATAGTATATTTTAATCCTTAAAAGACATTTTATATAATATACTGCATGGGGATGGGAA
Organism: Napeogenes inachia; assembly: GCA_959347355.1. Classification (NCBI taxonomy): domain Eukaryota; kingdom Metazoa; phylum Arthropoda; class Insecta; order Lepidoptera; family Nymphalidae; genus Napeogenes; species Napeogenes inachia. Next base: position 19,848,310 of record OY365801.1, on the reverse strand, counting down.
TTGTAATGTTCCTTTGAAGTAGACTTGGTTGCATAAAGATGGCAAGAACGGGCGTTAAAGCCGTATAGGGCTGTAGTTTATTAGTGTACGGATCACCGGTTAGATATGTATATACCTTAGAGATATGTTTAATGCATATTTTACAAATATTTCCTTTCTTTCACGTCATCTCAAAAATCACAATCATTTTTTATTATTCTCTTATATAATAAAATAATATCACAAAATCTTTTAAAAATGAGCAGCGCTTCTTCCTCCAGGTACATACGTGGAGCACTCGATATGTGTACATAATCGCCCCTGAAGTTCAGTTTATCGTCCGCAAACAGTGTCCGTTTACACGTTGAAATAGCAAATAGTATGCTATTCTGGCGAAGCAAGTTGCTATTTATTATTTTTTCGAAAACTTTAATTAAGATAGGTAAAATTAAGATATACCTATTATTTCTGGGTTCTAGTCTATCGTCACTTTCAAACAAAGGAACTACTTTACTATTTTTCATTAAATATGGGAAAGTATCGGTTTCCATACATGTGTTAAAAATAAAGTATAATTGCGGTGGAATATTAATTGTAATAGTAATGAATATTTTAACTGAACGACCTCAAAGGTCAGGGGTATATATATTTGTAACGTACTATTATGAATCTTTCTCTTTCATAAGTAAAGAGCATTATAATGATTGCAATATACATAGACCAATATAAAATGGAGTAAAGGGCAATGCCCTATATTTATTTAAATCTCTTTATTTTGAGATCGCTTTTATAATTTATTTTGTTTTCTATTTATATAATAGCATCAAATCTTGGTTATTTTTTATTATGTACCGTATAGAAAAATTACCATGATATCGTGTGTATAAACAAACATACCTTATATTACATAAAATTTTCTCGAGTCTTTATGCACTGAAAACGTTAATCTTATAAATAATAAAATTAAAAAGTCTATTAAAATTATAATCATTTCTACTTTTATATAACTCTTATATTTAGTTAACTTTTACCGAATCTCAACTAATTATTTAATAACTAATTACTTCATTTATTTCGATAAATATATGAGTTATGTAGTTAAAATGGATTAGTGTTTGTTAGCTATAATTTAGAACGATGTACGAATATAGATAGAACGATGTATATAATTAGTTTAATTCATTTTATAAATAAAAAATAATAAATCTCAATCGTTAACATATAATATTTTTACATATGTATCGAAATTAATAATTAAGTTTTAGAGCCAAGTTATTTATATTGTATTATACAAAGTACTAAAAAGTTTTGTTACTGCTTTACTTTGTAGTAGTTTGCGACCACAGTACTTAATTAAGTGTTTGCTCTTACACTATACGCTCTTGCCTATTAAAAACATATTTGCATATTGAAGGTGAATGGTGTTAGGAAAGAGCCAATAATTGGGTAAGGTTATGAATATATGAAGTACCAATGAGTATAATTATTTTATGAAGACTTAAATTGACGTGGAAACTTTATTAAGTATTTTTTTTTCATTGACATTTCACCTAGAAATTATAAAGTTCCGCGTATGTTTCATGTAGGATAGAAGACAGCTTTAGAACTATTATTTATCATAAAATCCCTAAAAGTAGATTACACTTTACATGCAATGGAATGTTTTGTGCTAGTCAATCTGTTACATAATACTGTGAAAATTAAAGATTTTTCATGTGTGAGAAATTACTCTAGTCGCCTTCTTCTCTTCATTGGAATTTTATTTTGTAATACGATCGGCATTTAACGGCTTTTAGAATGCTTACGTCTGAATGGTATTTATTAATGAGTCAGGTAATTAGCTTACTTAGTAACTAATTAGCTGACTAACTGACAGACACCTAAATCTCGTTTTTACGTGAGCATGATTGCAAAGCAAAAATAACTTCGGGTTAAATTAAAATTAAAATTCAATTACATGCTAGTTCAATTCGTTAAAAGCGCTGTTTTTAAAACGTTTCAATTGTTTAAAACATTACCTTAAATGACTTTATTTATTGGAATTATTTGTCATCCACGAACAATCGCCGGAACACCTTTAATATTTTTAATCTATTTTTATCATTTTCAATTTTAGGTATTAAAATTATTAGCAAAAGAGTTTCTTAGTAAAAATCTTAAAGTGAAAGTAAAAATATTTTTTTGATATTTCAAATTTGTACATATAATGTATTTCATGATTAATAATTAAATAATTATAATAAAATGTAAAAATGTTGACTATATATATATATAAATATGTACTTATATATTTTCGTACATTATTATTTTGATACATGTTGTAATTGATTTTTAACAATTATATATAGTGTTCTACTCGAACAAAGTTTTCACAACGGCCGAATTCCTATCTTTCATGACCAACTCGGTGTCATACTTATGTAACATTATATAAGATGACGCTTATATCGTTCGCCTGCTAAAACTGCTTATCACGTCGTCCTCACTATCGGTAAAATACAGACAGATCTCGGTATGACGCAAAAAAAAACCCATTTATTGCAGCCCCTCAATTCCAGGACACAGCCCTTACCATCTACAAGAGTATAGATATCCTTGGTGTCGAGATGATATGAACAACACTGGATAGTGTTGTTCAGTTCCGAAGTCATTTGGAAAGCAAGGCCAAGCTGGCATCTAAGAAACTAGGTGTACTAAACAGAGCGAAACGGTACTTCACCTCGAAGGACAGACTTCTTTTGTACAAAGCGCAAGCCCGTCCCCATATGGAGTACTGTTCGCATCTCTGGGCAGGAACGCCAGCATATCAGCTTGGGCCTTTTGACTCGGTCCAAAAAAGAGCTCTGCAAATTGTCGACGATACTATACTCACGAGCGGTATCGAGCCCTTAAGCCTAAGGAGAGGTTTTGTCTCCTTGTGCGTGCTCTACTGTTTATATAATGGGTCGTGGTCCGAGGAATTGTTTGACTTGATGCCCACGTCCTCTTTCTATCATCGCACCACTCGCCATCGACAGGGAATCCACGCTCACACATTGAAGCCAGAATGGTCCCGTACAGTGCGGTTCCAGAGAAACTTCCTCCCACGGAACATCTGATTATGGAACAAACAGCCTGCCGTGGTTTTCCCAGTGGGTTACAATATGGAGTTCTTCAAGACAGGAGTTTTAAAAGGTTTTAAAGGGAGACGTACACCCAGACTTATCCGGCGCTACTGCCTCTTGCCTCTGGCAAAGTGCCAAAACATGCCGATAGGGGTGCCCACAGGGAAATCCATGCGGCACGGGGCAGAAGTAAGGCTTACTGTCAACCGATGGGGCCGCAGCAAAAGCCCAAACGAAAGCCTACCGGGTCATCAATGCGAATAAAACGGTGATTGTTCCATTTACAAATAAGAGGCGTCTGGATGGTCTGACATGCCCAGTCCTCAATGGGAAAGTGATCCCATTCTCCCGTGAGGTCAAATAGTTAGGCGTAACCTTGGACTAAAGACTGAAATGGAACACTCACATTGATAACACCATAACCAATAACGTAAAGTGAGTTGCAGACCAAAAGCTTCAAAGCTAAACTTAGAAAGTTAAGATAAGCTAAGCTAAGATATTCTAAAAATATGTCCTGTGTACACCAATAACTAAGCGAAAGCTTAGTTAGTGTTGCGAAGTTGAATTCGACGGACGGCGTCGTTCACTATGAATATAATCGATTAAAAGAATTACGATTATGAATACGTTACACATTAAAATATATCAATTAGAACTAGTGGACATTCTAACAAAAACTGTCCGTGTATTGCAGTTATTTAATGTCTTCAATAACGAAAATAAGTATAGCCAATACCGTCAATTGAATAACAGCAATCTTTGCGATTAGTACGACTATACGACAACTTACAAACCACTTGGGTATTTTATATCAAAAAGAGTCTTCTTGTAATTACTTTATTAATGTAAATATAAATTAAACTTTAAATATAATGGAACTTACCATTTTTCTGAGTTTTCAACACATCATCACTTTCACATCACATCACTTTTTATAAAAGTTGTGACAGTCCTTCGACTGTGTATTCCATAATATAGGAAATTGTTGAACAATTTCAATAAGTTGCTTAACGCTTGCTTAATTGCAGCTTAATTGCTGCTAAAAAAACGACAAGATATTTAACAGCACTGGCAAAGGAAGAGCAAACGGGGTGCAGTACAGGCAGAAGCGGCTTAGCTTCGCTAGCGTAGCTGCGCATCGGCATACACAACTAAGTTAGCTTCGCATATTTTAGTTAGCTTACATAGTTTTTTTACATAGTTTGCAATCTGTTCACAAGTATAAAAAACTGTGTCAGCTATGCGAGCTAAATAAAACTACCTTAGCTTAGCTTTTAATCTGTAACCCGCATATTGCTATAATTTGCTATATAATTTCAACCAATTATAAACCATCCTAAATTCAAAATAAGAATTTATTTCATTATCAGGTCGGACCTCAATTTATCATATTTACAAGGCAAATAATTGTTCTTAGCCCGCCACTTCTATTTTGAAGTTAGACAAAGGTAGATATAAGTTTCGTGCGATTAGACTTATCTGGGATGGGATTGGGATGAGTGCTCGCCACTGTTATAACTCACTTTGACCCTTTTTTCATACGAATGTGGCTCACACGTTTGTAACTAACACCCCGCCTAACCATCTCTTAAGTTGATTCATGTATTCTGCTGACTTATGAAATTATGAAGCTTGAAGAGCTCAGAGGATGAATTCAGTCATTCCTGTTGTTTTTTAGATTTGAGCTTAGAGTATGAATTCGGTCATACTTGTTTATTAAGAGAGTACCTAATAGTAATTAAATTCACGAAAGTATTCTTTTTTCAGTTACATGTTTCTATACTGTAAAAGCGAAAACAAAAAGTAATCTGTGGAATATGAACATTTTACTTCGCAGTGTTTGAAAATGATTTTTCATGAAATAAATATATTTCTTATGCATTATAACATAAAAATATATCTTTATGAACTTTCCTCCCGACTGAACACCTCCCAGAGCTGTGCTACATTTCTTAGTTCTCAGCCTTTATGTCTTTAAAAGGATACATTGTTTTTCTTCACTTATTACTATTATTATTATTATTGGGACGTAGTTCCTTATTTTTTATATATTTTTAATTTCTCTCGTGTTTTTGTAATTTTAAAATAAATATATTAAATGTTTTGGTTAAAGTTTGTTTTATTTTTAGTCAGAACCTCATTCCTCTATCTTATTTTACAAACATTTTAATGATTATCTCTCAATTATTCATAATTATATAGTAACATCTGCAACCGTGTATATAATTTGACATAAACTCTAGTACTATACAAATAACAAACATTTTAGCTTAGCTGCACATACTAAAAAAATAAGTCCACCTTTCGCTCTGTGGATGTAGTGCGGAGTTTAACCAGATACTGTACTAGTGCAAGTTGATGAAATATAGGTTAAATTTTCGAACTCCGACAAATATAAGTATTCATTTTAGAAATTCTTTGCTCAGTCAGTTATTGAACCTGAGACCCGCCATTACAAATGCGAGAAGGATTATTTATAGATGATATTCCCTTAATTAGTTCTATATGAATAACGTATGATTTTAGATGAAGAAACTCTATCACATGGATTTGAGCTTCCGAACTATTCATTTTCCAATGTCAGTCACTATTTTGTTATGTTTGTTATTTGTTGTTGTAATCTAGTTTAAAAACAATACTTGTATGCAATTGTAAAAAAAATAATACCTTGGTTTACCTATGTTAAGGTTCCGCCTGACATGAAAAAAATTAGATTGTTAGAAAATTAAATTTGTTTAATTTTAATCCAAAATTCGTAGAAAACACATTGTTGAGTTTTCTGAAAATCGTTAAGAGCTTCAACTATGGGGTCTTACTAATTCGAATAAATGTCAGTCCAAAAGATATCAAAATCAGTTGTCGTTTAAATGAAGAACAATAATGAACAAAAGAATCAAACTGTCCCTTTATGAGTAATTCAGGTTCACATACATACAAACGAAGTTCAAAATCGGCAAATTTTACATAAAATCATAAATAAAATCAAACAAGTCAATTAATTTAGCTTAATTATTAACATGCGAAATGAAATTGCTATAAAATAATATAATTAAATTAATCAGTCTACACGGAATGTACAAAGGGTAGTTTACTACCAGTAGCAACACTTTGCAGTTGGCAAATGTGAATACTCACTTAAATTCCTGTATTACCTACATCTAAGTACACATCGTGTATGTATGTACAGTCTGTATTTATTTATTTATATCTTTTCCACTTAGAATCATAATCAGTGATCACTTATGTACGTCAACATGGAAGTGTCAGGAGGGCCTATTATGATACTAGATTTATCGTAATAAGCCCCTCTGAAAAAGCACTTTCCATCTTAATGTTAAAGCTATGAGGGTTCCAAACGCGTCCTGGTCTGAGAAGAACCACACAGCAAACTCAGCCGGATATATTTTTTGTTATTGTGATCACTGTTTCGCAAACGTCAAACTTAAATGCAATTTTGTAACAACTAGAACCGTCGCAATCAATCGGAAAAGAAGCCTAATGATTGAAAATTAAATAATAATAACAGAAAAATATGTATGTATAATATATACTATTTAATTATTATTTTATTTGTAATTTATGTATTTGTAAGTATTTTAAGTAAACAGTTTATTACAGGCTTTAAGTTTAAGTATTATTTCACTTTTTATTTCTCCTGGATCGCTCAATCCCGTATTCTTCTCTACGTAAAGTTCTTTCACCTGAAGGTTGTCTGTCAGAGATTGCTCTTAGAAATAAGAGCAATCGCCTTTGCGTACTATTTTAAATGTTAGATTGAAGAAAAAAGTGCTTATCTATCTATCTATCTATATAATTATTTTTTATTATTAGATTATATAAGAACACTAAAAAATTTGTAATTTTAAATATTAATAATAGTCAAAATATATATATCTTTATTGACAAACTAACTCACTACTAACACAACCATTAAACAGCTGTTTTACATTAGTGGCGTTGAAAATGTTCATTTAACTTGTACTTGAAGCTCTTGAATCGATTGCAACTCATGTGTGAGGCAATATATGGCTTTTGAAATTCAAACTTTGCCAGCCTTTTCAATAAATTTTCAATTATTTTTAACAACACACTGTGGAACGTTTAATTCTAAAGGCGGTTTATATGGAGGTTTGAGAAAAAGATTTTTCGAAATATAAAAATAAATTTGTTTTAATAGATATTTACGCTTTGAACATCTACAAATCATTTATTTTCAATTTGATAAACATATTTAAAATGTTATTGTTAAAATAATGAAACTTATTTTTGTTTAAACTATGAAGTTTTAATATAGAAAAGCTTTTTTTTTTATTCTTATATTTTATAGTGTGATAATCGTTATATTAAAATGTTCATGTATCGTTATATATATATATATGTATATATTTTGTACAGTTCTATGGGAGCCCGTACAATCATAAGTGATCATTTAATTCAGTTACTATATCAAATTAAATTATTTCTCCTGGCACCCGCAATTGAATGTAGCAAATGATAGCCAAAAGCTTCCTCGGACTCCATTATACATATATTTTTAGTATATATTTTAAACATCTTATATATTATTAAAAAATATTTTTCTATGTTATTAACAATGATAAATCTTGGTTATTGATGTACATTGTTTAAATATCTCGGTGACGCTGCTGATATGACTTTGCGTCAGTTCCCTTCAGCGCCGCTCGTCTTTCTGGGGGACTTTAATGCCTGTCGTCAGGACTGGCTATTTCCGTACCAGAAGACCATGCTGGAAGAGAAGCGCGAAACTTGGTGAGACAAGCGACAAGGGTACCAGATGTGGTAAGCCATACAGCCAATTGCCTGGATCTTCTGCTGACAAGTGATCCGGACAGGTATCGTGTAGAAGTCACCCCCCCCCCCCTTGGGAACCTCCGATCACTTTCTGGTGAAATCTGAGTTCGTATATTCCCCACCAGCTCTGGAACCATATGGTGTTAGGCGAGTATGGAAATACAAGTCAGCTGACTGGGATGAGATGCGGCACTTTTTTGCGTCTTATCCTTGGTGGCAGGTCTGTTTCTGAAACAGAATCCATTTTCAGCTTTTTAAAAATCTTTGTCTGTTTATCTGTTTGGCCTTTAGTTGTGCACACAACACAAAAATAAATATTTTCAAAAATTCATACAGGACTTTTATATAAGCAAGAGAACCCAAAACAATGTTTTTTCATTTTGTCTGTTCGTCTGTATGTCTGTATGTTTGTGCACGCTAATCTCAGAAACAGATTAATCGATTTGAATGCAGTTTTCGGGAATAAGTATATTGTCATGAAATTCATTTTACATTTTGTTTTTTTTTAACAATCAGTTAACAAATAAAGAAGTTAATAATCTTTTACTGTCGTACCATTGCTGCTTATCAGTTTGTAGGTTTATAGTTTTTACATATTTTAGTAAGTACTAAGAGAACATTTTATCAAAATCTTCGCGTTCGAAGTCGAAGGCACAGCTAGTGTTTAATAAACTTAACTTTCAATTGTTCTATACTGTTGATAAAAGCCTGATATTGACGGTTCCAAACTGTAGAAACATATTCCAGAATAGATCTCACGAATGTAATTATTATTAAAACATCATGGAAAAGAAGAATTACAATTGTTTCATACATTTATGTAGTGTACGAGTATGTAGCCTTACTTAAAGGCTGCCACGGCATGCATAAACAGCCTTACTGTTTATAACTAATAAATAAGTATTTTTGTCAGTCCTAAGTGACAAAATTAAGTTATTTTTTAGGTATACATAAATAAAACGAAATATAAGTACACAACATTAAAACATAAATATACAAAAATAAAAAAAATAGATAAAAATATAAAACTGGGACTGCAGCTGCTATTACTAAGGATTGCAATTATTTGCAATTTCCTTGTATAAAACTAATTTAAATTTACGTAAGGAGTAACACATGTCAATATCTATTCCAGGCGAGCGTGACAGGTGACTATATTGATCCTATATGTCTATCCTATCCTGTTAATAGTAGAAAAATGTCCCAGCTTGGTTAAAAAGATTTGTAAGGAATATTAAAATTAATTTATTCTATGAATTTCGGACAATCTAAGTAATTATTTGCTGTCTTATGTAAGAATATATGATCCTGGATCTTTCGACGATTTTCAAGGCTAAGAAATTTTAAGTGTTTTAAACGAAAATCGTAGTTATTACGTTTATTATTTGATATCATTATTTCGTTATTTTCCCAATTACTTTACTTGTATTTCGTTTTATTACTATATTTAGCGGTCTCTCAACGCAACAACTTTAATTAGTATCTAATATCTATTTTATTCTTTTTAGAGGTCTTTTGTTTCGCTGATTTTTATGATTTTTTTTTTTTAAATAATGTTACTATATTATGGTTTCTATATTATGCTAAATATATATACGAACACACAAATAGTCACTTGTTCGAGTATAAGTATTTAATATCAATATTGCATAAGAACATTTCAGCACCAATATAAGCTCAATATCTTGGAAACGATTACTTCTATTCTGACCAAACATAGAACCAACCAAGAACCATCTCGACATACCAGGCTTTCGATTTAAAAAAAACCGCAACCAAATCCGTAAACGCGTTCGGATGCCACGATGCCACAGACAGACACACTGATACACAGGTCAAACTTATAAAACCCGTCTTTTTGGGTCGGGGGTTATAAATATAAAAAATAATGCCTTAATGGGAAGAAAATTAATTATAGATTGGAGCAAAATTCAACCATATAGCAACAGTTTTTGTTGCCAAACAAAATAAGAGTAAAATAAAATAGGACTAGCTCCCATGTAATATATTAAATACAATATGAGTAAATAATAAAGAAAAAATATTTAGAGGAAATGATTACACTAAAACCTATGCCTGTTCAATATTATAGACATACTTTTTCTGACTTATATACTTAATTTTATTCTTTATTTATCTAGGCTTATCAATTATTTTTTTTAAATACATATTTCGAGGTAAATTTATTTACATAGTACATCCCAATTAAAAGTTAATTGAAATCAGAGATATCAGGAATGACCGCTACAATCTGAACAAGTGTCCCATTTATATTTATATATTTGATATCCGTTTACACAGATATGAAGCCAATTATACGATCTGAGGTTACGGCTCTTGGTAACAGTAAAATATACAGAAATATGTATAAAACTATGACATTTAATGAAAATTCTTGAATAAAGTGAATTAATATAGACGTAATATATATAATGAAATAGTCTATTCTTATAGAACATTTATAACTTTCGAATCCTAATAACCGCTTTCATTTACATTTCATATATAATGCAAATTCAGGAAGACACTTTTATATCTTGTAAATCAAAAAATAAATTGTCAAAATAATCAGTATGACTCTCACTTTGCCAATCATTGATGATAGGTATTATCTCGATAGCTTTCAGCTACTATCCCGTAATGAGAAATACAAATATTGAATATTGAAATTTGATTTGTACGGTAAAACATTTACCATGAATAATTGAACTTTCATTTCCATTTACGTATAATGTTTGTATATGAATTATTTAGGTTTTTGTTAATAAGATTAATCGGTAAATATAAAAAATATTGTATAATCATTTTTGTATTTTTTTGATATGTTCTATACACATTTATTTTATACCTATGGTGTATACTGTGTGGCGGAAATTCGAATTTTGAATTGAACAGCAACTTTGAATTTTGAGGTTTATAAGGGTTTAACACCTTCACAAATATTATGCTCACATCCAAAAATATTATGCGTTTTTGTATTTACCTAAGTCAAGTCATTTGAATTATTTGGGAACAGACTAATAAGTACTTGAAATGGATAGTGTCAATAATAACATTTTGAATTGATGTGTTTTAGTAGTTCCAAAAAATAAGGTAATATTGTTAATGCATTTTGTTTTATTGTACTTGTTTCATTATCGATATGCATAATATCATCTATCTGCCATTTATTTGGACTTGGCAAGATAGGTATATATCAATATTTTCCATGTTCTTCGTCATCGGTACCTCAGTGCAAACTTACTACTTCTTACAATATAATTTTTTAACGACCTTGTCTATGTCTATGTCACGATCTTGATCTTCGCCCTCCTTTTTATAGCTATTTACATTTATACTTAACACTATTCTGTCTTACTTACTTTCCCTTTGCTTTGATTTACATACTGCGATAAACAACTAATTTCCGTTAAATTTTACGCACATACACATACACGATACCTACTTTATTCATTTTCGTGATAGCACACTTTCATCTCAATCTTCACATTGCAGCACCGTGCAACTTGCCTTCCATTTATTCCTTTCATAATAAAACATTCTAGTCCATTCAACATGTGGGTATGAAATAATGGTTTATTAATTTTCCCAGAGACAGAGAGAGTTACATATTTCTGCTATAACGCTGCGGTGTTCCTTTGTTTAATACTGCGATCATTTTGCCTTCATCTTGAAATATTAGTCTTTCTTTCCATATCTTAGTTGAGACTAAGATACGTAAAGTTAGAACAAACTGGTAAAAAAATCTGATTGACACGCAAGCATGACAACCACTTCTGACTGCAAGCCGAAGGGACCGCCAAAACCATAAAATATATACTTATTCATTTTTTATACTGCGGCTTTTAAGCTTATCTTAAAACTGATCCTTGATGTAATCTAACTAAACTTTCGGTGTTACTCAAAGTTATTCTGACATGGGTAAATAGCGACCGTACTAAGCACTAATCAACTCCACATACTCAACACCTTTTTCTTTTGGAGCCCACGAGAAAACCTTGCAGGTATTACGTCGTATCTCTTTTTGAGATCAACAAACATCACATGCAATTATTTTTTTCACTGCCATACCATTTTTATTTAATAGCATTATCATTTTTAGTTCATATATCCATTAATATCAGCTATGCATCCTAAATAGGTAACGAATATAATACTCTTTTCTTTCACTTTCGTGAGATTTATAAAATGTAATATAATACAAACATTAAAAAATTTGTGCTAGCACTATATATCCCCATTTAGAATACCTTTACCATTTTTCATATATATAGCCATCATGTCTTTTTTTACACTTTCACAGAAAAAGTTACTTAAAAAATTTAAACATAAATTTTAGAAACTCCTGATGCTAAAAGACGTCTTAAAAGAATAAAAATATATACTTACTGAAGTCGTTGCGTCGGGGGACCATTATACGTACTTTGACGATGGTGTCTTTTTTACAAAATTTTCGGAGCTAATGATTGAGAACTTATATTATACGATTAAATGTTGATATTTCGTTATTTGATTTGGTAACTACTTGCATTTTGTATCTTTCCTTTATTTCGACCAAACATACCTAAGAACCATCTCAAAGAACCAATCTTTCGGTTAAAAAAAACCGCATTCAAAACCGTCCAGGCGTTTGGCTGCTATGTTGCCACAGACAGACACAGATACACAAGTCAAACTTATAACAACCCTATTTTTTTGTCGGGGGTTAAAGAGTATTATGTCAGTTTTTCCTTGAATACTAGCAACAAGTAACTTTGCCTATCACACTCAAGCCTTTCGATTTGTGTGTCCTTTCACAGAAAAATTAAATATAAATATTTGACGGCGCCTTGCTAGAGTCATATTTTGAGAGATACGTCGGAACGAGATTTGACAATGTCAGTCTGGCGGAGCGTCGTGTTGATGGTCAGCGCGGCCATGTTGAGTGACTTTTTGGAACGTCAATGGCGAGCGCACCACTTTTGCGACGAATCGTTTTTGTTCCGAGTAATCTTTTGCCTATTTGATTCAAAACTAATTAAAAGTGATTGGCTATGTGATTCCCTAATTACTAGTAAATAGATTTTAATGTATTTACGTAAGGGAGACAATTTGTGTATTAAATAACTTTTGATTGTGACATTAGTGATTCTTACTGTTTCTATCCACATTACAATTTATTTAAGACATGGTTAATTCTGATGATGAAGGTCAACCGCTTATATATTTATCTACCGACGGAGTTTGAAATATAAACCATAAGTACTTTAATTTGAAAAGTATTTTATGTCACTCTTCTGATATTAATTTCAGTGAAGATGACACGTTATATGAGAAAATCATATAATATATCATTTTAAAACATATTAGGAGCTGTTACTACAGAAAATATGTTTATATATTCTACCTTCTTAATGATAAAGATAAACTTTGTAGATCTGTTTTATAGATTGATATTACCACTTTGTACAGTAAAACTAGTATAACATTTTGTTTCAGTGGTCAGTGACTATACTACAATCCTTATTTTAGGGCTAAAAACTGCATTAGATACTCATATCTGTTCGATCTGTCATATATAGCTAAAGCTATTTATGATACATTTATATTTACATATGTTAACACAAGAATAAACCAGTTGTAAAAATTCAACTCCTGAACAAACAACTGTGTAGTTCATTAGTGGCGATGGAAATATTTATTAATAATATACTTATATTTCTTGAGTCGATTGCAACTCAAATATGTGCAATGTAACTTTTAAAATTTCAACTTTGCTAAGCTTTTAATATATTTTTCACAACACGCCTTATATCAATTCTATAGATGATTGCATTCTAAAATTGAGACTTGAGTTTTTGTGATGAAGTTTAAAAAGTGTACAGAAAAATATTTATATTATGTTTCGAGCCAAAAAGGTACGTAGTAAATTATATCGTTCAGTAGAGTACTTTATATTTTATATATTCGATCTGATTTATAAACATTATAAAAGAAAAAGAAAACATAAGAGTTGCTGGTCAAATTAGGTTACATAAATAAAAATTTATGATTGAAATATATATAAGGATGGAATGTTTGTGCAACCGCATCAATATTAGTGTAATAAACTTGAGATACCGGCAAATATTATTGATCTCCTCTATTACAACAAACCACTCGGATTATAAAGTTCGAATCGTTTTCGGAAATATAAACTTTATGTTAAGGCCTTAAGCCACATTTTAGTCTGCAGTTTTAAAGGACGGTATTGTGATTTTGGATCTATGATTTATACTACATTATATTAATATTAGTTCCGTTAGAACCGAACAGTGTATTATATATGTAACATTATATATTATATAATGTTCTGTGCATTCTCAAAGAAAATTATAACAACATCGTTTTATAAAATATATAAAAAACCTCTGATATTAAGTGGCATCAAACAGCGAGGGTGAGTTATTATAAATACAAACCAATATGCATGTCATTATAAATCATTTAAGATATAAAACACACTAGGCAGGCAGGCACAGCTAGTGCGATATAATATATGTTACGTTACAAGAAATACAAATATATGGGATTCAATCCAGAGTCCTTTTTTTTAATATTTCAGGGTTGTTTGTGTTGAAAGTCTAAAACGATAGGAAATGATTTTAATAAATCTAGGTCTCTTATCTCTTAGTCTTACAAATTGTTACAATTTACAATCAATAGTAGTAATATAAAGAATATACCACCTATACAATAGCACCCGGCCAAGTTTATTGTTATAAATCTATATACCATCTAATCAAAATATTTCAACAAACCATCCTAAATTCAAAATAAGGGTTAATAAGGGTTCAAAATAATAAAATTAATTATCGGGTTAGACATCAATTAATCATATTTACAAGGCAAATAATTGTTCTTAGCCAGCCACTTCTATTTTGAAGTTAGACAAAGGTATATATAAGTTTCGTCCGATTAGGCTCATCCAGTCATTCTTATGGGGATGAGCGCTCGCTACTACTATAACTCACTGACTTCTTATAATATTACAACTAGATATTATCTTACACTTAAGGTAATAAAGAACATGTTCCTAACTCGTACAAATATTTTTTATCATGCAGTAAGCAGGTTTGCAACAAATTAACTTTCTTCTTCTTCTAGTTCGAATTGAAGAAACCATCGAAAACACATAACATATATTAAGTTTTTATGCTACTGATTTTATGCTTACCTCTTCCAATGTTATGCCATTTTTTTAGTCTTCTCTGGACACTTAGGCGGTCCTCGCTACTATGATAAAATCATCAGCAAACATCATTAGTTCATTTTAAAGAACGGCTTTAATTTTTTTTTCATTTTGACCTATGTGCAATCTAACTGTCGGTGTTACTAGAAGCCGTTCCAACAAGGGTAAAGACCAAACGTAAATAGCACGAATCAAACCATTTACATTTTTCTTAATTAACAGGAATTTTCTAATTCCATTTTTTTTTCACATCCCCACACAAAAAGATATTATGTCGTTTGTTGTTTGGAAAATACTTTTTGTTTGCAAATAAATTTAAGAAAAACAATGTTATCTTCTATCTATATATTTATAGTGTGCTACTTTTTGAGTTACACTTAAGTTTTTTTTTTCGAACGTATAATATTGTCCAAGGTAAAAAGTAATGGAATACATTTTCAAGGGATGCATGTTAAAGACAGTCTAGTATATTCGTAAGTGCTTAATTTCATTCCGTTACTATATCAAGCTACATTCCTAGCAAATGCAATTGAGTGCGACTCATAATATACGGGGTAGCTCAAATAGCGAAGTTCTTCCCTCACAGGAAGGATCCTTGAAAAGCTCCGTTTTATTATTAGTTTTATTCGATCCTTCCTAAAGTTTGATCTTTATTTTTATCTTTATTATTATACCCTACTGTTCACACTGTGAAAACCTACATCTTCAAAATACCTACTTTATAACATTTTGGCTTACTATCTAAAAAATGTCAAATACTCTAGGAAGCTACGCTGGTTTTATTCGTACCCCTCCAACGTATTGTTTTATTTATTTTAACGTCTTTTCTTAAATTAATATACTATTTGTTTACAAACAACGGTTTACACTTGTACGCACGGTACACTCTTTAAAACTTATAATTTCAAAATACTTTCATGGAATATAATTTACACCCTTTCTGAATAATGAGTGACAAATGTTAACCCAATCAAATAAAAAAAATTAAAACCCTAGGTAACAAAAAATCGAAATAAAATTTTAAATAAAAAAATAAACCCGATACAAAAAGACCTCCGAAAACGATAATAATTGAATTATTATGTGCTTATTGTTGGTTTTAAAGTCGTCGTTCTAAAGTTATAGCGTCGGGGGACGGAGGATTTATTTTAAGCCAAATTGTTTACTTGATCACAAATAGAAATTAGGTCATTGTTAATGGCGGTCACCAAAAAACAAAGATTTTCAAGCCGGTGGAATATTGATTGGTGTGGTGATAAATTTGGATTCATCTGCATACATGTGATAGGGAGAACATATACTTAAGTAATAGAGTTAATGAAAATAGTAAAGGATAGCACGCCACCCTGAGGTACCCCAACCGAGATATTACACCAGGATGATAACACTTCATCTGTCCGAATGCGTTGCCGACGGCCTGATAGGTAACTTTGAAACCAGTCTGTCACCGATGGAGATATGTTAATAGAGCGTAATAGGTTCAACAAGACATGATGGTCAATGGAATTAAAAGCATTGCTGAAATCCAACAGTGCCTGAATTGTGAGCTGTTTATTGTTTATTGCCAATCGAATGTCATCCGTCACTTTGAGAAGTGCTGTAACTGTAATATGACCAGGATGAAAACCAGACTGGAAGAAACTTATGAGGAGATGTTTATTAAGGAACCTGCTTAGCTGTTTGTGATTTAACTTCTCGAGAGGTTTAGAAAGAAACGGTAAAATGGAAATAGGACGCAAATCATTTATATTTCAGGGTTTGCCCTTTTTAGGTAGAGGAATGATTTGGGCTTGTTTCCATGATTCGGGAAATGTACTGGTACAATGGAATAGTTTAAGATATGAGTTAATATCGGAGTAATTATATCAAGGATAGGAATGATTTTGTTACGGCTAACGCAGTCTGCGCCAACAGCATTCGAGTTTATTTATAATACGCTTTTCTTAACATCACATTCGGTGAATGAAAAAAAAGTAAATGGCAAGAACTGAGGAGTCGGAAAAGATGAAAGGGTATTTAAAGTACGTTAATAAAAACTCATCATCTTAGATAATACTCCTTTTATTTCGATCAAGCATAGCTAAGAACCATCTTGACGGACCAGGATTTTGAATTAAAAAAAGTGCAATCAAATCTGTCGTTGTGCAATAACTTGTTTGGCTGCTCCGGACGGAGATCTTGCTATCTATTCATCATTTTCAACGACTTACTTTGTCTTATATTTTCTCTTTAGATCTTCAGATTTCAGATGCTTGCTAACTAGCGCTACTGTCCAGGCACTATAGGCGTATCATTTATCCAATCAATTAAAAAAAAAAAATGAAAAATGATTGTGTAACTCACGTTTTTTATTGGTTTTTGACATACTACCAATTTACAATATATCGAGCAAAATCCTCAATTCAAAATTATTTACTTGGATTTACACTTAAATCCTTTTGACATAAATATTCTCTGTGTTTTTTTTTGGTTGAAGCGTTTAATTTAAAACTTGAAGCTTATGAAAGAAATTGGACACAACCTACACGAATCTAAAGATTGTATGTGCGTAAGGTAAACTAAACATAGAGGCAGGCATTCGGGGCAACTTTATTTATTCATTTCATATTCTTTACCGCAGACCACATAAAACATATATTAAAGTTACAATTAAAATATTAAATTTCAAAGGGCGGTCTTATCGCTGGAAAGTAATTTCTTCCAGACAGCCGTAAAGGTGGAAATTTAAAAAAAGCCGTATAATATGTACACACTACATAGGTCAAAAGTTGAAAAAGTGTTAAACCTACACAAAAATATTTTCATATTGTTACGTAAACATAATAAATACAAAATTATTTACAATAATATATTAACTAATGAAGTTAACAACATAGATGAAAAATAATACATAATAAGGTATTTATTAAACAAATAAAGCAACAAACATGATGATATTTCTACTATTGCCTTTTAAACATGTCTGTATTTTAATCATTAAGGCTAAGGAAATATAAACATAATATTTTAGTCTATATTTGTCTATTAATCAAAATAATAATTGAATACATATATATCTAAAGATCAAAGTCATTGAAACTAGTTTCCACAACTATAAAAATAAAGCATTAAAAAAAAGGTAACTATTTCATTAAAACCACCGTAATCTTCGATTATCACCTCATTATTATTACCTACTAAAAGTATATAGTTGTTAAAAAACATCAGATCGTATAATAATTGTATGATTGGACCAAATTCTATCTTCTTAATGTTTAATTTAGCTCAGCTTGTTTATTTAGCATGGCTAATAATGATAACAATAACTTTTATTTCACCCAATGTATATCTAATAAAAAGATGATTAACTCAAAATTACTGATATTAAATTTGCTTGTAAAGATAACATTGGAAAATCTATTTCATGAGTTTATAAAAAATATTTGATGTAGCTTTGAATGTCATTTAAACTGTTGTGTTAAGAGCAAGAATAAATCCGGAATCCACTTTTATAAGAATGAAAATTTCATAAAAACTTTAACTACTTTTTTACTACTGGAGATGCAGTAATAATTAAGTATACACTTATTGTTTTTCTATAACTTTAAGTGTACTTGTAATATGCAAAGTACTCTTTATTTAGTAAGACTTTGCAGTTTGCAAATGCAAATACTTAATAAAGTTTCGCGTTGGCACTCACGTAGTAGATAAACCTATAACATTATACCAGAATATGTAGCGCAGGATGTAGTTACCTACAAGTTTTATATTAATTTAAGAAAATACTTTCTTCTTGTTTTCAATTTTATCATCGTTTCTGAACCAACAAAGTAAAGAAGTTTTAAATGTATATTTAATTTCATCAGTCAGTTCCTTAAACGCCTTTATAAGTAAGTCACACGGTATTTTATTTAAATGTCTATCTGATGGATACTTAACTTCCATTGCAAATAGATCAGCTGTATAGGCATCGTCACGTTTATTATGAGAGGTATTGAAATTTTCATTACATTAAAATTATTGTTATTATTTTTATTATTTTTTGTCTGGCTAGCTCCAGCTATAGTTATAAGAAAGAAAAGGATATTGTTAAATAAACAACACATAAAATAGTTTTTATTCAGTCCATTTATATGTACGAATATAGCATTTATATGACGAATATAGCTCTTGGCAACATCCAGAATCATATTCTGCAAGCTTTTCTAACCTTAAACCATTAACAGTGTGCGATCCTCATATTTTGCATACTCATCTATCTACAGCGCCTACACTATTATAATAGTGAAGGCGCTGTAGGAATACGTTCAATACTAGCTATGCATAATGCATAATAGATTTCAGTAAAACGTACACTTTGTAAATACGGATGTATAAACTAAAATCTTTTTATTTTTAATCACAGAGTAGGAAGTCCAATTTCGTATTTTTTTTATTGGAAAGGAAAGTATTATTATTGCCCGAGGGAAGGACCACTATTTCAATTTTGCAAAAATGTCTTCCCGCAATGGTACGAAATTAAGAGACTATTAAGTTTTTATTTGTTAACAGATTAATATAAAAAAAAATACTAAGTGTGAAGTGAAGGCCATGACAATATATTCCGGAAAACTTCATCTAAATCGGTTAATCCCTTTCTGAAATTAGCATGCACAAACATACAGGCATAGATATGTAGACATACAAATGTACAGACGAACAAATAAACATTATATGTTAAGTAAATACTGTTACAATATATTTCTGAAAACTTCATTCAAATTGGTAAATCCGTGTCCGAGATTAGCGTGCACAAACAGTTATGTATATAGTCATATGTATATAGTGCGTATATAGTCATACAGATATACAGACATGCAGACAAAAAAAAAAACATTGTTTTGGGCTCTCTTGCTTTTACTAAAGCCCCCGTTATGTTTTTTTTTAATATTTTCCATGTACAGATATCGATCAGTGACAATTTTATTATATGTATAGAAGAAGATTATCTGCTTTAAAAAAGGTATGTCTCTTTTGTAAAACAACAACTGTTGTACATACAGCTGAGCTGTTCATTAGTGGTGATGGAAATGTTCATTAAAAATTTACTTGAAGCTCTTGAATCGATTGCAACTCATACAGGAAGCAATTTATCTTTTAAAATTCCTAGCCTTTGTTAATATATTATTAGTTATAACATGCTTTGGAACTTGGCCTAATTAATTCTGTAGATTACAATATATTTAAACAGTTTTTAGGGTTACAAATTACACTAATTGATCTAACCCTTAAGGAAAGCAAATTATTTGTTTGTGTTAGACGATTGTGTGCGATAGTAATACTTTATATAGTATTCATTATAAATACTTTGAATATATTTGTACTCATCACATATACACCGGTCCCTGTCGGGAATCGAACCCGAGTCCTTTGAGCCACGATACCTTAGGCGTTTATGGTAGCCATTCGATTAACTACCACCTGGCTGGTATAATACATATATACACATATATATATTATTAATATTTTTATATATGTGTTAAGAAGTTAAGTTTTTTTAAATGTTTGAGGGAAAAATATTTATATTATGTTTAACAAACTGTGTTAAAAAGTTTATCTTGAAATAAATAATATATGCCTTAACATAAGTGTTTAAGCTTCTTTAAAGACATTCCCAAGGGTTGGATGTTCCAGACATACCAGTTTATAGGTTGTGTTAAATTTCATTCAGCTACTATATTTAACTAAATTTTCGTTTAGTGCAGTTAAGAGAGGCTCATAATTTACGGGATATTTCCGAAGGACACTTACAGGAGATCGATAATACCGATCCTTGATATGTTTTATATGGCGAGTGAAAGTGAAAACCCCGATTGTTGTCTACGATATATTTTTAGGTTGTCTTTTAAAGCTCTAGTATATTTTTATAAAAATAGTTATTATTTCCATACCTCCAATAATGTTTATCATTAATTAACATATTTTCTAAACACTATAAACAGTAGTGACAATATAACATTTCAAACTTGAAAAAAGTTGTACTACATGATGAAATGTCAACCACTTTAGAAAAGCTATTAAATTTTGTGGCAGTTATTCAACAAAACTACTTCCTTTTCTATATAAATATCATTAAAAGAACTTGCCTGCTTCCGTGAATCATAACTTTCATGCATTTGAATAATGGGCAACAACTACATTATTAAACAATTCATTTAAATGAAGGTGAATGTCAAAGAAGAAACGATGAAAAAATAATAAAATACCCTGTATTATTTTTAATAAATGGCAGTCGTGTTGACCCTGCTAACTACAAGCCGAAATAGTTCACGTCCATACTCGGGTTCTTGTGTACCTATCTAGCGTCGAATAACCTCAGCAATTGACAATATAGCTTACGCTGGAATGGACCAACTGGGAATTTCTAGTGAGCCCATACATCTGGAGCAAAGTGGTTGAGAAGTTTCAAGACCTTCGATAAAGTATGGATCGATAACCTTTTAAGCAAGTTTTCTTCTTACATCTTGACTTAAGTTGACTTTACTGTGCGTGAATGTAAAAAAAACCTATAATATGAGAATTTCTACAACTGAATCAAATTTATTCTTAACATATTACTTCTGCGTCTACTCAATATATATATAAATATTATTTACAAAATAAATATTTACTATACATTATAATAGTCCTAGATGAATAGTAAAAAAATACTTCTCCGCAGGCTTCATATAAAGAAAAATCTAAAATTCCAAACCAAAAATTCTCAAGGAATAAAATGGAAACTCTCACTACACCGTTGTACTCCAACGTTAATCTTCGTAATAAGTGGGTCCGCGAGCGAGTGACTCTCATAATTCTCTAATTTTAGGGAAGAGATAAGGGAGTTGGTTATGTCATTAAAAAGGAAAACGGACGAGAGTTGCCAAGTTTTAAGAAATGCAGGAGACAAACGTAAAACATCGAGATGTCAGTCTGTTTACTATTTACTAATTAAAACAAAATAAAAGCTCGAGACACAGGTCAATAAGGACAGAGAATATATATCGACCCTTGAGGGAAAAGTTGAAGGGTTGCAGATATCATCATCATGTTAAATAACTATATAATTAAAAATCTTTGCCTGAACTTATTGAAGGAAACTAAGGACTTTTATGTCAAGAATAAAATGAAACATCCAGGCATACATTTAGGTCTTACAACTAATGAAGATGCGCCGGATCTTTGTATTGACTCACTAGTAAGAGAGCCCGGATGTTGTCCTACAATAAAAAATGTATTAAAAAACGATGACTTATCTAAAATAATCAAGATACAAAGTGAATCTCCAGTGCGTGAAATGAAACAAGAAATAAGACTATGCTATATAAATTATATTACATAATAGTCTACCTGTAAATTTGTGTTTGTATTTGTACTTTCGAACTATTGGAAGCACAATAAAACGACAACCTCTCAGTAAGACGTATATACCCGATCTGAGCGCTCTGAACTTAAATCTAAGTACCCGCTATAACAAATATATTACATATCCACCACAAAACCACAATATACATACAAAATACAAGTTGGCTTAAACTAACTAATAAAAATAATTATAACTAATTAAACATGTGTCTGTCTAGCCGTCTTATTATTAACATAAACGAAGAAGAGTCTATATAGACGTGAAGGTAAAAAATAAAGTATATCCAAGAATTCTGGATGTTACTTATTGGCTGGTTGTCTATCTTTTAAAGATAATTTAAATAGCTATCGGCTATTACATCTAACGATGCCGTGCGCCCTTGGATAGGATTTTTAT
This sequence comes from Napeogenes inachia, assembly GCA_959347355.1. Taxonomy (NCBI): domain Eukaryota; kingdom Metazoa; phylum Arthropoda; class Insecta; order Lepidoptera; family Nymphalidae; genus Napeogenes; species Napeogenes inachia. The sequence continues at coordinate 19,825,446 of OY365801.1, read as the reverse complement.
CTAAAAATTTAAACCGACTGCTTCCGTAAGGTACTAACGCACTGACTGTCTATTATAAGATCCGGATCGTAAGAGGTATATTTGATATTCTGTCTACCCAAACACAGACTAAAGCATTTACTTGATTTCGTCCTCAATCCATCCGTCCACGCAGAGAAATCCCTAACTTCAATTAAGAGTACCTGACATTGTTTTAGATTGCTGACAAATTTATTTATCTACTTAAATCCAACATCTGAGAAAACAACTTCTGTAAAAATAAACAACTTCTGTAAAATTTCAACGAGACTTTTATTATTCAAAACATGGCTGATTCAGATTTGTACATACAAGTAGCCAATACCAAATACCAAAAGTACCTACTTGACATAAGTTATTGAAATAAGTTATTGCTTATTTCAATAATAATTATATAAATATAGAACATACTTTAAATTATATAAACATTCGTGAAGTTTGGTAACTCTAAAACCTCCATTTAACATATTCAGTTTTTATATAATATTCCATATTTGATAGTTGTTTCATGTATTTAGTATTTAAATGATGAATGGATATTTTTTAAGCATGTACTATATTATTTAAAAAAAAACGAATTACATAAATTGCAATCGACCACGAATTTCATAAAGAATGAAAATAAACATTTACATCAACACCAATATTTAATGCCAGAGTCTAACAGTGTGAAAACGTTAGTAGAATTTAATATATAATAAAATAAAAATAAAATAAAAATAGCCTTTATTTCTACTACATATTATTGCAACTTAATTTTAATATATAGCTTACTTTTTATTATTTTCGATATTCGATAACTAACTTTACTTAATAAAGATTACAGGTATTTGGAGAAGAAAATGACGTAAAAATATAATTTCATAAATATAATCATAAACTACTATATTATTTTAGCTATTGTACATATTATACTATTGAGTATATTATAGCTTAACTTCAAAGTATGTGTTCACAAAACTTATTAAAGTGACTACTTTTACTCTATAGTCTTGCTCAGTAGCCATGTTTTTGTATATTAAGGGTGAAAAGTAATAGGGAAGAGACAGTAATTTAGCGTAGTGTTCTGATTATTTGATGAAACTATAATTATTGAGACATATACGATCACCATAATCCTATAACACAACATTTTGTGCTAATGGAATTTTATTTAAATACAACACGAATGTTTTGAGTATTTTAGAGATTACTTTGTAAATAATTATAATCATCAGAATCCTTAAAATTACATCTAACTACACAATGGAATGTTTGTGATAGAGAGCTTGTCATATAATGAAAATAAACGTTCTTGAACATGTGAAAAATTGTTCTGGTCACAGTTTTTATACCTAATAAAATATAACTTAACATTTCAAAAATATTAATCAAGTAACTATGGAACATATCTGAATTAATCTAAACAAACCAAAAACAAATACTAGAAATATGTTCTTACTTTCTGACATTTCACATGAGGCAACATTTTCACTCAATGATTAGAAACCTAATTGAAATTGGTATATCTATAAAAACAAGACTGAGGACATTTTTGATAAATGAAACGCTGAAACGTTTCGAGAAAACTCTTTCAAATTAATTTCAATTCACGTCTTTAAATATGATGGCAAAGATATTTTTATTCTAAAGTTGTTTTTTTTTATCTTATGACTAAGATGTCGCAACTTAGGGCCAAAATTCGCATAAGGCATTGTCTAAAATTATTTACATGTCACCAAAAATTTATAATTTTATAATGTGTTTTAAAATTGGACTATTTTAAATTTCTAATTCGGTACAATGACATATTGTGATATATTTATGATATCTTTTTATGAAAATTTTTATTTGTCAGAGTCAGGATCAGAAGTTAAAAAGTTCGATATTTTATTTATTAGGGTCCCGTACCCATAGAGGAAAAACGGAAGCCTAAGTAATTAAATTAAATGAAAAGAAATCACGGGAATTTCCATATAACAATCGAGTTCTTTTTTACGTTTTATTAGTCTTTTATACAAAAGTATTCGTGGTCGAGTACGACTCCCACTTGGACAGTTTTTAAATTTTTTATTTACTCTATAAAAACAATAGTTTTATTAAACAACATGTATATTAATAATATTGTCTTAATGTTCAAATTCACATTTGCAAATGGATATTTAAGATCCCCTACACTACAACCAAGGCAAATAACGTAACGTATCAAATTATTCCTTTTTAGTGCTTTGAAATTTTTAATGAACGTCATTGTTTTGATAATTATGTTACTTATAAAAGCAGCGTTGAAAGCACTGTATGTATTGTGTCTATTGTTTATACTTTAACTTCTATGATTCATGTTATTTGTCCTTGTCGCTCTGCAATTGGCATTATATTATCTATGCTTTTTGATACACCTAGTTAATAATCGTAATTAATTTACAAATCAGAAACAATTATTGACTGCAAAATCGTTGATACTGACTCGCTTATTTTACAGGTACAAGAGAAACTTATTCATTGTAGTGAACAAAACAAACGACGCATCGACATACATGAGGCCAAAATTCATCTTTTCTAAAGAAAAAGTGAAAGTGAAAGAAAAGATAAAGTGAACGTAACGAATACGTTACTTTACGGGCCATCTCAACTATATGGATGTTCCAGCTGAGTGTCAAATCTGTGTGAAGTCCTAGATTTTTAACTGATGGCATAATTAAAAAACGGTATGTCGACGTCATTAAATTTAGTCGGTGGCACATTACTGATATCAAATTTACTCAAATTGTGTTTACTTCCTATCACTATTGCTTGACATTTCTCAGAATAGACAGTAACAATTGTGTTAGATTTAATATTAATATCTAGAATAGAAGTTGCAGATAAATGATGATTTCATTTAGCTGAGAACTCTCCAAGAGTTAGGGCCAGGGAAATCTTTAGGGGTTAAAATACTTAAAGTGCCGAGAGACTTCCACGTAACTGCCGTAGAACAATTTAGTAATTGATCATGCATGTATCTACGTTAAGCTTCTCTTAACAACTGATTGCAACAATTACGAACAGTTTAATAATGGCACCAGTTACTACGGTTACGGTACGGTTCACTACGGTTGAGCTTAAATTCCCGAAATGTACGATCACGTCTATACATAGATGTCCGCACATCATCAGTGACCCATGGAGATGAACGGCTTTTAAAGGGGAAGGCTTATTATAAATGGCCAATATTTTATTGTTAAAAAACATCACCATTACTTCAATGTTTGCCACATTTGTAACGTAACTAGAGAGGCATTATTTAAAAGGCAATCAATATTTAATTTCGAAAAATTCCGAAAGTGCAGCTCTGAAGGTTTATAATTTATTATTAATTATAATACTAAGACAACTTCATGTCATTGAGATTAGCGATCTCTACGCGTTAGATTCTAGATTTAGAATATAATGTGGCTTATAATAATAATAATAATAATAATATTTAGAGACTAAAAAATTTTGCTCGAGTATTGTAACTGTTAGAGATTTGTGAACGCAATCACATATATATAGTCTGTGGTAGCCCTGCTCTATTGTCTATATACACGTCAATACTGTGAACACGTCTTTGAGTGCTAAACTAATTTGCAATAAAGTAATTTACATATCTAAAATCATCATGGTAGCAGAGCGTGGTTACCAAGCAAGAAAATATTAGTTTTGTTCCGTGATAGTATTTTGTGCTGTCGCGTTTTGTTTTGCCGCGTGAAAAATACCGGCTACAGCAATCTTTTTGTTGAAAGCACACCGCAAAAATAATCATGTCGCATCCCGGACACAATCCTTTCCATATCGATCGACTTGTCGGAAGAGACAATTATGCTAGTTGGAAATTCGCTGTACAGGCATATTTCGAGCTGGAAGAATTGTGGTGCTGCGTCACTGGAACAAACTCAGATGCAAAGAAGGAAACAAAAGCTAAGTCAAAGCTAATCTTGTTATTAGATCCAATCAATTATGTGCATGTACAGAACGCAATTACATGTAAAGATGTCTGGGAAAATTTGGAGAAAGCTTTTGACGATAGCGGGTTGTACAGGAGGGTAGCTTTGCTGAGAGACCTCATAACAACTACTTTGGATTCTTCAAGAAATGTTGATGACTACGTTAACAAGATAATGTCGAGTGCACACAAGCTTAGAAATATTAAGTTCAATATTAATGATGAATGGCTCGGAACGCTGATGTTGGCAGGCTTACCTGAGACGTATAAGCCTATGATTATGGGATTGGAAAGCTCCGGAATCAAGATCAGCGCAGATGCCATTAAAACAAAACTCCTGCAGGAAGTACAATGCTCAGAGAGCTCAGCATTCTTCACAAGGAAAAAGGGTGTGAGCCATGTTAACAATATATCGAAGTTCATAAAAGGGCCCAGATGTTATAAGTGCAATAAACATGGCCATATTGCAAAGAATTGCTATAGCAATGTGAATAAGAAGAATTTGGAAAGTAAAAATAAAGAAGAAAGCAAGGAGAAAGGTTTTATTGCAGCATTTTCAGCTTCTTCACAGTTCATGCATCCTGATTTATGGTATGTGGACTCAGGTGCTTCGATGCACATGACAAATAATTGTCAATCTATGTATGATGTCACAAGTCCACCGATACCATCAATAACAGTTGCCAGTAAGACAGCATTACCCGTTAAAAGTATGGGAAAGGTAAATTTATTTATGAAAGGTGATGAAGGGAGTAAAATTCAGGTAAAGCAAGTGCTATACATACCTAAACTTGCAGCTAATTTGTTGTCTGTCAGTGCCATGGTAAAAAGTGGTTGTAAAGTAACTTTTAGAGACAAAGGCTGTGATATCTATGATTATAATAATAAACTCTTGTGTTCAGCAACATTAGTGAATAATTTATACCAATTAGACACACACCGAGAAGTATATTGCAACCTTACATGTTCTAATAACCTAAATGATGTTGTTTTGTGGCACAGAAGGATGGGCCACCTGAAGTTACAGATGTTAACAAGTTACCAGAGTGTGCAGAGGGTGTCAATCTTTTCCCTGATAAAAGTAGAAGCTCGATCACATGCACCACCTGTATCACGGGAAAACAATCCAGACTGCCCTTCAACAATAAAGGTACGAGAGCATCGGAGCCCCTACAGCTTGTCCACAGTGATCTCTGTGGACCCATGGAACAAGTATCACTCGGAGGTATGAAATATTTTGCTACTTTCATAGATGATTACACTAGAAAAGTGTATGTATATTTATTGAAAAACAAATCGAGTGTGCTTGATGTTTTTAAAGATTTCAAGAGTAGGGTAGAGAATGAACTTGACAGAAAGATTAAATCTATTCGTTCAGACAACGGTAAAGAATATGTCAGTACTGATTTTGAAGGTTTCCTGCGCAAACATGGTATCGAACATCAGACTAGCACTCCGTATACTCCGCAGCAAAATGGACTAGCTGAGCGCATGAACCGGTCACTAGTGGAAAGAGCAAAGTGTATGTTGTTTGATGCCAATTTGTCAAAACAATATTGGGCTGAGGCGATAGCAACAGCAGCCTATGTGATTAACCGAAGTCCAACAAAATCACTTGATGGTAAAACCCCAATAGAATTATGGAGTGGCAGGAAACCAAACTTGTCTAATTTGAGAATATTTGGCTCTGAAGTTATGGTACAAATCCCTAAAGAACGACGTCAGAAATGGGATGCTAAGTCTAGAAAATTAATATTTGTTGGTTATTGCGAATCCACCAAAGGATACCGCGTACTTGATCCTAGCACAAATAAAATAATTAAAAGTAGAGATGTGGTGTTCCTAGAAAGCATTGAAGGAAATAATAATAACATTTACCTACCTTGTGTGTCTAACAGTAGTCCAACAGCAGTACAGCTACCTGAGGAGACCTGCAAAGAGGAGATAGAAGTAAACCTACCTGAGTCTTCTGATGATGAGTACCAGTCTGGCGACAATAATGATTCAACCTATTTACCAGAAGAATCGATTGAGTTGGAGACACCTACACGTAATATAAATCTACGCCCACGGCGAAACGTCGAATACAGAGAAGAAGACGAGCCTGATGTGAGTTATTTTTGTCCTATATTTAATCTAAATGATCCAAAGACATTGGAGGAGGCCCTTTCATCTTCCCATGCTGACCAGTGGAAGAAGGCCATGCAGGAAGAATATGATTCTTTACTCCAAAATAAAACCTGGTCATTGGTTGACTTACCATCAGATAAAAGGGCATTGCCCTGCAAATGGGTATTTAAAACTAAAACTAATGAGATAGGAGAGGTCATACGCTTTAAGGCAAGATTGGTCATCAAAGGGTATGCTCAGAAGAAAGGTAGTGATTATGAGGAGGTATATGCACCAGTGGTAAGATATACATCTATACGGTACTTGATAGCCCTAGCTGCAAAATATGATCTGGAAATGTCACAAATGGATGCTGTAAGTGCATTTCTACAGGGTGACATAGACACTGAGATTTATATGTCACAACCCAAAAACTACAGGAAAAATAACCAGGTATGTTTCCTTCATAAATCAATTTACGGACTCAAGCAGTCTAGCAGACAATGGAATATTAAGCTGAATTCTGCACTACTTAATATTGGATTGACTAGATCAAAGATTGATCCTTGTCTGTATCACTTGGTGAATCATTCAACAATGATATTCATTGCAGTCTGGGTAGATGATTTCTTAATATTCACCAGTTCTACTATAACTAGAAAAGAAATTGAAGAAAAATTGAAAGCAGAATTTAGTATGAAAGACTTGGGAGACGTGAAGCAATGCATCGGTATGAGTATAAGCAGGAATCGAAAAACAGGTGTGATATTGTTAGATCAAGAGAAGTACATTAACATGATGTTGGAACGTTTTGGCATGTCTGAATGTAAACCAGTCCGTACTCCCATTGAAGTAAATGAAAAATTCGAAAAGAATTCTGAAGACAGGGATATTGATATACCATACAGAGAGGCGGTAGGATGTCTAATATACCTTGCACATGTTTCCAGGCCTGATATTGCCTTTGCTGTGAGTAAACTGAGTCAATTCTGCAACAATCCAGGACATCAACACTGGCTTGTAGTGAAGCGAGTTATGCGATATCTCCAGGGTACAAAGGACCTAAAGATGTGCTATAAAGGGGAAGAGTCTCACAGCATAACAGGATACTGCGATGCTGACTGGGCTGGCGACTCACTGGATAAAAGATCATGCACGGGTTATACTTTTCTGTTTCAGAATGCATCTATATCATGGAATTCATGTAAACAACAAACAGTAGCACTTTCTACTGCCGAGGCTGAGTATATGGCAATGGCGTCGGCTACCCAGGAAGCTTTGTGGCTACAGCAGCTACAAGCAGAGCTTGGCCAAGGCAACGATGGTGCGCTTCTTATATACTGTGACAATCAAAGTGCTATCAAGCTGGCTTCAACGGATTGTTACAAACCAAGAACTAAGCACATAGACATTCGGTGGCATTTTATTAGAGAGAATATTGTTAAATGTAAAATAAAATTTTTGTTTGTTAACAGTTGTAATATGGTGGCTGATAACCTAACTAAAGGAACCACTTTTGAGAAACATTCATACTGTATATCTAAAATGGGATTGCGTTCTGTGGGGAGTGTTAGAGATTTGTGAACGCAATCACATATATATAGTCTGTGGTAGCCCTGCTCTATTGTCTATATACACGTCAATACTGTGAACACGTCTTTGAGTGCTAAACTAATTTGCAATAAAGTAATTTACATATCTAAAATCATCAGTAACAATACAAAACTGTCTTGAATGAGTTGTACGAAGCAATGTTTAGTTGCGAAGTTTTATTTTGATCTCATTATAAACTATCCACACGAATATTACGACACCATTAACAACAATACGGACGCCTGTTACGATACGATATATATAGATATTAACAGAATCTTTAGATATAGATGACTAAATTTCATAAAAATAAGGGATGACTTTGGGTAAAGAATTTGTCTGTTCTTCTCTCTAAATTCTGTTTTTGCGAAAGTAAAGTATTTGTTGTCAAATACTTTCTTTTTAAACATTGGTTGATGTAATTGCTAGCAATTACAGTTGTTTACCTAGCTAAACAACATTTTTAGCTATATAAAAAGCTTTAAATTTGTTTATATTGTTTTGTTAAAAAATCAAATGTTCTTGTGTTAATAATAATAATAATTTGTATATTTGAAACATCATTGAATTGTTATTGGCACTTATTAAATTATGCATCAGGAGCTAATATGCCATTTCTTTTAAATATATTTTTAAAAACTTTGGAAAATCCTTTTAAATTTTCAATCATTTATTTAGTCAAAATAAATTTACAATTCTATTGTATAATCTAACTCCTAAACAAGCAGCTTTGTTGTTCATTAGTACTGATAGAATTGTTCATTTTACTCGTGCTTGAGGCTCGTGAATCGATTGCAAACCATGTGTGAGGTAAACTAACCTTTGAAATTCCAACTTTGCCAAAAGTAAATAGACCTGTCAGGTCCTAATATGATTATAGACATTATTGCATTGTTGCGTCATTTTAATGTTATTCTATACTGAAAATACAGAAACATTGGTTGGAGTTTTCAAAAAAAGCTTAAGAGATATTACCTCCCCCATTAAGGACTATTATATATGGAATAATTTCATCGAAATTGATACCGCTATGGTAGCAAAATTTAATGGCAACGATACGGTTTTTCAGAAGTCGCAGGATAGAATACATTAAGTTTTAGAAGTATAATTATTTAAAACATCAATATATTTTCAATTAATTTTAACATAGAAAGTGAATGGTTAATTATATCGAGGGTTGAGTAACAGACGATACACAAAAGCGTTGCCGGTCTTTTAGACGATAACTAGAAGTCTTTTTAAAGACACACATCTCGTATCCATCTTGAAACGACATGTGTGTCTTTGTACTGAATTACGTTTTATTTAGTGATTAGTTAATCATTAGGTTGTTAGTGGCAGAAAGTTCCTTAAGGACTGCACTATTGTGGTATATGGTAGAAATGGTATTGTAAACCATGAATGTTGCATAATCGCATGAATTGGATTAATGAAAAAAACATAACATTTAAAACATTTAATTTTAATAAGAATCAGTTGAATATCTCGTTATATTTGAAGTCCAGAGCAGTTGATTATTTTTATTGACTTACTTGTTCTTCGAAAACGAACAGTTATAAGTTAAAAAGTTAAATTATTAAAAAGTTATCATCGTTGAATACTCTTTGGAATTCAGACTTATTTTACTTAATACCGGAGTATTTTTACTTTTAGAATGATTTTGAGAATTTTTTTGGGGAAAAAATTAATAAGTTAAGTATAAGGATAAGACTTTCCAAAAAAAAAATCGGTTACTTTAATTGATAAAGAAATGTTTTAAAAAATAGTACTTACAAATGTTATTTAGATATTCGATTGTTACCAGTAGTCGAAATTATATTGTTTGAGTTCACCAATGAATACATTATACCGCCCCAATACATAATACCCAACCAATACCAGTAATCCAGCATCTTTTAAACGCCGACTAAAAAGACAGTTATAAGTTTGACCTGTCGATCTGTTTATCTGTGTCTGTCTGTGGCAATGTAGCGGCCAAACGCGTGGACCGATTTGAATGCGGTTTTTTTTATTCGAAAGCTATGTTCGTCGAAATGGTTTTTATCCATGTTTGATTAAAATAGAAATAGTTGTTGAAATAGAATAGATATTGACGTTTTATTGGTGAAAAGTTCTTATGAAATTATTAGCTTTTCCCTGCGGCTTCGAACGCACTATATAGAAAAAAAAACCTTGTTATGTAGGCCAAAAGGTTTTTACACTTATTTTCTTCCATCAGTTTTAGGAAAAAATCGAAACTACAGTCGAAGAATCGACAGGGTAACGAAGAGACATATGACTAAACGTTAGTAACTCTCTTAAATACTTCAATCTTTGAGAACTCTACGAGAACCTCCGAGAACCGTACAAAATCCTCAGGGACCCTACGAGAACCTCCAAAACTCTACGAGAAACTCCGAGACCCTACGAGAACCTCCGAGACCCTACGTGAACCTCTGAGACCCTACAATATCTTACTTATAAATAACCTACTATTTTTCTGAATACAATAACAGGCAATAATTTGACTATAAGCAACGTTGGTTGCTTACAGATTCCAAACTAAAAGAAAATTATTTTAATTATTACAGAACTTATCAGTCTGTTGCATAGCGCGCACGGCCTCTCAGAATGGCCGTAAAGCCGCGAAGGCTTTATAAAAAAACATCGTGATCGCCGAAATAGAACATTAGATTATAATTTATTAGATTAACTGGTTATTGGAATCAATTTATAGTGATAAATTATTTATAAACATTTAGTTAAAGCAACAATTATGATGTTACTAGACTTGTTTATGTCAGTCGTCATTTTAGTATAAATACGGGCGATCGACAGTCCGAGAGCTTTTCCGCTCGCGCGACTCGTACGTCTCAGACGTCAGTCCGCTCTCTCGTCAATTATTGTTTTTCACAAAGCAATAATTGATTCGCGATTTCATTCATTTATCATATTCATATATAGGTCGTTTAGTTTGTATTAAAACTACGACTTTCATCTTCCCGCCGATAATTGTTTGCCTTTTTCAAGGTTACAATTATCGACAAACGTATAGTCGGTGATTGTTTAGTTTGTATTAAAACTACAATCACTTGACTTTACTGTTTTCGATCGTTATTACTAACCGTCTTTTTCAAGGCCTTAGTGTAACGGTCGTCCTTCGCCTCGGCGGCGACCGCTCGCCGCCACCCGTCGCGCCTCCGCCTCGCGTAGCGTGAGTCCGTTTACCGCGTTCCCGCGCTTTCGTTACTCGCCTCTCGCGGGGAGTTCCCGCGCTTTCGCTCGTTCGTTCGCCGCCAACACCGGTTAGCGGCTCGCGCTTCATCTCCGTGCGGCTGTTTGCAGTGGTTCCGGTAGTTTTGTGTCGGGATTAGTGTTACAGTGTGCTGCGGTTTGTTGTATCCAGCGTTGGGTAAGTTTTTTATACATTTGTTAGTGCTAGGGTGCTAGGCTATATCACCCCTGTTTTCACAAAAACAGGGACTAGTTTAGTGTTTAAAGTGCACACACCCCCCTGCCTGGCAGGGGGGCCCTTTGTCTTATCTCCCGGTCCATTATGGACCCCAATACTAGGGACCCGATGTTAGAGGAACTCCTCCAGTTCCTACGAGCCCGTTTTCCCCACGTTTTGAAGACGTTCGATCGTCAATCGAACGTTTTATCTCCCGATCCCTCCGAGACCGGCTCGGAGAAAATGGACTTGTGTCCTCCGCCCTCTTCCTCCTCCTCGTCCGATGACGATGACGGTTTCGAGACCGTCAAATCGAAATCGGCGAAACGTAAGGCGTCCCCGCCTTCCTCTCCTACTACGCGTAAGCGGGTGCCCTCTGCGCCTGTTACGTCCGCCGCTCCCGCCGCGCGCCCAGCGCCGCCGGCAGTGACCGCCTCGGCCTCCGGTTCGAATCCGGTCGCCTCGTCCTCCGCCTCGGCCTCCGGTTCGAACCCGGTCGCCTCGTCCTCCGCCTCTTCAGCGGAGGTCCCCCCTCGTACTAAGGCGCCGCCGCCTTTGTACATTCGCGATAAGTCCGCCTGGGATTCGATCTCCTCGGCGATGACTGATCGCAAATTAAACTTCACCAAGGCCCGCTCGACGGCGCTTGGTATCAAGGTGTCTTGCACCTCATCGTCGGACCACCGGGGTCTGACGAAACTTCTCACCGAGCGTGGTATCGGATACCACACTTTCGCCCTCGAAGACGAGCGCCGCTTAACGGTAGTCGTCCGAGGCATTCCGGTCGCTTTCTCAAGCGACCGCATCCTTGAGGACCTTAAGTCCCAAGGCCTCCCCGTACTTGCGGTTCACCGCATGTACAAGCGGCAGGACAAGTCTCCTTACGAGCTTGTCCTAGTACACCTTGAGCACTCTCCCGAGGGCAAAGAGGTGTTTAATGTTAGGACTATATGCCAGCTATCTGGCATCAAAGTCGAGACCCCGCGCGGTCGCGGCTTCCCAGGGCAGTGTCATCGCTGCCAATCATATGGGCACTCTGCCCGCTTCTGTCACGCCCGTCCTCGGTGCGTGAAGTGTCTTGATGATCACGCGACAGCCGACTGTCCGCGTAAGGTCCCAGTCCCGGAGGTCCCTCCAAGCTGTGTACTGTGCCAGCAAAAGGGACACCCCGCGAATTATCGCGGGTGCCCCCGAGCGCCGCGCAGGCCGCAGCCGGTGAGGGCTCCCTCCCGCCGCGTTCAACCGCCTTGGGTCCCTCTGGACCCCAATGCGTATCCTGCCCTTAAGGCACGCCCCGTCTCAGCCCCTAAGGCTCCTCAGAACGCGTGGGTCAAACCACCGTCGTTAGTATCCAGGCCCCCTGCTCCGGCGCGGGCGGCCCCCGCCGGTGGCGCGGGCGCGTTTATGGGTGTGGCGGACTCGTCCTTAGGTAGCTCTCTTAGCTACATAACTAGTATCTTGGGAGCGATCAACCCTCCTGAATTACTAGTGTTGTCTCAAAAACTCAAAAATGCTGAACGCGATCCAAATGCGCGTTGCGCGGCGCTCTTAGAGCACGCAGCGCTACTAAACACCATTTATAATCTCCCCGCTATGTCATCTTAAATGGCTAGCAAAAGTAGGGTTAAGCCCCGCTCCCTAAAAATCGCGTCTTTTAACGCGAACGGCCTTCTACGTCAGATTGCTCTGGTGCGCGACTTCGTAGTCGCACATCAGATCGATATTTTGCTTATTCAAGAGACGTTTTTAAAGCCTAGTAATCGCGATCCTAAAATCGCGAATTTCAATATAGTTAGAAATGACAGAACCTCTAAGGGCGGGGGTACTGTTATTTATTACAAACGTTCTCTTCATTGTGTACCGCTCGTTCCTCCACAGTTAGATAATATGGAAGCGTCGGTGTGTCAGGTGAGTATGACTGGCCATCAGTCGGTCGTACTAGCATCCGTATATCTCTCTCCTACTAAAGTATTATTAGAGAGCGACCTTAAGTCGTTACTCAATATGGGAGTCGCCACCATTCTGGCTGGCGACTTCAATGCTAAGCATCACCGCTGGAACTCACTTATTAATAATAGTAGAGGACTTGTACTTGACAAACTGACAGATCCATTACGTCTCAACTTTGAGATTATTGCACCTCTTTACCCAACGCGCTATCCGTTTAGTGATAATAGTAATGACAGACCAGACGTGCTCGACATAGCGCTCTTGAGGAACGTAGCTTTACAGTTGCGCTCTATCGAGACGGTATCAGAGCTAGACTCAGACCATAGACCGGTCCTAATCCAGCTAGGACCCCCTCCACAAGCAGCGCCCTTAGTTAAAAATATATTAAATTGGAATAAGCTAGAGGAGCTTATACAATTACCAGTCCCGGCGCATCTCGACACAATACCTGGCACTACTAGCTCGGTCGAGGCCGCCAAGTCCCGTTCAATTAATTTTACTAATTATTTAACAGACAATATAGGTAAATCCACGAGAGAGGTCCCGGTGACCTTCGATGGTCGCGGTGCGCTCCCTCCGGATATTAGGTATATGGTAAATAGGAAAAATGCTGCTACCAGAGCCCATGACAGATGCCCGACCGACGATAACAGGCGGAGGTTACGTCGTCTTCAGAGGGAGTTGAGACAAGCTCTCGCTTCCTTTAGAGAACGCGAATGGGACAGGCGGCTTGAGGGACTCGCCCCGACGCACCAGGCTTTCTGGTCGTTGGAGCGAGCCCTTGTACGCGATACTGTCTCAGTAATGCCCCCGCTTGTTATCCCTAACAGCGACAAATTAGCCCTCGAAGATAGGGAGAAGGCCGATTGCTTAGCCGATAGCTTGGAGGAGCAATGTACCTTAAGTACAGGGCTGTGCGATGACGCTCACGTCACGCACGTAGATAGTTTTGTCCGTAGCCGTTGCTCTCAACCTCCAGTGGGACCTCCTTTAGAGGACACGGACCTCGGCGAAGTTAGATCGATTATAAAGTCTCTCAAGACTAAGAAATCCCCAGGGCCAGATAGCGTAAGTAACAGGGTTCTTAAAATCCTCCCGCCTCATTTGCTTTGCCTTTTGGTTTCAATATTTAATACTCTACTGTCCGGGTGCTCATTCCCGGATCAGTGGAAGGAGGCCATTGTTATAGGGATCCATAAGCCGGGTAAACCCCGCAATCTCCCTTCTAGTTACCGCCCGATTAGTTTACTTAATACATTAGGCAAATTATATGAGAAAATAGTTCTCATTAGGCTCAATAGGGAAATCGAGAGGTTAAAATTAATTCCAAATGAGCAGTTCGGCTTTCGTGCCAATCACTCGTGTACCCACCTAGTGCACCGCCTAACGGAGCACATTCTTTCTCATAGGCGTAAATTTAACCGTAACAAAACAGGAGCGCTCTTCTTCGATGTGGCGAAGGCATTTGATAAGGTCTGGCACAACGGGTTGGTGTACAAGCTACTACGACTCGGGGTGTCGGATAGGCTCGTATTTTTAATACGAGACTACCTTTCGAATCGTTCCTTCCGCTACAAAGTAGAGGGGACACTGTCATCCCCCCGCCCCCTCAGGGCGGGAGTCCCCCAGGGCTCCGTCCTCTCGCCCAGCCTATACACGCTCTATACGTGCGATACTCCTAAGCTCGCACCGGGTATCAAATTAGCTTTATTCGCGGACGACACCGCAGTCTTTACCTCCGGTAGGGACCCTCATGCCGTCGCCGCTCGCCTCCAATCCGCGGCCAACACCCTCGGTGATTGGTTTAGGAAATGGAGGATCGAGTTAAACCCACAGAAGAGCACCGCCGTGATCTTCTGTCGGGTAAGGGTCGACACGGGGGTGCTAAGGAGAGTTAGAATCTTTGACCGACCAATAGACTGGCAAAAAGAAGCCAAATACTTAGGAGTAACGTTCGATAGTAAATTATCTTTCGGCAAACATATCAGAACGGTTAGGAACAGAGCGGCCTTCTTTCTAGGCCGACTCTATCCCCTCGTGTGCAAACGGAGTAAACTGTCCCTTAGAAATAAGGTCACACTTTACAAAGTTTGTATACGCACCGTCATGTCCTATGCGAGTGTCGCCTTCGCTCACGCCGATCTGAAACCCCTTCAGGTGATTCAGAATAAATTCATGCGCACTGCCACGGGCGCGCCGTGGTATATGCGCAATGCAGACCTCCATAGAGACCTAGGTTTACCTACAATAGCGCAATATTTCAAGGAGCTCTCTCAGAGCTTCTTCGATAGGGCCGAGGTACATCCGAACCCACTGGTGGTTGAAGCGACCACCTACCAGCCTAGAGTCACCCCGTTAGCTTTTAGAAGAAGACCCAAGTCGATTCTAATCGACCCAGATGACCAAATAACGACTGACAACAGACGATTAGCTTACACTGTATCACACACCTACACACACCGCCTTCGCCGGCGAAGGCGAGGTCCTAAACGCACGCTGCCTCGGCGTTCTGCCGTCGGGGGGCGTTAGTGTCATTATACCCATCTATCCCATCCTATAAATACGCTGTCTTAAGCCGAGGACGGCCTCTTATAGGCACCCTTAAGGCAGACGTGTCCCCCGGGCCCCTCAGGCCCGGGTTTTTCAAGGGCGGGTCTCAGTACTCGCCCACTCCCCCGGTGACGCTGTAATAGCCACTTGGCTAACAGCATAGTCATTACAAAAAAAAAAAAAAAAAAAAAAAAAAAAAAGTCCGAGAGCTAGTCTTGCTCGAGTCGTCGGACTGTGCGGATCTCTATAAGGATACTGTTACGCTGTCCGTTGAATAAACGAATCTATAATTATTTGTGCAGTTTTATTTTGAAAACGTCATTATGAACCACCATCACGAAGTCTACAATACAGTGACGGCAGCAATGCTGACGTTACACCTTTTAGAAACACTAATGGAATTCTTCTTTCCGACATATATATTCTGGAGCGTTGTCAAAAGTTTGTTTCGTCAAAAGCGGTTAAGGAAAAAAGAAGTTATGGTCAATTGAAAATATACTTTAAGCAATGTTTCAAAACTTTTAAACAGAATTGAATGCGGTTTACATAATCGTACCTAATTTAGATAAAGCTAGAATTTCTAATTCGTTTTATGTGAATTTTAATAAAATAACAAAGTGAATGTGAACATATGCCCATTTTTCAATTTAGTTACATAATATCTCAATAGATGGCGCTGACTTTTTTAGAACTCGCTATGATTATGTTTTCGCATATGGTATAGCAGTTTGAAATTCTACAAATAAATTCTTTTATTATAGGATAGGAATATGATTCTATAAAAATAACTAGTCTGACTCTGTTATAGGTCTGGATAGTTGTAGTTTCCACAGATTACGCGAAAAGCGACTTACCAGCCGCGGGCAACAGCTAGTTATATAATATAATATAAATTCTCGAAAACAGCTTAAGGGTACCCAATATTTCATGTTAAAAAGCTATAATTGATATAAAAATCAATTGACATTATTGATTAACAAATTTAATTATTTTCAATTACCAATTTAAATTTAATTCTATAAAAATGCCGTAAATAATGAAAGTAATATATATTTTATTAAAACAAACTTTATATTTGTATATAAATATTTAAGACTCTTTGTTATTAAGTAGAAAAAAATATTAAAACAACCCATAGAATGCCAATTGATTTAAAATAATATATATTACTTTAATGGAATCTACTCTCTATTTACTATACATATCTATAATCTCTTAATGATTCTATATAAATAATGGGTGGGTTTAAAAAGAGAAGAACAGAGAGAAAAAGCATACTACGTCGACCCTGAAATTAGGATCAGGGCAAGGAGATTATGATTACAGTTTTATGGGTAGAGTCAGAGGTAGACACCTACTTTAGAGGTTAAAAATATGTTGAAAAAGACATTTTTTGTGAAAAATATAATAACCTGACTGTATTTATAAGTATTTCATTTACAGGATTTCACTAATTTTACTAACAAAAGTTGCAATCACTTTAAGGTATACCTAATTCCACATTTAAAAAATAATCATGACCTGTCAATCACCTGTTGATTGTGGATTCTTATCTATAGTTGTCTGAGTCCTAACTCGTGTCGGGGCCTAAACTAGATATTGATATGGAAAAAAAAATCCACTAAAGTTCTTTTTAATTTTAATTACTTATACTTCGGGAGTGATTTTCAGAGTATTTGTGTAATAGTTGTAAACTAAATGTACCAAGTAGTAGTAGTAAATAGCATATGAAGCAACATTCATCTTGTAGCAGGTGTGCTAAATAAGTTTTCTCGATACCTCTTGAGTTTATAGTTGTTCTCGAATGTCATGTCATAGTTTTCTAGTGCAAAACAATAACACTTCCACATTTTGTCTCTTCTATACGCAATTCTCTACAATTCTCTAACATGTTGCTATTTAAAGAAACGACTGAGTTTTTGAATTCTGATGGTTTTTTAACTTAAGCTTCGATCAAGAATCAATAATAAATGAATTTTGCCAACTGCAGAAGCAAATCTTTTAACAATAAATCTTTCTCGATGTAAGCATTAGTGATTTAGAATATGCTTCCTTCAGATATCCGTTCATCCGCTCACCGTCGTATGCTATTTCTTTTTTTCTGTGTAAAAGTAAGATGTTGTAAAACAATAATATAATAAACACTTTTTTTTTATTTAAAAGTTATAATGGTAGGAGTACCTCTATCTATGTTCGTTAAATAAAACGTCTCAAAATTTGTTAATTAATACGTCACTGTTATCAAAAGCTAAGAGTGACGAAACCGGAACTCAATGTCCTCATAACAAGGTATTCCACGTTTGAAATAAACATCTATCTTACTGACCAAAATCTTTCGATTCCTAAATTACAGTTTTGAATTATAAAAAAATCTCTCATGAGGTTCTATAAGTTTTTAGGTTTTATTTTTTAACGTACCCTTTGTACTTAACGTACCCTTTGTACTTACCAATGTATGTAAAAACTATAAACCTTCAAACTGGTAAGCAGCAATGATACGACAATAAGAGATTATTAACTTCTTTATTTGTTAACCGATTGTTAAAAAAAAACAAAGAGGTTCAAGGGATAGAACAAAGTTCCTTTCGATTAATTATTGAAAGAATTGTAATAAAAAATATTAAATTATTAATATAAGCTAATATGCTTATGAATAATATTTGTATACTATTTTTGTATGATATTTCGCCAATAATTTATAATAAATGTAAATAAAATGAATAACTAAATTAAAAAAGTTGTAATCAATAAACATGAGTTATTGTCCCGCCACCTAGCAGTTTCACTTTGTACTGATATGTTTATATAACAGATGTAGTTATGTTTCCCTAAGGTATAAATAGATGGCGTTGTTACAAAACATTACGAGTTATTTGATCACAAATTTGTATTATTATTTTCATTTAAACTATCTTATTTGCAAATTGATTCTAAAAGAACAAACTCCAATATCAAATAAATAATAAAGAACTACTAAGCAATTTAATATAATACAAAAATAATAATCATAGAAATGAAAATATCTCGCTTGCTTTCTATAAGAGAGAGAGAGATGGCAAAACATGTCGTGCCAACTTTTCGTATGAATTTTTATCGTCTAGCCCCCTTTCACAACGCGCGATAACTACGTTCCCAAAACAAAATATAAAGTGAATCCCGTGACAATGTATTCCCGAAAACTGCATCAAAATCAATTAATCCATTTCTGAGATTAGCATGCACAAACATGCAGACATACAGACGAACAGAGAAAATGAAAACATTGTTTTGGGTTCTCTTGCTTATATAAAGGATCCCCTGTACGAATTTTTGAAAATATTTTTTTTTCTTGTTGTGTGCACATCTAAAAGACAAACAGATAAACTGATAAAGATTTTAAAAATGCTGAAAATGGATTTTGTAAATACATTGGAATTTACATGTTTTAGTTCATAAGTTTCAACAGTAGCGCCACCTACGCAATTGATTATGGAAAGTTATTTAGTATTTACTGCTAAATGTTTTAAGAATTAGAAGCATAGGATATTTTAATATAATGTTTATTAATAATTAGAATTTATTATAAGGTATAAATAAAAGCATCTGTAAGTTGGTTATGAAATTGTTAATTACCCTCACCTAAATATCAAAGTGTTAAAATATTATAAAACGAGTAGTAAGGGCTGCTCTCGACCATTCTATTACAAATGGTTGCATATTAAACATTGGATTGCAAGTATTGTGTATTACTGAAACAAGTCTTAACACTACCAAATAAATGCAATACAACTAAATTAATGTTTAAATCAAACCTGTATAAAAATAATTTACAATTACATTAATAAGGTTATTATTTTCGGTCCAATGGTAATTTTATTAATCGCTCTTTGCTCGGAACATAATAGTATTTTTGTGATTTATTTCACATAATTTCTGTTTAATTTAATTAAAATTATACTATCTTCTTGCAGATCAAAAATAATACAATTTATTTTACATATTATTACAAATTATTTTACTGTATATTTAATTAATTGCTTTGTCTATTAAGATTTTTTTTAAGATCTGTAGTGATAAAGCGATGAAGACAATTGTTAATGTTTTAGTGTGTAGCCTTAAAAGGTAGGTAGGTAGGTAGTGTATTAAAAGGTAGGTAGTGTCGTCTAAGCTGTTAGGTAGTCCAACAAACGTTACCGGTCATCGTCTTCATGGCCGGGTTTCAGGCAGCGTTTTTCAAGGTAAAAAAGATCCTTCTAAGAAACCAGACAAGACAATTTTCGAACAAAAAACTGAAAAGTTACAAGGAAACTTTTTCAGTTACTGTTCATGTCTTTAAATATGATTGATGAGATTTCAGCATTGACTTTTTTCCCAGGTTAAGTTCACGCAGTTAAGGTCACGCAACTAAAGTTCCAAATTCGCATAAGGTATTGCATTTTCAATTCTTCTTTACAACAAATATTTCCTTCCAATACCAGAGCATTTTTTCTTCCTCGATCTGTACCGAATAATTGACATTTTGTTTAAATAAAATAATATTGGACGTATTATATTTTTCTTAGACAGGTCTTACAATAGGTAAAAAAATCGACTTACCCATTTTTTATATATTAATCTTGAACGAAATAATTAGTTATTTGAATGAGACTTCCAAAATTTTATTCAGACATAAGGTGAATAGAAGCTACTGAGAAGCTATTGTGTACTAGACCGCTGCAGACAATAATCAACAGAAACAATTTGGTAAGTAAATTTAAAAGCCTAACTCAAGCATAACTTTACGATTAGACCAAAATCTGACTAATGACCTTGAATGGGTTGTATAAAATTAAATCTGATGATTAATCAAGTTTGCTAGACATGGGAGGTGTAACCTTTTTTATTTGAAAGTCAGGACAGGGCAAAAAAGTTCAAACATATACGCTTTCTTGTGAGAATGTATAACCATGAAAAAGCTATAGCATTCCGTGTAGCCGATATCACACATAAATCTGTTATTCTCAAAGCATTTTTTTCCATAATGAGAGCATTTTTTGATTATATTTTCATTCACTTTTCATAGTAAATTATGTACATTTGTACATACCAATTAAAATCTCAACTGAAATCAGAATTCATTTGAACGGATATAATCAAGCCAATTATACACTCTGAGGTTAAATCTTTGTAAATAATATGAATAAAAAAAACATATAACATTAAATGTTTTATAAACAATTTATAACAAAATTGTAAGTAAAGTTTTTGTATACTTAATTTTTTAAAAATATAAGCTATTGAATATATATCAGAAGTATTCTAAATTTTTAAAACAATTCTTGGTTCGAGTCCTCTTGTGGCTTGATATTTTTAATGTATAAAAAAATTTGTATATCACTTTTATATTATCTATAGGATAGGCATTATCTCGATACTTTTCAACTAGCATCCCGAAATGGGAAATACAAATATTGAGTATTGATACTTAATTTGTTCGATAAATCATTCACCGTGATTGATTTAATTTTCATAATTAATTATTCGTCCGATATCTCGGAATTTATTTTACGAATATCTATTTTAAAATTATGCGTATTTCATTAATAAGATATATACATTTAAATGTTGAGTATTCTTTGTGTATATATACATATTTTATATACTATAGCAAAAAATCTGGGAGAACGGTCTGGAAACTAATCCACCACGCAGTTTCCTACTACGAGTACAATTACAAGTATTCGTATTACTAGAGCAGTCCTTGTCACTGTGAATACATTCGTATTACATAAGCGGAGTCTACACAAGTATGTAAAGTTCCGTTAGTTGGATAAGTACCTATGGATACGGGACATTTTCGAGAGTGGGATGGCATGTTTCTGGAAAGAACCGAATGGAAATGTTCGGAGGAGGTCTTTGCCGATGACAAAAGACCTACAGAAAAAAAGAAGCAAAT
The DNA here is from genome assembly GCA_959347355.1 of Napeogenes inachia. NCBI lineage: Eukaryota > Metazoa > Arthropoda > Insecta > Lepidoptera > Nymphalidae > Napeogenes > Napeogenes inachia. Next base: position 19,803,939 of record OY365801.1, on the reverse strand, counting down.
ACTAGTAATATATTTTTTATTTGTGAATATTTTATTTGTTTATCTTAATAGGTCAAGTTAATCTAAGTAGAAAAGGTATTTACATTTATGTAATTGATATTTTGGACCCAGAATTTGTTATAGATGGTTTTATTTTGGGAAGGGTAATTATTTCTATTTTTAGAATGGTTTTTCTATTGTACTAGTTAGCAAATTGTTTTAAAAAACATTTGCCAATAAATTAAAAATAATATGTATTTTTTTTTTATTTTAGGTGTGTTTTTGTGTGTTTGGTGAGAAAAATACTTAAGCCTATATTCGATTTAATATGAGATTATATAACTTACATTTTTGTACATTGTAGTGTATAGAGTCTAAGGATTCCCGCTGGCGGTTAAAAATGTTGTAACTTTAAGGAACATACGAGAGACATATTTTCTATTTTTAGAAGGGTTTTTCTATTGTACTGGTTAGCAAATTGTTTTAAAAAACATTTGCCAATAAATTAAAAATAATATGTATTTTTTTTAATTTTAGGTGTGTTTTTGTGTGTTTGGTGAGAAAAATACTTAAGCCTATATTCGATTTAATATGAGATTATATAACTTACATTTTTGTACATTGTAGTGTATAGAGTCTAAGGATTCCCGCTGGCGGTTAAAAATGTTGTAACTTTAAGGAACATACGAGAGACATATTTTTTAAATTGTAAGTAACCTTAAACGTTTAATTTTAAGTTTTCTGGACTTAACAACAATGACCGACTTAACTTGAAAAAAAATAGCTTTGCGACACAAATAAATTTTAAAACACATTTTGGATTTTACTTTATACGGTAAAACTCGTATGACATTTAGGCATAATTGATTAGGTACAATACTGTTGTAGTAATTTGAAATTGCCGCGTTCTCAACTTCTCACTACGTCATGACGTTTTTTGTTAAAAACGAGCTTGCCGCCATCTCTGCTATGAAAGTGTTTGCTAAATGTGTATTATTCTGTTAAATAAATAAGTAATTAAGTATAAAGCCTATTAATTACATCAGGTTATGGGCCCAGAACGTAATCTGTTTGTAATAAGTATCAGTGAGAAGTAATATCATTGAAATAACGATATACAAAGTCGACGGTCATTAAAACTGACACGACATAACCTAAAGCCGCGTGGTTTGTGTAGAAAAATATTTTTTTTTTTTATATACAAAATGTCTTCAAATACAATGACTTTTATCGAAAATATAGTGGTCGAGATAATTACAATACATGGAGATTTGCCGTGATGACGTATTTACAACATGAAGACCTCTGGTGCTGTATCGAAAATAAAGGCGAACCTGTTGATTCAAAGATCGACCTGAAAGCAAAGGCAAAAATTATATTGTTGGTTGACTCAGTGAATTACATACATATACAAGAGGCAAAAACGGCAAAAGAAGTGTGGACCAATTTACAAAAAGCTTTTGACGACAAAGGGTTGACAAGACGCGTGGGCTTATTGAGAGATATGATTACAACGACGTTAGAAAATTGTCAAAATGTTGAAGATTACGTTAACAGAATAATGAGTGCAGCACATAAACTTCGAAACATCATTTGACATCAATGATGAGTGGCTGGGTACATTACTCCTTGCTGGATTACCCGAAGTCTACAAGCCAATGATGATGGCCCTCGAAAGTTCTGGTGTGCCGATTACAGCAGACTCTGTAAAGACTAAGCTCTTACAAGAAATAAAGAGCTCCGAGTCAGTAGCATTGTATGCAAGTAAGTCAAGTAAATATAAACAAAAGGACTCTGATAGTTATCCGAAGTTTAATAAAGGTCCCCGTTGTTTCAAATGCAACCGTTATGGTCACATAAGTAAAAATTGCAAAACAAAGAAAAAGGACCAAGGCAAAGAAACTGGATATGTCGCTGTGTTCTCAGCATCCAGTGCAGCAAATGACAGTAAGAGGAGCGTCCATGCATATGACAATGAGGCAGGACTGGCTATACGATGAATCATCACCTCCAATTACAAGCATCCGTATTGCTGATGATAAAATGCTTAAAGTGAAGAGCTGTGGAAAAATAGATCTGCCTATATGTAATAGTGAAGGACAAACACAAACCATACAAGTAACCAATGTGTTGTATGTGCCTGAGTTAGCAAGCAATCTTCTCTCCGTGAGTCAGCTGATAAAGAAAGAATGTTCTGTACAGTTTGGTAACAATGGCTGTAAAATATTCAACAAATCTCAAAAGGAAGTAGTAGATTGTGAATTAGTGAATAACATGTATCGTCTGAACTTAAGTAGTGCACAAGCATATGCATGTGATACAAAGGAAAGTGACAGCTACTTATGGCATCAAAGGATGGCTCATCTCAATATGACTGATCTGAACAAACTCTCCAAATGTGCAGAAGGTGTCAAGCTTACTGACAATAAGCTGGATATGATATGTGAATTTTGTCAAAAAGGAAAACAGTCCCGGCTGCCGTTTCCTAAGGAAGGTTCTCGTGCTAAGAAGGCTCTAGAACTTATACATTCTGATATCTGTGGGCCACTGGAGGTGAAATCAGTTGGAGGAGCGCAATATTTCCTCACATTTGTGGATGAGTATACCAGGAAAGTATTTATTTACTTACTTAAAAACAAGTCTGAAGTATTTAATAAATTTAAAGAATTTAAAGCATTTGTGGAAAATCAACTTGAATGTAAAATAAAGAAATTAAGAACTGATAATGGAAGAGAGTATCTAAGTAACGAGTTTATTGAATACATGCAAAATTGTGGCATTATACATGAAACTTCTAATCCATATACCCCACAACAAAATGGGTTAGCGGAACGTATGAACCGTACATTGATGGAGAGAGCTCGCTGTATGTTGCTTAATGCTAATTTACAGAAACACTACTGGGCTGAAGCAGTGGCGACAGCTGCGTACATAACGAACCGCTGTCCAACAAGATCCATTTCATACGCTACACCTGAGGAGTTATGGTCCGGGAAGAAGCCAAATTTGAAGCACCTTAGAATCTTTGGATGTGAAGTCATGGTTCATGTTCCTGATGCTAAACGTCAAAAACTGGATCCTAAGGCAAGAAAAATGATATTTATTGGCTACTCAGAAGTCACTAAAGGTTACAGACTATTAGATACTAAAACAAGAAAAATTCTTATCAGTAGAGATGTTGTATTTCTGGAAAATTCTGTACAAAGAAAATATTTTTATGGTTCCGCTAACAGAAAATAATAATAATGTTAAAATATATAAAAAATGTGCTGATAAAACAAAGTTATTGATAATTTAAAAGTAAATTTTGAAATAAAAGTATGTGAACCTAAAAACTTTGTTGGCCTAGAAATTGAGAAAGGAGAAAACTACATATTTTTACATCAGACCACATATATACAAAAATTGCTGAATAAATTTAGTATGACTAATGCCAATGGGAACAGTACACCAGTAGAGACAGGTATCAAATTAGAAAAGAATACATTGGAGCTAGATAGAAACATTCCATATAGAGAAGCTGTGGGCTCCTTGATGCATCTAGCTATAGTCAGCAGGCCTGACATAATGTTTGCGGTTAGCTTAGTCAGCCGATATCTGGATGGTTATGATAGTACTCACTGGAATGCCGTAAAACGAATAATGAAGTACCTCAAAGAAACTAGTGATTATGGTCTGTACTATACACCTTCACAAAATAATACACTAGAAGGTTATTGTGATTCTGACTACGCTAATGATACTGAAACAAGAAGATCAATGACAGGATATGTATTCATTAAGAATGGTGCTGCTGTTACTTGGGCCAGTCAACGTCAGCAAACGATAGCACTATCTACAACTGAAGCAGAGTTTATGGCTGCCTGTAGTGCTACAAAGGAAGTTATTTGGTTAAAGAGACTTTTGTTAGATATAGATGAATATAATCAGGATTCTGTAACACTTAACATAGATAATCAAAGTGCAATATCTGTCATAAAAAATGAAAATTATCATAAACGATGTAAACACATAGATATTAAATACAAGTTTGTTAAAGAGAAATATGAAAGTACAGATATTGATCTAAAGTATATAAGTAGTAATGAACAAAGGGCTGATATATTTACTAAACCCTTATGTAAAAGTAAATTTAAATATCTAAGAAGTAAACTAGGTATTAGGAAAATGTAACTGTACTTATAAAACTTGATTCTGTAATACTTTGTTTAGTAATACTATGTATGTGTAGAGTAACTTAACCTATTGTTTTTGTTAGTTACTATTATTTGTTTCACTTTACAATGAGGAACGCTGTAATTTGGAGAGAGTGTTGTAGTAACTTGAAATTGCCGCGTTCTCAACTTCTCACTACGTCATGACGTTTTTTTGTCAAAAACGAGCTTGCCGCCATCTCTGCTATGAAAGTGTTTGCTAAATGTGTATTATTCTGTTAAATAAATAAGTAATTAAGTATAAAGCCTATTAATTACATCAAATACAAAATCAGAAATATTTTTTTTAGAGATATGAAAGTAAGTACATAAAAGTTTATCAGTCATTTTATATTTACACGCCGAGATAAACTACTGTTAATTAATTTAAAGTAGTCTAACTACTTAATAGTTTTAACTTCAGTAAACAAACTATATGTAACATTACATACATCTATACATATCAATGAATATGCAAATATTGGTTGTTCGGTAACTAAGTTACCGTATGCAAGCGCCTGTTTATTAAGCAAGACTTGGAAGTTGTATAATGTATATATTTAAAATAAGTTTCGCGGTAGCAGGTAATGCGTAAATCAGTACTAATTAAAAAAATCGTGAAACATTTTTAATTATCACAATTTATTATAGTACATATCGTATTCATCTCTATTGTATAAGCCAACTTCTGAACCAACAGCTATGTTGTTCATTAGTGACGATGGAAATGTTCATTTAACTTGTTCTTGAACTTCCTGAATCGATTGCAACTCATGTGTGAGGTAATATAACTTTTAGAATTAATCTGAGCTAGCCTTTAAGGATTTTTTTAATTATTTTTATTAACACACGTTAGAACGTTTAATTCTATATACGATTGCAGAACTATATAGGTGTACTTGAGTTTAACTGTGTTTTTTTTATATAACATTTAAATACGTTTTTCATATCTACAGTTACAAACTACAATAACATGTTAATCATATTCTAAAAACCGTTTCTTTATTTGTTTGATTTATTGCTTCTAAAGTTATGATAAGATTATAAATATGAGACACTTTGAGAATAATGACACTTTAATTATAAATGCTCTTAAGGATACATATGATTTAATAACATAATTTTGTTTTGTTTTATATTAAAATTAATAATATTATATTATACTGTAACTTTGATGTATAAGACTACGAGAATATTGTTATTAGGTTACTATGGATTTGGCATGATCTCAAAGAGATTAAAAAATCCTTCAATTAAAATAGAAATAAAAAAAAAAAAAAAAACTTTGAGAATACACAATTTCATAGTACTTAGTAATATTGTTGCTTAATATCCGATAAAATGTCACCTTTTTTGTTAAGGTTGGTGGCAGACATTAAAATAATTACTTCCTCTTCAAAATACACATTTACAAAAAAAAATTATGCTATCGTTGGTCATAACTTACTCTCAATGTAAATAATGGACAATAAATATTAATCTTGTTTAATAAAAATATAAAAAAAAACTCAGCTAAAAAAAATTAAATTAAATGATTGGCCGTATATATTTTAACAAATATATTGAATATTTATATTTCTTATAGCAATATGGCTTAATTCAAATTTTATAGATATAAAAATGATATTAAGTTTTATATGTATTTAATAATTATTTGCCATCAATACAAATACATAATTTCTTAATTTGTTTTCAAAAAGATAAAGGACTAAGATGTTTTTTTTTTCATTGCGCTTCCTATAATATATTAATATAAAAAATATATTATAAAAAATATATTAATATTAAAAATACGCTGGTTTGTCTTAAAAGTAAAATATTTTATAATGTTTTGGAGCTATCTCGACAGCTTGTTATTTCGGTATTCTAATGAGAAATGTTCCACATTTTTTTTTTTAAATATTGATTAAATGTTTGTGAAACTATTTCCCCTAATTGATTGAGCTTTCATGTTTCACTACTAGTCTATCTTTGTGGTCACAGTTAAAAAATATATTATTTATTGATTGTATTTTAAAGGTAAGTATTGTAAATTTAATCACACAGCCTTTAACACTTTACATAAATCCTTTCACTTGTCAATCAAAGATTGCTTGTGGCCCGTATGATCGTCTATAATAATATTAATTTCTGACTGGTATACTTGTATAATATCCTACTAAGGCTACGCCGAGAATCAGATATCAAGTCTAACATAACCTTATAATACACATCCTAATAGAAAAATCCACACAAATTGTCTAAACAATCGATCAATAACAGAAATTATAGTCAGCGCTTATGATGGAATTTGAATATTGTTCAACTACCCACCAATGCCTATTTTATATGACAACATTCTCGACGCTAAATCATTCTCTATCATGTTCACCTAAAGGTCTGTTGGCTGAAATTTTCTGGTTTTATTTTCGTTGAAACAAGAAGTTTATAAATAGGATTATAATCAACGTCCCGATTGAAAATAAAAAAAAATATTAAAAAATTTAAAAATATATATATTACTATCCGGAATGACATAAATAATTTGAACAAATGTCACATATATTATAACACAATGTATAATTTTTGAAGTTTATTAAAAATTATATCAAAATCGCCAGATGTAATAATAACAATACATCTTATTGTACACCAATAAAACAAAAGATTTAAATAAAACAATATATTACATTAAATAATATTATACCTACAAGAGGTAACCTTAGCGTTGATGCCGCAATCTCTTTTTGGCAATCTTTTGATTTACATATACGTACTTGATACATGTTTGAACTTGCTAGCTGGTAATTAGTAGGGATGCATCATATAAATGAATATATGAAGAAATTTGGAATTGAGTATAGTAATATTGAGTATATATGTATTAACAGTGGTACACTCTTATACATCAATATATATTTAAATAAATAAAATATACATAAAATTTGTGGAATGTATACTAAAAATAATATAGAAGATACATATTGGATTGTAACACATAATAGTAAGAAATAAGACGTGACATAATGTATGTATATGCAAAATACATGAGATGTAATTAAGTCAAAAACTTTAAATACAAGTTAAATAAACATTTCCATCGCAACTTATACTCGTTTAGAAGATAATTTTAAACATGAATATCTTTTGATATTTTAAAGATAAGGATAATAAATATAAGGGCCACGTCCAATTGTATTGTTTCACAGATTTTACTGTTCACTCTTCACTTTTTTATACTTGCATTTAATCCTTCCTTGGTACTATCCAGCAGTGTCTGTCCCGAATATCGTCTTAACCGCAGTTTATATACCCTTCTTTATTAACTCCCTCTTCACATAAATAATAATCATAGTCAAATCATCTACTTTAAACGTACAAAAATAACAACTACTCCTAAATTAACAATTGTAAGTATCGGTAAACACGGTATTAAATACTAGATTTAATTATGAAGTCTTAATGGATCCCACTTTTCTAGCTTATTCAAGTATTTACTAATTAAGCAAATGTCCCTCCTCACATAAATAATAATCTTAGTCAAATAACTACTTTAAGCATACGAAAATAACCATTACTAGACATAACAATTCTCAATATTACTATTTAAGGTAATAAAACAACGATTTAAATAATTACACCTTATTGGTTCTTCTTATTACAGTTAAATTAGTAATTCATTAATTTATACGCATCAATACAGTGACCATCAAAACATTGAAACGAATCAAAACATTACGGATTATTATAAAATAGTCGTTTAACAATAATGTAACCTGACATAAATAAAGGTCACAAGTAAAACAATAAGAATATACCATAAGATCCACAGTATATCTACCTATTCAAATATTGTTAATAATTAGAAACACTCGTATACTTACTTCTTACAAGAATAAATTGACAACTTATTACCACATCAGGGGTATTCTGCCGTCACATACCATAGCATGAATTCGGCGAAGCTCCCTTTCGCCTTCACCAAATTCATCGTCCTGTGAGATTTCAATGCGCAGCGAACCGATTATCTTGGGTTTCGTGCCACTGACTACGCAGGATGACCTGTATTTGACTTCGTAAAAGCGAATAGTCTATCATAATTCGTTGCGACATTTACTTGCCTCCCGGATGTAGATTGCCACATGTCCTCTTTCCTGGATATTCTGAGACCTATATATATTAAGGACAGGTAACTTACCATCAGGTAACCGCAAACTCTTTAGAGCTTATGTTGATATAAAAAAAATATATAATATCACAATCTATGGTTTAGTCTCTTCAAGCTTTTTAAAGCAATTTCTATACTTTATCATATATATTGAGATATTGTTTATAATATAATTAGCTATATTATGAAAAATAGAGTCGAGATTGAGCAATAGCATTAATGTTTGAAAATATCTATAAACATGTATAGCCATGTTAAGCTTATTTAAACTTATATAAATGTAGAATGAAAAATAAACCGATACGGGCAGGGATTCGAACCCGCGACTACTGGGAAACCGTCCCGTCGATCTAATGTTATACAAAAAAATATTTAAAAAAATACCCAGACCACCCAATGGGTTAAAAATAGCCAGACCACCCAATACAAATGCAAGCATTCATACAGCTACTAAAAATGTGTTTATGCAAGTAACCAAGACTGAGCGGGCTTCTCGTTTGCTATTGTTTAAAGCTATACTAAAAGCCTCTACATAAGTACATTATAATAAATCTAGAACTAGATCGGCCGGCAGCAAATGCTTCATAGTTTTGGTGCATCATCCTCAAAATACAAGTAAATATTTATTTATACATTGAAGAATACATTTCCCCATATAAAAAGTACTCTCTTTTTTGAGCCGAGTATTAGATAATGCGAGTTTGTGTTTCTTCCACGCGTTTATATTATGTATTAAATAAATTTACCTTTTTTGATTTTCTTAAAATGTTACCTTGACGGGAAAGGCAAATGAAGCTGGCTCTTTTTTGTAAAATTAAAAGCAGCTTAAGTTATTCATTTTCAATAAGATATATGCACAAAAATTTGTTTATATTTTATATAAACAAATTTTATATTTTAAATTTTATATTCATATTAGACCTGTCCGGTCATTCAAGAGATTGGAAAGGTAATTAAATAATGATCGTACGTTTTGGAACATAATATATATTTTCAATAAACCATTTCCGTTTGTTTTAACATGTTACTAAAATCTAGTAAATCTAATTAACTATTTCTGTCTAAGAAAATCAAACGAAAGGCACGTTTGAAAAGAAATGCGAAAGCAATTTTTCAAATTTACTGTTTACGTTTCTAAATATGATCGAACAGTTTCAATATTGATTACAAGAGTTAGGATGTGGCAACTAGAGCTCGAGAATCACATAAGGTATTGCATTATCGAATATTCTAAACTGTTTACATACAATAAGTCTATATTTATGTATATAATTTAATAATAAATATACACTTGTTTATGCCAGTTAAAATAATTGAAATCAGTTTTTAGGATTGAAATACGCTACAACGTTAGCTACGTAATGCGCTACGCAAGTGTGTCGTATATTTATATATTTGATATCTAGTTTCATAGGTAAGCACGAGCCAATTATGCAAAATACAGTTCTGGGTATCGACCCGAGACCTTGGTATAGACCTAAAACATAAAAAAAAATATTTATGAAAATGTGATCATCAACAATTTAAGGATTTTTTTTAATATAAATTATAAAGCAATATCCAAAAATATAGACTATTGGTCCAGTAACGAGAAATACTAATATTGAACAGGGAAATCTAATTGGTTCAATCAATTATTTACCGTGATTGATTTAATATTCGTAATTAATTACTTGTCCGATTTTAGAGTAAAGAAAATGTAAATTTAATGTCTGTTTGTGAATTATGGTTTTTCTTATTGATGAGAAAATATAATACAATATGGAATATATTATTTTATATTATTATTTTATGATATGGAATATATTATTTTATTGTTTGATTATTGTTATATGATCCAAATACCTTTAGAAACGACATAAATGATATTAACTTAACATACCATGTTATTTTCCATTGCGGGTTGGCAGGTGATATGGAATTATTATTTTAAGGACGTACGTTTCTTTAGATTATTTCCACTTTCAGATTGATATTCATGAACTTTTATGACATTGAATATTTTTTATTTGGCCGGAAATTTAATCTAATATAAAAACAAGTAGTTGAACGCACCAGACGCTTGAAATCTTGAATGAATTCTTATAGTACATACAATTTATATTAATTAGTGGGTGATTTCGGGTAGCGAATATATTTCAAAAGAATTTCTAATTCGAGTATATAAATTATTTATTTTCAAATATTTTCAAATGGGAAATGTGATGCTGCTGCTGATTATTTAATCGTTCACATTAAGATGAATTTGAAACGCAAGAACAAAAGTGTCTTCATGGGGATTTGATGTCTACAGATTTAGCTATGATCGGAGTTCGAAATCAAAAATCAATGTTTTAGTCAGAGAAATATTTGTCTTTTTTTAATATAACTATTATATTAAAAAAAGTTAAATTAGGTTATATTAAAAAAATAAGAATAATAATTCTATAGTTATATTAAAAAAGAAGAATATTTTCAAATGAGTTTTCAACTATCGGTTAGTTAAAAACTCATTTGAGAAACAAATTAAAATAAGATACAACTCTAAAACATATCTGGCATCCCATAACTTGTTAACTTTTACTTTATACAGTAAAACTAGTATGACATTTAAGCATATATGGAAGAGTCAATACTAAACCTGGAACATTTTTTAGTGAAAAGTACACTTCAATACTATCAGATATACAGTAACTTTAGCTACCGATATAATAACATGCTGAAGTAAACTACTGTAAATGATTTAAGCAAACTATATATTACACCTATAAACATCAATGAATATGTAATCATTGGTTGTTCTGTAACTTAGAGTGTACAAGCAAACGCAAGCATATATTAAGCAAGCCTTTGCAGATGCTAAATGTAAATACGAAATTAAGTTTACAAATCGCATGTACTACGTCGTTCCTTTTAAACACGTAAATCAGTAAATTTATTATGTAGTCCCAAAAGTTTAACTACAAAAATGTTATATTGATTTATGAAAAGTTTAGAAAATACCTCTCTTATTTTTTATAATTTAAAATAATCAAAATTCATGTATAGCTGTATTGTGTATACCAATTTCTTAACTAACAGATGTGTTGTTTATTAATTTCGGAGGAAATGTTCATTTAACTTGTATTTGAAGCACTTCAATAAGTTGCAACTCATGTGTGAGGCAATCTAGTTTTGGAATTCAAACTCTGCCAGCAGCTTTCAATATATATAAATTATTTTTATTATTATTATTATTTTCTATAAAGTATTGTATTCTTATAGTGAGTCTTGATCTTAATAGTTTTTTAGGTTCATATTATTTATATATTTACATAGATCTTTAATATCTACGGAATAATATTTTAATTGTAAGATATCCGGTCCAACAAAACACTCAAAAGACACACCTAAAGGCTCTCGGTGACTCTAGACATTAAGACCGAAGTCAACTTAGGTTGGAAATACGGTTGAGTATCAAGTTTATAATAATAACTTAACTGTGGCTATTTAGTTGTATTATTTTGTTGTACTTGTACTAAATGTAACTTGTCTATTAAGTAAATTAGTGAAATAGTTTTTTATAAAGTTAAAACAGTGTGTCGTTTGCTGTATCATTAATTTTTATTAGTGAATTGTGTAATCACCGTTAATCTACTCTTCGTTTTACTTTAAGAAACGTTTCACGTGAGAAATTTTGTCAAGAGCTGATAGCTGTAATAGCGTAATGAAAAGTGGAAGCATGTAAAAAAAATGTGTTTTTAAAATGATTTGCCATTATTTAGGTTTCTCGTGCTATCACAAGTCCTATAATGATTTAAAAAGATAATTAAATAATAATTTTAATAATTATATTCGATTATAAAATAAGACAGGGTTAATTCATAACATTTGCTATTATTAAAATCGGATTACGGTAATATGAATACGGTTAGTGGAGTATTTAGCAGCTTGAGTTTAGCATTGGAAGCGACTTCACTGATACGATATGATGTTCCTTGTTGTACAAACATATAAAAATAAAAATAATAAGAAATATATGAAATAAAAACGTACAATAGGCGGTCTTATTGCAAAAGAAAATCACTTCCAGGCAACCTTTGAGTAGAAGACGCTGAGTATAAGCGTATACTTAGGTTATTAACAGAATTTTTGATATTTAGTACAATGTACATTTTACATACAAGTGTTCTTATATACTATACATACAATTTTTTGCATATAATATATGTAATATATCTACACCAAAATTGTTAAAATATTTAAAAAAGTTTATGTTATTGCTATTTGGAAGGCAACCTTGGGAAGGAAATAGGGTTTTAAAAAGAGGTAAGTAAATAAGGTAAAATTTCCTGACTTTAGTTTTAAATATTTCCTAAGACTGCACAATCTTACGGATAGAGGTATAGTATCCATAGTGGTGCAGCTTGAACGTTAAAGGAATTTGTGTAAAAATAAGAAAAGTCCTCAATGCAAGGTAAACTTTCATGTGACGCACCCAAAAAAGTAAAATGTTCTTTGAGGTAAGATGGGAATTGAACAGAATTTTTATTGAAATACAAGAACTGGTTTCACGGAAGGTAGTTCGACCATTGATGCAGGTATTGAACTGCTTAAGCGTATTTTGGCGTATTTTTTATATCTAGGATTCGCTACTCACTTGTTTTCATGTTTAGTATTAAAGGGTAGAAGTATTAAATTTAAGACAACTAATTAATTTTTAATTTAATTTTTCACCTATGTATTTGTTTCTTTTATATAAAATTGTTTTATGAACAAATTTTGGATTTGACTTGAAGTCATAGATCTGTACACCTTAACCCAAACAAAAAAGCACTCCTTTTATTACTCTTATTTAAAGATTCTTAACAATCTATAGGTAAGGCACCTGAGAAACTTTTGTGTGTGCTCCCATTTATCCATGAATATTCTACAAACCACTCCTCCCAAATCAATGAATATGATCCTTCTTCAACCAATCCTTTGTTACTATGTAATATTTGTTACATCTAAAGGTTTTTTGCTTAAATTACCGAAATGAATTTGCACCCTGTGCCTAAAACTTAGAATTTATAAACAGTTTTATATTCAGCGCACACTAGCCAACAGAATATATCTGCTCAATGTAGGAAGTAGCCCCGGAAAAATTAAAATTGAGTAAACTTCGTTGAATTGCATGTATATTGTATATAACATAAGCAAGTTCTTTTATTATTTGCAGTAGGCATATGACAACGTACGTGACGAATATGCACATTGTATATGTAATGTGCATATTTATAACACTATTTATTATTATTACTATATTTAAATAAATATAAATAAAATAAAAAGGCATTTATTTCTTATAAATATACAAATAAATACAGAAAAAAAAGCTAAAAATTAATTTTAAGATTATGAAAATGAAAATTAATAAGTTTCTTTTAGCTATTTAATAAAATTCTATGTTCTAAGACCTCCTCCAAAGACTCCAATACTTACTCCATGTTTGTAGTATTGTTCAGTCTACTTCCAAGTCCTTGTTTCTCTGATTGAAGCTAATCTGTTTTCCGAGCTAAATATATTGCTCGGTGTATTTTATAGGTTAGTTATCTATCACAATAGGTTTTGTGTTGCTGTTCGTCATTATCATTCTTTTCAATAGGTTCATTTTTATGCTGACTTTTATTTAGTGACTCAATTTTGCTGTTATACCGCTCGCTCCCATTTCTACCGCGTACAAACTAACTATAAATTTATTCCTGATCAGTTCGTTGGTCAGTTCGTTGGTCAGTTCGTAATACTTATTGAGCTTGAATGTGTGATCCCTTGGGATATTTGTTTCCGAAGGAACAGTAAGCTCCACAAGTATCACGCGCCTCAGATGTTTCGAATACAGGAATAAGTCCGGTCTGGATGACGAAACACCAACATCCCCAGAGAATCCAATCAGGAGCCGCGCCTAATATTGAATAAGGCTTCGCTTTTGATTTTTTGGAGGAGTTTTCTTTTACGAATTCTACAGATCGTTTGGTGGTTGTTGTACCCTTGTGCGCTCTTGCTACTTGAAGACTAACCGCTTCCGGTATTATTTCTTCCTACCTTATTGTGGAAACGCGAGTATTGACCTTTATATAGAAGTACCCTTCACCCTACTAATAAGTGTTTCGCGGTTTCTACTGCCTCCCAATAGATGTTGCAAAACTTTTCGGTGGCTTTGCCACAAGAAAAAATTCTTGTCAAACTTTATCCCAGTGTGTTGTAGTAGTCATGGTGTTGTAATAGTAAATTATGTTGTAGAATCTTATAATAACAATAATAAGCAAAATGTATGAAAAAATTGAGATCAAGTAAAAAATATATAAAAATATCGAAACGGAAAACCAATATTAAACTGCTATGATTATTTTTAATAATCCTATACATCATAGCATCCAAATATTTCATCCAATTACAATACCATCATAAATTCAAAATATGAATTATTTTCATATTCAGGTCGGGCCTCAATTATTCTCATATTTTCAAATCGTTGTTTACGAGCGCCATTTCTATTTTGAAGTTAGACAAAGGCTTTTATAGGTATTACGCGATTAGGCTTATCCGGTGATTCAATAGATTAAAATGGATGTTCTATTGTTACTTACATTTTTTATAAGGCTGACACTATTGTACTAATATTGTATTGTCAGATTTGTAATTGTAAATATACTGAGTCTTATAATATCAACGGCTTAATAAGTTATTCTAGTTAAGCTTAATCTATAAAGTCACATCAAGGGTACTGTCAGACATAAAATAGATTCTTTTGACGAAACTTTTTATAACCAATCTTATATTACAATCGGCCTCAGATAATAATACTGTACGTATAACATGATTGCAACCAAAAATTTATGTATATTTAAATCAAACCCCTGTTATAATAACTCGCAATAACTAACAAGGTTACAGGTTTGCGGTCCAATGGGAATTTAATTATTCCCCGTTCGAAACAACGTTTTTATGGTTCATCTCACATAATTACTGTGATAATTTAATTACATTTAAACTATATCTTTATATACGAATTCCCAAAATCAAATATAAAAACCAACGTTAAAATATTTGCTTTTACAATAAAACATTAAACTACAAATCATATGTATGATGTACTACTAAATTTCATTAACAATTACCAAATCATATAAACACCTTTCAAATTGTAAAAAAACAAACATAATAGTATATTTTTGAAGTAAAATAAATATACTTTTAAATAACAAGTTATTTAAATCCTTTTTAATGTTTATTTTATACAATAAATAAAGCATTATCTTGATAATGATAGATGGAAGAAAGTTTTGTCACACGCTTATATTTGCAAAATTAAAAACTCAGAATGAAAGTGATAATAGAGTGTGGATAACCAAATGTTCCTAAAATCTAAAATGTATTGTGTGTTTATTAAAATAATGCATTACTCGAATCAACCGCGAGAAACGGCAAATACGAGGTAATATATGTATGAACGTTATCCTGAATTAGCTGTTTAATTATATTTTACGTGTATAAAGGTAGCGTAATTATGAACAGCAAACAACAATCTTATCTCTCATTAATGCGGCCACACATGCACGGTGCCTGTAAAAAAATCATTAACCGGTACAAAGGCATGTTCAGACGTGCCCTGCCTTTGAAAGAAGCCTTTTCAGACAAGCTTTTTACTCAGTTTTTAAAGGAATGACGTAATGCTCGCCTTTTCTTAATTTTCGCTCTGCTTGTATTTTCTTAATTACGTTCTCTATGAATTAATGTTCACAATCTAATCCTTCTTTCATCTTGGATAAAAGTGAATATGAAGTAACATGAGAATTGTTTTACATTTACCTAGAAAGATCTCTTAGTATTGTACGGCTAATAGATAAGATAGATGTAATATTATTAAATTTCTATGCGTGTATAGATGTAATATTATGAAATTTCTATTTCTATGGTTTATTTTCGATTTCTATGCGTGAATCTCTAGAATTACAAGCCAAGTAATAATTATGTTAAAAATATAAAAAAAAATCAAAAAAAAATACATACTGTCTCATCCTCATTAGAGTTTTTGGCTAATAAACACTTACTAGAACCACAGCAATCCATAAAAAAAAAAACAAATTAGTTTAGTAGATACAGAGAAAAGATTTCAATGACATAGAATGCAATTTTTGTATTTAATCTTTCGTGAACCATGATGATTATTAAATACATATATTACACGGCTATAATCTAGTAGTTCTAAAAACTTTACCCTAGCTAAAACTGACGCGGTACATACGTTAACCCCCCCCCCCCTCCCCCCACCCTCACTACCACAGTCGCGACGCGCTAAGCGAGCTGCTGCACGCAGACCACGCCGCGAGTCCGCCATGCTTCGAGCTCATGAATGGTAACCCCGAATGGGTTCGAAACTAGTCTGACAAATTCCGATTAATACTATATGATTATAGCCGGGTAAATATATAAACATAGAATGCATTTGACCCAACAACACACAGGTTCGCTCCTCACTCGCTAATAAAATAAAGATGTTGATATTCATAAATTACTGTATAAGTAATAATATAATTTATGATTTAGGTACTTTGTCCACGTTATTACTATTATAATTTTTTTTTTCAGGTTTTTTTGCATGTATTATCATAAATTAATATAATACTAAGAGTATTATTTAAAAAAATATACATTATAATAATACTCAATGTATTCTTATAATTTTTAAAGCTTAGACTTTACAAAATGGAGCTTATTTCTCCTACATTTGCACCGACAAATCTACTATCCAATGAACACGTCGGTTTTGCTATCGGATGCTATTCATCTCAGGCTCGAGACGAGGGTCGAAACATAAATTTCAACTGAGGAAGCAATCGATGCGATAAAATTTATTACAACCTTTTGCATCCTTTCAAATTTGTTACTTCTACTTAACGTCTAATAGACTATGAATATACACAATACCAATTGAATCTAATACCTTTTAAAAATGGTTACACATAAAAAAGGTGACTAATTTATGCTGTTAATGTTAAGTTAAGGCAGCAGCTCTATTTATTAGTAATAAAGTATAGCAACCAAATAACGACAAAAAATAATGATCTGTATGACTTAAAGTTTAATAACTACATAATAAATTGATTTTCAGGAAAGTTTTCAAGAATTAACTAACTCCAATTACAAAACCCCTTTTAAACCCTGGATTTGCATAAGACCCCTATAAAATAGACCATTACACTTCCTCATAGCTGAAACAAATGTAAATTATAGTTGAACGGCTACCTCATACCATAATTCATTTAAAAGTTGGTGATACACTGACTGCTTTAATATTTTATATCCCATGCATAAACTAAAGTATAATAAACAAAATATACGGTCAAGGCACGTTAAAATGGAATGGTCTTACTGCCTGTCTATCGAATATATCCAGGAAGTGCATCTCTAGTGTATTTGTTTAATAGTTGTGAACTAAAAGGTTCAAGTGGCATGTAAAGGCAACATTTTTCTTGTAGCAGGTGCACTAGATTAGTTTTCTTGATACATTTCGAGATTCTAGCTTTTCGTGGCGTTGTGATAACACTAGAGTATTCAGAATAAAGATTACAGTGAATTAAATTATTTTTTTACTCACAAGTTCATTTGTTCTGATTGATCTACCTTTTGATTAATGATGAAAGAACAATAATAATCTTTTGTATTGATAATAATCTTTTGTATTTTATTTATATTTATTATTCGAAATATATATACGGAAAAAATTATAATATGTTGAACTAATTAATAACTACTAATACGGACAAAATATTTATAATACACATAAAATTAATAACACTTATGATTTATTTTTGTATTTATTATATAGTTATATAATTATTATTTAATATGTTGAAATATCTTAATAATTTAATTATAGGTTAGATTGTTATACGTCAATAAGTTACGATCAATACACCAATGAATGTATAACCTAGACTTTATAGTTATAAATTGTAAGCACTTAATTAAGTTCTGTGGTCGCACTCTAGTAATAAGTAAAGCAATAACATTACTTGTGTAGTGTAAGAGTTAATACATATATTATTTTCAAAATATAATTAATATATTATTTCCATTTTTTATATTTAAACAATATTGTAAAAATTTAAATACAAATCAAACGTAGGGTTAAATTTAAAATGTAAATTGAAAATATAATTAATAATAATACTTGAGTTAAATCCGTAAAAATAGTTTTATTTCAAAGTGTAGTAACCGTGAAAGTCTTAGAAAATACTAAGAGTCAAACATTGATAAACATTCACTTTCATGAAATGACTCCTGGCCTATACAAACCGCTGTACCATTCATGTCGATAGGGCGTTATAAATGTTCATTTAACTTGTACTTGAAGCTCGTAGATCGATTGCAACTCGTGTATATGGAAATTTAGTTTTCGGAATTTTAAGCTTTTACAGATTTCGATGAATTTTCAATTATTCTCAAAATTAAATAAATACATTGCCAATTAGAACTACTTACTTTATTTAATATTACCGCAGAATGTCTTAGTAGTAGTAAGCGTTCATTTAGTCACTTAGAACCATAACATGTTGGTTTTATTAGATTTAAGATTCTTGTATTATTTCCTAGGTTATTTATAATTGATTGATTACTTAAAAATATACTTTAATAAGTCTCTTCCAGTAAAATAGTTTAGTTTGAAAAATATGTAGCTACACGGTAATAAAAAACTCAAGAGCCCTCCATATCGTTTGAAATTTGTGTATATTAAAAACATATAAAAACTTTAAGGTTAGTTCAACACAAAAACACAATATAAACAAAAATAAGTTAAATAAGAATGTAGTTGTATTAAGCAGACTTTGACTTTGCCTACTAAAGTGGCACATAACTTACGACAGTTCTGAATGCGTGACAAACATTAACCCAATTAAACCTGCATAACCAAGGCGATTCATACACGTTTGTTTTTGTGTTTAACAACATACATAACACATACTAGGCATATTAATAGGTGATGTAGTTAATTAAACTAGAAGTAATGAAATGTTCTAAATCGATAAAAACACAAAATATAGGATCAATTGGCATTTGAATTGTATAAATTAAATTAAATTAAATTGAATTGAATTGAATTGAATTGAATTGAATTGAATTGAATTGAATTGAATTGAATTGAATTGAATTGAATTGAATTGAATTGAATTGAATTGAATTGAATTGAATTGAATTGAATTGAATTGAATTGAATTGAATTGAATTGAATTGAATTGAATTGAATTGAATTGAATTGAATTGAATTGAATTGAATTGAATTGAATTGAATTGAATTGAATTGAATTGAATTGAATTGAATTGAATTGAATTGAATTGAATTGAATTGAATTGAATTGAATTGAATTGAATTGAATTGAATTGAATTGAATTGAATTGAATTGAATTGAATTGAATTGAATTGAATTGAATTGAATTGAATTGAATTGAATTGAATTGAATTGAATTGAATTGAATTGAATTGAATTGAATTGAATTGAATTGAATTGAATTGAATTGAATTAAATTAAATTAAATTAAATTAAACAAAAAAAATACAAAACGTAAAATCTAATTTTCTATACAATTCACTAATTTTCAATTGACGGGACTAACACTAGTGACAGTTAAGCTAAAAAATATTTAAGGAAACAAAAAACACAACAAGTCAAGTACAACATAACTACATCTATTATATAAACATAGTGTAATCGCTAGGTGGCGCGACAATAACTCGCGGGTTTATTGATTACCACTTTTTAATTTAGTTATTTTTCTTTTATGTTTTTAAAAAAATTCCTTAAAAGCGGTTTTTTTTTTATTACAATTCCTTCAATAAATAATCGAAAGGAACTTCGTTCCATCCGGGTGTCCCTTGAAACCTCTTAGTTTTTATAGATTTTCTATTATATTATGTGAATGTACTTTTACATTTTATTTTTTAACTTTTTTCTAGTATTTAGAAAATGTTATTTTTTCTAATATAAGAGGATTGAATACTATATGTTTCAGCATACTTCAGAAACTGTTTATAAACTGTTTATAAAATTGTTTGAAACAAAGATTTTATATATTTTTTTCAAATTTGAATCTGCCTAAATAACTATAAACATACAACATTTTTAAGTGTTGAACAATATCGTTCACAGTGACGCAACCACATAGTTTGCATATGACTTACCCAACCATACCACATTATAATAGTGGTTTCATTTACGATTTGCTGTTTTGTATTAAAGGATAGTTAGTCGATTTATTCACTGCTGCAAGTTTACTTAAAAATACACACAATTACAATATTAACTATTTACAAGTAACAATAACATTAATGGAACTTAATTTGAAATTGGTCTAGCTAATATTTTACATAAATAATAATTTACAACAAATTACGGATACAAAAATTTAAGATTAAAATTTGAAATACGCATACATTGCACATACAAACGTCAGACTCTAGTTGAGCGATTTCAATTTTGAAATTCTGAATAAATAATTAGAGTACATTATTTGATTTTTTTTTTTCAACACCCTTTACTAAAAATTACCCTAAAAATAAACTCTGTTTATTTATAATTTTATTTCTTACACAAATAAAAATGAGAGGCTAGATATAAACTATAGGCCTGTAATACAAAACAATTTCACGTTAAGTTAACTCTAAGACAATATTGCTCGTGAGCTGTAAATCCAAAATAAAACTACAGATTTCTGAAGATACTTTTTATAAAATGTTTATTTATACCACAGTTATTGTAGGAGATTTTTTTTTGTTAACGTGTCTTGTTAATTGATTTATGATTATTAATAAAGTGTTCATGAATCAACATAACTTTAAAAAATCGCAGATGTGTCATACATATCCATTATTTAGAAAATCTCTGTACGTTGTTAAGACTAATTTAACTGTTTGGCTTACTACGTTGATGCTTGGAATCGATCCAAATATATAAGTTATTTGGAGGCATTTTACTTAAAATTATAATTAAAAATAAAAAATATCCGGAAAAAGTATATAATTCTTGTTTTCATACTCATATTTTATAACTACTACGATAAATTACATATGATTTCTATATATGATTGAAATCTCATGTGATATTTCCATAAAAAACAATAGCTTATCGTTGTCAAATTAAAATAATTAGACTAAAATACCTAATCAAAACAAAATCTATCCCCATTTGTTGATATCAGTATTAAATTTCTAAGATAAGTCGGCTTACAATTTCGTTACTAACGATAATAACTAGCGCGCGACAACTTAAAAGTGTTCGAAACTTTATAAGACTTTTACAATATCCAGGCTTTATCGGAGTTCTTAAGAAACTTAAAATTTATACTCGAAGTCTGATAAATATTGTTGGTGAAGCCAAAAACTAAATTTATTAAATTAAAATTGTAATCTAAGTATGGAACTAATGCCCTCGTGTTATAAATTCAAAGTTTCCAAAGGTTTTAAATATACTTACGGTTATAAGGTGCTTCTTATAAGAATTATTCATAAGTGAAGGGAATGTTATAAATTTTGTATTTTTTTCTACTTACATTTATTAAAAACAATATATTTTCTCTATGGCTTATAAATGCTACTTTTAAACTTGATATTTGTTTTTTTTATTGCCTTAAATACAAGACCCTCCTTTGAATCAGATGCGAAATATAAACAAATATAACTTTTAAAGTTAAAGTGTTAAGATAATAAGGCGCAGGTAAATTATCCACAGCATACAACTTACAAAACTTTGTAATTATGCGTAGCAAGTTTTTCCATTTTCCTATCTGCTGCCATACTGAAATGAAATAATGTTGATAATTGTTATTAAAATAAGTGTTGAAAGAAAAATGATTTTACATATTATAAAAAAAGTACAACTTTTCGCTGTCGATACGTAACAATGATGTTCGAAAGTGTAAATTGGCTTCGAACAATATTAATGAATTCAACAGAATGGTACCAATAAGATTTTTTCTATTTAATTAGCTGTTGAAATAACTAGCTGTTTAAAGTTAAAAGTTTCAAGAAGTTTTATGTACTGTTCACGTAGTAATTTAAAAAAAAAAATGAAGCAGTATTTGCTCACAGACTATTTTATTATATGTATGTATAAAAGTATTTGAACATCCTCAAGATCACTGGATGTAAAAATCAAATATCTCATAGTAAATATAAGTCTTTCTCTAATTTTCTCTATATTTCTCTCTATATATACGTACAACCAATTTCGCATCACAGAAAAAATATATACTTGTGAAATTTAACCCGAAAGACTCGTCTTCTCAATCACGGTCATACTAACCGGAAGTAGACGGTATTTTTTCAAGAAAATAGAAAGTTTCATTTATTTTTAATTAAAAAAAATCTTGTTCCAAATAAATAAACAAGAAGGCTACTAAACTTACACGAAGTCTTGGAGCCACATAAATAACCTCATTCCTTAACAATAAAGTTTTTGTTCTCTTTGTCTGGGGTCAGAACATTATACTAATTGCCAGTGCTTGAATTAATTCAGTTTCTTTCGCGAACAAGATTACCTCCTTGGCAAGTGCATTAAATTTGGCTATAAATTTTAGGAAATTCTTTCTGCTACTATTTATTGTATTTTATAACAAGATAATAAATTTGTACATTGTTTCTAAAATAATGTGATATTCTAATGTTAGCTCTTGAAATTTATAATATTACTGAAATTTAAAAGAGCGCCAAGCGAAGGATTAAAAAAGATTACTATATCAAATTATATGTTGTTCAAATACAAAATATAAGTAAAAACATTAAAGAGAAACTTTTACGTTCACTAACTACAATGTATTTGCTCAAAGTCTACTAAATTTTGAGCCAAACGTTCAACAAAAGTACCTCGTCTCCAAAATCAAGTAGCATAAAGCAGACCTTGCCTACTTCCGTAGCACATAACTTACGGCAGTTCTGAGTAATGGGTAACAAACATTAACCCAATTTGAACTTCATAACCGAGCCGATTTATCGACTTTTGTATTTTAAAAAGTGAATGTGACGTTATTCTCAACCCAAACTTAAGTACAAGATTGTAGGTAGTGTTTTGTATTTTATATTAATATTATTAGTCGATGGAATAAATATTGAAAAATACAATGTGAAATCTTTCTTTAGTTATTTAAATATTTCTGAGAATTGTGCGTAAATTATTTTTGTTCTTACAAAACATAATTTCATGATAAGACTGCAAACATTCATTCATTCATTCAACATCATTTTATTTTCCTAAACGACACCTGCAGTGTAGTGCGTTAAAAACTATAGCGAGGCTCTCTACCCTCTATCATGTCATAATTCTAAATGTCAATGCCTTACTCTCAACAAGTGTTGAAAGCAAAGCAATTTATATTTTTACACATTTATGTTTTGCAATTCATATTTTGGCACATTACCAACACGTTATATAGAAACAAATATATTATAAGTGCTTATTAGTGCAAATACTTTTTACCAAAACATGTAATATGATATATCCAAACCATTTTTAATATCCCCTATTAAGTATTACAGTTGAAATAATTTGGCAATAATGTCATAAATAATTTCAGGCAAAACAGTGCTAGAGTTCTCTCTAGCACTGTAACATAAGGGTTATATTCCCTAAATTATTTTAGATTTATAATCCTAGCGGTTTGTTGTAACAGAGGAGATCAATAATATTTGCTCCTATCTCAAGTTTATTACTAATATAGATGCGGTTGCACAAACATCCCGATCTTGTATATTTCTATTGGATTCATAAAATTTTATTCATGTTACATAATTTGACTGGAAGGCAAGTATTATTATCTTATGTATGGTTTTCTGTTTTATTTTATCCTTTCATACTTCTAGAGGTACCTGATGTAGCAATAGAAACAAAATAAGATATTACTCAACTACTTATATATCTTGACTCTTAAAGAAAGTTGGAAATCTTGTTAGGTCCAGCATTTATCACTCAATAATGTCCTATATTGATTTTAATATTTGCAATATTTAGTTGACAACGCAAAAAATAATACAATACCTATTTAGTTTTTTGGGTTCATATCAACGCCAAATATAAAAAAAAACCTTAATATATATTATAAAATTAAATCATAATTATATAATACTGTAATTAAAATGTAATACAATCTTGGAAGTCTTTTTCCAAAACGTTTTTACCAGTTTAATGCCTGATAAATACATTACTGTTATTTTGAATTTTAATGTATGTTCGTTAAATGCAGTACTTTTTTAATTCGATTAGGTTTTTATGCTGGCAAGCATCTCCGCCTGTAGCTCCCAGGGCGGATCGCTCGGCAGAAGTGTAGCCCCAGTGAAGAACACCATTCCTTGATCACCCTCACCACTAGAACCCTTTGCGTGCGATGCAAATGGGCCTTGGAATCCGCAGTGAGGGCTTCCGATCATATAGGAACACAGTACCGGGCCATGCTTCCACGACAGCGGCGTATGACCGGCGGCAAGAAGTCTGCGGCTCTCCGACGTTGGGCAGAAGCCTTCCAAGGCATCTACGGTGGCGATCAGCTTTGGGACGAGCAGAGAGAAGTCGGCTTCGAAGTTCCATCTTCAATTACAATACAATATCGATCGTTATTGTCTTTATGGATATTAAAGTTTCACATAATTGCATAACATGCAATGGGTTTAATGGGTTTCTTTAAAAAAATATATATTTTATGGCTTCTGTCTACAAAATAAATCCACTTCTTCTCAATGCCATGGTGACCTATACAATTCCAAAGAAGCTGCAAACTGAGAAGGTATCGAGAAAACTAACACAACAAGAATGTTGTTTTACACGCCACTGGGTCCGCTTAGTTCACAACTAATAAACAAAATACATTGCAATTTACTCTCGAAATGTGTATTTCAGGGCGCTTTTAGGAACTGTGATAGCTTTTAAATTAAATTTAAATTTGTCCTTTATTGTGTTGAGAGAATGTTTTTGAAAGCTTTGAAATAGTTAAGAATATAAAAAAATCTGTTATTGATCTTTTCACTTTAGTGTTAATGTATTCAAACGATCAATCTATTTTTAAACCAACGGTAAAATGTGTCATAATAATCTTCATATAAAAAGGCCATAAATAAACCGAAGTAACAAATATAGTTAACCTAATTACGAGGCTCATGCGATCAGCATTAAGCATACTCTTAAAATAATAATAATAATTGTCACATGTGTATCAACTCAGATATATTAATGTCTGACATACTCAAGATCAGATCATGTTCTGGAACAACAAGGTATTGTATCGGTTTTTAAGCAGTACTCTAAATATAGGACGTGAGAAAAAACTGACCTAGTTTTGTATAGCTCGTACTAGAATGATGTTTTGTACAAAATTTATATGGACGTTTTCTTTATTTATTTTAATTTGTATCTTTAGTTTATTTGCTAACTAGTAGAATTGTTTTTTGTTTTTGTTTACAATGTTTTTGTTAATAATGTTGCGTCATGTTTTCTTTATTAACAAAAAAATATTAGTAGCTAGAGCGACGGGACGGTTTCCCAGTAGTCGCGGGTTCGAATCCCTGCCCGTATCGGTTTTTTACATTCTATATTTATATAAATTTAAATAAGCTTAACATGGCTATACATGTTTCAAGATATTTTCAAACATAAATATTAGTAGCTTTGAAAGGAATAAAATATTTCATATTTAAGAAAATTCTATTAACGTTGTTTTAATAAGATAAATATTAAGTCAAAAATGTTTAAAGAAAACCCGTCCTTTTTAAGAATACAATAAACATTTAGAACGTAATGTTAGAGACAGTTTACCTGAAACACAATGTAGCTAGAACGCCAGTATATACATGAAAAATTACTCTAGGCGCCATTTCCCTTCCCAATGGGATTATTTTGCTGTTTACGACCGGTTTTTTGTTTCTTTGAAAGATTCAAATTCTAATAAAAATTATTTACCTAAGAGTAGTTAAAAATATTAAAGCGGAATTTATATCTGTTATAATGAAAGTAACCAGTTTTTGAATCTCTACATGAGACACAGAATTAGAATTTGACGTTGATTACAAAAATGCACATTTTAAATTTTTGCCTTACTGTCAGCCTGTTTGTTCCTATTTGTGAAAAAAAAACCACTTATAAGCACCTTAGAGATTTGTAATCTACTTTAGTCTGAATCTAAATTAAACAGGCCAAAGTAAAAGTTATCGGAAAACAACTGCATGACAAAAGTGACCTACCAAAAACTAGTTTAGTTGTATACTGGTACGAGAAACAACAGATGCTATATTTTTGCCTCTTGCGAATTTAGACTGAACTAAAGACGTACACTAAAATCCATGTGGATCCTTGTGGATTTCGAAAATGCTTACGACAGATTACCCCTCATGATATTATGTAGTTGGTCATGAAAAAGAAAGGTGTGGTTGAGATAAGTAGGTAAATGAAGTTGATCCGTACTCTTTATGGTTTGTTTTGAATCTACGTCAGAACGGCTTTCGGTAACGCATACGAGTTGTGTATCATTGGGTCTGCGTCAAGGCTCAGTTTTAAGCCAGTACTTCTTCCTGATTATAGAGGATGCCTCAACATCGGTCAGAGATACAGAAGGATGCCTCCTGTCTTCCGCCGACTTCTTAGACTAGGAGTTAAAAAATATGTTAACGTTTGATTTTAGTGCTAGACTTCTAAAAGAATAGAAAAAGGTAACGGCAGAATTGCTAACATGAATATGTGAAGTGACGAGAATAATTAGATATGAGGATTAGAGGTAGTTTGATTACTTTTAACTACTACACCGGTGATAAAAAGATGAGAAGTAAGCGTTTTTCATTAAATGGTGAACAAGAATGTTCAATGAGAAATATAATAGCTATACAACAAAAGAAATATTTGTTTGGGTTAAATATTAATATATTGGGTTGGAATAACTTTTTTTTCTTTTATGACATAGACTCTCTATGTCATAAAAGAAAAATACAATCTGTACATATATGTTAAATTAATAAAAGATAATAAAACTTGTTTTTAAGAAATAAAAATAAAACACATGATATTGAATTTACACTTTTTTAGATAGTGGTAGCATTTATTTACATTAACATTAAACATTACAAATTAGAAGCTTACGTCAAAGGAATTGCAAATACACTGCGATAATTAGGATGGCTGTAAAGCCAGAGCAGACAAGTACTCAAATATGAAAGACTAACTAATCACTCTAAATTACTTTACAAACAAGTCTGGTTACCATTTTGAAATATACTAATTTACAGTTCTCTTTACGTTATCGTCGTTACAAGCTGTTTAGATAATGCTTAAATTAAAGGTTGGCCAAATGACTGTACAATTACTTGAAATAAGCTTCTGTAACATTATTTCAACTAGTAAGAAAATTAATCGTTAGGTAA
This sequence comes from Napeogenes inachia, assembly GCA_959347355.1. NCBI lineage: Eukaryota > Metazoa > Arthropoda > Insecta > Lepidoptera > Nymphalidae > Napeogenes > Napeogenes inachia. The sequence continues at coordinate 19,776,230 of OY365801.1, read as the reverse complement.
AAAAACTGTTCTTCAAAATTTCAAGGATTCCAGTCATCAAAGTAAAACTTTTCTTTATTATTAGATTTTATCGTCAACTATGTATATTTGATTCCACCATCGACGTATGATTGACACAATCTCCCAATGTATAAATTTACTTTATACTCTTTAATACTCTTAAGTCTCAACTGTATATAACTCAAGAAAATATTATAAAAATTTACCTAATTCTTGCACATAGGTTGATAAATCGTCTAGGTACTGTATTTCAAATTGGGTTAATGTTTGCTAGCCATTACTTAGAACGGATGTTAGTTATGTTCCAAGGAAGTAGACAAGGTCTGTTTTATGATACTTGATTTGAGCTCCCAGTATTTTTGTTAAGCGTTGGATTTTTTTTATTGGCTTATTATGTAGTGGTTGACTGATAATACATTTATTGTTGATTAACCTAGAACCTTGTTCGAGATATAAGTTAGATTATTTTTATACACAAAGGTTGTAGTTTAATATATATATTTAACGATTGTTTACTATCTCAAAAAAATAGTACATTTAAAAAAAGTATAAAATACTTTAACAAGATCAAGAAAGTAAAAGGTGTTCACTGAGACAAGATGTTATCCCTCTGTTGATGATTCACCTTACATCATTATTTTGAATGTATGAGATGTATGCTTTTGTTTTCTTATAAATAGCTTTAATAAATTACAAAATTTTAATTATATAACGTATAAGAACCTCATGCTTTAAAAAATATATATTTTATATTATGATAAGGCCTATTAAACTAGATTCTTATAATAATGGACATTATTATAATAAAATATTTTGCTATTATTAATAGCAAAATATTTTGCTATTATTAATAGCAAAATATTTTTTTATGCTATCTGTGTTTGCATGATATTTACAATATAAAATATTTAATATTGCCGCATATCAGACGCGTAATGAATTATGAAAGTTCAATCAATCACGGTAACTCATTTACCAAACAAATCAAATTTCAATATTCAATATTTGTTTATCTCATTTCAGTTGTAAGCTATCGAGATGATGCCCTATCTCATTAATGATTGAACAAGTTGGAACAACGAATTATGGAGCATTATAGATAATTCTTTATATATCTTAATTATTAGTTATTGCTATAATGTAAAAGTTTTTTGTTTCGTCGCTATCTAACGTCTTATCACTCTGCTGTCCTATCCCATTGATTTGATTTTGTTTCGAGAACTTATAGCAACTGACGTTTCTGATAATTTTAAATAAACCATCACAATATTTCTGCGGAATGTCGGTTACACAAAAATAACATAAGAATGTTCGTGAATCAAAATTCCATTAATTTTTCAGGTAAAACCGGTGTTCAAACTATAATTACAAAGCAAACTGAGGTATTATTAAGCGTAATAAGACATCGTTCACGGCTTTGACAAAAAATAATTTACATTCATACTATTCGTATAGTTATGTAAATGATAATGATAAAAAGTGTCGAAAGATAATAAATAATATTCAAAGCAAACTTAAAGAGTTTTATGGACATGTAAACAAAGGACGATTTTGCGTTTAGAATTATCATAATTGTTTTCTGTGGTCAGTTTTATTGAACAGAATACTTAGCAGAATCAATAATAGGTATCTAATTTATAATTTGTAAAATTTGTCTGGGTCAGCTTTAGCCCATGTATCGAAAAAATATATAGTTTCTTTGAAAATATACTAGGTTAATATAATAAGTTGTACTATTCTGTAATTTTTATAGTGTATGTTTAACATAAAGGTACTACTGTTAAAGGTAGTATTAGCACCACTACTACTACTTGCCTTATAGTATAGTATTAGTAATTGATTGTGCTTGGATAAAGAACGTAGTCTTAAAGATATTTGCATATACAGGAAGAATGTCTTTGACTGAAGCCAGCAAAAGCTGAAACTAAGGATTGTGTTGAAGAAATGGAAATCTGGCTATTGCCATCAAAACTAACTTGCTAACAATTCTGCACATATGATTTTATGAATTTAAAGTAACTACATACAACGAATTTTAAATAAGCATTCATAATTCAAAAATAAGTCACTACATAATTATTTTTATTTTGAATACTTCTAGTACTTCCGTTTTATCGGAGCATTATAGAACTAGTAATAGCGTGTTTAGTTATTCTAGTATTTTATTGTTACTACGCTTTACTAAAATATGGATTTAATTTCATAAACTTACCTAATTATGACTGTGTATAAGTAGTCAATAGTATATTTACCGATAAGCTAAACTAAGGCTAAGGCTGGAATCCTTGGAACTGTAGCACTAGAGTCTGTAGTGTCAGAAGTGTCATTTATTTCAAATAAAAACTTTATCTTTGAATACGCTGTGATGAACTAAGAAATGTTTTTGTAATTAGAAGAAAATTAGAAAGGAAATCTACACCCAACAGTATAAAATGTAAAGTTTCAGAAATTATTTTGTACAAAGATAAAATTAAGATAGCTTAGAACCTGACAGAGAGAATTGAGAGAATTGAACTATATTTCAAAATTATACATTTTTCTTAACCAAAACTCTTTAAAATATTAAAGTATTGGTCTATGAAATAAAATTATTATGGTAATAAGTCAACATGTATATATATTTTAAGATGTTGAAAATTGTAAAGAATATTCAACAGTGCAATACCTTGTTATGACGATTTGATCCCGGGATACGACATCCTTACCTCGGGAGAAAATAGCTACATTGGAATTTAAGCCCTGTGGAATACTTTTAAAAGGGACATTCTCCATTGAGTTGAAATAAAAGCATTGTCAAAAGATTTATGTGAAAGATATGTCTTAAAATAAACTTGTAGGTTATGGTTTTTTTTTTAAGTTTGTTAAATTTGGGTACATAATAGAAAAAGTGTTTTTTAATTAAAATAATATATTATATTTCATTTACAACATTGAATTGGGTAAATAATAACTATTGAAAAAAAAAGTCTTTTATTGACCAGAACGTTTCTCTGATTTATTTTTATATCGAGTAGAATTATATTTTTGTTAATATAACGTGAAATATATTATGTTAAAAATATATTATATTATGTTTTTGTTTATGATGTTGATGATTTTATTTCAATAAATATGAAATATGAAACTACCTCTGAATAGGTTACAGAATATGTAGACATTTTAGTTGCAACATGAAGCTTCCAAAAGCCACTAAAATCCTATCGTAAATAGAAAATAAAATCCCAATAGAGAGGACAATGGCGGCCAGAGCAATTTTTCACACCTGTAAGAGCTTTCATTTTCACTACATTATATGACAGGTTGACTATGGCGATTGTGTGGTTTAATGTTCTTTTTTATAGGTTTAGGTGTTTGATAGTTCTAATAAAAATATACCAAAACATAAGAAAACTGCAATTAAAATCCTGAAAAATATTCTTTACATACATCTTAGTGTTATAATATAATTGTATTGAGATTAGAAAATATTATTATGATATGTGCTTTCAATTTTCGCAATGGGCAATTATTCATTGTTCAATTAGTTGCGCCCTCAATATGTAAACGTATATTAAACAAGACTTTATCGGGTAAATGTGAGTACTTCATTACACTCTGTGGTTGCACTCTAAAGTGTACTAACACAATATAGTGTAGGAATGCAACAACTTGTCGTTATTATTTTAGTTTACTATACGCTTGTTTACTTTTGATCTTTATAATTATAATTTCATGGTTTGGAAAACGATTATTATTTACACACAAAAATGCAATGTATATCCACAGTTAAGTTGACTTCATGTTTTAGAATTAATCTAAAATGTTCACCAAAAGGACTTCCATTGAATGAAATAACTATTGAAGTAAATAAAGCGCTGTTTGATAATTATTAGTAGTAATTGAAATTTACATTTAAATATTATCTGAATCCAGGGATTGGTTGAGCTCTATGTTTGTTTATATAAATATAGAATGAAAAATAAACCGATACGGGCAGGGATTCGAACCCGCGACTATTGGGAAACCGTCCCGTCGCTCTACCAACTGAGCTATCGTATCGCTGTCCATCTCGGTGAATTAAGCATTCTATATGTGATCGTCTTTATCAGGACGGTGGTGACATCTATTAGGTTTCTTTCGGAAATCCTAACCAATATTTCTAACTTTGCAGTATAGATAAACATTGAAAAGATGCCACTACCGAAATTAATGTTTGAAAATATCTATAAATATATATAGCCATGTTAAGCTTTTTTAAATTTATATAAATAAAGAATGAAAAATAAACCGATACGGGCAGGGATTCGAACCCTTGACTATTGGGAAACCGTCTCGTCGCTCTACCAACTGAGCTATCGTTGTTTGTTGTTTATTTTGCTATTCAAAACCTTTTACAATTTTGTCACCCAAATTCATTTATTCTTAAGTCAAAACAAATAAATTTAAGTTTTTTATTGTGTGTTTAAAATGAAGTAGAATAAACCAGAGCGCTCCGTGGCACATCACTTCTGTACGTGAAAACAAAATATAGCACTTGTTTATCTTAATTTATTTATTATATTATATATGTTATTATCTTAATTTATTTATTTAATATTGCATTAAAATAATAATTTTATTTATATTCATAATTACATACTGGATATAAGTTTTAATGTATTATTATACGTTTAATATATCCTTATCACCTACACTAGTGAAACTATATGTTAATGAACTGATTGAAGCACTCAGTAGTAACTGTGTAGGATGTCATATTGATAGCATCTGTGTCAATAAAATTAGTTACGCAGATGACATGGTCCCTCTGAGTGCTTTAGTCTGTGATATACCAGGTTCTCAGTCAATCGCAAGAATATAACTGAACATGGACTTTTACCATTGTCTTTGCTGCAACTTAAGTGAGAGCAAGTATGATAGCACCCAGATTTGCAGATCTTTCATTTGGTTTACCTCTTTTTTGTTGCCGTTAGGCGATATTCGAGGAAAAATGTTTTTAGTAACGGAGAAGCGGTGTGCGGTATTTATGCTACGATATATAAGATATATCCTTGATGCACATTGCGCAGGAATCACAGGATCCGGTTCTAATAGCATTTAGAAGCAACAGCAGTAAGCAGTAAAATTGGACTACTCTTTATGTAAATCGTTAATGAATAAAATGTCAGGTAATCATTTAGGCAAACATAACTACTGCCTTTGCACTAGATAAAAGTCACCATTTTATGTGATACTACAATGCCTATGAAAAATGACTAGTTAGAGTTAATCTAAAAAAAATAATAAACTACTGTCACTAGGAAACTCTCATTATACATATATCATATATAATATTAAAAAGTTAATTTCTTTAAACTCCGCACAGAATGGGTCGGTATCTATTTAGGAATAATTCATGAAATCATTAATAATCAAGATTTTTTTTATATGAAATTACATATTCTTATAAAAATAGTTCTATAAGCATAAAATTTTATTACCTGTATATTTTACAAGTATAAGATAATAGTCTTAGAAAGTGTCAATATGTCGGAAACTCTTGTTTAATTTATGACAATGTTATTGAAATTTTACAAGTTAAAATGTTAATTCCATTTTTTTTTCAGTACACGCACATAAAATATTTAAATCATTTGAAATAAATATTGTAACCTATTGGATTTCTGTGAGTGACTTTTATGTAAAAAATATATCATTAAATTATCTTATTAAAAATAAAAGTCATACTATATTTGGCAGTTTGAAAGGAAATATGCCAGCTGGACTCAACGGTGGGTTACTTGAGGTAATGATATAATTTTTTAAATAGAATAACTAGTCAAACTATTAAAACTATTCATTATATTCCTAGGCACGACTGACAATGAACAAATAAAGACCTACACACAGTCCCCTTGTTTGTCAGTACTAGAGGATCACATTCAGCCACTTGTTTTAAGGGTTGCCTACCGAAAGGATAAACACGGAACCCTATTACCAAGACTTAGCAGTCCGTCTGTCTGTCTCCAAGCTCTATCTCGTGAACCGTGATAGTTAGACAGTAACTTTCAAATGACACAGATGACGTATATCTGTTGCCGTAATAACAACAAGTACCAAAACAGGATATTAATATTTAGGGGTGAGTCCAATACAACGAACGGGTTTTTTCTCTATTTTAATAACTGTAGGCGATTGAAATATTAACAGAAAATATAATGATATATTCTGTTTAAAAATAAAATTTTGGTTTTTTTTTTAAAGATATATACATATATATAAAATAAATGCAATAAAAGAACGTAAGGAGAGTGCATTAATACTACTAATGAATACTTCTTTAATAACATTCAACAATACACTACCAAAATATTTTAAGTGAAACACTAGACAATAACAACAAAAGTGTATATTTATACCTACATTATTATGAAAAGTCAAGTTCTCTTCACATACGACTTCTTAGAAAAATATAAGAATGATGTTTAAATAACAAGCGACCATATTATGTTTATTTATTAAAGAAATACAAGTGAGGTCACCACGGAGAGATATTTATATTGTTCGACTATCTATAAAATTTACTAGCCGTTATTACTAGGTGCTAACTCATTGAAGTCAGCTGGTTGAAAAAAGAGTATTTTATAAACATATATAAGTAACTCAGTGTGTCTTCAAGCTGAAAAAAAAAATTAATATCTGAAATCAGTCGTAAGATAGGTATATGCTGTGAATAGTAGGTTGAGGAGATGGAAGAATTTCTTACCCATTCTAACTAAAATATCCCTCGCTCAAGCTCTTCTACTACCTTTAATAGATTATGCTGATACATGCTATTCCGATATATCGCAAATTCATATTAATAAACTTGAACGTCTGCAAAATATGATTATAAGATTTATATTTGGACTGAGAAAATTTGATCATATTTCACAATATCGGGTCCAACTGAAATGGCTTACCATAAAGCAAAGACGTAATCTCCATATCCTCACTCTTCTCTACACCATCCTCTTTAATCCTTATACTCCTCCTTATTTAAGGGAAAGATTCAGTTTCCTAGGAACTAGCCATTGTCACAATCTCCGTTCCGTTCCGATAACATGTTAGCGGTACCTGTTAGCCACTCTCAAAGTTATGGGGACTCCTTTATATCTCCTTTACTGTCAAGGCTATCTTATGGAATTTCTTATCCCAAAATATCAGACAGTCAGATTCAATACACATTTTTAAAAAACGCCTTAAAAATACTATCTGAAACTATAAGTTTATGAGTATAGAATCAATAAAATTTCTCCTTCTGTATTTAATACTATGTTTTGGTATATTGATATATATTTATAGTTTATGTAATTTATCGTATATATCCTATCTAGGTATATATTTTCCATGACCATTTATATATTTAGTATATATGTCTATAATAATATAATTAAAAATATGTGTTTAAGTATTTCAACCACTATTACGAATCTTCTCCTTTTATAAGATATGGGTTGCCTGGAAGAGATCAACTTTTTTGATAAGGCCGCCTTTACACCCAATATATTGATATAATAATGTATATTGATATTTTCTTTGCATAATTTTTTGTTCCTTTTATTGTATTTTTTTTATTTTGTTGAGTGTAATAAAGAATTTAACTTACTTACTTACTTGTTTCTAATAGATAAACGAAATGACACAGGCAAATTATGCCTTTTAAAAATAGTCTAGTCTAACGTCTTTAGATTTCACATTCATGAAATAAATTTTTTTTATTGATTATAGAAATTAAATTTCTATGTAAAAGAATAGAATAATAAAATAATCAATAGGTTTTAATGCGGTTCTGCAACATCTGCGGCATCGTCCTGTCTGTCAACGAACTGAGGAGCTATCATCTCACTATCTGCCTTGGTAAATCTAATATTTTTAATAATTAATATTAATAATTATTTATACTAATAATTCAAGTCTCTTCTTACGCAAAAGGAAACTCCATTATATTTTTCAATTGTAGGTATTATGTAAATGTGCTAAAGAATAAATAAACATTAAGCATTATAATCGTCTCCATCGACACGATGATTTATCTTTATGTTTATTTAAATAGATTAATATGTTTATTCATAATTCAAATAATTATACTTATGTCAACTATACTAATGCATAAGTAATACATTGAACAAAGTGCAACATTAAACGGAATGCTTGTTAAATTTACTTGAAACGTCATAATACCATAAATCAAAAATGTAGTCGGTAATGGTCAAATCCTATAAAGTCGAATACATTTTATTTTGAATTGTTTCACGATTTCTCCTATCTAACTAACTGAATATGTATGTATAAATGCTTATATTTTTTTGTCTGAAAGCTGATAAATGAAACAAAAAAAGGTTAGTTTTATATATATTTGGTAATACTGGTTTGTTTAATATTCTAGATTTTACCTACCACTATAAAAGTATGCAGTGATATGTGATGGCAAAACAATAGAAGTACGTTGTAATATGTTATTACAAGAAAAATATTATTAAATATTGGAATTTTAAAAAAAACGAATCTCTCGTACCTACTTATCAAACGCTAGCTTACCTTAGTTACCTTATTGCATAACATCGAACTTTATCAAAATAATTAGATTTACTTCAATCTAGGTTTTCCTATAAGCTGGTGAAATCCAGGTTTTCTTTCCGATTTTGTTTTTTTTTGTTATCAAACGTAAACCTAAAACTTTTTTAAGTGTTGAATATATAGAGCGTATTTCAAAAATATATATTACAACATCTTTAATGACTTTATAATGTCTTGAGTAACAGTGATTATAAATCCTAAATACCCATGTTTGCGTTAAGATCAATACTAGTCATTAGCAACAATTAGTCCCTGTACCTAGCGTAGGGTGACTTCCGGTAACAAGATGGCCGCCCGGATATCTGAAGGCTTGCCATTATTATTATATTAGTATACGTCAAACAACTTCATTTTAACTCTCAGAAGTTACATTAAGTTCTGAATTAAGTACGTTCATAACAAAACTCTTTTGATACATTATTAAATATTAATCGTTCTAAAATATAGGCACTTACTTTTCCAATTAAAACCCTCTCAAATATCTTTTTATATTTCTAAAATTGTTTTATCTTTTAAATAAAACGTTACGTTTTTATATGGATGATATGTTATTGAATATTAAAGTATAAAGAACTATAATGTACTTATTTCTGTGTAGAGTTCAATATATTACAACAGAACATAATACAATATTTAATATCGAGTTTCCTCGTCGTTGCTATGACGACTGTGAGATGATAAGAACAACTTTACCGCGTGTTATTTATTATTATGTTCTCATATCCGCTTACGGTTGCTTTCTTGAATATTTATTGGTTTGATTCCAATATATAAAAGGATATATCTATATTCTACATTAGTCGCTGGTTAAACAAAAACACGTTCAACTATCAGATAACAATAAGATTATAATAGGAAAGCACCTAAATCTATTCATCTTATATATAAGAAGAATGATAATGATTCTTATTTAGAAGAATGATTATGCATTTACTAATATAGTTTTATAGAAATTATAATTGTAACTAACAACTGGATCCTTGTTATCTTCAATAAATGATTATTATTATTATTATTATTATTATTATTATTATAACAAAAATATTAAGCAATTAAATCATTTAATATATTTTAAAGTGTGTTAAAACATAGCAAAGCCCATATCAATTATACCTGTTGTTAAGACTTGTTTCAGTAACGCACAGTACTTGCACTTCAATATTTAATATCCAACCATTTGTAATAGAATGGTCGAGAGCAGCCCTTACAACTCGGTTTATAATATTTTAACACTATAATATTTAGGTGAGGGTAATTTACAATTTCATAACCAACTTACAGATAATATTATTCATACTAATAAGTTCTAAAAATTAATAAAAGATTAAATATTATGTTAAAATATCCTTTGCTTCTAATTCTTAAAACATTTAACTGTAAATACTAAACAACATTCCAAAATTAATTGCGTTAGTGGCGGTACTATTGAAACTTATGAATAAAACATGTAAATTCCAATGTTACCATTTAAATTATTATAAATCAATATTACTAACACTATGAATTTTAGGAGTAAATATTTTTTTCAGGTAATTTCAATAAATATCAAAGACAACACCCGACGAGTAAAAGCATTGTGCTGTTCAGACCAATCAATCTATGAATATGAAATTTGGTTTGGTTGATACTCTAAATCTATTTCCATAATAGACTAATAAATGTGTTAAACCTTCTGTCACATTATCACTGTATGAACAGATAGTATATTAGATTTTAGTTTAAGAATAACATCTTAATTTTATCCCATATCCCGTCCTTAGTTTTGTTAATTAACACTTATTAATTATTCATATAATAGAACATTTTTTAAAGATAATCTTAGAATAAAGAAACCTGTTGAATTTTTAAAAGGAACAAGAAAATAATTAACATCTTTTTAATATACTTCCATAAATGCCGGTAAGTAAAAATCAATGGTAAATTCCCGAAATCTCCAAGATAGAAAAAGTTTGGGGTATTCTCGACGTTACCCTTATTTATTTATCACCGACGCCATATTGATGTCGTTTGTACACGTCAACCGATTTCTCCGGGAGTCTCTTAATCGGCCAGTATATAGTAAAGTGATATCTTTAACACCTCACTAAATAAAATTTAAGGAGAAACATTACTGTTTTGTTCTATTCTTTTATTTTTTGCTATTTAAATGCCAAAAGTTACCTTCGTAAAATCACAGTTTCACAAAATCGTTCAATAAGTTTAAAATGACATACACAAAACCGATTTATAAAAACTTTTTAAATTGTATTCAACAGCAAATCTCAATCATATTTATAACTACTAATCTATTATAATGTACTACTACACAAATAATTCCAAAAACTTAACGTAGTAGATTTTTTAAACAAATCGGAGAAGTCAAAGAAATCAAAGAGTGAACTTATTTAATTTGGCTCGTAACAAGCGGAGCCTTCGTATTGGAATAGCCGCTGTTCATTATCACAAAGTCCTTCTGGATCTCCTCCGCAAACGCTTTATTAATTAAAACAGTAACAATTAAGAACAAAAGTTTCTTAAAATTTTAATATAGGATGTAATTAATTATCAGTAGTATTGCTATTGTTCTTTACTGTGTTTTCAGAGTATGTAGATTACAACGAGTGTAGATATAGCATTTTCAGACGTTATATCCGTTAAAGTTTATCGTTGCTATGTTTCTCTTTGTAAGATAATATTATTCAACCACATGTGCAAATATAGCGATTCATAGAACAAGCTTAGATGTTGAATAATGAAACTCAGCAAGTTTTATTATTTCATAACAGTGTACATTGTAATTCAAAAGTTATTGGTGAATGGATATTACAAATGTATTTAATGGTACGGGCAGCATAAAGTCACGTAGATAACGCTATCCTCCAGACAGCTATATATTAATACCCGATGGAGCGTAACAGATAGTCGCTGTGTGGGAGCAAATCACACTCCCACTTCGTCACTGACAGCCAATGTCCAGACACGGCTCATTGAGCAAGTGATTCAGACGCCGTTGCCGAGTTTTATAATTCTTCGTATACATTCAAACGTATAGGAATATAATAAACAAGATTTCTTAGTTTGTTATCGATCATTTTTAGAGTAGTTAATTAGAGTAGTAAATTACCTTATAATTCTTTTTCCAATATTTTTTTTATTAATTTATGTTAAATACCGGATATTTTTTAATTTGACAAATTGAAATAAGCAGTCCGAAATTACTATATTTCTGATTGACATGGGTGTAAATGATGTTGTTTGGCCGTTCACGCTTTATGAAAAAAAAAAACAATCATTTGGATATGTTTATAGTGACACTGGAGTCTGAAATGAACAATAATTATTAATAATGTTTTTTTCCGGGGGTGGTGCTGCAAACAGAAAAAGATTATTTGTTAGGTATTTTTTTTTAAAACCTAAAATATAGAATTTTTATCAAAATTCATATTTTAATAATAAATTTGACCCCAATTAAAAGCAAAATGTTACCACTGGAAATCCGTATTTTCGTGAGCAGTTGGGTACAAACTTACGCTTTTAGATATTATAACAAGAAGGAATTAATTTTGAAACCAACTTCTGGTCCACTGTCTTAAAAGGCGATCAAGTTTCAGAAAGTTCAGTCTGTAAAGATGATGAGATTTTAAATTAGTATTAATTAATATCTTTTTGAAGGTGTTTAAATTCAGATTAATGTTTTTATGGTATGCATTTAAACTTTGTGTATATATTTAAACTTTATATAATTTTGTGTCTCTTTTGTGTCTTACTATAAAATTTTAATGTATAAAGAACAAAAATACATCAATCTTTTTGTTTCTTGTTCTTCTTATCAAATTTCATCCAATTTAAATTTATCTTATACTTAACTTAAACAAATTAAACTATATAGTAAACGTTATAACCAAATAGAGAAAAGGTTTTAAATATGTAGACTATTAAAATTGACCTGTACATATAGATTCATGTATTCCTACAATTTTAAACATTACAGTAACTTACATTTAAATATCTTTTGATTTGTATTCTCGACGTTTCTATCCAGTTTTCAATAATAGCACATCTTTTTGAATCAACGTCCAAGAACACTTGGCATGCCGTGCTTCCCAAAATGTTAGCCGGAGGCATCTTGAGAGTTGGTTATAATGCCAAATATAATATCATTATTTCATACTCTGCGATGGCTTCGGAAATGCTCTGCGAGGTTTATTGTTTGATTTTCATTCTCTGGAGATTGCTTTTGCAGATTTGGCACTAACAATGCACTTTAAGCGACTGTCTTGATTCTTACAATCTTTTATGTAGTATGTTTGGTTTAAATTTCGCTAATAAAAATTATGTCTAAAAAAAGTAATATAATATAAGAAATATTTATTATGAAGGATATTACTCTGTGATCATTAATATCGTCTATACAATTTTTATTTGATATTAATAAATGATTTATTATACATATATCGTTTCAATATATATTTTTTAATTTAAGCAATTATTTAATTTATATTTCAATGTGATAATTCTTGGAAATATTGTAAATTAAATTAATACTTGTAAAAACATTTAAAACAATAGTATAACATTTAAATTAAACAACCAGAAGGAAAATTTTATATTTTTTTGAAGTTTTATTATCCAAAATTATTATTTAGGAACAGACAGCGTTTTAAAAATCTTATGATCCTTAGACAATTTTAAAACAAATTTCCTCAAATAACTTTGACAGATAATTTTAAATAAAATTTATTTTATAGCTTTTAAGGTAAATGTGATATTTTGAGTCAAATTTATCACAACATTGAAAAATATATCTTAAAATTTGTTAAAGAACAAAATATTGAATGAAAAGGTTTTGAGAAGAATATCTTTTTAAAGAGTCCAAGAAAATGTGAAGACTGTAATTATTACTTTGTTATCATGCATTGAAAAGTTACTTGGTTATTCTTTGATTAAACTCTTTCTCATCTTCCTTGTCTCTTACTCTGTGTCTTATAAGTATGTATAACAATATTATTATAAACTAGCCTTGCCTAGCGGCTTTACAGGCTCTGTATAGTTAAAATAAAACAGCTTTGTTATGTTGAACAGAAAGTTTATCTTCTCTCCCTAGGATACAAAATTTTTAGGTATTAATAATTATTCCCTATATTATTTTGTTTACCGATGTCAACCTGTGTGCGAAACAAAGTATATTTTCAAATAACCATAACTTTTTTTCCCTTAACCGATTTTGACAAAACAAAGTTTTGACAACGCTCCAGATTATATGTAATCCATTTGTGAAAACCGCGTTTAAATAAATTTAGTAGTTTTGACGTTATAACGTACCAAACAGAGAGACAAATATTCCAAAACTTTTTTTTTATTTCTGTTACTCGTCTTTAATCGCACCCTATCAGTTTTTCGAAAAATATTTAAAATTTTTAACACTCGATTTTTTTGTCTTATTATGGCACAGTCTATTATTCTTCGCAGGCCCAGCGATTTGCCACTTCTTATGTTTATAATTCTAAATGCACATTGTATTCTGAACCACATAGTTAAACAATAACTAAAGAAACAAACGAACAACCAAAGAAGAGAAAATATCTTCTGTCCCTGATAACTTAATAATAACTACTTCTGTAACAACTTTTTATTAAACATCATGTAACAAGTTGAGGACGACCGATAAAAACTTGAATGGAGCGCATGAAAACAATAAGGCTACTTCCGCACAGACAGGCGGCTTGTTTAGCGCCTGGAGTCTAGCGACTACAAAACCGTTTGTTAATTTGATTGTCGCTAAGCAACAAGGAGGCGCCAAGCGTCAGTGTGACAGTCGCATATATTCTAGAACGTTAGTTTTACTAAGCTACTCGATAGGTGGATCATAAACCTTCAAGTACAAAGCATGCCGCCTGCCAATGCGGACATTGACCGAGGCGAAGGAGCAAGTCTCCAGTAACATGTGTGAGAGAAAAGCGTCGATGGAACGGGCATATTACGACGACTCCGAATAATTAGGGCTGGATGTTGATGAATATGAATATGAATGATGAATATGTTATTAAAATAATAATTAAGATTGTTAGAATTTTTTGGTTTTAACATACAAGATTTATTCTTGCATTTATTTATAGATAGTAGAAATGCTTGCATTGCTTGCATTTATTTATAGATAGTAGAAATGTAAAAAACAAAATAAATTGAAATAATATGGTTTAAGACACTAGCATACCTAGAAGGTAACGATCTCCTCAGTGACCGACAGTACGGGTTTCGCCGTAATAGGTCTACTGGGGACCTCCTAGTGTATGCTACTCACATTTTAGGCGAGGCCATCGAGAAGAACGGAGAAGCGGTCGCCGTCTCTCTGGACGTCTCGAGGGCATTTGACAGGGTCTGGCATGCGAGCCTTATATGCAAGCTTTCAGCGTACGGTATATCTCCTGGTCTGATCGGCTGGGTAACGGACTTTCTGAGCCACAGATCTCTCCGAGTAGTTGTCGACGGGTGTTCCTCGGAACCCTTCACAATAAATGCCGGATTGCCTCAGGGGTCCGTTCTTTCTGCAACTCTGTTTCTGCTGCACATTAATGATCTGTTGAAGCCCGGTATCTATGGGTATGCAGACGACAGCACAGTTGTAGAAAGATATCTGCCGAGTACTCGGGCTAGTCGAGATCAAGTACAGTCTGAAAGAGAAGCCATGGTGCAACGTTTGAACGACAAACTTCAGGCAGTCTCCGAATGGAGCAATGCCAATCTTGTCAAGTTCAACGCCACCAAAACGCAAACGTGTCTATTCTCCGCCAAAAGGAGCCCTTTCACCTTGGCTCCTACTTTCCAGAATGTATCCTTGGAATACAGTGACCGGCTTCAGTTGTTAGGCTTAGAGATTTCCTCGAACCTCAACTTTGGTCGGTTCATTGAGTCCAGAGCAAGAGCAGCAGCAGCAAAGCTTGCCGTTCTTGCGAAGGTTCGGCAGTACTTTACACCGGGACAGCTTCTTGTTTTATACAAAGCACAGATCCGGTCGTGTGTAGAGTACTGTGGACACATATTTGCTGGTGCCGCAAAGTCTCATCTTGCGGTTCTGGACTCAATTGAGAGGCGAGCAAAGAGGCTTATAGGCGATCCCGAATTGGTCGAAGCCGACCTCCAAAGCCTTGAACACAGGCGTAAAATTGCTAGCCTCTCAGTATTCTATAGGATACATTTTGGTGAGTGTGCGCAGGAATTACACGAGTTAATTCCCCCGTCCCCCTTCCATCACCGGACGTCCCGACGCACGGCAGGTATCCATCCTTTTGTTGTGGACATTCCACCTGTCCGAACGAAGCGCTTTGCTTCCTCATTTTTAGTGCGTACAGCGAAGGACTGGAACAATTTGCCTGCGTCGGTATTTCCGGCCAAATATAATGTGGTTGTCTTCAAGAGAAGAGTGAATAGGTTGCTAGGGCAATGCGACTTACCATCTAAGACTACATTCCACTTACCATCAGGTGGAATGTAGTCAAGCATTGCCCTAGATCATATAAAAAAAAGACATTTTTTTTTGAAATAAGTTATACGTCGCTTACATGAGAATACACATAAATAGTAATAAATATTATACATTCTTACTTGTCATTAATAACCATGTACTCATTTAAGGTATTAGCTTATTTTTTATAGTAAGTATTCTGTTACATAATTAGTTTATTATAAAGTTGTGCTCCTTCAAATGTGAGGTTTTTTTGTTATCCTAAGATGTCCAAGTTTTCGGTAAAATAAGATGACAACCTCGTCGATGACTTCGCTTCCTATGGTCTTTTATTTTAGTAAAATTTATTTTACTCTGAATTGTTCCGTTGAGAGATTTTTTTTTTATTTAAATTACTACTAATGTACAAATATGTATGAAAGTGTATGTTAATTTAATTATATTGTTTAACATATGTAAGTGATATTCAAGAATTATAATAATAATAAAATATATAATGTACCAGTTTTCGAATCTGCAGCCTCCTGGGATCCTAGAAATCTCAAGTCGGATTTCTATTCGTGTTTTTTTTAATTATACTGATTAAAAAATAACACTGGTAGTATTTGTGTACTTAATTTTTAACATCCATTATAAAATTTTCTTATAACAAAACGTAAACAAGGGTGAATGCTGGAACGTCATGGAGCGAATCTTGAAATCTTTGCTAATTTACTTAGCTAGTCCATTTCTTCATAAAACATAAGAAAACCCTGGCGCGCGACGTCTTGGCAACACCATTCTGTGATTAAAATCTGTGAAGCGTGTTCAAGATAATCTGGCATCAAACCAACGACCCCTCGGAGCCTGATATTGTATCGCTAAGTCTGAATAAAAAGGAGAGATCAAAAATAATGATATTCTTTGTGATGTCTCCGAACTTTGCGTTTTCACATTTATGCCAATACTATTTTTAAATCTGCCACTTTGTCAATTTGAGTTGTGAAAAATGTCCTTAACATTAAATATGTATATTTTCAGGGATTATTATTTATGAGTAATAAATAAGAATAAATATAGAAAAGATAAACAACATACTGTCTATATATATAAACTTATATTTAAATATTATTTTAAGTTTCTAATAGTTAATTTTTATAACACATATTAACAATTAAAATAAGTCAGTCAGTTAAAATGTATTGTAATTTATTCATTCGTTTTGAGTAAAAGCTATACATTTTTAACAAAATATTTTGCCAGGGATAAGAAGAGTTTCTTTAATTTCACAATCTTGAAACCGAAAAAAGGAGCGAGCTATGATTTATACCTTTAATTTTGACAAACCAAGGACGGAGTTTCAGAATAAATAAGTTATGAGATTTATTGTCAGTGCGACGATTGAAAGAAAAATGTAGTCCGAAGAATGTTGAAAATCCGGTTTTGGTTTTTATTGAGTTATCTGTGAAGTAATAAACAAAATACTTTTGGAATGTAAATAAAATTCTTGAAATATTACTAAAATATGTGTTGTCGTATGGTTTTCTGAATATGCGAACTTTTTTGGAAGATCAGTTGAAAGTAGAGACAAATAAATCTTAACATAGTTGTAATACCATGAATAATCCTTGAATCGGTTTAAACTAGATTAAACAGGGTTAATATATATACGTATATATGTTTCCAGTCATCAAAGCGTGAGGACGTGTGAATTGTGACCGAAGCATATTATCTTACACCAGAATTGCGTTAAGTACATGATGAGTAGTTAAGCACATTATAGTTGTCATCAAGTTGGCTACATTATTGTTAAGCGTGTTCAATCGCCAATCACTTTGGTGAAGAACAAATTTAATTTATGATAAACTGTCAATAATATTGTCCACTTTCAGCATTTTGTGTAGTCTTTTACAAAGGAGTTTTCAAGTTTATCAGATAATTTATATCTTAACAGCACTAGAACATTTGAGTAAGTGTTTACCAGTTCTCTAAGTAATCTTCGCTTGGTAAATTATAAAAAAATAAATTCAGTCTGAACTTAAAGAGAACGAGTATGAAAGTTGAAGCTAAACGTTACGCAACTTTAAACAATTCTCGAAGAAATGAGAAGCGAGTCTGAGCTCAGAATTAAATTTTCTTAAGAACAACTTTCTTTTTTTGGGCGGTAGGCAGCAAAAAAGTAACATTGTGCTCTCCTTTACAATTTTAATTTTAATTAAATATTGTGTGTTTTTTAACAAATATATAGTATTTATTTGAAGATACATTTACAAAAGTTACTCACAAGTGTTTGTAGCCTAATCCATGCAATAAAACCTTAATTCTGAACTGCACAGTCCCGTGAATACTAAATACAAGTTATCTATTTTATATAAAAGCTCTCACTTTATTTAATCTCACAATAATGGATAATTACACTGCTGTTTTGAAAACTCAACATGCTTTGGAAGCCACTATTATAAAGAAGTTTGCTGATCTGGAGTCCCAGTTGAAGACCTCAGCTCCACGTAGTGGTAATATTACTGTTCAACGGTTGCAGGAAGATATTTCTTCTTTTAAAACCAATGTCAGTGACATCCTCAACCTTCTTCGGCAGCAAATTGCAGATATTGCACGAACAGTTGAAGCGGGTGAAATGAGACATCGTAGAAAGTATCTCTTGATCAGCGGTGTTTCAGAGGATACTGAGTGTGATCTTGCTGAACACATAGCCAAACTTTTTAGTGATAGGCTTGGCTTATGCGGTTTCAAACGTGATAAATTTAAGAGCTGTCATCGTCTTGGCACACTTAATGAAGGTAAATGTCGTCCTGTACTCGTCCGTTTCTATGAATTATCTGATAAAGCTTCAGTGTGGAAGAAAAAGACTGCCTTTAAAGGTACGCCTCATGTTGTATCAGAGTTCTTGACATGAAGCCGCCAATCCCTGTTCATAAGTGCGCGTCAAAGGTTCGGAATGAAGAACTGCTGGACTGCAGACGGCGTAATCTTCGTTAAGCTGCCGAATGGGTCCAGACAACGCATTAATACCGAGGTAGATCTTTTAGATTTATCTGAGATATCCATGGAGGAATTTGACCAGCCTCGTTTACCATCTTCAGGGACTGAACCACAACCTGATGGAAGGCCGAAGTCGAAACGTGTGTTGAGGTACAAGAAGTAAATTAATTGTCGATATCTCAATCGCGATATGCATTCATCACTGTTTACTTTTTCTATTAACTTTGTTTACCCCCATCCTAATTAGTTGTTGTTTATTTTTATTTATTTTTTTCTTTCTTTCTTATTTTTATTTAAATAGAGGGTAAACAATAATATATTTCCCCGTCATAACGCAATTATATTAATATTTTTTATTCTTTTAAACTTACACTAACATAACATGTCATATAATAGTGAACTTTTGAGTGATGACTGACATGTCATGACTCTGACATATAGCATTTCTTTCTTATACAGTTCCATATTTTGAATAGTTATACCTGCATATTCTCTGTGATCGGATACTTGATAATTCTTATATAATTAATATATTTTATTCATGACCATATGTACAGAATGCTCTATATTAATGTCGTCGTTCATACCCAGATTTATTTTTATTATTATAGAGAGTTTTGTTATTTATATCGTAGTTACCTATTCATTCTATGCATACTGTTTTGAACTATGTGTGGCGTCAGCTGATCTCAACTTGGTTTTCGTTTTAAGACAATGTATCCAAAACCTGTTTTATAATATGTTATGTTATGTCGTTATTAGTTAATGTTTTATTATTATTATTATTTTTTTTTTTTGACCAATTATACTTGTAACTCCTTTTTTTATATACATATATATTGATAATACTGGCGGGAAGTGCAGTCAGAGCAAATTAAAATTGTATTAGTTTTAACATATTTAGCTAAGTTATACATCACATATATATTTTTTTATTGTGTATATAACTACACATATTTATATATACGTATATTTAATTATTCTTAGTATGTCTAATAGTGACTCATTCCACTCGGCTTGTAAAAGCTTTCAATCTCAGTCTAGTATTGATTCACTTAGTGAACCTCTTACTCTTAGGGATTCTCTGAACAGGGCACTAAACTACCTACCAAACTCCTTCAACATCTGTCATTTAAATGCCCAAAGTATTCCTTCACACTTCACTGATCTCCTAGATACTTTTTCAAATAGTTCACCTGTACATGCTATTCTTATCTCCGAGAGCTGGCTTAAGCCAACCATCAACTCGCTGTCCTACTCTTTACCAGGTTATGACTTGATCAGGAATGATCGCGTTGGTAAGGGTGGAGGTGGTGTTGCCGTGTACTTACGTCGTGATATCTCTTATACTATACTCGCTTTGTCGCCGAATCCCTATGCTGCAACATGCGAGTACATTATACTTGAAGTCATTCTGAGGGGTGTCAAGGTCGTGCTTGGAGTCGTATATTGTCCTCCATCCACCAATTATTTCTCTAGTCTTGAAAATGTCCTAGAATCATGTTGCTCAGAGTACACACACAATATCATTATGGGTGATTTTAATACTGACATTTGCAATAACTCATTGAAATCTGCCAATCTTCTCAAATTATTTAATTCACTCAATCTGTCCCTCATTTCCTCAAACCCTACACATCACAATATTAACTTTAATGATACATGCCTTGATTTAATGTTTACCTCCTCTATTGATCATGTCATAACACACGGTCAGCTACTTGCTCCCGGGTTTTCCCGGCATGATCTAATTTATCTCACCTACAAAGTTAAATCTCCTAAATTAAAACCA
This sequence comes from Napeogenes inachia, assembly GCA_959347355.1. Taxonomy (NCBI): domain Eukaryota; kingdom Metazoa; phylum Arthropoda; class Insecta; order Lepidoptera; family Nymphalidae; genus Napeogenes; species Napeogenes inachia. The sequence continues at coordinate 19,755,441 of OY365801.1, read as the reverse complement.
GCAATAGTTTGGTTGCGTAATTTTGCAAAGATTGATCTGCCGTCGTTACAAGCAGATGCAGAAGGCATTGACTACTCCACCGTGGAAACAGCATTGTCAGCAGATGATAAGGTCTCTGTTTTAAATAATATCATATTGGACCTATTCAATAAGCATGCGCCACTCAAGCCCGTGAAACTTAAACGCTTGCCAGCTCCGTGGATCACCGCTGATGTTAGGATGGCAATGACACGTCGTGATAGACTGTTTCGACGTTTTAAGCGTGACAGATGTGAGGAGAGCTGGAATCTGTATAAAGCAGGTCGCAACAGATGCAACCAAATGGTAAGGTTAGCAAAACGTCGCTATTTCTTTGACAGTATTTCCAATTCCTCTCCTGCTGATATATGGAAGTTTTTACACACGCTTGGTATCGGAAAAACTTCTCCAAATCTTGCTTCTGGCTCCTTTTCTCTTGATGAATTGAATAAGCACTTTTCTTCATCTTCTACTCTTTGTCCCCTTATCAAGTCTGAGACTATTTCCGAAATTGCTTCCATTCCTCGACCTCCTATAGAACCATTTTCATTTTCATTCGTTTCTGTGGAAGATGTTAATAAAACTATAATTTCTCTTAAATCAAAAGCTGTTGGCTTCGACAATGTGAGTAGAGCAATGATTTTTCCAATTCTTTGCTATCTGTCACCTGCTATTACTCATATTGTAAATTTTTCGTTTCTAACAGGGTGTTTTCCTTCCATTTGGGGTAAGGCCTATATAACTCCTCTTCCTAAAATTGCTAATCCAAATCAATTAAATCATTTTAGACCTATTTCAATTTTGCCCTTTATGTCTAAAGTTCTTGAAGCCACTGCTCACAAACAGTTAGCCTCTTTCTTTCATACTAATAAACTTCTTTCCCAGTTTCAGTCCGGTTTTAAACTAGGTCATAGTACTACTACGGCACTTCTCAAAGTTACTGAGGATATTAGACACGGCATGGAGAAGAGACTGGTCACCATTCTAGTTCTTATTGATTTCTCTAATGCCTTCAACATGGTAGACCATGACATTCTCCTTGCCGCCCTCCATCACAATAAAGTCTCACCCACAGTGTTAGATTGGTTTTCCAGTTACCTACGTGGACGCCAGCAAGCCGTCAAAGTTAACGATGTGATTTCTGAATGGTGTGATTTGAAGTCTGGTGTTCCACAAGGTGGCATTCTGTCTCCATTACTTTTTTCTATTTTCATCAATCTTCTTACCTCTTCTCTTGACTGTTCTTACCATTTGTATGCAGATGACTTGCAAATTTATACACAGATCGCTATCTCGAACATTGATATTGGAGTGGAAAAAATAAATAGCAACCTGTGTAAAATTAATTCTTGGTCTGCTAAATTTGGGATTCTTGTGAATGTGGCCAAATGTCAGTCTATCGTCTTGGGTAGCTCAGGTCAATTATGTAAAATGGATTTGGAATCTGTTCCACCTGTCATGCTTGGTACTACGGTCATACCATTCTCATCATCAGTAAAGAATCTTGGTATCCATTTAGATTCAACATTTTCCTGGGCTACACAAGTAAATGAAACTAGTAGATCGGTCTTTGCAGTTCTGCGATCCCTGCAGCGTTTTAGAAATTTCTTACCTATCACTACTAAAAAGTATCTTGTTGAAACTCTTGTTTTTCCCATTTTGGATTATGCAGCTGTGTGTTACTCTGAAATCAATGAAGTTCTTCTTAATAAACTAGATCGTCTGGTGAACTACTCAATACGTTTTATTTTCTGTCTACGTAAATTTGACCATATTACCTTTTATCGTCGCCAGCTCAAATGACTTCCAATTCGCGAACGTCGACAGTCTCTTATGCTCAATCTCCTTTTCTCTATATTATTCAATCCTCTCTCCCCTGATTACTTAAAAAGCAATTTTCATTACCTCAGTGATTTACATGAGAGACGCTTTCGTTCTCCAAACACTCTCCGCCTAGCCTTTCCCGTTCACCGCTCTGGATTTATATCCCATTCTTTCACGATCCAGTGTATTCGGCTTTGGAATTCTCTTCCCAATGACGTCAAGAAATCACGCACAAAGCTCATTTTTAAAAAAAGAGTTTATAGTCATTTTTCTAAGAAACTTTTATATTAGTTTTTAATACGAATATGTGTATTTTTAAAGTTATCTGTCTATTATATTGGTGTATGTATCTTTTAAATAATTAGTTATATGTATATGTATTTGTATATGTGTATGTGTGTATGTATGTATATATATATATATATATATATATATATATATATATATATATATATATATATATATATATATATATATATATATATATATATATATGTGTGTGTGTGTGTGTGTATGTATATATATATATATATATTTGTGTGTGTGTGTATGTATATGTGTGTACGTGGATGTATATGTGTATGTCCAGTTTTTTAATTCCATATTATTTTCTTATTTTTATTGCTTATTTTTATTATTTCTTTTTTTTTTGTTTTATTGTACCGTCTTTTAAGTCTCTGTACATCCCCAAGGTTGACTGTTAGAGAATGCTACCTAGCATTAAGTCCGCCAATTGTAACAGTTTTTGTTGGAACAATAAAGAATAAATAAATAAATAAAACAACTTTAAATAGCTATAAAACTAATCTAGAGTAGACAATGGGTTGTTTTAAATGGCCGGTATAGCTTTTATTAAGGTCTCGAAAATACGATTACTACGTTATTCAATCTAAAAGATTCCATTTGAAATAGCTGACCAACAAATTGCTTCTGATGGAATATTTATTTAACTAAGGACACTTGTTAGCAGCTAAAACAAGATGGTTGGGTTAGTTAATTTTTTTATCAATGGTATTATATTAGATGGTTAATTTTTTTATCCATGGTATTATTTGTCTTTATTTTTGTATGTTACTTAGAAAACTTACTAAAATGGAATTATAATTTCGGTATAAAACGTATAAGAGACAGTGAAAACAGGCACCTATAATGTATCAGTATACAATTCTATGTTTGTTATGCAATACATTGATTGTTATGTACATTTCGTATAGTATCAAGTCCACAAGATACAGCAATCATACACTAAGTGAGTGTTGTTACAATAAACAGGGCGCCGTGCCGCAACGTCCCGCTCCCCGCGTAATTTCCTGTGCCGCCCAGAGCTTACTGTCTTCCTGTGAAATTTGTGGTGTATGATATAAGACAGAGCAGATAACTTTTAATAAATTGTTAGTTATGAAAAGTTGTTTAAAAACATGTACATTTTTTTTTGTTACAGAACCAAAGTAATAAACAAATATAATAATATGTTGGGGAAAAAGTCTTTTCTCATATGCAAAAAAATATTCAGCTGTACTATTTGTATTTGTTGCGTTTTAATGACACTACAACCGTTCCATTTGGAAAAAAAAACCCCCCGATACACAAAGAGATATTAGAGACAGATATTCCTTTATTAAGCGGTCCCCCGACGCAACGACTTCAATAAGTAGAGTAGGGCGGGGCTAGTAGAGCGTAGAGGTATGTTGGGCAATCAAAATATCTCGAAAACTATCCACCGCACGCGAACGTAACATATAGCGAAAAGAAGTCGTTGCGGGAAAGAAACTCATCCCTAGAACAACAGTAGCAACTGGACGATCGAGAAGTACCCACGTGCATTGTTTATTTTGTTATTAAAAAGTATAATCATCTTAAGCCGGGATATTTCATCTGTGATACTCAAATTTTATCCGTTTTCATTTCGTATTGCTGTTTTGTAGATTCTGTTTTTACCTTATTGTTCCAAGAAATCTACTTTTAAATTTGATATTTTGTCACTATACGATTATAAATTAAAGTTAATTATCAAAATGTAATTTTATTTTAAATCTACCTAACATAGGAGCTATGATTTGGGTAAACTTTCTAAGTGTTCAACTAGCCCCATGTCCTTGCTCAACTTACCTCTCATATGGGGTACGTTGAGCATACTTGAGTTTCTGCATTAAGATACATATAGCTTCCAAATTCGACTTATTAGAAATAAATTATTATGGATACTATGCTAAGGGATAAATTACTCGTCCATCAGTATGCATCATAAGCCATTACTAATTATCGGTAAGGAACTATAACCGATAAGGTGAAAAGTTGCTCAAATATGCCCGACCTACACTACATAATAATATTATTTTTATTTTTTAGAGGTCTTTTCGTATCGGGGGTTTTTTTTAATTTTTTATTTAATTTTCATTCTGCTTTTTAAAGTTATGGCTGCTATATTGCCACAAACAGAGACACAGATACACAGAGACACAAATACACACATACACAGATCGACAGGTCAAACTTATAACACTCCTCTTTTTGAGTCGGGGGAAACAAAGAAGTAGAATGTTGTTTCCCGCCATTTTTAATTTGTTTTTCTTTCTGTCCAAATGTGTGAATCTAAAGAAAAAGTGGATACATTTTAATTTTTTATTACATAAAAACATAAAACTGCGACACAAGCCGCGATAAAAAATTGTGATAAGACTATCACAAAATTGGTTTAAGCGTTTTAAGTCCGGGAATTTTGATGTCAAAGATGCACTTTGTTCTGGTCGCCCAGTCACAAATAAAATGGAACCAATTTTTGAAAAAGTGTACCAAGACTGCCATGTCAGTAGTTTCGACAAAGATGCAGAACTGGAGATTGACCACAAAACTTTTCACTGAAAGCAACCTAATAAACCTTGTACTCATTTGCAATTATTTACTGAGACGTAATGAAACCGATCCATTTTCGAAGAGATAGCTAACTGTTCATAAAAAATGGATCAAAAACGATAAGAGCGTGCGAAAAATGTCGTGATCAAAGGTCGTTCAGGCTTCACAGACCACAGTCTACCACAATTTGTCACTGCAAAACCCGTGTTAAATTGCAATAAGGTGATGCTGTGTGAATGATGGGATTGGAAGAGCGTTGTTGTTGTGGCCAGACAGAACCATCGATTCGGATATTTACTGCAAACAACTAATAAATTTAAAGCAAGAACTTAAAAGAATGTGGAAGGAATAGATCAATTGACAGGGTGTGGTCTTTCATCACGATAACGCTAGACCCCACTCATTTTTAGCCACTCTGCAAAAATTGAGAGAGTTTGGCCGGGAGGTATTAATGCATCCATCGTATAGCCCTGACCTTGTACCGTCAGATTTCCACCTGTTTCGGTATGTAGAGAATTATTTAGGCTCTGTCAGCTTTGCATCAAGAGGACTACCAAAACTAATTGTCTTGTTTTTTTTGATCAGAAGTTCCAAAATTTCTACAGCAACGGGATCATGTCACTACCCAAAAGATAACATAAAGTTTCCAAACAAAATCGTATATATATACATTAAATTAACTTTGAAACAAAATTATTCATATAAAAATCCAAAAAACTTAACCCCCCCCCCCCCCCTCCTTATTTCAAATGTGTTTACATCATTCGTTTATAGATTAACCTAAGTAAAAACAAATTTTGATAATCTTTTAATCTTCTTGTCTTAGTGGCGGTTTCTTTTACCTTGCACCGCAGTACGGTTAGCCATTTGTAGAGCTGGTCGCACCGCAATTTGGCCCATTGAATTCGGTCGTCCTTACAACGTTACGTTTGTTTTGAACAGTAATGCATCGTAAGCTGTTTACGTCATCCAATTTATTTAGAGCTATTTGAACCAATCTTGGAGAACAATTATGCGTAATGCTAAAACGATATTAAAAATATCATGTCTAATAACAAAAGACTTTACAATGTTTAGATTTCTGTGTCAACAAATTTTAAGTACATTCAAATTTCAAAAGTTCAAGAAGAATTCAACTAAAATAATATTATTATAATGTATATAAATATCCGAAGGTATTAAAAAAATCCATCTTACTTCTCAAAAAAATATCTAAGTAAAATAAAACTATACAATAACACTTTCTAAACACTCAGATATGCTTAATGACCGTCCCCTGAAGTAATGAAATCCAGATGTGCGATTCTACTTAATAAGTCATCAACGTTGAACTAGTGTCGCATACACCACGTAACACAATTTGCGTGAGCTACACCCCTGTTCAAATATTCAGGCCGCTGGCATGTGTTAGCGGCGACATACGACTTATAATTCGGGAATAAAAAGCGACGATAGTTTTTAAGTACTGTAAGTATATTTAGAGAAAGATTCTGTTCAAAACCTTTTTTTAAAACACAATATTCATTTTACTTGCACTGTTTTGTATTTTGTATTTTTATTCTTTTAAATGAGACTTGTAAAATATTTGTAATAATTATGTTAGAGATAGATTTTTCAAATCTTAAATAAAATTGAACAGGGGAATATAACCTATTTTTCTATGTACTTTTTTGAGTTTAAGTTCTGTTACAATATATTTCTTTATTCGTTGTTCTTATTTTTGTTATTCGTTGTTCTTTGACGAATACAAAAATATATTCTTATGTCAAAATTCTTATATCACATAATATTGCAGAAAATAAGTGTGTGGGTGTTCATAATTTTTAACCTTATATCCCTCTCTGAGCATATTTCAGTAGTTATTTACTAGCCATGCCGAGCTATGCAGATTACAAGTTGCTACAACATTTACCTAGGGACATTCTCAAGACGTTGTTAATACCTAATTGGACGTGTATATAGGTTTCCTAACAAGGCCTTTACTAGTCTAGCACTTTATGATTCAAGAATATATGCTATCAGACTAACCTACTGGTTATAACTTTGCTACAGTTTGTTTTTATGATATTTCAAACAAGGATTTTCATTGTCAAAAATTTATAGTTTTTTTATACTATTTATTAACGGTCGATTAAATAAGTTTGTCAGTCAAGCTATTAGATCTATAAAATATCATAAATTCATTTATCAACTCATTGATGGTAAAATTTACAACCTGATAATATTTCCAAAAGATTAATAAGTAATAAATAAATTATAACATTTAATTTGGAACTTCCCAAATATGATGTAATATTTATCAAATCGATGGTTTGGAAAATAAATTGGAATTTCAATGCAATTTATTGCTCATTAATTTAAAATATTTCGTTTCGGCGTAAAATAATATTTAAAGTTCCATTTCTAGTTCAAATGTTATTAATATTATGTAAAAACACAAGAGAAAATATTTGATATCAATTACTTAAATTAGGATCAATTATTAAAATATGTTTAAAAATAAAAAATAAATGTATATTCTATTTCATTTTTAGATACTTTAATAGAAGATTTTTAAGGGTTTTCGTTTGATTCAACCTATTTCTTATTTTGTTAAAAAAAATGTTTTTTTCTTCAAAATGTCTCAGTGATCTTTACAGTTTTTTGTCACATATTTGAACTTTAGCCAATTGTTAAGTTAAAATGCCTTATTATTATTATTTGACATACCTTTGTTAGCTTCCGTTTTAAAAAATATATAAAACTTACCCTTCAATAACAATATATTTTCGTAATATCTAATGGAGTAAACTATTGCGTAAATTTTTTGCAGTACTAAGACAATGTAATAGTAGTTAGTTTTTAACATTATTTATAATATCTGTATTTTAAGGTTACTAGTTATAACATAAAGTAAGGATTATGAAAATATAGTTGTTTAAACCCTATCAATATTTTTAACTATACAAGCGTGATTTCCGAAATTAAGGACCTAACAGAAAGTTATATCGGTACCGTTTCATATACTTTAATTGAAAATAAATGTTTCAAAAACATAATTTAACCTTTTGCTTTCCATTCAAATTTAAATTTCCTCAAAACCATAATTCTATTGCCGAGAGCACTAAATGGAGTGCTGGAAAAGTTTTTCATATAACTGAAATAATATTATATATTATATTCATATTCTATCTCATATTATAGTCCAATTAGTATTTTGCGTGTAATGTACACGCATACATTCGCGAATTAATATTCAAGTATGATTTTTAATTTACTATGAAATTTTATTATTTTAAAAATAGTTTTTTTGTAATTGTAAGAGGTATTTGTTTAGTACCACTGCTTGAAAATCCCATTGTTATAGTTAAAGCATTAAATAAAAAGTTAATATGAATATTCTGTACAGTAGATACGTTGGGTCTAAGTAGTCTATAATTGCAATTCGATTAAAATACCATAAAAAAGGTCATAGTGAAATAAAAAAGGGTCATAGTGAAATTGCCATTCTCTTTAGTTACATTTAATTGATTTTCTAGTAACGTTACAAAAGAAAAATATATGTATATCCTGTTACGAAGTATGTAGTGAATCCTTTAATTACGACTTGTTTTAATTCCCAAGACATTTCAGAATATATAATTAAAACGTTCCATTAGGACTAATTACGACATTAAATATTAACGGAGTGCCGCGACGTAACAGACTGTGCTTTTTAAAATTATTAATATCAAGGTGTACATTATTATGTAATATTCACTTAAACTATACTAAGAAATGGTTTTCTGGAAGAATAATTACAATGGAAATTATTTTACAGCACTGAAAAGATTTATTTATTGGCTGTCCATCCGACAATTAACTAATTAGTAATAATCACGTGGGCATTGTCATCAAATTATTTATTGTATTTTATAAATTAGTTAATATTATTTATAAGTTTGGTTATTATTTGATTAACTCCTAATTACAAAAATTTAACATTATAATTAGGTTTAATTGGTTTTGATGATGAATAATATAATTATTTAAAATGAATATTGAATCTTTTGAACGTTAAAATATGAAAGCTTTTGTATAATAGTAATTGTCTTAATTACTAGTAACGATTCTACTTTTAGAAATTACTGATTTGGGTATTATTTCAGGGTCTGTTTAGTAGTTCCCTATTGCTCCTTGACATCCTAAATTTGTTAAAGGCAAACTAATTCAAGACAAATTAAAATACAAGACATATAATGTTGTTTCCATATGATTGTAAAGGATTTTAATTTTTGTTATAAAGTAGTTAGAGTAATCAGTGGTCGATGGGAATGCAATGGTAATTTTAAGTTTTAATGTTTATAAAGGTTTTGATCAGTACTCCTATATTTATATAAAACAAATATATATGTAGGTATATATTGACTTTTGGATGGAAGACTGACATTTGGATGGAGAAGAAAATTTCGTGTCTGTAAATAAGCCAGTTGAACTGACTGAGTTTAAAAATTGTTGTTTGTGTTTTAATGTTTTATTTGACATACGACAAATCTATACTTAATATTGATTATGTCATTAGCAACAACGAAGTAGTGTCTGTAATGCTGAGCAATATAGAGTGTGGATTATTCAATCATTTAAGAATGTTAGCTCTCTGCATTTATTTTCATATACGTACACCTATAGTGTTTAATACTCCTCTGTCAACATTTTTGATTCACGTCTTTATATAATGATTATAAAATATCAGTCCAATATATAAATGACATATAAAAGGAATCTCTACCAATTAATCCTCTGTGTAAGACAGCTTTAAGTTAAATAGTCGGCCTAGTACGTTCATTGAAAAAATAAACTATTTAATTTAATTGAAAATCTATAACTACTATTAATACCTGACATTTTAAGATGAAAAGAAATCTGTAATCTTTTAACAAGAAAGTAATCAAAAATCTGTCACCGATATTTTGTTAATAACATTACAAAATATGATCAATAACAACAAAACTTCGAAACGAGTATGAAAATTTAACTACACCCTGACGTTCGACCTTCATATCTCTTCTATTATTCATAAGGTTACCAATTTTGTTTGTTTTATTGCCAGTCAATATACCCTGTAAAATTAACAAGATTTAAAGCTACAAACTACATATAGCTTGATGTTATTTTGAGTTATATTAAACTTGAAACATTTTGTTAATTTAAATATTGGTGTTTGTTTAAGGCTCGATTCACAGTTGCGCTGTTATACCAGATAGTTTTATTATTATATATTATTGTTTGTTTATTTCTCTTTACTTGAATATATAAGGATAACTTATATAAAAAACAAATCTTCTCATCACTCAATCCCGTGTCATCTATTTTAATTGTTTAATTTCTAAAAACTATTTTAATTGATATTTTAACGGTAATAGTTACGGTAATAATAATTAATGGTAACTCTTAAATATTAAAAAAAAACGTAAAAAAAATAAATGTTATATAGTGGATTCAACGGTTTAGATTAATTCGGCTATCATTTGAATTATATCACATTGGACTAAAACATTAATAACATTTGGCACTGGACCCTATTGGAAAAGGTCTAAAGTTTAACGATTATACCAGCTGTTTCAAAATGGTTAATATTATATATAGATTTTCGAAATTAATAATCAACATATTATATTCAAAAATAACCTTCCATGATTATTTAAAATTTTATAATAATTCATAATTAATTTTGATATTAAGACCATTTATGATTTAATCAAAGTAATCAGTAAAATTTGAAAAGTTACATCGGACTCTCAAATAATAGTGTGCACTCTGCCTAAGAGTAGTTTATTGATACCATTTGTAATATGACCGGGTCCTGACCCCGATTCAATATTGATAATGGTACTTTGTTCGTGCATTTTGAAAATGTACGACAGTCAGTTTGTATGTTCGTAAAATAATGATAATTTATTCTTACAATTATTTTTTTAATAATAATTATCATATAGTATTAGAACTGACAGAATTATTAAAGCAGATTAAGAGTTGATTAAATAAGGTAAAATTTATAATAAATAAGACAGACAGACAGTATCGGGTGCTCAGATACTATTGTAAAGGTTAGAAGTGTTTACAAGTTTGATTCCATTAAGTTTTCAATTTGTTTTCTTAGGATGGCGGTGTGACCTAAACACACAAGTCTACACCGCGGCTCTACTAGATGTATTTATTTTAACAGTGTATTTGGTATATAATTTATTAAGTTATTGGTATTATTATATATCTTAAGGTTTTAGTCTGAAGCTCTCTCTTTTTATGAAATTAATAAACATTAGGAACTTGTGACTGCGACTTAAACCCTGTGGACTATAGCAGGGCGGTTCAAGTTGAAAAAAATGTAATTATCGGCATGTTTCCAAAATTTTAAAATATAAAAAATATTAAAATAATAAATTATAGTTCCTGATATATTAGATCGGCAAAAGTATAGAACCACATTTTCTACTTTAGTATTGACATAATGATTCTCCGAAAAAGATTCTGTCAATAGTATACTTAGTATGGCCGTAAATACTGTTACAATTAAAAATAAAAAACATTACATTTGAATTTAGAATCTGTCATTTTTATACGATTTTTCATTGTATTTTCTCATTGTACAATATTTTGCGATTTTAAAATGGAGTGGGGTGATAAAGAGAAAAGTAGGTATGGAGCCAAATGCAATTTTTAAATCTCTCCATACACTTGGTATTAGTCAAATGTTTGTGTACCAGGCTATTAATAGATACAAGGAGACTTCCTCTGTTTGTGACAGAGAAAAATCTGGCCGTCCACGAAGTGTTCGTACGAAAAAAGTGGTCAAAGCAGTAAGGAAAAGAATTCGAAGAAATTCTGTCCGAAAGCAATAGATTTTATTCCGGGAAATGAAGATAGCACCTATATCACTTATTTTAAGAGATGACTTAAGACTTGCAGCCTATAAGAGATGCACTGGTCATTTCTTAACTGATAAATTTAAGACGAAAAGGTTGGTAAAATCGAAGCAAATACTGAAGCGGTACGCAAAGTGAGGTCACAAAAAAAAAATAATATGTGAGGAAATTTTTACAATTGAGCAACATTTTAACAAATGACCGTTTTTATGCTCAAAGCTCTAAGGGAGCTCCCCAATCAGTCGACAGAGAGCAACGTGGGCATTATCCGACTTCAGTGATGGTTTGGTGGGGTGTTGAGTGACTATAAAGGAGTGATTGTGCTATATTTTTATGAAAAAGGTATCAAAACATCGGAACTAATGTATCAAGATACCATTCTTGAGAAGGTAGTTAAGCTCCTTAATAACACCACGTTCAATAACCAAGTATGACCCTTCCAGCAAAACTGGGCGCCGGGTCATAAAGCTCGGTCCACGCAGTCTTGGTTGGAAGCAAACGTTTCGAACTTCATCAGAGCTGCAGACGCCAGTCTTCGTCGTCGTCTATTCCCGATCTTAATCCGCTGGATTATGATTTATGATCAGTTTTAGGAATACAGCTTGGTCTAAACCTTATGATAATTTGGAGTCCCTAAAACCATCGATACGATTGGCAGCAAATAATTTCCCCATGGAAAGAGCGTGTGCTTCTGTTGATAACTGGCCTCAACGTTTAAAGGACTGTATTGCAGCTAATGGCCACCACTTCGAATAAGCTTTTTATATTTTTAATTGTTTTATATTTGTAAAAGTAATAAATATTATTCGCAAATAAAAAAAATTTTTTTCTTTGTTACAATATTAATTAGTAATAAAAATAATTATTTGTTACAAGACTAGGTATATAATTTAAATTAATGTTAACGTTTTATCCCATGTTAAATTGGTATTACATTTTAAAGTAAAGAAATAACTCAACCTAATATAAACTCTATGTTCGTAATGCTACAAACGGTTGTGGATGACTAATTAACTGACTTACTGACGGTCACATACGCCTCGTGTTCCCTCTAAATAGTCTGTGAAACAGTAGGTTTATTTAAACAATTATCTAACAAATTATGTACCTTAGAAAGTGTATTATGACTTATCTAGGCGTAAATAGACACTCAGCAGTGTTTAAGCAACTAACAGTTACTTAGATTTGCACTGATATACGTGTAAGATCTAAATGTGTCATTAATTAGACAATACGTAGATATTTTTTTTTACAATCAAATGTATTATATAACAATATAAAAAGTATAAAATGTCTATCACTTCACAATTTAACGATAATTTAACTTAATATATAAAGTTTGGGCAAAAAAGTTTTGAGAATAGCAACAGTCGATTTCTCTAAAACCGTGAGGAAAATAAACGCGCGGGTGACGGGGAATCGTGCATCTCTTAATGCAGATCTATTCAAGATCAGGAGAGTCAGGATTTATCAAGTCAGTTACCTAGTCTATCCTAGAAAATAATTCGATGAAATTCACAAGGAGAACCCAAAATCATGACGTTCATAATTATCTCTCTATATATGTCGGTTTTAAAAACATCTAAATCGTGGATCAAGTCTCATGTGTCTAGATCTTTCCATTTTCTAATTTCCGTTTTGGCTGTGAAACTTATAGCAAGTGCTTAAGTCAAGTTTCTTTTGTTTTTTTTCATTACTGTATGCTTAATACGCTTTAATTTTGGTCTTCGCAAATATGACCACATATCTCCTTACCGTTAAAAACTTAAATGGCTTCCTGTACGAGAGCGAAGGTCCTCCAGATATTTGTCTTGATCAACTCTAAAATATTGCCATAAGGTTCATGTTTAAAAACTCAAAAACTCAACAATATTATTCATGACGACTTACTTTTTAATGTTATCATTATGTTTAGTTTATAAATAATATGTATTATATATAACTATTGTTAATAATTAAGTATATTGTATTAATATTGTATGTAATTAAAAAATTAAATGAGTGTTGTTTATGTATTAATGTCTAAATATTTTTATGTATGTTTATAATCTTAAAAGTTCTGCCCACCTATTTATCTATGTGCACAAATTTTAAATTGTTTTCAATACGTATGTTAAGACCGCCTTTTGTATTTTCCCTGAGTTTATTTGTATATTTTTAAATGCTTATGCTTAATGCTTTTTCTTAATGCTTATTTTAAAAGCTTATTTTTAATGCTTATGCTAAATGTTTAATGCTTAATGCTTATTTTAAATGCTTATGCTTAATGCTTTTTCTCTATGCTTATTTTAAAAGCTTATTTTAAATGCTTATGCTTACTGTTAAATGCTTCATGTTTAAAGCTTATTTTAAAAAAAAGGAAATTTACCTTTTGTGCTAAAAATAATTTATTGATTTATTTGTTGCATTAAGCCTCATGTCTCAAGAATCAAGAATTGAGTATCGAGCATCGAACATCAAGCATAGCATCCAACATCGAGCATAGTACCAAACATCGAGCATATCATCGAGCATCATGCATGTGTATTCGCTTTTGATTTGTCAGTGGCGCCTCGGACCTCTTGTTTTATAATTTATATAAAATTTCAAATTTAATGTATCATCTTAAATAATCCACCGCTGAATCTAGCTGGCATAATTTAAGGCATTTACCAACCCTCGTTAGACAATGCTATCTTCTCTTCCTGGGTGTCTACTAAGTAGAGGGTATTGGGTTGGGATCGGAGTATTTTAGTTTCTGTGTAATTGAGTATTGTTAAGGCAGGCCTTAACAATACTCAATTACATTATTAGTACAGTTACTAGTTTCCTGCTGGAGTAGATGCTGGAGTAGACCTCTTCTAAGGCATATGCGACATCTAATTGATTCCGATGTGTGCACAGTAGTTTCTGGCTGATGGGCGTTATCAGGGTAGGATGACAGTACCTCATCACGAATAGATTATCTCTATCGATGTAAGGTAACTGGTTCACGTCACCGACGAGGAAAATTTTGCCAGCGCCGGTCAACCGCGTGGCCATTGCTATGGATCCGAAATGGTTCATAAGGGCCTCGTCTACCACCAAACGGTGATAGTTTTCCAACTCTTTGAATCCATTTACTAATACAGAGGCCATCGTACGCACTCGATTTTTTGATTCGTTGCCTATACGCAGAGAGATCTTCTCTCTTAGATCTTTAGCTGCCTTGGTTGTGATTGTAACGATGACGTCCTTCTCCGCTTCGAAGTGCGATATTATCCACGTGGTTTTGCCACATCCTGGAACCCCGTTGACGCAGTTTAGTATTGGCACGGTCCAAGCTTCGAAGTTCGTTAATGTGCTAACTTTGTTTAGCATCATATCCTCTAGCATAATCTTGGTGCATTGGGGCGTGACAATAATTGGGTCGTTAGATGGCGTCGTATATTTGGCTTTGACTGTTCGCTTCATCTCTGCCTTATCCAACATAATGAAACCACTGGTCGCATTGTATGCTGCCATATGTTCTCCTGCTATTGTGCCGCGAATGATCTTTTTGCATGCAGTTTGGTTGTTGTATATGGCTGCATCTGCCTCCTTGAGTTTCAGCTCCAAAAACTTCCGATTTCAGATTTTAATGGCCTAAAGAATTTCTTCAAGAGGTATTGATTTAGCCTGTTTGGCCGCTTTTGTTACAGCTTGAAACTCAAGGAAAGCATTTATGAAGTGATTCAGTGGTCTCTCTGCCAGACGAGAACAAGGCGAACTGGCTATTCTCATCTTTGCCTTTTTTATTTTTTGAGGTTTTAAAGATTCAGAGCTGGTTTTAGTTTTTATCTTTATGAAGTTCATTAACGCCGCTGCCATGGGCCTGGCGGGCTTTGGTGTACGACGTGACCTAGGGTATTGAAGATTTTTCCTCCTGGTCATCGTACACCACAAAAGCTCACCTGGTGAGCTTTTTGATGCTTTTACGACGAACCCTACGGCGGTTGTGATTGCCTTCATGAAGGATTTTGATGTAAGGCTTGGTTTTGACATGGAGGCTTCGGCTTAGTGTTGTGCTTTTGCCTTCTCCTGTAGTCGTTCCAAACCACTTTTTGATGCTGGTTCTGTATCTCCCCTATTGCCCGGGGGGTTGTTTTGGGAAAACATGATGTGGCTTGAGGTATTGAAGGTTTTCTCCTCGGTCTTCATATACAACTATCTTATGGTGTATAGAGGCTTTTAAATTACCAATCCTTTATGATACTTCAGCCTTCTCATACACCAGTACTATAACATCAACAAGTACAACATAAGTTTTAAACAAAGCTTTTTTCATTGTCAAAGCCGCCACCAAATCTGGGAAAAATAATTCGCACTGACTATAGAAGCTAGATAACCGGTAATACATGTTAATGATAACAAGCAATTTAAATTTAAAGACCATTTGTAACACGATTGAAAACCATAGCATAACATAGCGTAGTATAATAAATTTATATAAAATGGATATATTATAAATCAAACTTACAAACATGGACCGTGATAATGAATAGCAGAAATTTTTAATATTTCAAAACTAAAGTTTCGCTTGTTCAACGCCAAATTAAATAACTTTACTTTGACTCGCTCGATTTGTTTGAAATATCTACGACAAAGGACAAAATATGTCGAGTGAATTTATTTTCACACGATTTATTTTATATGAAATATTCGACACATTTACAAATACAGTTACGTATAAGTTACCTACGCTATAGAGAATGCCTTAACAGTTAATTCTACTTAAAGTAAATATAAAAGAGTACCATAAGTGTAAATATATTATATAAATTGTTCCTTAACTGTCGCTTTTAAATTACGGTTTATATTTTTTTAGCGCGTTTCATTATTTAGCACATCTAAGTTTTCCAGTTCAAAGTTTTATCATATTAAGAGGTTTTTGTTCTTGAAATATAATTTAATAAATGACATTTCCTTATTATAATTTATTGATAGTAAAACATCACGTATATTGTATATGTTTTGGAAATGGCCAAGAAAGAGCCGAGGCGTCCCGAGAGGTTACGCTAATTTATTTATCACCTTTGACGCCATATTGCTGACGTTGAAACATATAACATGTTCAGGTAGTGCTTTGATGTGTATCCTGTGCTTTACTTTCTTGTATACCTTTATTCATATTAAATATAAAATATAATCAACAACAAAATATAACTATATGTAATGGTTATAACGTGCAAATTAATTTTTACATTATTTACTTATGCAGACAATATTCTTACCTCAAAGTCAAAAAAGTTTTTATCTTAATTAGGCGTATATTGCACAGTGAAAAAGATAGGTTTCTAGAGAATAAGTGGTCAAGAAACTTTAAATATATTGGATACTCTTTTTTTATAATAAAGACTGCTGTATCATTATTAGATATTTGAGTTTAAATTAAAATCAAAATAGTTAGTGATATTAAAATAATACTAGATGAATTAATCATGCATACTATTCCTATAATGCTATCTCATTTATAAGGGCAGACATGTGGACATCGTTATTATAACTCAGAGGAATACAATTATTTGTGTTGTTGGGTAACGATAACGATAACGTTGTTCTACATTTATTGTTGTAATAAGTGATCACGATCAATACAACTGCACTAAAAGTACTACATCTACAAATCTAGTTGCATCTATAAATAACTTACAATTTTATTCTATGCGATTACTAAATCTGTGAGGAGCTTTTCTGGAGCAAGTACGGACTCTAAAAGGGAACTTAAAAGAATTGTCCGAAAAGTAAAAGAACATACCAAAGATCGCAACTAAATAACTGCATTTATCTTTTCGGAGACCAGCTACTGCGTAAATCAAGGGAAGCAAAAAAATTGCAATATAATGTCGAGCAATTTTCCTCCTAGCTCGGAGTCAAAAGGAAGGCAGGGAGGATAATAAATTAGTGCGATAACCACAGTCGCAATGCCAGACTGGCTATCAGATAATTGTTTCTAAGAATCGATGGGTTGTTATATTATTTTAAATTAAAATAATATTTCAAATTATACTGTAAATGTAAATTAATTTATATAATAGAACCCTACATTATATAGTCATATCATTATAGATTACAATGTTACTTACGCTATTAAAATTTCGTCTACCTTCATACCAGCTGTTTCCAATATTGCTTAATGTTCATAAATATTTATGATTATGATTAAAATCCTAAAGCTAAGTATGTATTTATATTTTAGGTAACGTCACATCTATTTACGTTAAACTATAATTTCTTTTTATGTTTTTTAAATGTCCTTATATAAAACAAAGTCGTGAATCGTGTTTTTTATATTATTTATAATTCAGGAACGTATTTCATAAGACTTCACCTCAATCTTATTAGTTTCTTTTTACCAATTTACTGACCTTGAAGCAATATTAACTAGTAAATATAATAATTCAATATCTTAAGGATATCTTGTGACAGTTTGTCAAATCAATAACTTTTACTACTTTAATAATATACCAGTAACAATGATATATAGTTACTAAATAATTCTAAATTCTTAAATTAAAATGCAACAACAACATTTCACATGTTTGAAAATATTTATAAACATGTATAGCCATGTTAAGCTTATTAAAATGTATGTAAATATAGAATGAAAAATACACCGATACGGGCAGATATTCGAACCCGCGACTACTGGGAAACCGTCCCGTCGCTCTACCAACTGAGCTACCGTATCGCTGTCCGTCTCGGTGAATTAAGGATTCTATATGTGATTGTCTTTATCGGGACGGTGGTTTTCGAAAGAAACCTAATAGATGTCATCACCAAAATATTTAGTTATATAAACATTTCAAATATAAATAGTTAAATCAGAATAAAAATAATATTTTAGGGGGTTCCCATACAACAAAAATGATTATTTACCCAATTTTAATAACGGCTATAGGCTCTTGAAATAATCACAGATTATTAAGTTATGTATTCATATTTCCATAAAAAATTAAATTAAAATAAATAAAAATATTTAAGAGGGTCTTCCATACAACAAAGGTGATTTTTTCTTCTTATTTATATTTAAAGTCATGGAACCCTTTGTGTCCGACTCGCACTTGGCCAGGTTTTTTTTTGCTTTTTAACCTACATTTAAAAAGTAATTTAACTGGTTTATTTTTAAAATAAATAATACTGAACTTTAAAAACAATCTTCCTTTAAAGTCAAATAATCAAAATTATGGCGAAAGTTACATGTATTTGTTTACTGATTTCACTGATTTGCAAACTATTGAGGAAACACTTTTATTATCACAATCCTTATATAGAAAGACAAGAAGATACATATCCTTGTGTTGCCACTAAAAAAAATTAAGCAGAAGTGGTTCTTAAAACGAATAAAGACCAGAGTAGAAACAGTGTGCAGTAAAAGATTATATTAAAAGAGAGGGCATCGACAACAGTTGTTAGATAAACAACTATTTGTTATGTATTTAGCAAAGAAATTTACATATAATAGTCGGAACTGTATAAGCAAGGATCTCGGTTATGAAAGTTACATAAGTCCATGTATGGTCTCCAGCAAGTTTCCTACAGTAGGTTGCGGGATACTAAACTGATAACTGTACTGAATAAGTTCGGAATACATCAATTAAAATTAGAATCTTCTGTCTATTATGAAAACAAAAACAATGCACTATCTGGGTTGATAATTTGTTATTATATATTGCACGACAAAAACAGAAACATTGTTAAAGAAACAAATCCAGGAACATTTAGAAGTAAAAATATCGTACCAAAAAGCTTGTATGTAGGTCACTCATCATTAGAAACGGAGATAAAATAATGATTCAAAAACATTTTAGTATTATTATATTTTAAAAATGATAGTTAAATTCTGAACACCAGATAGCAGACCATTAAAAACATCGTTTGATAGGAAGGTTGTGAATAAGAAAGAAAATTGGAAGAAATGCCATTTTTAGTTTTTATTCTCTCTGTGTCTTATTCTTGTAGCATTCAGGTATTCTTGTAGCACATCTGTCTCATTTTGACTTTCTTTAAAATCAATAAAGTGTCCACAAAAGCTATTAACGCCATTTGTCATTAGTTACCAAAACCCCAAAAATATCTTTCATAAATTTAATATTCTTATATTGTCTCCAAGCAATCTAGACGCAGAACAGGAAGAATATTTTTCTTTCTATCTTACAGCGATAATCCAACATTTGCATTATAAAAATAATTACCTTAAAGGATTAAAGACATACATATAAATTAATTATTTAATTTAATAACACGTTAAGTCCAACCAAATTATAAAAATTATAGAATCAATTAAATATCCAAAAATTCAATTGAAATACAACTTAAATATTTTCATTTTATATTTTCATTTAATGCTGGAGTGTCGGAAGTTACTTAATACAACCACAAAGCAAATTACAATAAGGACTTGTTTACAATGGGATGAGAATATTATAGATTCGTTAACAGAATTTAACATTATGATTTGGGATGGGTTTCAAATATTAGTTTAATATGCAGCTTTAGCATAACACATTATTACTTCCTTTATATTGTGCAACAAAAGCACTTTATTTAGGTATCGTCTTTCAATTTCATGCCACCACCTTACAAGCACCTTACCATACATTAAAAAAATATTTTTTATTTCAATAAATAGCGTTTTCAAGCCCACTGTATCTACATCCCAAGGATGGACTCGAGTCGGATTACGGTGGCTATACGCGGCTTCAGAGCTCTGAAAAGTTTTGATTTTATACCATTTCCACCGCATTTCAATGGCTACTTTTCATTTATACCAATTTCAACTGAATACAACAAACGAATTATAATTTCTGTTTGTTTCACTTAAGATAGATAATAATTGTATACATTGATTATAAATAGAATAAAATAAACTAGGGTATTTTTGGTACGTTTTATTTTTTTTCAGAATTTTGGTATTTTCTGACCAAAATAGTCGTCATTCGTCTACAACTTTACCAAATGAATGTTCTTTCTTTCTCTTTTTTATACATTCTTGCTATAATTAATGGAGAGAGAAGGCGTTTCTGATCGGTAAAACCATTACGCGGGAACAATTCCCGAAATCAACCTTAGGCTGTGTGTTGCATTCCGTTTTATACAAGTATAATGGTATATTTTTTTTAACATATAAAAACCTACACAATAATCAAAAAGGACGAGAAAATCTAGAACTGAATTATATTATAAACAATTACCACACGTATCAACAAGAGAATACTTCCACAACTAAGCTAGAAACGGCGTCTGATGGATAATATTTTAAAGATAAAGAAGATTCCTTACCCTATATTCTTAATATACGATATAAAACTTAATATAGGTATAGAAATACATTAAATAATTTTCTAAATTGTAAAGAGACTTAATTAAAATTAAATTGTCTAAAAATTCACTTTCTTTTTAAATTTATTATGGTATTTTTTTATTATCTTATCTAAATGGATATATTATGTTTGCTTAATAAGTATTAATTAGTTATAAATAAAAAAAAATATTGTTTTTTTTATGATAAATTAATTATTCTTCACGTGAATAAGAATTTGTTTTGATCTGATTTGTTTTGATTAGATCCAATACTAAAAATAAATTTAAATTTGATATATTTATAGCTACGCTAAGCTATAAATATTATTAGATAGATTATCCCCATTAACGAAAATAGTTACTTTTTTTGTTGCAAAACCGATCGAGTATAAAACTCAATTACTTTTATCACAGAAGAACATATTTTATTTTTTGGAGTCAAGATTTAAACTAAAATAAAATACGTTTTTATAGTTTAGTAGTTAACCTATAACTTTATATATAGTATATATATATATATATATATATATATATATATATATATATATATATATATATATATATATATATATATATATATATATATATATACATATATAAATGATCGGACTGTAAAGCAAGATAGACTTAAATAAAGGGGACATAATGTTTAGCATTTTTCTCTCCTCAGAGTAAAAGTAGTAGATAATAAATTAAGAAATATAGTAAGTACTTAATAAACCACAGCGAAAATTTAAGAATGACTACATTTAACATAGATCTATTAAACATTATTTTTGTAAAAATTTAATAGTATTTTAATTTATAGGTATGTGATGTATCAAATAAAACTGAAGCGATTAAACCGGACGAGAAACAAAACAAAAAAAAATGTTTAATACAAAACTATTATAGCTTAAGACTACTGCGGTCCTTGCGTTTGTTTGTTACTAATTATAATAAATGATAATAATTATTTAAATTGTATAACATACAAAAGTATATTTGAATTCAGAATTAAATATTTTGCTATTTTAACATTTTCAATAATAACTAAAATTCATGGACAATTACAGTACCAACGGTTAGATGCCTCGGGTTATCATTTATGTTGCCAGTATTAAGATCTATTTATTTAGGTATTCCTTGATCCCAAGACAAAAGAAGATACTATGCTACAGTTTACTAAGAAGTATCTTACAATAGCGCAGCGTGGTAGGAGGACCTTGCCACTGTATTCACTCTTTGCGTTTAGAGCAATTCCAAAAACGATTCTTAAGGTACTTGGCTTTTTCTACTAGTATTTACAAAAAGATCAAGTCCTATAATCAGAGACTGAAACTTTTAAATATGATATCACTAGTAAGTCGCACAGAGAATTTCGATTTTATTTATTTTTATAAGTTTCACCGTGAGGAAATGGATTCTTCATATTTAATGAGTGTGATAAATTATAATGCTCCCTCACGTACGTCTAGGAACCTATTAATCTTTTCCATCTACCTTTACGTAGCACGATATTGCGTAAAAACTCTGTTGTTACGGGTATGGGGTATTTATTTAATAGACGCCCTAAGTTCAGAGATGTTTTTGTTGACTCATTACCCAAAATATACAAGAAACATATCCAGTTGAGTTTTTTTATACCTTTTTTCCTTTGCATCTAAGTAGTTTTACAAATGTTAGTGCATGCTGTGAATGTCTTAAATTACATTTAGATTTTCACTTTACTTATACATTATTTTATTGTAATAAATTTTGGTGAACCTAATAAATAAATAAATAAATAAATAAATAAAATGACTTCAAATATCTCTGGTCTAATATCGCCTTATGAAATGGGAAATAAAAAATCATATACCTACTTGTTAAGTAGGGAATGGTGTCAGAAAGTTAAAGCTCTTATTTCGAACGCCTTCCTACATTATGCAGCAAGCAAAAGTAGCCAATCTCAATGTTGGAGATATCTCATATATCTACATCAGCGTTTCCCCTTTCGATACTCTAAACCTTTAAAGTGTCTTGACCATCTGGTCTTATTAGGTCCATCGTAACATTACCTTTACATTCCTGAGATTCATAACTTATCCAGACAATATTAAAAAGGAATAAAAAAAGGAAACACTTACATGACATGTGCATACACCGGGATCAACGTCAACACGAAGTGTTGATTTAGTAACTCGCGTACTAGATAGACTGTTTTCATCTCTAGGACTCATTCAGTCTGAGATATTTTTTTTTACGTTTTATATGAAGACTAGGTTGAGATTTTTAAGGTCCGTTAAATTGTTTTAAAATACAATAGCCATGTTTGTAAATATTTATAAACATGTATAGCAAAATTAGGCTTATTTCAATTTTAATTAATTATAAAAATAAAATAACCAATATGGGCAGGGATTCGATCATTGGATTATAATAATATACTTTATTGCACACCATAAAGAATAAAGTACAACAAAAATTAAAAAAGAGAAAGACATTAAAACTACTTATAGGTATACAATAAGTCGGTTTTATCGGTAGGTAGCGATCTCTTCCAGACAACTTTATTGTGGTAGAATCGGATTCTGAGCGACAGATTGAAGGGTGGCGCGTAATATAATAATACTAATATAATATAATAATACTAAAATACTTAGTACAATATACATACATACATACATTCACATATACACATACACACTACATACGTTTACTTATAATAAATTACAACTGTACAAAACGTGCATTTAATTCCTGGGGATGATAAATATAATATAATGAGAAGGATAGGAAAGGAAAGAAGGTTATAACAATATTTATTATGTAAGATTTAGCTGCATATAATAAATGTTATATTTTATAAATACTGGGTTTTGCAAATTGAATAATTATATATAAAGAATATTTAGTATTTATAAGAGCATTTTTTTAAATTGTAATGTGGTGTTTATTTTTAATTTAAGTATTACATAAATATAGAATAAAATATTATTCACAAGCAAATGTCACAAGCACTATAATTTAGTTGACACAGCATCAAGGACGGAATACCAGAGGTAGCAGCTTCGATTCCTACGCATTACGAATAATTCATATTCTTGAGAGTTTTTATAAAGTGAAAAATACCCAAACTTAATTTTAATTGAGAAGTAATAAAAATAAGAGAAATATAGGAAAGATCATCACAACCTTCTCACACAAAACCTCCTAATCGCGGTCTGATTAAAAGCCTTTAATAAGTTTTAAATGAACATTTTTATTATATTCTTAAACCTTGCTCATGTATACTTATTTTATAGTAGAATATATAAGTAAAGGTTTGATATAATTAAGTGAATAATAATTTCTTTATACAAAATAAAATACTATTTTTAATGTTAACTAATATTAGATTTAGCTTGATTTAGTTCTATAATCTAGAAAGTAAGTAAGTTCAACTTGGTTGTTATTTTCTTCAAAGATTAACCTAATTCTTGCTCTTTGAAATAGGTCCACTCCCAGGGGACAGGATCGTATTAAGGACAAATTAGCTTTATATTGTTACTTGAGTTTTCGTTTTACGTAAAACATTATCTAATCAAAAAATATGGTTGCCTGTAAAGTCGGTTTTACGGGCGAAGATTTACGTGACCACGTCTTTTTCTCGGTAGAATATTTATTGATATGAATATTATTAAATTGCACAATATTTTAATAATTTGAGTGATTTTCTTGAGGATAGGACGATGAAGACGTTGTCACGTAAAATCATTTTATATATTATTTATTTTATATTATATTATTGATGTTATTATTTTTTACAAAATTTATTTACAGACTTTTTCGATACATCAATTAGTTGCGGAGATATCGATCATTGAAGTTATTGTTTGCTACCAGCATTTTATATATTTATTTTTTTCAGTTATAAAAAAATACTATTTCCAATTGTGTCTACCAAGTATGGTCACATGTACTGGCCTACATATTAAATAATAATAAGTACAGATAATGTTATGTGACGTCACTTCTGATTTTATATATTTTAATATTTTTAATTTTAAAGAATTAATTTGAAAATCAAAACACTTATTCAGATCGAAGGTTCAAATTTTTGAAAAATAAATTTGAAATTAATTAAAATTTGTAATTGTAAATAATGAAGTTGAAAATTAAAACATTGACTTAAATTAGATGTTAAAATTCTTGCTCAACACATTTTAAATCAAGTTTTCTTATATCTGCCACTTTTTCTTAATATTTGTAATTTTAAAGAATCAAATTGAAAATCAAAACATTGCTCGGCGGACCGATCATGTTTGAGTGGGAGAGAGACGCAAGGCATTCTATGTGTGTGTGACTCATCGTTACGTTACCGGGCGTTACACTTTTTCATAAGTGACTCCCAGCTTAACCTAATTTAAGACGTTGTCACGTCAAAAATATATTTATTGATTGTTTTTATTTAAATAACCTTCATATATACATATTTTTACTGATATAACCTTATAAAAAATATTAGTTTCAAACAAATTTTCAGCTCAAAAGAAACCCTTTTTAGATTAAAACTTTTAAAACATCTTTCTGAGAAAATAACTACTTCATAAATGTTCCAAATTCTGTCTTCTATTTCAAAAAAGTTTTATAAGTAAAAAAGTAGTATCGGGAATATTTATTACTTACAGAAAGTGATCTAAATTCAAAATAATAATTGTAGAATTTTAACTTTATTATAAGTGATCTATATTCAGTTTCTTGTTAGCTTTGAATATAGAGCGAGACCCAGTGGATGATAAAATACTTTAATTAGTACCGTTCTCGGAAAAATAATATATTCTGAACAATTTTATTATTATTAGGAAGTACTGGTATTTCGGTTTAGTTTTATAATATTAAACAAGTTTTCAATATCTCTCAAGTGAATGAATATCCGAAAGGGCCTTTAAAGTGATGAGTGCTTAACGTATTAAATTAAGATTTTTGATATATATATATTTTTTTTAATATCAGGACAAATTACACACATTGATCTAACCCCTAAGTAAGCAAATTATTTGCTTGTGTTAAGGGTGCTAAACAACGATATAAATACATAGAAATACACATATAAATACTGAAAATATATTTAATAAACGACCAAACCCAGAAACACAGACATCTATGCTCATCACATAAATGCCTATCTCCGCCGGGGATCAAACCCGAGCCCCATTGCGCAGTGACACGTTAGGCGTCTGCGCTAACCACTCGACCAACGGGGCGGTCAATTACAAATACTATTGTAGTAGCATTACGTACTTGATAAAGTCTAATAATAGTAAGTTAAGCGGGTTATTTAAGAATCAACAAATACTCAACCTTACACGGACGTGGCTTAATTTTTTTATTGTATTTAAGTATTAAATGTTAATAAAACATATTTTATGTTTATGATGATTATTGTTAAAATATATTATAAAATAATGAATAAACATAAAATATATTTTCTTTAGGAAACGAATATTTTTAGATTTCAGAGAAGTAAGATTTATATTTTCTAAACGTTACTGATACTCTATAAATTATAGTCTTATTTACCTAATATTATTTAACTAGATTTTGTTATAAGCATCTCCTACAATAGATTATTTGTACTTTAATATTATAAAAGCTTGTTAAGCATATTTTTCTAAAAATATTTTCAAAATGGTTGAATAGTGAAATATAAATTTTTATTACAATAATATTTAACCATCATAAAAATATTAAATATGAAAATTTATGATATTCCTAAAAATAATCAGCAATATCTAAATTGATCAATATTTAGAAGTTATTTGAATAAATTATTATTAATAAATATTAATTCAACAGAAATATTTTAATAGAAAACTTTTCTCCTCCTTCTAATAGCTTTAGGATTTATATTTTATTTGAAACTTTCAAGACACCGTTGCTTTAATCTTGAGGGACCCTTTCTAATTCGAATCTTCGTTTTGCTACCAAATGATAAGAATCAAATTTGCCCACGAGCTTAATGGAAAAGATATGAATTCAGACTTAAGACTTTGCTTTGAATATTTTATTTTGTTGTATAAATATTTTTTAGTATTAAAATATTACAATTGCAAGTGACAGTTTATTGTTCTTATGAACTACATGTTTTTATATTAATACAATAAAAAAGTACACCTACTTAAAAAAAAATGTTTTTAAAAAGTATACTTACTTTAGAAATTTTGAGATGTTTTATAAATGATTGTGTCAAACTTGTCAATAAAATATTTATAACTACCGACACCGTGAATGTCACTTTACAAGATTATTTTCTTTGTTATTCATACTGTTCTAAATTCAAATTTATAAGATTTTTTTTTTGTTTATAGTAATTTTTTTTATTATAATTTTTTAACTATACTTTTTACAACTTGTTTCCATTTAACGTTATGTTTCAATCGTTAGAAGGGACTCAAACTCAAATCAGAGGGGCCTTACGCAGATTCGAAGCTATCGAAAGTTTTGATTTTATATCATTTCTACCGCATTTTATTAACTTTTGTCTTTACCTGATATTCACAACCAATTTTATTGTATTTGTAAGCGAAATATAACTTGTTTTTTTTTCTTCATATATTTCATCACAATTAAAAACCGTGAATAGAAACAAATCCAACTATTCTAAGAATATTGTATAAGAATATTATTCAAAACAATAGATTCTTCCCTAAATTTTTATTTTTTTTCAATTAATATGAAAGACGTTTCTTAAATTGTTAACAACATTATTGAGTAGCAATACCAAAAATTCATCTCCCGTTTTGTG
Organism: Napeogenes inachia; assembly: GCA_959347355.1. Taxonomy (NCBI): domain Eukaryota; kingdom Metazoa; phylum Arthropoda; class Insecta; order Lepidoptera; family Nymphalidae; genus Napeogenes; species Napeogenes inachia. The sequence continues at coordinate 19,727,817 of OY365801.1, read as the reverse complement.
ATGTTAATTATTACAACAATTTTTTGTGTTTATTTAAATTACAAATATATATTTTTTGTCAACTTTCTAAAGTGTGATATATAAAGTGATGTAATAAATTAATAAGGTTTTTTACAAAACTAAAATCTATTTTTAGTAGGCTAACAATATATTCACTATTTATTCATATAATTTAATTCATTGGAGCTTTTTGTTTTATATGTTGCTTAGGTAATTAAACTCTTGCAAAGTATTTTCTCACGACTTTCACGAGGGGTACATTAAAGTTATTTATAAAGTACTTTGTCTTAGTAGATCTAAAATAATGTGTTTCTATGTAAATTTATGTTCACTTTAAATATATGTTCAAACCTTTCATGTACAAAAGGTGCTATTGTCAGTATTATATAGTATCTACAGAGCAGGGACACGGTAGATTAATTTGTAGTATAGATATTTTTTTCTAATTATGTAGCTTTACAAAAACAGTAATTCAACATTTGTTGTTGTAAGGACAGATGACCCGAAGTGGTTAAGCTTAGACTGAATGCTCTAGAAACTAAACTAAACTACATTTCTATCATAATCTACTAATATCTAAGTGTTAAAAAAAATATCAACTCATGCAAGTAGTATTTTTAACTTCTTAATTAACATTAAGTAGTAATAGATCAAAGAGGAACTAAATCAAGATAAAGTAAGAAAAAATCAATTAATAAAACAAAAAAAAACAAATTTTTATCAGTAAAGATAGTGAATATGGACTTCACTGTTACTATTATAAATATTAAATACAGAATCCCAGTAGACTGCTTTAATGCTAACTTGTAAAGTATAACATTATAAATGAATATGCAAATTACACATCGTGATTGTTAAATGATTTATAATTAATAATAAATACTGTTAATTGAGGAATAATTGCCGTATAGAGAAGTAAGCTTTACAGCGGATATGACATCTCAATTATCATGACTTTATTTCTATTAGTACAATATTAGACATCAAACCGAACCGAACTTACTCGTTTTGCTCTTCGTCCGTCCTTGACTTAAAACACATATTTCATATAAAGAATACCTAATCAAAAAATTAAGCAAAAGCATTATTTCATTAGGCGTGAGAACTTTTCTTACTAAAAGGAGCCACCTTCCAACTACTCCTACTCGCACTATTGTAACTATTGCTATGAAATGGACTAAACAGACTTGTTATTTAATTCTTGTTAGTAAAATAATATTTGTTTTAATTATTTATTTACATTTTTTTTTTATTGTTGATGACTTCATTCACATTGACGTTTATTGTTAAATCACCCGTATCCAAAATGATAACTTTAATGCTCATAATCATAATAATTATATTAATATTTTCATAAATTTCTGTATATACTACATTTCCAATAAAATTGCGTCTTGTGTGTTTCTAAGTTATGTTGGTAGCACGAACGGAAATTAAATTTTGATTATACTTGTGCAGCTGTGGCGTATTCTTCGTAGCTATTTATTATTGTTCGTATGAGACGTCAAAGTTTCGCATACAGATCGCCTCATTTCTACCCGCGTATGAAGATTTATACTGTTCTAACATTTATTTGAATTTTTAAAATGATATAACCTGTAGTTTGAGGTGCAATATATCATTACCGATCCTCAAGTGTTCCATCTTCAGGTTCCAATAACATTTATTATTTGATATATGATGTTGTATTTGTTTTAAAAGGAATATTATTTATTTATATTAGATTATAATAGTAGCAATTTTAGTCTTCGAATTCATGTATTTCAATTCAATCCCGGCCGTGAGTTATTTGTATTATACAAATACTAAAAAAAACTTTTTAGTACGGAGTCCGTCGCCACTAGAGCAACGTTGTTATAAGTCGCTTATAAGCTATTAAGTTATGTTATAAGTCGCTTTTAAGCTTTTAAGTTATGTTATAATTCGCTTATAAGCTTTTAATAGTTGTAAAAGCAGTAGGCATACTTTGATATATTTTAGCCAGTTCGTTTCATTATATTTAGCTTGGATTAAAAATGTCCACCGAGTAGTTTGTTAAAATAATTTTCGAGTTTATTTCATCAACTTAAAAAATCCATTGTTTTGAAGCGCGATGCGCCCGTTTCATTATTTCGCTAAAACTAGGGGAGAACTTTTAATTTTCCGTTTCTGTCCCTTCACTAATTAAAATCGTGGCCACCAAGGATCCTTGTTTGTATTTTTCCTTCTTGGTCACAATACATTTTAAAAACTTAATTTTATAAAATAATATGCAAAAATATTCATTATATAAACTTCACATTTGTTTGTAACAACAGAATCACCCAAACATCACAAAAAATCTAAAATACTTTTTTCAATGTACACAGAAAAACTACGACTGCCTTTACCAATTTAGCTGAAAAGCTTGAAAAAGGTAAAAGAAATTTCAAAAGGGAATGTGTCGAATCAATTTACGTTATGAAAGTGTAGCAATATATTTTAAAAGCAGGAATATACTTCAACATATAAGTACTCTTTCAATAGACGCACATTTCTTGTCCTCTGGGACTATGGATATAAGACATTAAGGCTTAAGTCGCTTTACTTATGATATACTAAGAATTGAACAAAGTGCATATCTAAACATACGTTTTATTCTCCCACTTTTGGAATACGAGTAGCACCTTCTTGATGTTCTTGCACCTTCGTTTTGTTACATTTTAAACTAAAGATAATGGTTAATTTGAGCATAATTTGCACACCAACCATTAATGGCCTGTTGTTAAAAAAAGTTTTCTTTAAATAAAATCGCCTTTTAAAATATGGCTTATAATTAATTCGTTTTTTTTTTAACCCCCGACCCAAAAAGAGGCGTGCTATAAGTTTAATCTGTATATCTGTCTGTGGCAATGTAGCCAAACACGTGGACGGATTTGAAAGCGGTTTTTTGACGTGACAACGTCTTAAATTAGGTTAAGCTGGGAGTCACTTATGAAAAAGTGTAACGCCCGGTAACGTAACGATGAGTCACACACACATATAATGCCTTGCGTCTCTCTCCCACTCAAACATGATCGGTCCGCCGAGCAATGTTTTGATTTTCAAATTGATTCTTTAAAATTACAAATATTAAGAAAAAGTGGCAGATATAAGAAAACTTGATTTAAAATGTGTTGAGCAAGAATTTTAACATCTAATTTAAGTAAATGTTTTAATTTTCAACTTCATTATTTACAATTACAAATTTTAATTAATTTCAAATTTATTTAGCAAAAATTTGAACCTTCGATCTGAATAAGTGTTTTGATTTTCAAATTAATTCTTTAAAATTAAAAATATTAAAATATATAAAATCAGAAGTGACGTAACATAACATTATCTGTACTTATTATTATTTAATATGTAGGCCAGTACATGTGACTATACTTGGTAGACACAATTGGAAATAGTATTTTTTTATAACTGAAAAAAATAAATATATAAAATACTGGTAGCAAACAATAACTTCAATGATCGATATCTCCGCAACTAATTGATGTATCGAAAAAGTCTGTAAATAAATTTTGTAGAAAATAATAACATCAATAATATAATATAAAATAAATAATATATAAAATGATTTTACGTGACAACGTCTTCATCGTCCTGTCCTCAACAAAATCACTCAAATTATTAAAATATTGTGCAATTTAATAATATTCATATCAATAAATATTCTACCGAGAAAAAGACGTGGTCACCACGTAAATCTTCGCCCGTAAAACCGACTTTACAGGCAACCATAATTTTTTTTTAAAGCTTGGGTCGTCGAGATGGTTTTTAGCTATGTTTGGTGGTAATAGAAGCAATCGTCTCCGAGATTAAGTAAGTAGTAATAAGTATTTAGTAGCTTTTACTGGTTGTGGTGAAAAAATATTATACAATATTTGTAGTAAAAACCTAAACAAGTGAAATTAGTGTGTTTGTAGTAAGAAATTAAATAATTTTAAAAATGTAGAAAAAATAATTAAATTAAAAATTTTAAGAACCCCGATACAAAAAGACGTCTGAAGAGGATAAAAGTAACATTATTATGTACTTATTGAAGTCGATGCGTCGCAGGTCACTAAGAAAAGAAAGAATTCAAAATGCAAGTAAGTTACCAAGGTGAACCAAGGTAAACGAAATAACAATATCAAATCGTATAGTCCAAGTCCTCATTCATTACCTCCGAAAATTTTGTAATGTAGACATCATTGTCAACGTACGTACAACGGTCCCCCGGCGCAGTGACTTCAATTAGTACATAATAATGTTATTTTTATCTCTTTTAGACGTCTTTTTGTTTTGGCGTTTTTTTAATTATTTTTTTTAGTTATAATTTTTTGGTATTAATACAATAGACTATAGTTCTGAATGAAACTGGACAAATAACGATTGATGATTAAAAATTACTTGACAGCTTTTTTTAAATAAAAAAGACAGGATTTTAGAAAATTGTTTTCCGAAATGTGTATAAGATAATTTGTAAAATATATATTTAACTGTAGTCACCACTCTTAGTTTGAATAAAAAAAATATTTTAAAAGTACAGAAAAAACCTTTAGATGGAAAATATGCTTCTTATAAAACGCATTCACACTTGTACGATCTTATAGCATATGATACGACAAGAAGTTTAAGTTTACGCAATATTCAATAAGTCGTCGGAAATAGCGGCGCATATCGGTCTAGCGCCAGGGCCTCAAATGTCCCTTGCGATAATATACTTGAACGAACAACATATCAAAATAATACTACAGAAGAGTATTTTTAAACTTTGATATATTATATATTTTATTTACTGTATAACGGTATATTTCTTAAGCTCTCGTATTTTATATGTATAACTAAACTTTACTCATCTATTATGTCAGAATATATATTTTAAAAAGACACCGCTTACAATTAAATAAATCCACAGTTTGTTATCGAGATAGTATATAATTTATTTAAAACATACATTTATTTATTTATTTATTTATTTAATACTTCACTGCACAAGATAAAGTACAATTGACGGACTTAATGCTAAAGCATTCTCTACCAGTCAACCAAAACGGCAAACAGAAAAAATAAACACTGAGGGTAACAATAAACAAATTATTAAAATGGAAAAAAGACATTAAACTAAGCATATCAATAATGCTATAACCATAAATATTATATTTAGGAAATGCTTACATACCTAACAATAATATAAACCTACATAAATTAACAATAAATATATACATATATACACACTAAACAATAAAATAAACTAAGTACATATAATAATTAATAAGACACCTTGAGCAATAATTGTAGATACAGACAAATATATTATGTAATAACAGGATAGAACGAAATAAATAAATATCATGATGTTTCATGAAGATATTCTCTGATGCGATTCTTAAATACTTGCCTATTGGGAGCACGACGAAGTACATCGGGGAGGCTATTCCACAGTTTTATGGCGTGTACTGTGAAGGAATTAGACATAAAACCAGAATGGTGAGAAGGGATAAATAAACTTAGGTTAGTTGAAGAACGGAGATGAAAGTCGTGAGTCAACCGCAAAAGTTGAAACTTGGACTTTAAATACTGAGGAGAACATGGATTATTTAAAATGGAAAATAACTGACACAGAGTTCTTAACATTCTTCTTTTACGGATAGGAAGCCATTTAAGCTTAAGACGATATTCTGAAATGTGATCGAATTTGCGTAAATTAAAAATGAAGCGAATGCAACTATTGACTAGGCGATCCAATTTGTTTAGATTGGCTTCAGAGATATTAGAGTAGCACACATCAGCATAGTCTATAAGAGGAAGAATAAGAGACTGCACTAACAGAGTTTTGGTCCTAATGGGAAGAAAGTTTTTGTGACGATAAAGCGACCGCAACGAGTATGTGACTCTTTGACTTAACTCAATTATATGGGCATTAAAGCTGAGAGTGTTGTCCATACGAAGACCTAGATTTCTTACTGACGACGTGAGAGGTATGTTAACGCCATTGTATATTACTGGCGACAGGGTACATGTTTCAATTTTGTGTAAACCATGCAAGCTGCCGATAATAATGGCTTGGCATTTTTGTGGGTTGACATCAATTCCAAAATTAATACACCAGTCGTGGATCTGAATTAGATCGTCATTAATTCATCAATGGCGGAATTAATTTCATTAGGTCTGGCATGAGCATATATTTGTAGATCGTCGGCATACAGATGGTAAGGGGAAGAAAGATTAAAAGTAATTAAATTTATAAATAAAGAAAAAAGAAGAGGGGAGAGAATACCACCTTGGGGGACACCAGATACCAAGCTGCACCACATAGACAAAGTTTTGTCAATGAAGACGGCCTGTTGGCGATCCCGAAGGTAGGAAGAGAACCAGTTTAGCTCCTTGGAAGAAACATTAAGATGTCCTAAAAGCGCAAGCAGTAAGTCGTGATTAACTGAATTAAAAGCGTTAGAAAAATCGATTAGAACTAATAAAGTTAATTGACCACTGTCCATCGCCTCTCGAACATCTTCCGTGACTTTGAGTAGAGCTGTGGCAGTACTGTGACCCGGACGAAAGCCAGACTGATAGCTACTTAGAAGATTGTTCTTTAATATGTAGCTAGAAAATTGTTTGTGAACAATTGCTTCAAGGACTTTAGATAGGTATGGCAATATGGATATGGGACGGAATTCATTACAAGTGGTAGGACTAGGAACTTTAGGTAAAGGAAGAACTCGAGCGTTCCGCCAAAGTTTAGGAAAATAATAATTAGATAAGGACGTATTGATGATATGAGTTAAGGCAGGCAGGATAACATCAAGTAGCGTGACAATCATGAACCGGCTAACGTCGTCGTCACCTACAGCATTTGATTTAATAGATAGCAGAACTCTTTTAATTTCTTCCTCAGAGACTAAAGTAAAAGTAAATGGGACATTGACAAGTTTTGGCAAGGAAGATATATATGAAATTGTTTTAAATTTGATAACGTTACTGAGAGTAGAAACTTTAGAAAAGTGATTGTTCAATTCATTAGAGGAGAATGAGGTTAGATGAGCGCCACATTTAGATGGTACTGCACCTAAAGTTTCAAGAAACTTCCATGTTACTGCCGAAGAAGAGTTTAATAGTTTATTATGAATATGTAGCCGTTTGGCAGCCCTTACCATCTGATTACACCGATTTCTAACTGCTTTGTAACGCTCCCAGTTACCCACGCTACGATCTCGTTTAAATTTTCGGAAAGCTCGATCTCGTCTACGCATAGCTGCCCTCACATCATTAGTAATCCATTGGGCAGGTGGATGTTTCATCTTGACCGTTTTAACTGGCGAATGTTTATCAAAGAGACTAATGATATTCTCGTTTAAAAGTGAAACTTTATCGTCTATGTTCGTCACGCTCCAAATCGCACTCCAATCTATATTATTGGCGTCGTTTAAAATGCTAATCATATTTATTTTTGAAAAACTCCGTAAGTACAGAATCAAAGGTTTAAGTTTAGGAGGCTTAAGGTTGTAAGAGAGAAATAACAGGTCGTGTCTAGAAAAAATAGGAGCAAGTAACTGACCATGGTTTATTACCTTCTCGGGAGAAGCGGTGAGAATTAGGTCAATCCAAGTGTCAGGGACGTTAAGGTTTAGGTGAGTAGGATTCAGAGGTAGAATGTTCAAACTGACAGAACCAAGAATGGACTTTAATTTTTGAGAAGAAGAAGAATCTAAAAGAAGGTTAGTGTTAAAATCACCCATAACTATCTGATGCATGTACTCTGAACTAATGCTTTCAAGAGCAGTTTCTAAATCGGAAAAATAGTCAGTGGAGGGAGGACAGTACACGACACCAAGAACAGCCTTAACTCCTTTCATGCAAATTTGAAGGAAAAGAAATTCGGCAGAAGCAGAATAAGGAGACTGTGAAATGTTTAAGATTTTGTAGGGAATTTCATTTCGTAGGTATATCGCCACTCCGCCTCCTCGTTTACCAATACGGTCACATCGGATTAATACAAAACCAGGTAAAGAGAAAGCGGTGGAGCATAAGTTAGGTTTGAGCCAACTTTCAGAAATCAGAATTGCATGTAATTTAATAGATTTCAATCCTTTTAATAGATTTCAATTTCATATAATTTTTTTATTTGTAACAAGTGTTTCAATTATTTTATAATAATGGTGTTCACGGAACGACAAGATGTCTATGTTATTGTATCATCTACTTGCAATAGTTTCTTAGTATAACATAAAGTTTAAATAGACACAGAACTCGCTTTGATGTCACTTAAGATCTGCGTTTGAACCTTAATATACCAGTTTTTAACGTTTAAGTTTATATCAGTTAAGTACGTTTAAGTTTATATCAGTTTATTAACTTGTATTACGCAAATGAAAGTCTTTAAAATATACTTTACCTAACATCTTTACTTAAATTTCTAAATTGTCTCGACAACGTCAGTATTATATATATCCATGGATTTCTTTCTTTCTAAAAATTTTCTCGACTCTGCCAACTTGCATCTTGTTTTCCGATCACGTGGCTATCTAACCACAGTATTAGTTATGAGTAAGTGCCAGATTATTATAACAAAAGAATGCTACAAAATTTCAACATATATAATCAATAGCTACATAAGTCACATTAGTTTACTAATATTAAATGAGCATTTATTTATTTAGTTCAAATTATTGATCAAGACATTTAAAACGGAACAATTTCTATAACATATATTTAAAACAGAACAAAGTTTTTTTTTTATGATTTTAATTATATAAACAGTATTCTGTAAAACAAAATAGATTTTTCCAATGCAAGTAAAATATATTAATCATTTGTAGTCATGGCGTGTTCAAATAACATAAATATAACAAAATATATATATGATAAAATCAAACGATTAATCAGGTTTAAATATCAAAAACGTAAAAACTTTTTTAATAAAATCCAAACACAACATACACATTACACATAACGTAATTTAAATCCCACAATTCCCATCAACTAAACAAGAAAAAGCACTAAGAATATAACAAAAATATAGAGCTTGAAAACATGTAGCTGTGTAATTTTAGGTCTTTTAACGTGCAACGGACGGCTTCGGAAAATGGACTGAAAGGTGCTACGTCTCAAAAGAGTTTCTCGATAAAAGACCTACGGATTGCTATCTTAGTTTAATGCTTAAGGTATTGGCTTAGAGTCTGAATTTGTAGAATAGGTTTGGCAGCCAGCTGTGACTAAGTAGTTATAGCTAATAAATAATTTATTTAAGCTAACAGCGGAACGGCTAATAGATCTTTAGAACTAGCATGCAGCTGGCATTCCTAAGGATGATATAATAGATGACATGCTCCATTCAGTATTTATTTTTAAGTCATACATTACCACATCATCAAAAATGTATAGCAATAAACATTTTCACGTTATTTATTTGTGTAAGTGTACATGTTTGTTTTTTAAGGAGAGAAAGATAAAATAAAAACATTAATGACCTATCAGATTTGTTTAAATTATTATAAACTCAATTTATGCAATAAGAAAGAAGAAAGAAATAAATCAAATCCGTTAAACAAGTAAAACTGCAACCTGACTCCGCAATCACAATCAAAGCGTAAAAATTCACTTTTAAACGTCAAACAAAGCTCTGCAAAAAGGATTTGAACAAGGGACTTCATTAGTGCCAGCTAAGGAAACAGATAAAGAACAATCCGAACCAAATTCAACCCTATTCGTATGAGACATGGTATGTTTTTCCATCCCACTGTCCTTGAACATCTTGTTCTATTTGTTGAAATAATTTCACCGAATTTGTTTGTTCATGTTTGGTTCAAGATTGATCAATTGTTTTATCGTTCAAGCGTTCATTTAATTGTTTCTATACTTTAATACTTTCCCATTAATTTTGTAAATAATAAATAAATAATTGTATATATATATATTTCTTATTTCTATTAGCTTTGGAATTACAGACATAACATCCATTTCCTATATTTAACCTTTCATAGACAACAAAAGCGTATCAACACAATCCAAGTCAAGAACTAATTAAATGAGATATATTTATTGCTTTAGTTAGATGTAACTATAATTAATTTATCTTTAGGAAAAGCAGTTATAAGAGGTTTCTTATACTATCCGTTTATTGTTAATATTTTGTTCTTCGTTGGCAAATCTTATTCACTTATTATTATAGATTTGATGACAGGTAGTATAATTACATTATTTATGGCTATTGGCTATTCTTTAAGTACCAACTTCAATAACTCATTACTAATAAGAATAATACTAAAAGGTTTATATTAGTAAACACAGCATAAAAAACTATCAAAAGATTTTTTTTAAATTGCTTTAAAACCTTATTATGATTATTTTAACATGCTTATAAAAAATATTATTGCATTTTAGTTTTTATTTTAGCTCTCTTTCTTAATTAACCTCAAAATAAATATTAAAGGTTTACTACTGTTTGTACAATTCTATAACCAAATCCCTTATAAATAATTAAATTATGGATATGGTTATAGTCTTTCCGAAAAAAAAATAGTATAAAAATATCATATAAAAATGAGTGAGTATGAAGTACTTTAATTGTAATGTATTCAAAGATGCTATGAGCATCAGAAAATCAATCATTATACTTATAATAATATATTATCTTTATGTCAACCCAAGAAAATTGTTAAAAATAATAAATGTCAAAAGAAAGTAAAGACTAATTGTAAAATCATATAAAACAAAGATAAACAGCAAAAATGCACCATGAATATATTATTCGGTACTTGCATTAAAAAACTACGAAATGTAACAACAGCATTAATTTCGAACAATTCACGAGCACATTGGAGCAAAAATGTGCCTTGTCCACGGAAATCTGAAATATTCACGCGCCATGTATTGCATGCAGGACCACGGAGTGGAGTACGTTGCCCTATATCTTTGGTAGCGGATATTAAATACTAGATATGTCAATATTTTTATTATATTTATAAATATTAAGTTATATTACTTTCCTCAAGTTGATTTAACTTTAAAATAAGTACAAGTGAAGAATAAAAAAGTAAGAAGACAAACCGAACTGAAAATTGCGACAACTGAGATATCTTCGATATATTAGCGAGCTCAACTACCCTGTAAGTGTTCTGATAAATTTAGGATTAAGAATTATGTAATTGCCATTTATCGCACACTTGATTCTTAAGTACCTACTTAGGATTACTTTAAAAGATAAGAAACTTATGTTTGATGCCAGTTTAATTATAGACATATATATTTCTAAAAATATTCTGTTTTAGGTATTGCAAAAAAAAAAAAAATTTGACTGTGTTTCTAAAACCCGAACCATCATAGCGATAACATATATCAACATGGAATAATATTCATAATATAAAAAAATATTCCTTCTCGTTTCTCTATATCAAGGCTTAGATGCCACAGGCTGGCAACTCGCCAGCGGCTTAAAACCCCCCTATCTCACGTTGGTCGCTTGTCCGCGATAACATAGGCACAAATTAACCAAATTACTGGAACTTACCGCGACTATTTCTGATTCCTGAATTCTAAACATGATGACTTCGTGTATAAGTGGACATTTAAAAGTTTGTGTTATCTAAATTCTAAGCGATCTATGAAAATACAATTTGTATTATTTAGTGCATTCAATTTTATAGTTTTACATATCAAGTTTTAATACATTTTTGCTGTCGAAAACAGATGCTGCGCTAACCCAAATCCATTCGCTCGGTAATAATCTACTCTGTTGTTAACAGCCATGTGCAAAATAAATTCAAACCGATGTCTCAAATAATATTTTCGTACTAAAAAAACTTTACAATTCACCCCACCCATTGAAAAGTTCGTTAGTGTATAACAATAAATTGACGATGAATATATTATAACGCACTGCAATAAAGTTCACGTCAGAGTGAATAACTTACTGATTTTTTAACAAATTATTTTAATAACTTTTTTTTGAAGATCTCATAATATAACTGAAATAAAAACGATAGACCTTCATTCCAAATCCTTTATATGGCAAAAAAAACCCATTGAAGTCCCATCATATTGTATGGAAAGACTGTATAGACTACGACGAAATACTGTTCTGTTGAAAAATCAATTACTTTTCCGAGAAAAAAAATTATTTAATCGTGTCAGAACTTATCAGTCACAAACAAATAAATCAATATTTGCACTTTATAGTCCCACTGATTACACCTGAAAATATGTAGCGATACAATTATAAAACTTTTTAAAAATTAAATTTATTATTTTGTACAATTAATACTTTTGCTACATATGACAAAAGAAACCTACCGAAGTCCCATCGCATTGTTTGAGAAGACTGTACAGCCTACAGAGGACTGTTGTGTTCGTAGTGTGGTCACAATGGTCACGACAAATTTATTCAACAAGACCACATACGCTTATCTTTGGAAGTCAGGATGTACACATCAGTGTATGTAAAGTATATAATACTAACTTGACTTGACTTCGGCAAACAAATAAATATCTCGAGCACAGCGTCACATTTTCTGAAATGTGACGCTGTGAATATGTCAGTATTATTGTAGTATTAGTGATTGACATATTGTAACAATGTTTTAAAAAAAAATTAGCCTTTCTGAAAAAATAATTATGAATCGTGTCAGAATTTAATCGGTCACTAACACATAAATCAATATTTGCTATAGTCAATATTTCCATATATACAACAAAATATGTCGTTATAAAATTATATACAAATAAGTGAAATACAGATTGTTCTAATTATTTTATACAATTAATACTTAGTAATTCATGATAGGGTTAGGTTTAATTAAAACTTATAGATATTTATTCCTATATTCTCATTACGGACCGACAGGACATGTACATTATTATATATATAATAACTTATTACAGGTTACGATCAATACGCCAATAAGGATTACTCTAATGATCCGGCCTAATGACCGTCATAATCCCTCAAGAAATAGAAATATTACTGACAACATTGTCTACTTACACTATACTAAAGTGTGAGTGTATGTGATATTCACTCATATGAATTTGGTTAAATTGGGTGTTTAATAATTCAATACTTTATTTATTAATTCCCTTATATTTTCTTCTCCATATGAAAAAGATTTTGTAATTCACAGCCCTAAATAACCTGAAGAATCTGATATGGAAGTAATATTCTGGTTGATGTATTAACTTACTAAAATTATAGTTTTTATTTTGAAAGATAATATAATATTACTGAAATTATGTTTAATAGTTATGCTTAAAAAATATTTTGCTTTTATATAATTATGTTGTGAAAATAACAAAACACAAAATAAAAATTACATACCAAGTAGTTGCAGTTTTTTATTTTCACGGGTTCTCGTGAAAGAATGTACTTTAAATAATGCTAAGTAAATGTCATATAAATAGTTTCATTTAAATAATCGTCATACATTTTATTTAATATAGCCTTTCTAAAAACGAAATAACTGGGGTTATATTCGCAAGAGAAAATGCCGTGAAATTCGCTCAGCCCCAAATGGAATAATTTTATCTTCTGATTATATTAATAGACAATATCTTCTTGCGTTGCGAAAAACTCCCCGAAACCTACTCCTCCCTATCAAAGGCATAATCTGTACAAAGAATCGACTGTCCGATAAGACTTTGATCCTACCACGGGTTTGACTACAATTATATTACTAAAGGTGTAAACAAAACCTTGTTATGACCGAAAAATTGATCAAAGGATTTACTCACGAATTTACGAAGTTACGATTTCCGTTGTTTTAAACCCAATACTAAAAAGAAAAACTGTTTTGTTGCTGTAAGTTTTTTTTTCGCAATAAAAACTTTTTGACTATTTGCTTAGTTTTTACTTTGGTGATGTTATGCATGGTTAAAATTTGTCTGCGTTTTGGTGCCAATAATTTTTGACAAGATTGGCATTGCTCTATGCGGAGACTTCCTGAAGTTTGTCATTCAAACGTTGCACCATGGCTTCTATTTCACACTGTACTTGATCTCTACTAGCCCGAGTAATCGGCAGATATCTTTCTATAACTATGCTGTCTATGGGTACGCTACGTGGCACGTATCTGCTGCATATTAAGGATCTGTTGAAACAGATCCTTAATATGCAGCAGAAAAATAAATTGCAGAAACAATGGACTTCTGAGGTACTCCGGCATTTAATGTTAAGGGTTCCGGGGAACAGCCGTCGACAACTACTCGGAGAGATCTCTGGCTCAGAAAGTTTGTTACCCAGCCGATCAGACTAGGAGATATAATTTACGCTGGAATATTGCTTTTAAAACTCGCATGCCAGACCCTGTTAAATGCCCTCGAGACATCCAGAGAGACGGTGTCCGCTTCCGTTCTTCTAACTGGCTCGCCTAAAATGTGTTAAGGTCTCGCCAAAGGTCTCCAATGGACCTATTTCGGCGAGGCCCGTACTGTTGGTGACTGAGGAGATCGTTACCTTCTAGGTATGCTAGAAGGTGCGAGTTCAATACACACTCCATAATCTTACAGAGTATGGAGGTGATGTAAATCGGTTTATAATTGGCAGGATTGGTACGACTGTCTTTTCTGGGCACCTGAGCATGTCCTGAGCAGAATGGCTGATATACCATCAGGACCACTGATTTTGTTTACATCTAAACGACACAATTCTCTCCAAACTTCTTAATTCGTGATACATTCGTGATGAATATCGTAGTGAGGAAGATGTGCTAAAGGATCATTGCTAGTGTTTAGGTGCAAATAATTAGCAAACAGAGAAGCAAATACATTTGCTTTCTCAGTTGCTGTATAAGCCAGGGATCCATCCGGCCATGAGCAGGCAGTGAGGATTGGCAGAAGTTAGACTCAATCGCTTTGGCAAGAGACCAGAAAACTCGACTACTATTATATGGTCTGATAGAGAAGCTCACCATTCTTAGCGATTCTATCGAGACGAGCCTTTCGCAGTGCCTTTTTGTAAGACTTTGCAGCTTGGTTAAAGGCTCTCTTTTTTGTATTTACATCCGATGATTTGCGGCTTGCAGCATCAGCCCAAATAAGGTATGCCGAATGTTTTCGGCCTTAAGCATGGCCACATTCGGCATTAAGCCATAGGCAAGATTTGCCACCGATGGGTACGTCAGCAAAAAGCATGGAGTATTTCCATTGCCAGACGCACCACACCGGATAAAGCATCCGCGCAACTCCAACGATCCAAAAAAGAGAAGCGGACCTGCCGCCAAGAATAAGACGCAAAAAAGTGCCGCATCTCACAGATTTCACCAGACAGTAATCGGAAGTTTCCAAGGGGGAGGTGACCTCTACACGTTACCTGTCCGGTTCAGTTCTCAGCAGAAGGTCCAGGTAATTGGCTATATAGCCCACCACATCTGGTGCCCTTGTCGCTTGCTTCACAAGCTGAAAGAGGTCCAAAGACAACGCAACATTCCGCGCTCCTCTTCCAGTATAGTCCCCAAGAAAGACGAGCTACGCTGAAGGGTACTGATGCAAAGCCATATCATCAGCCTCACCGAGATATTTAAACAATCTAGTATTCTCCTGGTCACCACTGTGCGAACGGTAGACATAAGAATATAAGATTTTTAGTTTCCTGTGTCTACTAAAACCCATAAGGAAGAAAAAGAGAGGTCTTAAAGGTAATGGAGACGCATGGACGAAAATTGTGCTGTAACGTATATCTGGGGTAATCCAGGTGCGCAGCCCTCAAAGGACATTGTATCTGCGTCTCCGTCAAAAAGAACATGTGCTGTTGCTCTGTCTTCAGATGGTGATGGACGAGTAAGATATTAAATTGCAAGCCCCTTATATTACTGAGGTGCCTTTAAATGACGAGTAGTTCAACCGCTGTAAAAACTTTTTGTTTTGTCTTTCTTTACAAAAAAAAAATGAAATGTGAATAGGGATGAGAAACGGCAGTTGGTTCGAACTTCGAAGTTGGTTAAGTTATGCCACTGGGTTAGCCTGGAGACTGCGGGGTCTCAAGAACTCCCCAGGGATCGCCATCGGTCCTCTTCGCCTGGTCGCCAGCCAGCACGATGGAGCCGCCCAGGGATTTTTGTAGCTGGCGGGGCAGCCTTACGTGGGTTGCTAATATACTCATTATCTGTTCGCTGGTCCCCAAATATCTGCGGGGCCAGCGAACAGCCGTAGCTTCTGATCCCGCTATCCTCCTCGACTAGACACCTGACAAAACAGCAACTCGATGTCAAACCGGTTCTCCAACGCACCGCAGCTGTTCAGACCCATTTCTCATAAACTGCTACATCGACCAACGATCCGGAACACGACTAGGTCGCTTTGCGGCACGATTTTGGCCATAGGTTGGTAACTTTGCTGGCGTCCCGATATCATGGTCTACCACCGAAAAATGATATGGTTCCACGATTTGGCATCGAGTTATCGAGTTAATTACTTTTGGTAGACAAATAATGTATTTGTCATTCGAGTTTAAGTAGTAGGAGCTTTGTGGCCAGGTAAAAAAATGACACAAGAAGGTCGGAAGCCAATTTTCCCCGGTTCGTAGAAATTAGGTTTTTAAGGAAACACTTATAAAATCTGATATTCATGCAATATTTGTTATTGGCTTTCTCAGTTATTATATACATAACTGAGGTTTGAATTTGTAATAACAAAAGTGTATTGCGAGAAGTTTTGGGCAAATAGCTATAGTTAAAATAAAAACAGTAAATTGAGCTTTACATCCAGTCGTAGAGAAAGCCATTGTATTTATTGGGGGTTTAGCTTTAAACTGATTCCTTTCTATATCTTCAAGTTATCTTTAATTTAGCAGATGAACTTACTCTGATTTACCACTAACTAGAATGTAAGCAATCATTTTTTAGAATTAACAATCACACTGAATTCATTTTATGTAGATATTTTTTAATTATAATTACTTTTAGAAAACTGGACGGTTTTAAAAAAATAGAAAAAATAAAGACAAACACTGATTAGGGATATTAGTTTTAGAATGATATATTTTATAATAAGCTCTAAAACCTTTTAAATCTGAATTTCCTTAACAAAAACAGTATTTTGAATTTAAAATATGACCAAACCCAAAATTCAATATATATTCAACCAATTTCAAATATTTCAGGAGTATACTCAACAATTCACCCATATTTGCAATATATAAACACAAAATTATTTTCATTTCTCATTTTATGCGCCGAAGGCAAAATATGTAGCACTTTGTGGCAATATGAACATTAGTCGTTTTTGTCTAGCGTTAGTCGCACTATATCTACTAAAATAATTATTAAATACATCAAATACATCTTGAATAACATCTATAATATATTATTGATAATGTTATTACTATATGTCTACTCGTAAAACACAATAAATGACATACATACAGACTTAGAATCTACTTATTTCTAACATTTAAAAAACTTGAAGAAAATTTTTCGTCGTGTCGTAAATCTGTATTTATAATAAAATATTCACAACTTCCAAGTGAGAAATCGCTGTTATCGACGAATTGCAGTCGCTTGCTGAGTTTTTTGCGGTCGTTTGTTTCCCGCTGCAACGTACTAAGTTACATTTTTATGGCCGCCGGGGGAAAATTGTCAAGTGTTTAAGTTAGTTTTTATTTCAATTTCTTTTACGTCAATACAATATTTTAATGGCTATAAAAATATATTTTTATTATTGTATATTTTCTTAAGACTAGCTGTCACCGGCGGATTCATCTGGTCCCACTCCTCCGATTGAAATAATTAGCTATCTATTATACTTAAATTGTATACAAACCGACATGTTAATAGTTTTAAATGAAACAATTGCCCTAAACAAATGTTTGTATTTGCCGTGGAAATTTGTCAATAATCCCAAAATTTAGATTATAAATCAATACCATACTAAATTTTATTAGATTATATAGTGATTATTTTACATAAAGTGATTCATAAAGGACTTTGTTGCGTTCTATATATTTATTCATTGTTATTTTCAAATGTTTATTTAACAACTAAAACAAATTATGATGCGCTCCAGAAAAACAATTACAGACTAATTATAATATAATCTATTGTTATCTGTATATGTACCGAACACAAAGCGAGTAGGTTTTTAATAATAATATTTGGTCTACAAATTGAACCTCATTATTATTTTATTACATTAATGATATATATATATATATATACATCTGTATGTTTGTAGTTATATAATAATTATATGGTGTTGTGAATGGTTTTAGTACTCCTAATTATAAGACTGATAATAACTGGGTTTGATAACTATTGCCTTTAATTAAACAGTTCTACAACAATGCTATTCTAAGGTAGTAAATAACTTTAACGAAGAAATTTGCTCAATAAATCGACTATATGTTTATGGACAATAAAATTATTTATTTTTTTAAAAATAACACTAAGTAATGGATTTTTTTTTATATATGGTTTGTCAAAAAAAATAAGTAACGGAAATTAGGTACATAGTCGATATGATTATTCATGTTTTATATTTGCCATAGATTATAAAATTAAGAGCATTAAATATAACAAATATTTGAAAGTATCTATAAACATGTATAGCCAGGTTAAGCTTATTTAAACTTATATAAATATAGAATGAAAAATAAACCGATGCGGGCAGGGATTACCCTTTTTCCCGTCCCGTCACGTTTTCCCAGAGGTCGCAGGTTCGAATCCCTGCCCGTATTGGCTTATCTTTCTTTCTATATTTATATAAATTTATATATAATAAGTATTTATTTCATTTATTGTTATTATACAGTATTGATATTATTATGAACATATCCTCTGAAACAATGTATTACTATTGTTGTTATTATTATTAATTCATTGGTTATTGATAGGTATTCGAACTATAACGATCAAGATGGGTAATGTTCATCTTAATAGTGATAAATAGCATATGAGTGGTGTGGCGAGAGTGTTGTTTAAAGGACAGACGTAAGTGATACTTAGTCTGGTAATAAATATTGATATAAAAAAATAAATTAAAAACCCCCGATACAAAAAAGTCCTCTAAAAAGGATAAAAATATACGACGATGGTGTCTATTTTACGAAGTTTATCATTGCGGACTTAGACTATACGATTGGATATCGTAATTTCTTTATTTGCTTTAGTAACTTACTTGCATTTTAATATCTTCCTTTATCAAACGGCCCCCCGACGCAATGTCTTCAATAAGTACATGCATAATAGTATTATTTTTATTCTTTTTAGAGATTTTTTTTGTATCGGGTTTTTTTTTAATTTTTAATTAAATTTTTTTAACTTAATTTTTCGTCAATATCTTGGAGACGACTCTTTCTATTTGAACTAATCATAGCTAAGAACCATCTCTATGAACAAAGGTTTCGATTAAAAAAAACCGCATTCAATTCATCAAAATCCGTCCATGCGTTTGGCCGCTAAATTGCCACAGACAAACACACAGATACACAGATACAAGGTCAAAGTTATAACACCCCTTTTTAGTCGGGTATTAATAAAAAAAAACAATACTACATTTGTATTTGGAATCTGTCATTCTTCTATGAATATTTTTTTCTTAGTTTAGCGACAAGCGGTGTAAACATTTTCAGAATATTAAAATTGAATATGGTGATAAAGATAACGAAATTGATGTGATATTATTACACAAAGTAGATGTGGAGCCAAAATTACTATTTTGAAACAATTTAACAGCTTAGTATTATTTGAATGTTCTTGTATTAAGCTCTTGATAGGTAATTTCAAAATATCTGTGTTTGTATCAGAAAAAGATTTGTTTGTATCAAAAAATAAATTAAGATTTCTGAAAACGTGGAAAATATTGTCAGAAATACAAAATCTTGTCTGAGAGCAAAAAAAAATCTCGTGATATGAATAAAACACCAGAATCATGCTATGTGTGTGTAAAAACAGACTTAGTATTTTAAAAGGGGCCTATAAGAGACGTTTTGATAATTATTTAACTGATAATTTAAAAAATGAATAGGGTTATAAAATTAAAACTACTTATTTAGAGGTACCAAAGAATACAGACGCCCATAGAAGCTCGTAAGTGGACTTTTAGTGTATTCATTATTATATCATACACATAGTGTGATCATTTTGAAGGAGCTTTATATATTTCTAATGTTATTGTATTCATGTTTAAACTAACATATATAACGGTAATAAATGTTTTATACTATAAAAAAAATAAGCTGGTTGTGATGGAATAAATACAATAATCATTAATTCTTAATATATAATATAGGTGTCGTATATAAATATCATGCTTTTGCAAAAGAACATACCATTAAAAACCCAGAAATATAAAATGTATATTATGGAGACTATACAAATTAAGTTTATTGAAACAAAGATTTCAAGAAATTGAACTAAAGCTGACACCAAAATTATATAATTGTATCTGCAAAGTGACAAAATACAAATATCATGTTACTAAATTCCTAAATTACATTAGCCTAAAATGAAATTCATCATCAAATGTCTTCCAACTCTAGTTAAATTATCAACAGATAATGTTGCCAAGTTCTGAGAATTAAATTACATTCAACGTACACTTTAGACCGCGGCTGGACCACTAATTGTTCTCGCTATTTCAGGTCTTAATCCAAATAAAGACACCACAAGTGTAAATGTATATAATGGTGTAGAAGTTTTTGTGATATTTATAATGATTTATAATAATAATAATATCAGGACAAATTACACACATTGATCTAACCCCTAAGTAAGCAATTTATTTGCTTGTGTTAAGGGTGTTAGACAACGATACTATTACATAGAAATACACATATAAATACTGACAATATATTTAATAAACAACCAAACCCAGAAACACAGACATCTATGCTCATCACATACATGCCTGTCTCCGCCGGGAATCGAACCCGAGCCCCATTGCGCCGTGACACGTTAGGCGTCTGCGCTAAACACTCGACTAACGGGGCGGCAATGATTCTGTAATTATAAAGTTTGGTACAATCATAATTAACATGTAGCTATTATAATGAAGACACTTTTGTTATACTAGAAACAATTTGTAAAATACAATAAATAAATAAATGTTTTTTTAAATATAAAAGTAAGTTAAAGATGAATCAAAAGTCCCAGATGTGTTTTTCGTTTTGTTTCCTCCCAATGAGATCGTTGTTTTTATAAGAAAACTTCCAAATCAAAGGCCAATGTGACTTTTCGGATAATATTAAACTCCAGGGCCCTTCCGATCAAACTTGTTTAGTAGACACAACAAATACACACACTTTACAAGAAACTTGTAATATGATGTAGCGAAAGTATTTTGATCAGTTCAAACATAAGACATAAGCGATTTTATTAAATATTTTCTCCGCCGTATATAATACAGATGTATTAAAAATATTATGCTTTCAATAGTCCCATAGTTTCTATGTACTTGTAAATTCTACAAAAACCGTTTTCGGATAAAATAAAAAAATAGAACAGAATCTTGTAGTTTTCTATGTTTGT
Source organism: Napeogenes inachia (assembly GCA_959347355.1). Lineage (NCBI taxonomy): Eukaryota > Metazoa > Arthropoda > Insecta > Lepidoptera > Nymphalidae > Napeogenes > Napeogenes inachia. Next base: position 19,706,380 of record OY365801.1, on the reverse strand, counting down.
ACATGACGGACTTAAATGGAGTGGAGACTCCACACGGACCTTATCACATTAAAAACAAAGGTGGACACCTTCAAAACTCGCATCGGGATGAGAATTCATCTCAAATTTAATACAATGGCCAATTAAACTTGCAAAATCCGAGTGGATTGACACCAACGACACAATCAACGCTGTCCCGTAGGACCACAAATCGATCAAGCTAACGCGATTGATATAGATTATCCGATAGATAGGATATTAATTATAAATGAACACTAAATTTAGGATGGGTTAAGGCTTAAGGTTATAAATAAATTTAGTTCAGTTTTTGCAATGTATTATCTTATATAACTTAAGATAAACATAGTCTATTAATTTATTTTCTTGGAGATTGCCTAATTCTTAAGATAAGACAATACAAAATGATATAAAAACCATTCTAAAATTCTATATAAATATCCCAAGATATTATTCATAGTATTAAAATTAAGAAATACGTCATATATGTTGGTTCTACTAACATATCATATTACTGGTTTCCAATTAAGTATAATACTCTTTAAAAATAATTTAAAAGATGACAATATTCTTGTACTTACATAAATGAGCGAACGTTGGTACATTTGATATATAATATTATTATTGCATATAAAGAATACATTTCTTACTAGCTATGCCTGCGACTTCGTACGCATAGATTCCGATTTCGAAGACACATACACATATACAGTTTTTGCGTGTAGGAGTATTTCTTGTTCATTGTTAAATATATTTTTTTAATCATATTATTGAGTAGGTAGTCCAATTACGTATTTTTTTTGGAAGAAAATCTAAATTCAAAATATCTTTATTCAAGTATATTCATTTATACGCACTTTTGAATCGTCAATTACATTAAATTGGTCAGTATTGTCAGTCTGTGAGTAAGCTACCACTAGCTCGGAATACTGTTTTACTGAGAAGAGCTGGCCAGAAACTCAACAGTTGCTCTTTTTAAATGTAATCTAACCATGTTTGACTTATACATTATAACACCAATCCTGCAAATGAGTCAATGACCCAAGTTCCACATATTTCAATCATCCAAAAACTCTTGAACGTTATAGTAAGATTTATTTAATAATATACCTTTAATTTTATATTTAAAACCAAGAAAAGGAAGATCTAAGATATCTTGTGGCATTTTATTATATATGCGTATACTCAAGCCCATTAAGGATTTCTTAACTTTTTGAAGTCGAAACTTAGACGTTACGAGCCTATTTTAATTTCTGGTATTGATCGTATGTCTGTCGCTGTTGTTATTATAGTCATTTAAATTTTGGCGTATATATAGTAAGTTAGTAAAAATGTATTGAGAAGCAACCGTAAGAATACCGATTTCTTAAAAATTTCTGCTTAGGAAGTCTCTAGCTTTTAGGTAACGTATAGCTCGTTTTTGTAAAATAAATATAAAATTAATTTCGGCAGCGCTGCCCCATAGTAAATTACGATATGACAATATACTGTGAAAATAACTAAAATAAACGAGTCGAGCCATATAACCATCTGTTAATTGTCTTTCTTTTTTAATTGCAAAGACGGCAGACCTGAGTTTGCTTGCGAGTTTCGAGAGATTGGGGTTCCACTGGAGCTTTCTATCTAGAGTTATACCTAAGATAGTTGTCGAGTCAGTCAGTTCTAACACTTCATTGTTAAGGAGTAAACTACAATTTTGACTTTGACATTAGCAAGTGTAAATTTGTTTTTAGTTTTCTTAGTATTTAAGACCAAATTAATAATTTCGAACCATTGAAGAACACGTGACAGAGTATAGTTAAAGTTGTCAAATTATCTTTTTTACGATGAACTTAAAAATAAGCGAGGTATCATCAGCAAAAATACAATGTCACATAGCCCTTTTACGTAAAATGGCAAATCATTCATATAGAGTAAAAATAAGAAAGGGCCTAGAATCCTTGTGGAAGACCCATTTTTAGGTGAGATCCAACCGATTTACAATTATTTACATCAACCGTCTGAACACTTTAATTCAAATAAGAGGCAATAACATCAAGCGCAGCACTACGAACACCATAGTGATTAAGTTTGTATAGTAATGTTTGATGGTCCATGCAATCAAAGGCTTTCGTTACGATTGCATTCTGTGACGTTTCCCATGCGTCTTAAATGTCCTTAAGAATCGCGGCATCCGCATCAGTCATTGATTTGCCTTTGGTGAAACCATATTGTTCATTATGCATGATTTCATTGCTATAAACAAATTCTGACGTTTGGTTTAGAATAATTTTGTTTTAAAGATTTTACTTAAAGTAGGTAACATAGAGATAGGCCTATAATTAAAGCAAGGGAACTACTTTACTATTTTTCATTAAACCTGGGAATGTCGGTACATTTTCAATACATTTGTTAAAAATTGAGGATAGTTGCGGAGCAATAACATATATATGTAATAGTTTTTAGTAATTTTATTGACATACTCCAAAGATCAACGGTTTTTTTCATATTTAGATTTCTAAAAGTTTTAACAATTTTATATGATGTAACAGGTTTAAAAACAAAACATTTATTACTAACTCTTACGTTATTCGTCAATTCGACGATTACAACACAAGGTGAAGAATTTAAAGTATATTATTATTCCCTGACGGGAGGACTATCAATATATATTATCAATACGTACTATCAATATACGCCATCAATATGTACCATTAATATGTACGATCAATATGTACTATCAATATGTACTATCAATACGTACTATCAATATGTACCATCCAAATATACCATGAATACGCACTATCAATATATACTATTTGAAAATCAATTTATTAAATTGTTATTAAATATAATTGTTATTATTAAATTTGATTTAGAAAATCAATTATATATTAAATAAAATACATTTTAAATTACTATCCTACTTAATACTATGAAGCTTTACATCTAAAATATATTATACCCCGGACTTGAAGTACAAAACTACTAAGTATGAAACCGGTTCTTACCTGTAATATAAAAAATAAAATAGTTTTGAAAAAATGTCTTATCGCAATGGTAACTTTATTTGTTAACCGATAAAGAAACACAAAATATACAGTGAATCCCATGACAATATATTCCCGGAAACTGCATCCAAATCGATTAATCCGTTTCTGAGATTAGCGTGCACAAACATATAGAGATATGCAGACATACAGACGAAGAGATAAAATGAAAAAACATTGTTTTGGGTTCTCTTGTATAATGGTCGCCATTATGTTTTTTTTAATATTTTACATGTACAGACAGCGACCACTTACAGTTTTATTATATGCCTAAAGATAGATTTCTGGAGCACATAAGATACATACATCTTTTAATAGAGTGAAGAGTGTGTAATAAAAATTAAGAACTAAATGTTACTCAGAGTGAAGCTCAATTCCTATGTATAAAAGTTTGCATTAGCTATTTTTTTTTCGTGTTGCGTACACAACTAAAAGACCAACAGATAAACAGACATTTATTTTTAAAATGTTGAAAAAGGGGTTCTGTTCCTGGTATTTTTTTTTTAATATTTTAAAGTACAAGGGCTACTTCTCTACAGATTTATTACATGTATAGATATAGTAGCAATTAATAAGATTTGCATGGTACTTATTCTGTGATTGATTTAAATTAAATTTACTTTTTTATTTCTTAAACGATTTAGATGAAATAAACACTAAATATTAAGGGAAAAATATTACAAAATACTCCCGAAAACTGCATTCAAAATGGTTATGCCTTTTCTGAGATTAGCGTGCACAAACATACAGACAAACAAACAAAATGAAAAACCATTGTTTTGGGTATTCTTGCACTTATAAAGGCCATCATGTTTTTCTTTAAATATTTTCCATGTACAGAAATCGATCAGTGACAATTTTATTATATGTATAGAAGATGGTGTCTAATTAAAACGTGTGTATATTTTAAAAGATCATTTTAAATATTTTAAAACCTATAAAAACCAACTAGATCCCTACACAAGCACAACAATAAAAATCTAATACCAATAACAAATCTGAATACATTTTGATTAAAGTATAAAAGTGTGATAAAGCGAACATTTAGTTCAATCTATATTTTTTTTTTTAATGTTTTTTTACAAGTTATTAATCAAGTAGATCCAGTGCTAGTACTGGATCAATTTGTATTCTTTTGTTAAAATAATTTATGATCGTTTTTTTTAGACTTTAACCTAAAAATAATGGAAATACCAAAAGGCTCTGGCATTCTAGACCATCTCCAACAAACTCAGCCGGTTGCATTTTTTAAGTTTCTGTTATTACATAAATTTGATAATACAATATAATATATTGATATGGTCAGGCTACCTGGCGTAACTCCAACCAGAACTGGCAATTGGGTGCAATATGAGATGTTATCGCAAAGGTTGCGCTTTACATAATGCATTCGTGCTGCCCCCGATAACGTTGTAAAATATGTGAGGGGTAAGGCTTGTTGTACATTATAGTTGCGAGGCGATGATTTGCTTTATGCTACTCATATTATATGATATGTATATGTTATAAGAGTTTATATTAGGTAGCAATAATATTTGATAATTCAAAAGTTACTTTTACAATATGAATATCGTCATAGTATCTAGCTTAATTCTGAAACCGATTAATATTCAATCTCCTCTATGCACTCTCCACACTAAACTCACAAAGACTCGGCCAGCACCTGAGTAGCCCGTGAATAGTTTAACGTAACTCTATAACTCAAAAAGTTTCACTAAAGTTGATACATATTGTATTGAACACTCAAATAGTTTTGGAAAATGAAATTTAATATTTAATAGAAGTTTTAATTTAAAACATGAAAAATATAAATGACACAAATAATAGTCACCAGATGACATCAGATCAGGTATAAATAATTTATACAAAAGAAATAATTGTTTGTGATAATTAAAATATCGGGAAGTGATTATAAAAAAGTTCGCCCTAATTCTGTGTGCTTTTGACATCTATAAGACAACACCACTTACCATCGCGTAGACAGTTTATTTGTATGTTAGCAAAAAAAAATGTTTTAGTCATGATTATGAAAAATATAATTTTAAAAATTCATTACATAGTATAAAGCAAAGTCGCTTCCCGCGTCTGTTCCTACGTCTGTATGTATGCTTAGATCTTTAAAACTACACAATGGATTTCGATGCAGTTCAGTGATTCAAGAGAAAGGACTATATGTATAATAATATGCTTAATATATCAGAGAACCACTGGTAATTTCAAGATTTCTAATGCGAAGTCGTAAACAAACACATCGTTTTAGAGGTAGATCAAAATAATGTACTAATATATGATTATCTCTAGGGATAACCCATAATAGCCAATTTTTACCTTTGAATTTTTACGAGAAATAATGCCTTATTTACGAAACGATTTCAAGCAATATAGCATTAATCCTTATCTAATTAAATACCTTAAATATATTTTACATTTAATATGGAACAAAATAGCCCTTTACATCATGTAAAGAAAAAAGTCCGACTTTAAAAAGTACATCTTAATATATATAAATTACGTGTCACGTTGTTTGTCCGCGATGGACTCCTAAACTACTTAACCGATTTTAATCAAATTTGCACACCGTGTGCAGTTTGGTCTAACTTGAAACATAGGATAACTTACATCTTAATTTTAAGTCGGTTTGTCGAGATGGTTCTTAGCTATGTTTGATCGAAATAGAAGCAATCGTCCCCAAAATTTTATTGGTGCTGGCGAAAGGTTTTTATACAATATTTATAGTATAAACCTAAACAGGGGAAATTAGTGTATTCGTAGGTTAATTTAGTACAACATTGAAAAAAGTGAAATAATTTAAAAAAACAAAAAAAAAAAAAACTCCGATACTAGATGACGTCTAAAGAGGATAATATTATTATGTACTTATGGAAGTCGTTACGTTATGGGACCTTTGTACGTACGTTGATGAGTGTCGATTTTACAAAATTTTCGGAGCTATTGAATGAGGTCTTTGACTATACGATAATATCAAAATATTGTTATTTCGTTATTGGCCTTGATAAATTTACTTGCTTTTTGAATTTTCCTTTACTTAGCAGTCTGGGGTTTTTAAATTTTTATTTAAATTTTTCTAATACCGTGACTTTTTAAATAGTTTGCTTCAATATAATTGGTATATCCAATACCTTAGCAACCACAGCAACGCGTGGCCGGATCTGCTAGTAGTAATATAAATTTTGAGTTTGAGGGCGTTAAAAATGGCTTTTTTAAATGTTCAGTGTTGAAAAATGATTTAATGCATATAGTCAACTGAATGTCTAATGCATATTATTTAGCATTTAAAATAGTTTTTTTTTTTATATAACCAGACCTGCAAGTTGATGGTCAAAATAACCTCGATTGTGTAGCTCAGAATTTCTCAAGTTTACATGGTCATATTTTGATTATGTTCAATTAAAATCTATAATTGTGATATACAGTTAGAATGGTTATTAAGTACTGTGTTTAAAAAGTATTTAACTGGATGTTTAAGTAAAAACATGGAAGGTATACAAAATTACAGTATCTAATATTGTATCCTTATTAAAAACTTTAAATAGATTTTTGGCAGTTAGTGATGTCTACCGATGTCGTAATTTTGATAGTAACACTTGAAACAAGTCATATAGAAGCCAATTCAAAATAAAAGGAAAAGGAGAATCGTTTCACTACGAATTCAAGGCATGCGAAACCGCGGGCAAAAGTTAGTTTTTATATAATTTTAAATGAATATGCCATTCTATTTTTAAAATTAGAATACTATAAAAAACGCTTATTTATATCATTACTTGTAGTAGATGGTCAATCTTACTACATTTATGTATACACTAGGCTATTTAAAATCAAGATTTGTAGGCTTTATCGCTTTGCTAGGATGCATGAGTGTGTAATGTGTAGGTATTTAAAAACTTAATGAGAATTGTAACAAAAGACATACAAAATATTTATAATAGACAGCCTAAAGTTTCTTCTTGTTATTCAAATCGAGTTGAAACAGCCGTAAACCAGTTTAATCCAGTTTGATATCGTTGCCAGTACTTTTCTTTAACATTTTGAGTAATTCTAAATTCCTTGAAAACGTTATCAGATTTTGACAGAGATTAATGAATAATTCTCGAAACTTCCGATTTGTAAAACTGTTTTACTACATTAGTCTTATATCCTTCAATAATCTTAAATGAATGAATTTAAAATAATTAGGCATTATATTAATTTGGTTTTTGTCATATAGCTACTCTTTAATTCTGTAAATATTTGAGAAAAAAAGTTTATTTGCTTGATACATTTACTTTTTTAAAATTTAATAATTTTAGTAGTGAAAAAATAAAAAAGTATTTTTTTAATAGCATTTTTTTAAATTGTGATTTTACCTTTACGAAATAATATTTATTGCTCATCAGTAAGTATTTTAAATATTTCTTAAACTTCAATTCAATTGAATTAATTTATATAAAAGATGGCGAAAATTCACATATATTAAGGAGTAAAAATTTATTTAGAAGATTGTTACCGGGTAAATTAATGTTATATAAGTGAATACAATACTAATGTATAAAATTTAAGTACAAAAGCGTTTTTTTCTAAAATTTTCTAATAGATGAGACCTCTCGACTACTTATTCTGTTAAAGTAATTAATACTAGTTATATATAAAATACCTATAACTATAAATAACTGTACTATTTTAGTGAAATACAGAAGCTTTTATAAAAATGAAGTTACGGTAAATATTTGCAATAACTCACTTTAAAACTTGAATAATGCCGGTGGGAGCGTTTTGAATTTCACTGGCATTAAACTACAGTCAAACTGAAAATTAGGAAATCAGCGCCAAATTCTAGAAGTGTATTTAATATTAACTTAAATGTTAATGGTAGCTTTAAACATAATAGAGTACTTCTGGTCTTTCCTAAAATAGTTCATACCACATTTATAGCACCTTTATTAAATTCAAACGCAACAGGTTATTTTTGATTTCATATAATTTACTACTAAGAATTTCAGTGTCAAAGTAAGAATTAATTAAACATAACTTAAACACGGCATCATTTTTAGAAGGTTATAATGACTGATATGATAAAAATTCAAATATATAATAAGTCAGTAAGAATCAAGTGTCTGTACATTAAATATTTTTCCAAAAAACTGATAGGGGGCGATTAAAGATAAATAACAGAAATCAAAAAAACATTTTTTGGATTTTTTGTCGGTCTGTCTCTCTATCTGGTACGTTATAACTTAGAAAATACTTAACAGATTTGAACGTGGTTTTCACAGGTGGATTATATATAATCTGGAGCGTTGTCAAAACTTGTTTCGTTAAAAACGGATAAGGAAAAAAAAGTTATGGTCAATTTAAAATTTACTTCAAGCAGTGTTTCAAAACTTTTAAACAGAATTGAATGCGGTTTAGGTAAACGTATTTAATTTAGATAACGCTAGAATTTCTACTTTATTTTATCTGAATTTTACAAACAAATTGGATATGAGTATATGCCCATTTTAAATTTAGTTACATAAAATCTCATTAGCTGGCGCTGACTTTTTTAGAACTCGCTATGATTATGTTTTTGCATATGGTATAGCAGTTTGAAATTCTACAAAAAATATTTAATTAAACATTACTCAAAAACATAATATTTGGTAGAAATTATTTCGTATTCATATGCTTTATTACGTATAGCTGCAATAAGTGACCTACACGCAGGCAACAGCTAGTAAATAATAAAAGGTATAATAATACTTTATAAAAAGTTATTTAAAATTGAAACCTATTGAAAATTTCCATGATTATTTGAATTCCTTAACCTAATAATTTATCTTCCTACCAGATTCCGACTATACTGGGCCGATTATATATTTAAAGATTTATTCTTTCATTTCATTTTAAAGGTAGTAACTTAATAGAACAACATTTTTAAAACTTCATTATAAGAGGGGATTAAATAGGGTTCTTAAAATGTCACTTATTCATAAACCCATGAAAAAAGCGATTATATATAGAATGCTAAATTTATTAAAGTACACAGCGATAAGGTAGCACATTTGATAGAACAACGAAACGGTTATCTAGAGTTTCTAAATATTTTCAAATAAAAAGTTATTGCGAACGATCTGTGGACGGTTTAGGTAAACAAATCGTTTAAAGGAAATAAATCGTTAACCATTGTATAATATTATATTTCATCGTTTTAGAAATAAGTTAAAGACCTCTTTTGTCAAGTTTATCAGTAATTGTTTTCCCCTTATTTTGGGAATGCCTCCCCTATTTGAAACAAAGCCTCATTATCCGCTACTTTGAAAGCAGATTTTGCAAATCGATGAACAATTTAAGATTTCATCTTTTTATTGTTGCTATGAGTATGTTCTTTATCTTATTATATTTGTACATTATTTATATAAAGAAAGAATATAGATATAAATAAATCATGTCAATGACACATGATCACCAACCAGTTCTTGTCCAAATTATTTGGTGGCGGCAATAAGTCAATACCTTCTACGCCCTCTTATCATACGTAATTTATTGAAGACTTGCTTCTTTATCGTATCATTCTGGCATTCATGGCACTCTATCCATGATTTCTTACTTCGCCTTATTTTTTTAAAGTAATTATATTTCGACAAACGGCTATTTTTCTTTTTCCTGTGAATCAGTGAAGGTTCTTTCAAACTTCATTTTATGTACTCATTTCTTACTTTTATTTATTTATTTATTTATTATATATGACACACGTAACAGTTTAACTTACTTTAACTTCACGCAATACATAGATATCAATATTCATATTTTAGCTTTTATAAATTCCTTTCATAGCCCAGCGTTCTGATCTACACAACAGGGTCCAAGAACTGGTTTTAACTTGTTATGTTTCAGTCTATAAAAATATATTGATCATTTCAGTCTATAAAAATATATTTAAATTGATATTCCCTTGCCACCATTTTTTCCACGTACCTTTGATCCTGCATTAAAGACTTTGACCAAATTTGCCATCATTTTAAACAACTAAGCCAAGATGCTGAAAGTAGCTTCAAACTGATAAGGGATCAAACAAATGTGTACAGTTTTTATGCTTATTGATTCTTAAACTGATATTGTCACTTTATTCCCTTTCTGTGGATCTGACAGCCGTCCTCACAGACATTAACAATGTCGTCAACAAACAGTATACACCAATGTCTTATGTCAAATCACAGATGGATGGGTAACGAAACCCATCCGTCCGTCTATAAAAATGTAAGGGTTTAATATCAACCAGATGACGTTGGGCCACTGAGACACTAAAACTGTAGGTCTTACAGAAATTCGTTTATTTCATTTAATTACTTATAATTAACAGGCATATTTTTCTATCAAGGCCCCTCAAACAAATAGTATCATATGATGTGATGGTACCGGTAAAGAGATGCTATTACCAGTACTCTGCTTTTTCGAAATTCCTATGCCTATATTTTTCGCATTATTGGCGAAAAGAAAATAAGGCACCTTGAACCTGCATGAACTCGAATTTATTTTGGGTTATCTCAATTTATACACCTGCATTCGGTTTTTGGTAACTTTTTTTAATAATGTCATATTGTTTGAGATGAGTTTCATTCCTCAGTAATTGTTGCACAGCACCCATCATGTAAAGATAATCACAAAAAAACCTCATTTCCAATGTTTCATGCTTTGCAATGCGTTTCTTATTTTCCTACTTATTAGTATTACCGTATCCATTGTTATATTCAACGTGTCCAAATTTACAACTTCATCTTCCATCGGTCCCGATGATTTTTCTTTCATCAAGTTTACTTTATTTTTTGTGTATTTTGTGATACATGAAACTGCCTTAGATAGTGCAGTCTCTTATTTATTTTTATTTTTATACGATCTAGGGCAATGCTTGACTACATTCCACCTGATGGTAAGTGGAATGTAGTCTTAGATGGTAAGGCGCATTGCCCTAGCAACCTATTCACTCTTCTCTTGAAGACACCTACATTATATTTGGCTGGAAATACCGACGCAGGCAAATTGTTCCAGTCCTTCGCTGTACGCACTAAAAATGAGGAAGCAAAGCGCTTCGTTCGGACAGGTGGAATGTCCACAACAAAAGGATGGATACCTGCCGTGCGTCGGTACGTCCGGTGATGGAAGGGGGACGGGGGAACTAAGTCGTGTAGTGATGTGTGCTACTCTAATATCTCTGAAGCCAATATAAACAAATTGGATCGCCTAGTCAATAGTTGCATTCGCTTCATTTTTAGGGTACCTAAATTTGATCACATTTCAGAATATCGTCTTAAGCTTAAATGGCTTCCTATCTGTAAAAGAAGAATGTTAAGAACTCTGTGTCAGTTATATTCCATTTTAAATAATCCATGTTCTCCTCAGTATTTAAAGTCCAAGTTTCAACTTCTGCCGTCAACTCTAAACTTTCATCTCCGTTCTTCAACTAACTTTAGTTAATTATCCCTTCGCACCATTTGGTTTTATGTCTAATTCTTTCACAGTACATATGCCATAAAACTGTGAAATAGTCTCCCTGATGCACTTCGACGTGCTCACAATAGACAAGTATTTAAGAAACGCATCAGAGAATATCTTCTTGAAAGATCATAATATTTATTTGTTTTGTTCTATCCTGATATTACATAAGATATTTGTCTGTACCTACAATTATTGCTTAAGGTGTATTATTAATATATGTACTTAGTTTATTTTATTGTTTTGTGTGTATATATTTATATATTTATTGTTAATTTACGTAAGTTTATATTATTGTTATTACTGTGTGCATTTACCAAATATAATATTTAAGATCATAGCTTTTTTAATATACTTACTTTTTTTTTTCTGGTTTATTAATTTGTTACCCTTATTGTTTTATTTTTCTGTTTGCTGTTTTCTTTGGTAGAAAATGCTTTAGCATTAAGTCCGCCAATTGTACTTTATCTTGGGCAGTGAAGTATAAAATAAATAATAACTAATAAATAAATAAACTTATATACATTTTTTTAATTAATAATAAATTGTTGTATGGAATATGTTGACTAATTCAACATTTAGTATTCTATTCACTTAGAAAATGTATATATTTTCAAGTTGTTGTTATAATTAAAATAAAATTAAATGTATATATTTAAAAAGGCTTAACACTTAGTGGGAGTATTTTGAGTAGGAATAAAATGAAATCGAACGGCAACAGCTTCTTTTTCAATAATCCAAGATATGCCCTTAGTTATAATTAAGAAAGGGTTATCGTCCTCTGTCATACACATGTGATTAATCATAGAGTGACGATATTCAGTCACCGTGAAAAGGTTAAAAGGGCCCTCTAACACTATATTGTATACAGTATTTGGGATTCAATGTACTTATTTTAGACAAGTTTTTAGAAGTATTAGTCGTCTTTAAGAAATATAATATTAATTCCATTACAAATTGAACCAAACACAAACGTAAGACCTTTATGCCTAAACGAACATTTAACAGTAAGTTACCGTACGCACATACCTGTAAGTGTATTACATACGGACCTCTATTATATTTTAAAAATCCTTAGGTCCTTAAATTAAAATGTTTGGTATATAATTAAAAAGCAATAATAGAAGAATTAAATTTTTCTTGTAATTTAATTGTACTTAAAGTAGCACTTTAAATTTGAAACTTGTTAAAATGTATTTAAGGTGTTTTTTTTTATTTATTAATAATCATTAAATCAATATTATAAAGTTATAAACCAATTTTTTTTTTATTCAGTATTTAATATATATTTATTCTTATTAAATATTTTTAATTATTCAGTTTCTGCGCTAAATATTTTAATTGCAAAATTTGAAATAATGTTTGGTAAATTAATTAAATCATGTTGATTTATTTATTATTTTTGGAGATTATTCTTGATCGTTGTCATAGTTTTAAAGAGTTTTTAATTTTAAATCTGAAAACTGATTTGACCAATGAAAACGTGTAAGAGTAAATGAAAGCAATATATATAGACTTTAAGAGCGCTAAAAGTGAGGTAGTGATAGATAGAGTTAGTTAGTTATATACACAATAATTTGCATAAACTAGATGGTCCCAAAGTTAAAAAAAAATCGGTTCACTAAAGAAAAACGAAGGCTGTTTCACATATCACAAAATACACTAAAAATGGAAGATGAAGTAATAAATTTGGACACGTTGAATATAATAGTAACAATGGATACGGTAATACTAATAAGTAGGAAAATAAGAAATGCAGTGCAAAGTATGCAACATTGGAAATCATTGGAAATAAATGGAAAAAAATAGAATTATTGAAGCTACTTGGGGAACATAAGTAGCTGAAAGCTGACTTTGTACTGAATTAATAAGATTACGTTTACAAGAGGAAATGAGGTTTTTTGTGACTATTTTTACATGATGGATGATGTGCAACAATTACTGGGAAATGAAACTCATCTCAAACAATATGAAATTATTAAAAAAAAGTTATCAAAAACCGAATACAGGTGTATTATCAGTTTGATAATACACCTGCACTCGGTTTGATTGGTGTTTGTCCAGTAGTCGCGGGTTCGAACTCTTGCCCGTGTCGGTTTATTTTTCATTCTATATTTATATAAATTTTAATATAGGTTTATTAAAAAAAAATCGATACTTTAAAACATCAAATATATTTTAGCTCAGAAAGCTTTTTTTCTCTGACACTCTTTTTGTTCAAGATGATCAAATTTAGAGATATGTAAAACTGACATTTCTCCTTTTATTAATTGAGAACTCGGCATAAAATTATGTATAATAATTTTATGCTACTCTCCCGTCAACCAAACAATTAGAAATAACATAAGCTGTCTTCTGTCAAATGTCTTTACTACAGACATTTTCAGAATAGAATTAATTATAAGAGGTTATCATAAAAATATGGAAACATAAAGTGTGTTATGTCGACAAAACTACACATATACCTACAAAACATTAGCGTTAACATTATCTGTAACCGCTAACTACTGTGATCCCAAGACAGCAACAGCTGTCTTGGGATCACAGTAACATATGTAAGCTGTCTTGGGATCACAGTAACAGACAGCAAAATATAGAATTGAATCAAACCCCAATATTCTGCTATAATTTTTCAAAGGTATTTTGTGAATTCTCGATGTATGTTTAAATATATAAATTATTATATTAATTTATTATCTTATTATTAAAATAAAACATTTTTAATAATATTTCTTGGTAGTAATAAGATAACGATTACCAATAATAACATTTATGTCGCTGATCCTTGTTTTATTTAATATTATTCCCAGCAGCGTATCTCACTAAGCCTCGCTGATACAACTCGTGTTAATCGCTAATATAGTTACTGTTTGTTCTTAATTTCATCACAAGTGCAAATTATCTTGACATCACTAACAATGTGTTAATCAAAGTTAAAATCGTAATCAACCCGAGGTAAACAATCAATGATGTAAACTTTTAGATGTTCATTTTATGAAATTTTGTTTAGATGACATAATTCTCTAATTTATTTTATTACGGACTAAATTTCTTGTAAGGTATGTAAACTTATATTATGTAAAGGTAAGGTGTTTTTTTATATATTGATATGTATAAATTTTTGTCTGAACATTTTAGAATTTTGAAATTTCTTTAATTATATTAATTATACTAAATTTATTGCATCATGTGTAAGACATATTTTTTATGATATAACAGAGATAGAAGAAAAATGAAAAAATTGGTTGATTTTCATTCGCCTAAAATAGTCTAAAAATGTAAAATGTTTTTTCCTTGTACCTGAAAATCTATACTAATATTATAAAGAGGAAAGGTTTGATTATTTTTTTGTATGTTTGAAATGAATAGGCTCCGAAACTACTGGACCGATTTCAAAAAATCTTTCACCGTTGGCAAGCTACACTATTCCCGGTTGACATAGGCTATGATTCATTTTCAAAAAATTTGGGATGATTACTAAAACTTTAATATTCTAACACAAAGTGTAAAAAAAATACAAAAAACTGCGTGCGCTGCGGAAACGGTGAAAGTTACGCAAAAATGATGTTCTATGAAATTGATTCCATAGATTACGCGAAAAGCGACCTACACGCAGGCGGAGCCGCGGGAAACAGCTAGTGTAAAATAATTGTCGCATGAAAAGTACGTCTTTATATCACTTGTGGTTTTCTTTTCTATTAATATATATCATAATATGAAAAGAAATACACCGATAGTAGAAATAAATTATTTAGTCTTGATTAATGCCAGTGGGAACTTTCTGAGTTTCGCTGGCACATACTTAGTTAAATCAAACTGGAAATAACGGAGTCAGCGCCGAATTCCAGAATTGCATTCTATTAAATATTCAACTCGGAAGTTAATGGCGGGCGTAGACATAATTTTTAGTTATTTTAAGCAATATCTAGTGGTTTGTTCTTGGTTAATAAAATAAAACATACTCATTAATAATATATTATATATACGTCAAAATTTAAATACTTATACTAAAAACAGCGACAGATATACGATAAATACAAGAAATAAAAATAAACTCGTAACGCCTAAATTTCGACCATAAAAAGTTAACAAATACTTCCTGGGCTTTCAGTGTACGCATATATAATAAGGTTCCACAAGATATTTTCGATCTTCCTTTTCTTAGTTTTAAATCTAAAATTAAAAGCGTATTATTAAATAAATCTTCTTATAAAATTCAAGAATTCTTGGATGATCGAAATGTATGGAACTTGGGTCATTAACTCATTTGCGGGGTTGATGTTATAATGTATAAGTCAAACATTGTTAAATTTCATTTAAAATGAGCAACTGTTGAGTTTCAGGCCAGCTCTTCTCAGCAGAACAGCAGACTGACTAAACTGACCATTTTTAATGTAATTGACGATTCAAAAGTGCGTTTAAATGCCTACTAGAATAAAGGTATTTTGAATTTAAATTTGAATTATGACTACAATGACATAACTACACAAATGAGAACTGGAATACCTTAGATACTTTTTCATGAGAATAGAAAATCAATATTTCTGTTTTGATATTGAATACAAAACATGGTTAATAAGGAAATTGGCTTTAACCCTTAATAATAAATATAGCTATACAACTTTTAAATAATAATTATCACATAAATATCTTATGTCTGCATTTGTCACTCAAAGATTTAAGTACAATGAAGAACTTTGATCTAATATCACGTATTGATTTTTCAACTTTGCGTAAGTTTATAATCTCTATTGCATTATATTATATATATGTCGTAGATCACGATAATTTAGCGATAATTAGTAACTCAATTGATATCATTGTGACAGTAGGGTGTGAACATCGTGACGTAACAATGACCGGAATCGTTTGGAGGGGCACCGGAGACATTTTAAATATTCGAGAGCATCGAGTCGAGGAGGAATTGATTAGTGAGAGCCTTACAGTTCGGACCCCCAAACGAGATCGGTTGTTCACGCAACTCTGATAATTGTATAGTGTATACCTACAAAGTAATTTGTGAGAATTGATTACCTACATTTAATACAAGAATTGTCATATTGTGTGTGTGGTTTAATTGCCTGAGACCTACGCCTCGGATCCTGTACCAGAATACTCCATTAAGAACGAGCAAGTCACTAATGTGCATCTATCTCCGACATATATATTGTTAAAACATTTTCCAAGTAGAAGACCAGTAGCTTTGCATGACGGTTGATGACCGTGTTCAAACTTTTTTTTTAATGAAAAAATCACTTTCTATTATATTTCTTCTATTTCGAGTATTTTTAAGCATTTCAGTAATTCTTATTTAAAAAACAAAATATTTTCATCAAAAAATGTTACATTTTGGAGCCGTTTTAGAAATAAGTTTTTAACAAGTGAAGTTGGTCGGTAATTGTTTTCTTCTTATTTGAGGGTGCCTCCCTGATTTGAAACAAATCCTCATTATTCGCTACTTTGAAAACCGATTTTGCGAATCGATGAATAATTAAAGGTGGTCTACTGCCTAATATTTTTCACTCTGCTACCTTTTTCGTACAAAAGTACTATCGAATTCTATTAATATTTCCTACCTAATTTATTATCTAATAAAGATAAATTTCGAAGCCACCACTAACTGAACTAATTTACAAATACATTTAAACAAAAAGCACAGTATATTTAATTATCTGTTGATAAGACCAACACTCTTTAGATATTTCATTACTTATAAACTATATAGTAAAGAAGACATAAACATTAATTATTTATTGCATGATTAAGTAAAGGAAACCCTTGAGACAGAATTAACAAGAATAAGGGATAAATCCGGAAGAAGGGTCTTACACTTTAATGCACTGTTTCATATACAGTCAGCCCATAAACCAGACCAAAATTTATATTCAAGTACTTATATTTGATTAAGTTACGATACTTCAATCGACTTTTTTTGCATTTTAGTAAAAATATTTATTTTTCGAGTTCATTTAACCCGAAACAACGTACGTACTTTTAAATTGACCATTGTGACAAATATCTGTAAAGCTGTACTACTTAATTGTACATATTATATAGAATGATTCCGTAAACCTTTTCACGGTGCTTTAACCTCAACCCGCTTATAAGAATTAATCATTAATTAACATGTTTGTTGAAATAATGTAAAAGCCCTACACTCTGAATTTTTCTTCGAGTTCTCGTTGGAAGATACTGGGGTGGATACTGGTAGAATATTTCGATATTGGGGTGGTTGCCTTAGAAGAGCAACTATAACTCGTAAGATTTTGTCACAGTTTTTTTTTTTGATTTGTCAACCAATGTGATGGTTTTCATGGCTGATAGGATAGGATGGTCCTCCATCTTAATCTTATCAAAGTCTAATCTTATCTTTACACTTGTTGTTGTATTTGTCTTTGTCATGTTTTTGTTCATCGTTGTGGTTTTGCCTGTCTATGAAGTTGCAATAGTTTTTATTTTTCTGTCAATAGTATCGTTTCGGATATGCTGAAGTAGTTAATCATCTTGCTGGAACTAATTTTCAAGGAACTATGGCAGATTTGAATAATGTTTACCCATATCAGCCACATTGCTGTGCAACACGGTGACGGTAGTACGAAATTACGAAGACGGTATGAAGTTTGTCTTCCCCTTATACTGTAGGGATAAATATGATCTGAAAATGGTTGACCCTAGGAAATCATTGGGACTCATGTCTGTCCAAGAGTCCTATAAGATATGAAAAATGACGATGAGTTATAAAGGAAACTAAAAAAAGTTGTGTAGAGGCTTGGCTCCTACTTTCCAGAATGTCTCCTTGGAATACAGTGACTGGCTTCAGTTGTTAGGCTTAGAGATCTCCTCGAACCTCAACTTTGGTCGGTATATTGAGTCCAGTGCAAGAGCAGCTGCAGGAAAGCTTGCCGTACTTGCGAAGGTGCGACAGTACTTTACACCGGGACAGCTTCTAGTACTATACAAAGCACAGATCCAGTCGTGTGTAGAGTACTGTGGCCACATACTTGCTGGTGCCGCAAAGACTCGTCTTGCGGTTCTGGACTCAATGGAGAGGCGAGCAAAGAGTCTTATTGGCGACCCTAAATTGGTTGACGCCAAATTCCACAGCCTTGAACATAGGCGTAGACTTGCTAACCTCTCAGTATTCTATAGGATACATTTTGATGAGTGTGCGCAGGAATTATACGATTTAATTCCCCCATCCCTGTTCCATTATGCTTCGTCTTTTTTAGTGCGTACAGCGAAGGACTGAAACAATCTGCCTACGTCGGTATTTCCGGCCAAATATAATGTGGGTATCTTCAAGAGGAGAGTGAATAGGCTACTAGGTTAATGCGCGTTACCACCAATGACTACATTTCACTTACCATCAGGTGGAATGTAGTCAAGCATTAACCTAGTTTTGTATAAAAATAAAATAAAAAAAATGTGGTAGGAAGGCAAGGACGAGATAAAAATAAGAAGAGCTAAAGTGTTTAGGATTTATTATGCTGTTATGTCATGGATTCTGATCAATGACTGCAAAAGTTTCTTTGTTCCAGTCGTGAGCCGTTAAGTAACAAAGGCTAGAAGCAAAAATGCTGATAGCACTTAAATGTCTAGAAATTTTATTTAGTTTCCTAGCTTCCGAGAGTATGATATTTTTGATTTCTCCTATAATCTTCGTGTCTTCACCATTGTTGTTGTCCACAAGAACAATGTTGTTGTACTCAAGCAACAATGGTATTGTTGCTTGAGTAACCCAATATAATTTTGAGTTAACAATCAGTTAAGAATCAAATACGTTATCCATATAGCAGTTTTACTTTTGGTAGGTGATTGTTTTCAGAGGCTTTTCGATACCAGACTTAAGCTGGGCATGTTTGCTTTTCAATGGAAGGCAAGTAAGTTTTAATTATTGACATATAGTCCTATTGTGTTGCTTATTGGATTTTCAGTTTGGTATTCGTGTTAAAGGTCGACAATCGATATTTTCGATGATTTATGTTAATTAAAAATAAGTGAGAAATTACAATGACAATGATAGACTTTTTGAGAAACTTTTCAACGGATTTACAAAATTAAAAATCATAAATGTAAGAAGTTTAAGAAATATTAATTTTAAAAGAGATGATTTCATCTTTATAATTACTTATTCATTATTTAAAATCTGATATTTAACTAACATTATAAAAAACTATTAATAATACAATTATGCAGAGATCTTTTAATTAATAGCATGGCCTCAGGTTGAATGAATTTAAAGATAGTGTATAAAAAATAATTTAATTCAAATTCGCGTAAATAAACTTTTATGTTAATCTTAACTAATCGAGCAATTAGTGATTTCATAATAAATGACTAAGTATTTTTAAAACTTCATAATACACTATATCTAAACATCGTTTTATAATGTATTGAGTTACTGTTAGTTAAAAAAATACCTAAACCTTATAAATTGATATTTTACCAGAAAATTGACAACAATCAACCAAAAACAGACAATGTGCGTAATCAAAACTCATACTAGAATACTAAATCATACATAACTATTGCCTTTTTTTAACACTAGGATCAATCAAATTGTTACTTTAGGTTTTAATTTCATAAGTGAGGAATAAAAAATGGTGAGTAATAAGGCCAAAATTATGTTAACATTAAACTTAGCACTAATAAAATATGAAAATGATTCTTATTTATTCGTAGTAATATTGGTTCAAACGTTAATTTGAGAAGTTCCAAAGATTGTCTACATTGTACATACACCATACAACAAAGGCGCCTCGCCAGTAGGAACTTTTTATTTTTTAGTTTTTGATCAATTTAACGTACTCTTTTAACCCTGGACTCAGAAAAAAGTCTTATAAGTTTGTAGCAGCCAAACGAGTGAACAGTTTTTTTTTATTGTAAGCCTGGTCAGTTGAAATAGATCTTAGTTTTTATACTTGCTAGAGAACAAGCAGTCATCTTCAAATGATTGAGTTTTTATTGGGGCTGTTAAAAGATTCTTATGCAATATTGATAGTAAAAACCTAAACAAGTGAAAATTTGTGTGTTCATAGTTTAATTTAGTACAATATAATAGTATAACCAGTAACATAACTTAAAAAAATAAATTGATTAATGAAAAAATATCAATGATTTGATTTGAAAAACCCTCGATACAAAATGATCTCTGAAAAGGATAAAACTAATATTATTATGTACTTATTGAAATCGTCGCGTCGGAGGACCGCCAAATTAAGAAGCAATAAAAATGGTAGTAAGCTACATAAGGCAAATAACGAAATAACAAAACCAAATCGTAAACTCGTAAGTCCTCGTTTATTAAAAACTCCGTAAAATAGACCATCGTCCCCCGACAAAACAACCTAATACATTCAGATTGTAATGTATTTGAACGCCTGATTAATGTCATCGGGAGCGTTTTGAATTTCACCGGTATAGTTGAATCAAACTGAAATTTACGAAGTCAGCGCCGGATTCTAGAAGTGCACTCTCTTAAATATTCAACTCGAATGTTAATGGGCTAGACATAAGACTAAAAAGTCGCAATAACTTTAATATCTTATTACATTTTTTTTTAAATACATAGTTTAAACTCATTTAGTCTAGTCTTAGAGTCTAATTAATGTAAAAAGTATCTTATCTACTATCCAATCATTTGTTTTTCTTTATTTTAAATAAGATCTATTTGAGATCAAATTGTGTTAATAAGTTGAATACGTCTTACTTTATTTATCTTTTCAGAAACCTGCATTAATGTTCAAATGTTCTTCTTATTTTCCGTTTTCAAAAATATGATCGTGTCTGATAAACTCTTTGCGAACATAACAATGGGTTCAGCCACGATGACATCATAGGACCCAATATTGAATCATTAAAACTGACTTTATTACACTTTTGCATCCTCCTCCACATCCTCTTTCGGAAATAATTACTAAAAAAACTATCATTGACCGAGATTATAGCTTTCATATAATTTGTCGGAAAATCGTCACGCATTTCCTTCATTCAAAAATACTTATTCGACAAAAGATGAAATTTATATTAGGACACAATTCACAAAAGTTATTAGAAAAATATAAACATTAATTGTGTCTTACGTCTGCTTCGCATCGAAGATTGAGTGCAGTGACGAACTTTGATCTAATAACGCGCATTGATTTACGACTTTACCTCGAGGTTTATAATCGCTATTTCAATAAAAGAGTTGTTCGAGTACATTCTATAGGTTTTTTAATATACTCGTATTTAAGAAATGTAGATTGCTCAAATTATGGTTTTGGTTTCCGTTATTGAACATAATAAATTTCTTTGTATATTTTTTTATTAAATTTAACTACCTTCTTTAATATTGAGTATTATAAAAAATATAAACTACAAAGTATTAAATAAAAATAACTGCTTTAAAAAAAACCGACTTTTAAACTAACAAGTAAAAATTAATGAAGATTTAATATTTATTATATACTACCTATTATTTACTAATAGGTTAATATGTCCTATTTACTAATAGGTTTGACGTCGGTGCCAAGCCATTTAGTATAGAAATTCGGTTGAATACATTTTCGTAATTATTATTTTTTTGTTTTTCTTTGTATAGATTCAAGCTAGTAATAATATAAAGATTTAATTGCTCTTTTATAGCTTTAATTACGTACCTTAATTTTTGTAGTAGGCATATCTTAATTCACATGTCCATTTAGTTTAAGAATTCTGTTAAATGCATTTTCAAAATTTTGTTTTTTTTACTATTCTTTGTATTGATTGAGCTTCTTATAATATTATGATTTAATTGCTTTTTTACTATGTTTATTTACGTATCTTAATCATTAAAGTAGGCATTTCATTGTATAAATTTGCTCGTATTCATTTAAGTGGTCAAATATAATTATTTATTTTAGGCTTGGCACCGACTTCAAACATATTAGTAAATAAGACATATAATAAATAGGTAGTATATAATAAGTATTCTTCATTTTTTTGAATTTTTAGTTTTAAAGTCGCATTTTTTTAACGTAGTTTTTTTTATTTAATACTTTGTAGTTTATTGCTACGTTGTCAGTTAGCAATGGGTAGTAGACCTACAATAGGTGCACCTTAAAAAATACAGATATCAAGAAACGGGAACGGATAAAAGTAGTCGTTTCCATAATAATGCTCTTCGAAACACAATTTCACGTTACTGTGAGATTATTAAAGTCCGTGAAAAACATTGGTTGGCCATGAAGGCATATATGAAATCACGATTACGTCAAAAAACTCTTGATCAGCATAATTCTGGACTCGGTAAGATCCAAAAGCGTCTTGCAAATGAGTATTTTGAGCAGAGAGCTAATAGACTCTGCCTCATTAATGAGCATCCGGCCAACGAGTCTGAGCAGAGAACTTATAGACTTGGTCTTATTATTGAACGTTAAGAAAACGAGTGAACTGAGCAGGGGGCTCATAGATTAGAAGATTAGAAGTGAAACGAAACCGTACAGCAACCGAGTTTGCTCAGTAACGTGAGCACCGGCTAGCAGCAGCGCGTCAGACTTCACAAAGACTTCGTTCAATGACTGAGCTTAATTCCATAACCACCATAAATCAATATGCTGAAGTACCATGTACAGTCTGTAAGAAATTATTATATCCAAAACAACAGATGTAATCAGTCACAGCACGTTATGATTTC
The DNA here is from genome assembly GCA_959347355.1 of Napeogenes inachia. Lineage (NCBI taxonomy): Eukaryota > Metazoa > Arthropoda > Insecta > Lepidoptera > Nymphalidae > Napeogenes > Napeogenes inachia. Next base: position 19,683,232 of record OY365801.1, on the reverse strand, counting down.
CTTCCGGGGGAGCTAGTACAAAACTTGTACAAAAATCGTCATAAAATAAAAACTAATGGGCCTACCTAATTCAAATTTTTATGGGACCAATTCGAAACTATTCCGCATCAAACGAAAAATAATTACGTATATCCGTTCAGAAACCTTGGAGAAATCGATGTACATACATAAAAAGAATAAAAAATAAATATACCGGCCGAATTGAAAATCTCCTTTTTGAAGAAGTCGGATAAAATAAAAAAACAGAATCACAAATTTATAAAAAAACAAGTATTTTTTAGTCTTTTTCAACAATTTCAATGGCTTAAATAATAATTCAATGCTTAACATAATTATGAAAACATTACAAACATTTAAAAATGTTATATATTCCCACCCCACAAGTCACAATTTTAAATGTATTATCAAAATAAACTTTGCAGATTGGTCAAATAAACGCATTACTTAAAAAAAATTAACCTCTTTTACTAATCATAATATTATATATTGGTGTGGTTTAAAACCAACTTCAATATCTTTCAAATTGTGTCTTGCCAAGTTTATTGGATTGGTTACCTGTTGTTCAGCGGATGTTTTATAAATTTGAAACAAAGCCTCACAATTTCGTACTTTGAAATTTGTTTTTGCGAACCGATGAATAATTAATATCATCTTTTTTCTTATATTTTTTATTTTTAAAGATAATTACTTTATGCAATACTTTTGATAGCTCGTAAATTTTCCATTAAGGAAAATTAATTTTAATATTTATCAGTATACTGATTAACTATAATTTAATATTTATTTTATAGGCACTTTGTTCACAATTACACTTATTGTAAATTTAAACACAAGTGATCCGCAATAGCTGTCAATTACAAGCAAACAATATAATTATGAAGATTTATGACTTGAACATTAATTATTCAATGTAGGCTTAAGAAGGGATATCCCTCGAGCATCCTAAATTAACAACAAAGAGGAATAGTTCTGGTAAGAAGGGATGCGCCTTTCTATACCTACTAGCTTCCTTACTTCTCACGATATGAGAAAAACGATAACTGTTGTCTTAACTTAATATACGTAAGATATATTATTTTATTTTTTAACTGCAAGTACCAGTTTCTAGATGATAGGAACAGGTCGTATATACATTTATATTTACAGAGAAGGTTTTACTAAAATAAATCCTAACTTATTACGCTATGAATCACACTGTTTAAAAATAAATTAAAAATTTTAAAAATCCCCGACACAAAAAGCCGTCAAAAAAGGATAAAAGTTTACTATCAATACTGTATAATATCTTTTCACCAGCACCAATAAAAGCTCCATATCTTGAAGATGACTGCTTCTATTTTGACCAAACATAGCTAAGAACCATTTCGACATACCAAGCTTTAGATTAAAAAAACGGCATTCAAATCCACACACATCAGACACACAGATACACAGATGCATATTTAAAATTTATAACACCTTCTTTTTGGCCGGGGGTTAAAAATATGTTTGGCTTTTCTATAATACTATATTATCTAACTAGTAATTCATCTGACCTAACAGTACAAGTACTTGCCTTTGATTATCTGTACCCGACTTTACTCGTAGCCAGAAGAAATAAATCTAGAGCCTGTCTTTAATGTGCTAGATGAATAAAGAGGACATTTTATTTTTCTTTGTCTTCATTACGTAAAAACTACAAAATTTGTTGTGTCTAATATCAGGGTCAATACACTGACCCTAAAACTTGAACCTGATTTAGGCTATAATTAAAATAAAATAAAACTACTGATGAAAGATAACTTGTTGCTTGGGAGAGATTTAGATGAAGTGGGTGTCAAAAGCCTATTTTACGTAAAGATGTTATTATTTCTTCCTATAAGTCTAATCTTCTAAACAATGTGAATAGATAATACAAGGAGCATATCCAACTAATACTGCTCTCTCATCCCTTTCAACCATCTCACATTAATTGTACATTCGTCTCTTAAGTAATCACATTGCTTAATAATTGTTTAGACTGGCTTATTTACCAGAATGTAATATTTACTTTCTGACTATTTCATTATACTAATATAATAAATTGTTATTTACCACTAAAATTCAAATAAATTAGTTTTTCTTGTAAGCGTGTGTTGTGCACGTATTGATGCAAGCAAAACACACCTACTAATTTCTCATCGCATCAAAAAAATGTATATTTAAATACTATAAAAGTTAATAAGAGATAAAAAAACTTAGTTTATTAAATTCTAACCTTCTCCGATAATAGAAAGGGCAATTTTTTTTTTGTTTATACCTACAACGTACGGAAACAATTCAGCAGGGAAGTTACCTTTTCGGATTTCGTATTTAATTTTACAGGGCTTTTGTAAAAAGATTATAAAGGAGGTCGGACCCTTAAGCTTTGCCCTTTAACACAAAGTCTGCTCACCTTTAACCATAGAGCTAGGAAGAGCACTACTAACATAGTGATATTTTGGCATGATAACCTTATATATATTTTATGTTTTGATATAATTAATATCTCTTAAACTTTGTAGTTTCAAAAATTGTAATATACAATTTTTGAGTATGTACTGACAATATATTTCATTGTATTATTATTTAAAAAGTTATTTTATCAAATAAATGACAAGCTTTTTATACAAGATTGAATAAATATTATTTTAAAGATTTAAAGAATAAAAAACGAATGCATGCCTATTGATGAAACGAAAATACAGGTTGTATTTTCGTTTCCTAATCTAATATACTATGCAAGGTAAAAAAATTAAGAAATAAATAAAATGCAAATATATTCTAGTTCTTCATTTGTGTAGAAATAATATTTACTTCCACAATAGAAACCTTACAAATTGTATTGGTAACATAGATCAGCACAGTTGTAGAAAGATATGTGCCGGGTACTTGGGCTAGTAGAGATCAAGTACAGTCTAAAAGACAAACCATGGTGCAACGTTTGAATAACAAATTTCAGGCGACCCTGAGTTGGTTGAAGCCAATCTCCACAGCCCTGAGCACAGGCGTACAATTGCTAGCCTCAGTATTCTATAGGATACTCAATAAACTAAGTATATAAAACTCCACATCACAAAATTACATGGAATAAGAGTTTGGAAAGAACTCCTGGAATATACAGAATGGATTACCAACGTAACATTTTCCGAAATTGTAAAACATAAATCTAAAAGAACCGAAATATTAATTACAGCAACTACTTTCTATCGAGATCTTCATCATGACGGATAAAGTGCATCAATTACAAGTACTAAAACATTCAACAATATCCAAGAAGAATCAGCTCCTAGGTAATATGTAGAAAGATGAAGTTATTAAATCTATCACCACCGAATCTACCTCACATAATAATATTACTTTGTAAGAAAGGGAGAATAGATAATATATCGAACTAGAGACCCATTTCGCTTGAGTCGAATGTAAAAAACATCATCCAATATAAAAACTGAATGAAAATCTAAGACGAGAATAAGCTGAAAGAAGAAGCAGGGTTCTGAATTGACTTTTCAATTATCGATCAAGTCCATAACATTAAACAAATGATTCATAAATGTAATGAATACGGAAAAAACTACTACTTAGCATTTACAGATTACAATATAACATTTGAGTAGATGAAACAAGAGAAAATATGATAAGCCCTTAAAGCATAGCAGGTTCACAGTCTAACAATAAGTATAATAAGGAACAATAAATATGGCAGCTAAGATATACACAGAAAGGTTCGGCAAATGTTTCTCCATTAGAAAAAGCAATTAGACAGGGAGATCCCTTATCATCTTCTCCCTTATCACCCAAACTGTTTTGACAATCCTAGAACATATATTTTGATAACTGGAAGTAATATGGTATAAATGTTAATGAAGTAGATACTACTACTAATAAAACATTATAATTAGAATATTATTTTATGAAAATTATAATCATTATTAGTGATGTATTTAAATAAGATTATTTCATTACTTAATATACGGATTTTTTGTGTCGGCTAACGCCTGTCTAGACACTGAAAACATCAGGATATTTAATTGATTAATTTAAAGAACAAGAAAGAATCTAGTCACAAAATATGTCTTAAGTTTGTTTGCATGAGCTATACATTTGAACGGTGGTAACTCGGTTATATACCTCGAATGGGTCAAAAGACAAAGGTACAAACTTATGTCATTATATTCTAGTAAGGATACTTAAGAAACTGTCTTGAAAATTAACTGTGTTAATTCGATTTTATAAAAAAGACCAACTTTTTAACTGCTCACTTTACTACATTTAACGAAATAGAATTATATAGAAGTGCCACCGAAAAGAGTGACAGATTTAACGTAAATTACAAGCGTTAGTCTAAGAACAATAAGCACTTATAATAAAGGATCCTTAATCGATCGAAAACGCTAGACTCAAACAAGGTTTAAAAATATTGTGCTTCCAAAGAAATAACAGCTTTTAGTTAGTATTTTTTTATCATAGATAACTGCTTTTTATAAAACGTACTAGTCAACCACATTTATCGACAGTTCACTTTGGTTAGTTGTTAGTTCTATCAAAAAATATAATAATATTTTACTATTTGGTTACTGAAATCGAATTCCGTTAAATTTTTGAAACATTACTACAGAAGTAATAATAAAATTCGATAAGGAAACAGAAGCCTGTAAGCTCCATCCATCCAAATTAGTCATATTTTTGAAGACGCAGATTCTACTACTCTTTAGCGGCGAAATCTACTGTAAAAAAACTCAAAACATTTTTATTGTTTAAATTCAACCTGTATTTCAAGATTCCAAAAAAAAACAAATCATCATTATTATTTAAGTATAAATAAATACTACTAACCATAAATATTAATAGGTATTTTTTTGTATGAACCAAATAAAATGATTAGGTTAACAATTCCTGTGTGTGTTACATGTTACATACAAATAGAAAAACAATCATAATAAACAGTTTAAATTTATAAAATTTTAGTAAGATGTAATCGAAAAGGCAATAGCAATGACAGTAATTGCTGCAAATCATGAATGCCGGGTCAACATTGTTCCCGGCAGTTAACTAAGCCTCTCTTACTAAACGTATTGCGCGCTAATACACTTACTGATTGTTCTTCATTCATCACAGGTACTAAACTTACTTAACATAAATGACAACTTGTGTCAAATAACTTAATTTTGTCTTGTGTATATAAAAATTATATAGTTATATACGGAACCTTTATTTTATTGTTCTTTAATAATATATAAAGTGAGTGTTTTATTGCATTCATATTTTTATTTTTTTAGATAATGAAAATATAATAACAAAATACTTTTTACTTAACGAGCTATTTTTGATTGGTCTTAATACTAACGGCCTATAACTAAACAATTATATTGTTCATTTTATAACTCTATATATTTTGGTTAAATCTTAAACAACTGGTGGTGAAAGACTTTCTTTACAACTAACTTAATTGTAAAATAATTAATTGTAAAGTAATTGTAAAAATAAAACAAAATTTTATTATCATAAAGCGAGGTTGGTAAAGCGTTAATATTAAAAAGAACATTACTTTCATGTATTTCTTATATTCGTTATTATAAGCAAGCTTATTACAGCTTATATATATACATTTTTTATCGTTGTTTTTTTAATTAAGTCCCACATTAGAAAATTAACAATTTTTGTATGGCCGAGGGTATCACAAACATTTAAATAAAGAAGATGAAGTACACCCAAGTGTCAAAAATTCAAAATGAGAACAATAATCAGTGGATAATACAAAGAATAGTCCCGTGTGGGCATCGAACCCACAATGTTTGATTCAGCCTTCAGGCTCACTCACCACTAGACCGGCCGGTTTAACGTTTTATTGAATATCCTGGTGAAAATGTTCTGAGTTTCTGGTTAAACAAACTGAGAATAACGAAGTCAGCACCAAATTCTAGAAATGCATGTCATTAAATATTCAACTCGCATATTAATGTTAAGCGTACACATAAGGCAAAAACATTCAAGAAGTACGTTATGGAGTTTTTATATGTATTGACAATTTTTATGTGATTATTTTTTTCTCTGTAAATATGAAATAAAGAATTTAAAAATATATTTATAGTAGCCTACCGTATTTTTTCACCATTAAAAACTTTGTTAATTATTTAACAAACGCTTTGATACTCACAGAGAACAATGTTGATAAAAGCAAATTTTCAAGATCTTACTAATTATTAGATCATTTTAACCCAAATTATATTACTATCTTAAGTCTGTATTAGCCTATAGAATATTTAAGTCAAATAACGAACTTTCATACTAACAGTGCTCATTGATTGTCGACTTTAGTTCAGAATTAACATATCACCGTTATAGAAGAACTAGCCTTTATGCCATTTAGAGTAGAGAGATTTGTAAGATTTAAATATGATTATAGATTTGATGAGACTTAGAGTATGACAGCACAATTTGATTTTTTTTTTAGCTTATTACATCAAAAACAAATTGTCGAGATAGTAGTAGTAGTAGTAGTAGTAGTAGTAGTAGGTAGTATCGCAAAAATACAATACGATGTCGTAAGAATACGATTGAAATTCTATTTGTATTCAATCAGTCATCAATCAAATCATCATGTTATTATCAGCAAATTAATTAGGTACCATTCAGTTTTAAGAAGAGCTGAATAATCAATTGATAAAAGGTTACTAAACCCCTATCAATATGTAAATGATTCAAAATTAGACATAGCAAATGCTATGCTTTGAAAACTTCTAAAACACCTTTTAGCAAAAAAATATAAAACAAATGTATTGATCTAAAACCTATCTATATATAGCTCACGTAATAATATTGAATATTAGAATTGAAAACCAATATCCTAAGACATTCTTTATTATAGAATTATTGACTTGGCATATGTGTTTCCTAACGTATAATGAAGATTGTATCAAACCAACCGCGTAATAAGGAGAAAACATTTACTTGAAAATAAGGACTAATTATTCTAAATCAATATATTTGTATTTTGTTCAACCTAAACAATAGAATAATTTGTTTTAGATTGCTTACCTTTTTTATAATTTAATAACCTTTGTGTGAAATTATTCAAAATTTGTATTATTATTATACCAACGATTGTTATAGGTAATGAAATACCTATATGCTGTAAAGATGTAATTTTTATTTAATTTTATATTATAATATACAATATCACTGTCCCAAAAAATATAATAAATGCTACTTAAATAAAAAATACTTGAATAATATAAAGATAGTGGGCGTAAAAGGTATTCAATTATTTTAATTATCTAATTAATTGCTAAGAACTTGTAACATAAATACATTACATGTGATAATTTCAAGACATAAATAAATTTTATATTTTATTAAAACAGCAATTAAAAAAGTTAAAAAGCAAAGTTAAAGTCAGAAATCAATTTGCACTGTTAGATCAAAGTTCGTTACGGTACTAAATCTTGTAATGGTGTGCGCAGACAAAATACATTTTGAAGATAATATTTTCAATATGTTACAATTTTGTTGTAGTATAGAAAATGCTAATTTGTGTATAGTGTGCAAAAAGTTGCATAATTGCAATGTTTAATATCAAACTAATATTTCATATAATGGTAATTTTCGAATAATAATTGTGATAGTTATTTTTTTTATTTTTTTTCTGGTTTTATAGATTTTTTTTATTTGTTTTAATGTATTTTGATTTTGTATTTTTTTCAAATTCTTTAAGAACAGTTTATGTATAATAAATAATGAAAAAAAACATATTCCTTACCATAAAAATAAATGTCTATTAGCATAGATTTTTGTACCAAAAGTTACATAATTTGGAAGTATTACTTTTTTAAGTACAAGACCTAAATATTATACAGTTCTATTTTTCACGTATATGCTAGATGTGTAATAGCTTTCTGCTTAAAGATTTCTTTTATGATAGTAGATTTTTCAAATGTTTTTTTTGCTAGCGGATAATGTAACGCCAGCATTTTATTTGAAATTATTCTACAGGACCCCTTATTAAGTAGATGGTTCCTCTCTTGGTGTTTCTGAAATATAATATTTTATCTAAAATTTATTTGAAAATAACTTTTGCATATTTTCATTATGTCTACGCTGTTCACCAATACCCGAGTTGAATATTTAAGGGAATGCACTTCTAGTATTCGGCGCTGACTTCGTAAATTTCAAATTCATCTAACTATATACAGGGAAAATTTGAACACGACATGAATCAAGCATTTAAGTGAGTTATTGTTAATTGGCTGTTTCAGACTACTAAAAAAACAAGGCGAATATTGAAAGCAATGAAGGATGAAAGAATTTGAACATTTTATAAGAAAAAAAAGGATAGAAAATTATTGTTTAAGTTACAAATTAATCATCTTAATACTTAATATTTTAGAGTAGTATCAAGGCCAGTGTAAAAAGACTTTATTAATTATAAATTTAAAATTTGTTTGTTCTTTTATTTTTATTACATCCATACTATAGTAATCAGCTTTGCACTGTAAAAACTGAAATTTTAAGAAAGTGAAAGTCATAAATTTAAGGCAATTTTATAAATGTTAATGTCATTGCGATAACAACATTCATAGGTTTAATTTTAAAATAAATTTCATTGTTATGTACCTTAAGGCAGTCTCTCAGAAACGATTTGGAATCCAAGTTATCTTCTCAGATTACAAGCCTATTGTTGGAAGATGATAAAGCAGGGCCCTTAAGCTTCGCCCTTTAATACGATATCTGCTCACCTGAGACCATAGAGCTAGATAGAATATAACTGGTTTAAAATTTTATTAAAAATAAAGTAAGAATATATATTATTTTATATAATTTTTGTGGTTTTAAAAATATTTGTAAAAAAGGTAACTTATAAATTTTATAACTATAATATATTTTATATAGGATTATTATTATTTATATTTACAGAAGTGGTTTAAAATGCTGACATGAGATAGAAAATATTAAAATATGTTGTTTTTATTTTATGTATGTTTGTCTATAGAAAAGCTATTACTTTTCACTTAAAATTTTAAGAGTAAACGTAGTATTATAATTAACATTTGAAAGTTTTAGATCTTGCTATTTCTGTAATATTACATTTTATCCACATTTCTCTTTCAAAAATAATGTTGCTGTGAAAGATAATACTACCACCCCGCAGACGCAAAATTAAAATACATAAATCTCTGAAACTCTCGGTATATTAAAATCTAAATAGATTTTATTATTGAAACCATTTCAATTAGTATACGTAATAGACTACGAAATAGAATACGATAAAAAGAGAATTGCAGGCGTTTCATTAACAATTGTTTGAAGCAATATTAATTTTAATTAAATGTTCCATACTCGTCTTAAGTATTATTTTGTTTTAATTTAATAGTAATATATTAAATTGAAATTGAATATAGTTGTACCATAAGTCTGAAAGATGAAATTGAAGTTATGTGATACTAAAAAGAGTAGAGTAGATTTTAAAAAGCGGTGTTAGATAATTTTTTTTTTATTTTAGTTGTTTGGAAAAATATAGTAAATTACTATTTAAGAATAAAACTTTGAAAAAAATTTCATCGACACTTTTTTTTTTCTTTTAGCGAGGTAGACATAAACTTTATTATTAATTATAATTTACTTTGCAAAAAATAGCAGACAATAAGGCATTACAATGTTATACGCAGACGCCTACGAGTCGTAGAGTGGTTCTACGAACGCTATAGATGATTAAAAATGGGATTTTTTAGAAAAGTTGAGTAAAAATATAATGATGTTAACTATTATTTACTCAATGTGTGTGTGTATTTTTTTTCATATCATTAGTTATGATATGAAAAAAAATACACAAAAATACACAAAAAATACGTAAAGATTAAAGTGGATTATTGCTAAATATATGTACTGTTTTATAATGTACTCATATACTTTTTACTCCTAATTTACTAACTCAAACTATATCCCTGAAAATCCCAAAAATATCGTTTTAGAGGTTATACAAACTTAATGAATTATTAAAATTGTATATGACTCCTCTATACAATACCATTTGCAACAGCGCGTCGCACTAAACCTGATATAAAGCCTATTAGGTGCACACTAATAAGATTACTAGTTGTTCTTGGTAACATCACAAGTGCATATTCTCTTGACATAACTAATACTCATATTCAAACCGTAAATTAAACTTGTGTCGAATGTGATCCGTCATGTATTAAATAATATTATATAAGTTTGATAAACATTTTGCTTATTCGTGATATAAACAGTTGTGAAGACTTGAATATACTTTAGAAACATTACTTTGTAACCAAACAGAAGTTGTACGATATTGTACTTGAAGTAATAAATGTGCTGATGTTTTTTTTATGGCAGTCATAAGTAGAAAATGAAGGGTCATGAATCAAGGGAAAAGGGGTTCTGAATTTTATTTTAATTCAATCTAAGCGATCGTTCGTACTACATGTAGAAAAAATATTTTATAAACTACGTATTAGCTAACGCATCATCTAGCAGAAAATTCTAGCTTCATTTCAAAAATAGCTTACCAGAGCTATAGCTATTAAAAGATAAACGGATAAAATATAAAACTCACATACATCTGATTTTTTTGCATTAAATTATTACCAATTATTACACTTTGATATCAGTTTTCATCATAATCGTTTTTATAATTGCAGAATTGAAGCATATTTAATAATATTACAAGAAATACATAAAGGTGCAATGTTAAAATGTATATTTTTAATATTATTTGTGATTAAGTCACGAAATCTTACAGCATTATACTGAGCAGTACGTAATAAACACCGATCTCCAAACAATGGGTGCTAAAATATATTATCTGTGGCATCTATCTATATGTGGCATAACTCCCAATTTGATAACCTGATTTGGGGGCCGTTTTTAAATAAAAACCTTGTTGAGATACTAAGATTAAATAAAAGTACTTCACGGTACCTACTCAGTTCTCATTGGAATTAATGACAGGATCTCAGGAAGTATTTTATAACGTCTTTTGATTTTTAAATAACTGTTTAATAAAATAACAGGAGCGTGGTTAACCAAAAAATCCCAAAAGGGCTTTCTTGAAATGACATCCCTTTGCAGCCCTGTATTGTGATTGTACGCATTATCTTTATAAAGTGATGTTATTCATAATCTCTTCATATATTTATTTGCTATTTAATGTACAAAGAAAAGGATAATCATCAACTGTCTAGTATGATCCGGGTAAGCTTAAGGGTGATGTTTCGTGATAAATCTTCAAAGGGAACTTGTAACTGTATCCGTGAGACGTTTTTTGATAACATAAGCTATGAGAGTAAACTTTTAAAAGATTATTATTAAAAACTTCAGCAGGCATACCCACTGCAATCGTAACTGATTTGTTTTATTATCAAAGTATACTGACGGGGTCAAAACAACCGAAATAATATTTTATTTTGCTGTGATACAAGGTTACATTTTGATATATATTTTAATATTGCCTGTTTGTACTATTACACGACCATTTTAACATATTTGAGAATACTCTCAATAGATTTTCCCTAGAAGGGCACAGAAATTAATTGAGTACGAATTGTAAAACCTAAAAATCATAACTTTGGGTTACGTATTCTGATTACCAAGATTTAATAATATTTAATTTATAAGAAACAAATGTTGATGACTAAAGTAACAGTAAATTTCAATAATATAATCTGAACGTATTTATAAACCAAGGAGATTGTAAAATCAAAGCCAAGAACATTTATTTATGCAATATAATATTTTTAAGTTATAGTAGCCCCAAGCGCTTAGTTCAAAGACATAACTTTCTAAGCATTTGAGGCATCAACAAACAGGTTTCGACAGCAACCGAATAAACAGACTCCTGTGAAGCTTGCCGCAATACCGTTGAACATACTTGAAGCGGGTAAACTTTTACAAACTTTTAGAAAATTTGAATCTGTTAAAATAAAACTTGGCATAAAATTGGATATGTATAATTTTATTGCCAAGTGGTATTGCAGCCAGCAATGTATTAAGTAAGCAATGTATTGTGTTGAGCGTGTGTGTGTATGAACGTATTTTAGAGTTGATTGTGACAATGAAATGTTATTTTGTTGACTCATTATATATGTCGGAGATAGATGCATATTAGTGACTTGCTCGTTCTTGATGGAATATTCTGGTACAGGATCCGAGGCGTAGGTCTCAGGCAATTAAACCACACACACAATATGACAATTCTTGTATTAAATGTAGGTAATAAATTCTCACAAATTACTTAGTAGGTATACAATTATCAGAGTTGCGTGAACTACCGATCCCGCCTGGGGGTCCGAACTGTAAGGCTCTCACTAATCAATTCCTCCTCGACTCAATGCTCTCCAATATTTAAAATATCTCCGGTGCCCCTCCAAACGATTCCGGTCACGTGACTCGTTACGTCACGATGTTCACACCCCACTGTTACTATGATATCAATCGAGTTACTAATTATCGTTAAATTATCGTGATCTACGACACGGCCATTCTGACAAGTCACACGCCCTCGTGTGCACGTATCTGAAATTCAAACAATATACAACTTTAAATGTCACTTCGCTCGGCCTTCCTGACCAACTACAGTTTCAGTAGCAACCAACAAGATTGTTTTAAACAACTTTATAAGCATCAACCAACAACTTTTGGTTGTAAGCAAAGCTCAGCCTACCAACACACTATCAACACACTATACCACTGAAACTTTATTTCTTATGTCAAAGCTACTTCTGCTCTAAAATATCGACTATCATACTGTGTTGTTACTATCACCTATATCGAGTGGTAGTAGTTCATACCACCACCTTCAACTGACAATAACTATGCCACCTCTATCGAGTGACGATAACTATGCCACCTCTATCGAGTGACGATAACCTTGCCACCTCCATCGAGTGACGATAACCTTGCCACCTCCATCGAGTGACGATAAGTTCAAGTCGGCAATCGGGTCAGACGCAAAAATCGCATTCTAAGTTTTTTACAAATACCTACGTACATGTTAGAAATGGCACCTACGAAGTGTTTTAGTTGTAATAAAAATATAACACTCAAATCTCCAGGTCTAGAATGCAGTAGATGCAATAAGTCTGTTCATGCATCAACGATCTGCTCTAAGTTAGCTAGCAAACAACTAGCTGCTCTACGAAAATCTGAAGGACTCGAATGGAGTTGTGTGGACTGCCTCAGCAACGTTTCTAGGCGCTCATCTCTCTTTGTGCCAAATGAAGATAGTTCTGATGATGAAGACCGCATTTCTGGTATTAATCAAAGTAAGTTAATTGAAAGCATCACGAGAGAGACACAAAAGATATTGAGAACAGAATTAGGTGAACTAACTAAGGCCTTGGATTTTATGAGTGGACAAATAGCAGTCTTTGAGGAGATTGTAAAAAAGCAAGACATAACGATAAAAAATCTCGTGAATAAAAACACGGAATTAATTAATAAGAACAAAAATATGGAACTTCGCGTAGTAGCTGTGGAACAACACGTCAATGAATTGGAGCAAAAAATGTTATCCTGCACAATTGAAGTAGCTGGAGTCCCAGAAATCTCTAGCATAAATCTCAATCAAATATTGGGAAAAATCGCCGAAAATCTAGACGTTAACACCGAAGATGTTGTGAGTGCGCGGCGAATGCCAAAGCCTAAGGACAGGCCACACCCAGGGCATATACTGGTAGAAGTTAAATCAAATGTTTTGCGTAACCAGTGGGTAAATGCTGCTAAAGTAAAGATATTATCGGTAGGAAATATCCTTAATCAGTCACTACCTATTGAACAAAAAAATAATCCTATATATTTACGTGAAGCTCTGACACATCACACCAAAACCCTACTATACAGTGCTCAACAAAAACTCAAGCCGTCGTATAAGTTCGTGTGGTGCAAGTCGGGAGTCATATATGTGAAGAAGAATGAAGATAAAAGTCGTCCTCACATTGTACGTTCAGTGTCTGATATTGATAACTTAGTCAATAAACAACATAAAATGTAAGAAAAAAAAAGCAAATTTTAACCTAATAATTGCGCAAAAAATATTACTTATATGTTATTAAAATGGCTACTGATATAGTTGACTTGCATACACATGAAATATTTAATTGCACTTCAGTTAACTCTTTTGTAAAGCAAGTACCCTGTAATATGCGAAATAGTGATTTATTCTGTATTCACGTAAATATAAGATCAATAATTAAAAACTACAACCAACTTCTTATTATAATAGAATCATCGAGTGTTCCTATAGATGTCATAGTTTTAACAGAGGTAAATATTAATGGTGATGTATATCGATTATATAATATTCCAGGTTATAGAATGCACGCTAAGTTACGTTCCAAACAAAAAGGAGGCGGTATAATAATTTACGTTAAGAATTATCTCAAGTTTACCCCCGTAACTACAAAAACAATGCACTTTGAAACGATACACGGTACTCTCAAAACCGCGAACAATTACGCAATAACTTTGTGTGCATTGTATAGACCTCCTTCTTCTTGCAAAACTGGATTTATTTCTGAACTCTCGCAGTTTGTCAATAAACATATTATTAATGATTCAATCATACTCGGAGACGCCAACATCGACTTAAAGGCAAACACTACTGTAAAGAATAAATATATCGACATGCTGTCTGGGCACGGATTCACGGCTGGTATAACAGACTACACTCGCATTGAATTAAGACTTAATAAAATAACTAAATCATGTATTGACCACGTGTTTACCCGATTGACCAACACGAATCCGTACACAGCGGCGGTCGACACAGTTCTGGCTGATCATCGTGTTGTCTTGATTGTGTGCGAGGGAATTCGTTCGTTGCGCATACAGGCTGATGTTCAAACCTCTAAAACTAAATATTATGATAGAAAAGTTCTAAGTGAGGAGTTAAATAGCATTGATTGGACAAAGACAACGGATATGTCGTGTCCACATAAAATATATAATTTCATCAAATCAGCTTTTGAATCTGCGTATCAAAAATCGTTAAAAAATAAAAATAAATATAAAAAAAAATATATAAAACAACCATGGGTTAAAACATTTATGTTAAAATTAGCAGATCAGAGAGATAATATATACAATAAATGGAAAAAAGACCCAACAGATAAAATTCTTCGATTAAAATATAATACGATACGAAATAAGTTAAATAAAATTCTGGAAAATAGCAAAAATAATTATTACCGAAATAAAATTAATGATAACAGTAAAAATCCACGTGTTCTATGGCAAATAATTAACAAAATCTGTGGTAGGGTAACTAAATCAATTGATGACACGATTTCGAAAGCTTTCGACATAAAGAACCAAAAGTACAACGAAATTGCCAACAAATTCGCCTTAGCATTTAAAGACGCTGTTAAAAATGTTATACCAACATGCTCAACAATACTCCTAAATAAGGATGAGTACAGTAAATCAGCCGATGTAACTTTTTATTTTAAACGAGCAGAGCCAAAGAATATTGAAAAAATAATAAAAAATCTTAAAATTAAAAAAGCGCCCGGGAACGATGGAATAAAAATAATAGATATTAAATTAGCTGCCAAAAAAGTATCAGTAAGTATCGCCCAATTAATTAACGCTAGTATAAAATCAGGATCCTATCCAAATGAACTAAAACAAAGCTGTGTACGTCCTGTTTACAAAAAGGGTAAACAAGACGATATTAATAATTACCGTCCTATCTCCCTCTTACCCTCCCTAGATAAAATAATTGAAAAATACTTAAGTGCTCAAATTTATACATTCTACGGCGACCATGGAATAATTAGTAAAAACCAATTCGGATTCCAGCCAACGAAAAGTACCACATCCCTCTTATCTAGGTTCGCGGATGAAGTAAATGAACATCTACATAGAAGAAGACATATTTTAGCTCTTTTCATAGATTTTTCACGGGCATTTGATACCCTAGATCATAACACCTTAATAGAAAAGCTCAACAATACAGGTATAAGAGGCCCCGTATTGAGATGGTGTGAAGAGTACTTGAGAAGCAGATCCTATTTTGTTAAAATAGGAAACGTAACGAGTGATGTAGTATCTGTATGTCAGGGTACAGCACAGGGATCGGTGCTTGGACCGCTGCACTTCATAGCATACGTAAATGACATGAATAACATATTTAAATTTTGTTCATCGTTTCAATACGCCGACGACACTTGTCTCTTGATAGCAGATTCAAACGTTAACAAAGCACTGGAAAAAATACAGCAAGACTTTAATTTACTAAACAAGTGGTGTCATGACAACCGGCTTATGCTAAACGCATCTAAGACAAAACTTGTTCATATACGTTCGCCATACACTAAGACGTTCTGTGAAACCAATAATAGATTAAAGGCACATAATCACAATTGTCTCCATCTAAATACCCACCAATGCAAGTGTCCAGTGATAGAAACTGTTGAAAAACATACTTATCTTGGATTAGTGGTGGACTGTTATTTTAATTGGAAACCTCATATAAGTACTGTATGTGACAAACTCAGAGCTTTCTTGGCTAATATAGTAATAATTAGGAAGAGAATACCATTTAATATCCTACTTATGCTTTATAATGGTTTAGCTGATTCAATCATAAGCTATGCTATAACGACTTATGGAAGAACTTTTAAAACCTATCTTAACACTATAAAAAGTTTGCAAATTAGAATCCTAAAAAAAATGTTACCCTTCAAAATAAAAGAACAATATAAAAATGATGAGAACAAAATATTTAAGTATTGCAATGTATTACCGGTTGAATATAAATTTCAATTTAACCTCTTAAAAGAAAACTTTTTTAATATGGACGTACAGCACAAAATCCACCATAAAATTAATACACGACAAATAACAAACCAAAAATTAATAACAACTTCAGCAAAAAATAATGTATATGGAAAAAGGACCACGAAATATTTGACTCCTCACTTATTGAATGGATTGGATGTAGCCCTTAAAAATAGAATCACTATAAATAATTTAAAAATCGAATTAAAATCTTATTATCTAAACACCCTGTAACTGCTTTGCAGCAAACCGGTTTTGTGTCTCGATCGCATTCCCTTTTGCATTTACATTGAACTAAAATATTGTATCATCTATTTTGTAGAATTACCCTCTTTGTTGTGATTGTCTAATTGAACTGTACTTAAACTCAACACTCCGGACAAATTCTCGTAATTTTTGGAGTGCATTATTGTAATCTTATGTAACAAAAGTTTAATAAATGAAAAAAAAAAAAAAAAAAAAAAACCGTGCCACCTCCATCGAGTGACGATAACCATGCCACCTCCATCGAGTGACGATAACCATGCCACCTCCATCGAGTGACGATAACCATGCCACCTCCATCGAGTGACGATAACCATACCACCTGCATCGAGTGATGATAACCATGCCACCATCGAGTGACGATAACCACGCCACCTCCATCGAGTGACGAAAACCATGCCACCTCCATCGAGTAGCTTTAGGATTCGCGGTTGTCCTGGGATGTAGGGTCTGAAATAAAACAAATAACTCCAAGGATAACTTGCTCGGCTATTCTGACAAAACCAGTGAATGTCACGTCTCAGGTTTTTACTCTATATACATTCTTAACACAAGGTGTGCACTACACCTTATTTACAACAGTTAAAAACTACTCTGATCATTAGATCCATCACTTTACTTTACAAAATCAATCATGATTTTACCAGACTTGCGTACTCAACTCAGCTCAACTCAATACTTTTGCAATATGATACAGTCCATCGATCATATACAAACAACTACCATGAACCAGTCCTTCGGTCATGTAAAACACACATCAGACCCATCGCCTACACGTGTTACACCACACGTGAGGTGTGGTCAACAAGTATGAGTACGCAAGCTATTATCTGTAGTGAATTCAATATCACTTTGCTCAACTAAAACATTTAGTTCCTGAGGGACCTTGTGATCGGAATGATTTAAAATAGACTTTCTAATAGAAAATTATTAATCATAACCTCTGATAAGATCTATAACGTACTCTGGACACTTTTATCGTTGCCAGTTAGAATTACTGAGTTATTTAAACGTTACACAAAAATTGTTTGCTAAACATTCTGTGATCAGAGAACTCTCAGCACAAGAATCAAAACCATATGAAAATGACTCACCAAAGTCCTATAGTACCGTTAAGGTAGCTTACGTGACCACTTCAACCCTTCATTCTCTGTGACTGCCTGTCGCTGGCACTGTATCAGAACTACTCGAACCCCTGTTGCACCTGTTGCCTTTACAACTTATTGAAAAAAAGGAAAAATCAGTTATAAAGTTGAACATCATTATTGAAAATAAATGCCCACTAACTAACTAGCCCACTATATATATATACTATATATATATATATATATATATATATATATATACTATGCCCACTAGCCTAAAGCAACTAAGCACCACTTTTCATTACATTTTAAACCAAAAATGTATTCTAAAAACATTATAAAACACAAAGCATGAATCTTATTCGTCACATATGGCTTTTCACTAAGCCCTACCAACAAACCTCCTGTTTGTTTCATGGCATTACTTTCAATTCCGAGTCCCACTGACTCCCAATTTGAACTAAGATTCACTGCTATCACTTTTACTCAATCGCTTTTACTACAAGCTCCGACTTCAAGTGGTACTTAACCCTCTGGCATCGCTATACAACAAAAACAAAGATTTTTTTTTAACTTTATTTATCATAAGCTCTAAAAAATATTTTTTTGCAACCCTGGTCATTGTACAATTTGTCGCGAGTTGAACTTCATCTATGGCATCTTGCCCCGATCGAATATTTCTAGTCTCTGTTGCGGAAAACATTTACAAGACGTAAATAACAAGTTCTTAGTTTTGCTAAATTATCTAACCGATTTAATTTACAGCATTTACGGGCCTTGATCGGCAATAATACGCATTCACAATATACGATTAATTAATAATTGTAAGTTCGCCCTGTGATTCCTACACATGTAGGTAGACAAGAAATAAAATATGCCGAAAATCGAATTACATTTTTTTTTTAAGTCTTGTATGGTCTTAATCGGTTGAATCTTTAGAGCTATCGCGTTACCATTGTTTTCCGAATTTAAAACAAAGTTATTTAAAACAAAAGTTTAAAACATTGTTTTCCGAGTTTAAAGCAAACATTCACGTTTACGAAAATCCGGGATAAAATAATTTCGCGTCTTATCATACGTAACAAAACGACGTAAAGTTAAAGTAAAATAATTATCAGTAAAAATTAAAAAACAAGATCGTGAGGGTTGATCGCTAATCTCAAAACCAGTCATCGCAATAACAATAATAAAGTTCTTACCACTATATTCGATAGCTTAATTTTCTTTAACTATCGAGTATTTACCGCAAAAATTGGAAGTAAATCGAAACGAATTCACCTTTATGCTGTGACGTATCCGATGGTAGATAAATTGCTCAGACCTCAACGCGTTGCTCGCACCGTACTTTACCAGTACCGCTGCCATAGCTGCCATCGCCACGACCGCCGTTACCACCATCAGCAACATCAGCACCATCAGCGCCATCAGCGCCATCAGCGCCATCAGCGCTATCAGCGCCAGCCGCGCCGCACCGTCACCGTCAGCCGCGCCGCGCCGCGCCATCACCGTCAGCCGCACCGCGCCGTCATCGCCATCCGCGCCGCGCCATCGTCGCCATCCGCGCCGCGCCATCGTCGCCATCCGCGCCGCGCCATCGTCGCCATCCACACCGCGCCATTACCGCCATTGGCGCCGAGTCGTCCCCGCCATAATTTCTCATTTCTTTTCTTTCTTCATTAGCCACGATTTCTTCTTTCGTAGAATTCTTCCAACGCTTTGTCATTTAATCTAATAAACGACTTGCATAAGCGATTAAATAGGTATTTTCACTCGATTTTCTTGATATGTGGGTAGATCTCAATTTTTAAGTTTCGAGATAACATAAATTTATTTTGATTGATTGATTGATTTACAACCATTGATTATCAACTATTGATTGATTGTATTGATTCTGGAACTTCTTTGTTATTATCTTGTAGTTTCAAATAATAAAATCACTTCATTTCTTGCTTGACGTGATTTGTAGCTTCAATAAACTTATCTCGCGGGTAGTTGGTGGTTTTGATGCCCGAGTGAATCCCACTTCTGATGTCGGAGATAGATGCATATTAGTGACTTGCTCGTTCTTGATGGAATATTCTGGTACAGGATCCGAGGCGTAGGTCTCAGGCAATTAAACCACACACACAATATGACAATTCTTGTATTAAATGTAGGTAATAAATTCTCACAAATTACTTAGTAGGTATACAATTATCAGAGTTGCGTGAACTACCGATCCCGCCTGGGGGTCCGAACTGTAAGGCTCTCACTAATCAATTCCTCCTCGACTCAATGCTCTCCAATATTTAAAATATCTCCGGTGCCCCTCCAAACGATTCCGGTCACGTGACTCGTTACGTCACGATGTTCACACCCCACTGTTACTATGATATCAATCGAGTTACTAATTATCGTTAAATTATCGTGATCTACGACATATATATATTTTAAATAAATAATAAAAAATATACAGATATGGAAAATGACCCGTGACCTCTTAGACCATGCGGTCTCTATGTAATCGTGCTAGAACGTACTCATCCTACTTATACTGTTCGTTTTTATAAAACTATGAAAACCAATGTTGGTTTCATAGTTTTATAAAAAAAATATACATTCTAAAGTAACAAAGTCAAAGCTATTTCTAGTATTTCGAATGAAATAGAAATAAATTACATTTATGAAAGATCATCCTCTAGTTACACGGTTCCAAAAGGTAGGTCCATTGACAATTCGTTTGGTGTTGCTGACACGATTTTTTATAGTCTTATCTATTGAATCACAGTCATAATTGATATGTAAAAATAATTAAGAAAAGTAAAGCAAGAAAGTAAAGCATCCAAAAGAAAAGTAGTATAACTAAACAGACTTCTACTGGTTGTGTGATGCTAGATAATTAAATGTCTTAATCGACGTACTCAGAATGTTAATAGGTCCGTTGTCTAGTGCTAACGAAAAGACTTCTTGAATTTGGTTACAGAAAAGGAACACCTCTAATATCATCATGATGTTAACATGTCTACTCTTTATATTTGTCAATATCAATTATTTTTTACGATTTAAATAAAAATCCCTTATTATCAAATATTTTGAAATAAATATTCAATTATTTTGTTAATGCTTACCTGTTCTATATATTATAAACGTCAAGTCTTACAACTAGTATAATATACATAAACTTTTTTCAGAAAATAAGATAACGAAATAACTTGTCAAATATTAGTTAGGTAATAGGAAAAGGTGTAGGAAGTTTAACTTTTTTTATTGAAAAATGCAAATATTCAATTTATTGGTTACTAAACAAAATACATTAAAATAACAATACTTAAAGTAATATATTTTAAGTTATGTTAAGTAATGTATTTAAATGTATTATAAGTATTATTACTTATAATATATTAAAATAAAATAACATAAAAATAATGTCTTTAAATGATTTATTTATAATCTATATATTATATCATTAATTATTGATAATACAAAAAGTGCTACTAAAAATGTTTCATATGGTTATATTTTCTCAGATATTTAAATTTTATCTACAAGCTGATTCTGTATCGTCTGCCCTACGGACTATAATAAAGAGGAAAAAAGCCGGGCTTATGATAATCTTAAAAAAATACTAAATAATGCTGTTCAAACTGCACTTAGAACAAGAAAGGGTTTAATATCTTTTTTGGATGAGCCCGTGTTACAGTGATTTCTTAAATACTGAAACCACCTACCAGGTTTACAGTTCAGTCAGCTAAACTATTGTGAAAAAATTACGAAAAGTAACTATTAACAATTATGAAAATGAATGACCTGTGAAAGCTAAATTACGTTCCGTCGTCAGTAGGGATTGCAATCCGGCGTCATTTTCAATCCGGTCGTAACCGACCGGAATTCCATCGATCTGGCACCGATCCGGATTTATCCAGTTAGGTTGATTTCGGATTTTCGGTTCGAAATGAACTGTCAGTAGTTAAACCCAGTGATTATACTTAATGAAGGTGGTTTAGAATATCTTACTTCTTATCTTATCTTATCCTTCTAATATATAAGTTTGGATGGATGGAAGTTTGTTACTCAATTACGCCAAAATTACTGAACACTAGCTAGAAAAAAACTAGCACCGAATCCAGTCGCCGGATACGGTCTCGGAACTCATAAAGATACCGGATCCGCCGGATCCGTTTTCCGGATTGCAATCCCTAGTCGTCAGGTTATATTGTTTAACAACCATTCTTGGTCTTGTTGTTCTTTATGCCTTATTTTATGTTTTTTAGAAATGAAAGGTTCATGTAAGACACGTCTTACATGAACCTCATTAATATTATTCATAGACATGCTGAGTTACAAATGTTTGAACGTGGGAAACAACTGCCGACATCGGCCGATTTTTGTGTTGCGTCTTAAATCTTATAAAAATAATTAGATTTAATGACTATCGATTATGTAATTGTAACTTAAAGCAAACAATAAACGTCAAGATGTTACTCCCAAAGAATTTAAAAATTAAAATATAAGAAAATGTTGATATGCAGCTTTTAGAATACATGCAAAGGTTTGAGCACTCAAATGCTGAATGAATAAAAATATGTTCAGGTATCGTTGAAGAGAAATGGATTAGATAAGCTTAGAAGGTTGTATTTTATATAATATACCTAAAACATATGCGCACAACTATACCTCCTTGACAATAAATGACAAAAAATATAGATGGAAAATATAATGTGCATTATTTAAGAAAGTCCATAAATTTAGCTGACTACACTAACACTGAATGTAGAAAAATCACATGTATTTTAAAGCAATATAATATTATGATCAGTTTTCCTTATATTTAACATATTATTAGGACCTAATCACGATTATACTATACTCTACACTGAGGTCACGAACTCAGCAATTGTAGCAATTTAGGAAAATTTCGAATTAAAACTAAATAATTTATATTACTACAAAATAAATGTTTAAGGTTTATAAATGTTAAAACTACCCTCAATGTTTATAAATGTCTATTAAAATACATAATTATTATAAGTACTACAAGATAAACATTGTATATAATATGAATAAATATAAGGTTTCAATATACTAATTTCCTAAGACATCGACCTAGAACTGTATTCTGATAATTTAAAAATAATTATGATTAGGAAAGTTTTAAAAGGGATTAAATTCTTATTCGTGGTAAATAAAAATATAAATTATATCAAAATCATTCAAAATTTTTTTTATGTTCATTGGAATCTGTAATTGCATTCATTATTGTGGTGTAAATTTTATAAATGTAAATATAAAAATATTTAACCAAATCATACTGTATTCTACTTCAAGATAATCTGCAACTTTATCAGCATAGGTTTTATAAACATTGTAAGTCTATGAGATAGGTATTTCTATACTCTATAACTTATACTCTATGATTTATATAAATAAATCTTAATAATTTTAATACAATGAGTATTAATTATTTTATCCTTATTTTCACGAATATAATATACGAACGATGTAAGTTTTATTTAAGCAGTAGACTCTGTAATTATTAATAACCCCGCGGCAACGGTGCAAGATCGCTTTAATAAAGTGTAAACAAGATACACACAGGTCTATAATTCTTGAAACTAAACTTCTTCGATATATAAATTAAATTTTGTAAGCATCTTTTTAAACAAGATATTGAAGTTAAAATGTACAATATAATGTATCGGTTTCATAGAACGTAATAGGTAATATATAGTTAATATTGAAGATGAGAATATGAGAAAAACAAATTAATTACCCGTATGTATACGGGATGTAAGCAAGATCGTTTAAATAAAATCGTTACTTTGCAGTCTGTTGTTGTTATAGAGTTAGTACCTATATTGAGCAGCTTGGTCCTACATATATATAATTAGACTTATAGTTAAACATTTATTGATAACTACGAATAAATGTTTTCTTAACAAAGTACAACACGCACAAGTAAATAATTGAACATTTTCCCAGGTCCCAGTAAACCTCTCTAGTACTAACATTGTTAAGCGCTAATAGGGTTACCACTGGATCTTGTTTCCATCAAGTGCATATTCGCTTTTCATCAGTAATAATAGTACAAGACGTAAATCAATCTGCGGTTATCAAGTTTCAATTCAGCTAGTCACTTGAATTAACAGTGTTAATATAATATATTGTTAGCAAAATCAACCTACACAACTATCTATTGATTACAAATCCTAAGAGATATTGGACTCCTTCCTCATGATTAATTAACTAAATTCTGTGAAAATTTCATTTAATTTGATATAAAAACGATTTTTATTTAAATAGAAATACACTTCTTCTGTAGGAACAGAAAAAACTTAAAAAAAATGGAAATCTATTATTTTCAATACTCTCTTAAATTCATAAATAATTACTGTATCTGTTTTTCATTGTAAGCGTTTCCTGGTACCTCATCATTTATCAAACAATCAAATGAATCATCGCACCCCTTAAAGAACAGGGGTGCACTACATTCAATTACCCAATTTTATTACGTCCGGTCCGTCATTCTCGATACCCGATAAACCAACATTGTGACATTGTGATACAACTTGTTTTACATAGACAGATATATATATATACAAGTTTTTATTAATTTTCTAGATGTAAGCAATATAGATGCTCTTAGGACCTGATGCGAGTGAGTACAAAGGCTTGCCTGTCACTCTTAGAAACTTACGCTTCTTCTATTGTGAATAAAGTTTTGGTTCAGTGTGGTGACCATGTTTCTATTGAATTAAAGTAAAATGCTCTGAAACTTATTATACATGGTTACCTGACTGTACCTACTTACGTTAATATAATTGGAGTTGGTCCGATTATTATTGTACTAATTTGGGTTATTCAAAATAGCGACGTGATCTTATTTAAATTATTTAATATTAAAAGGAAAACTATTATTCCTTATTTAAGAAAATCTAGACTTCTAATCTATATTTTTTTTAATAATGATTAATCTAAAAATTAAACACTTGGATATTATTTCAAATTGTAATATACTACACCGAATGTATATAATAAATTTAAATCACGGCTACTACTAGCTCTCAACTCAAAAGAGCTATGTGTTGTATCATTCGAGACACCATCGTACAAGTTTCGACAGAGCACCGGATAAACAGACGTCAGTTAAGTTGCCGCAATATCGTTGTACACACTTGAAGCGTATGAAAGCCTCTCTTTAAAATGACCTGAATATTTGTATAATAAAATGCTTAAAATATTTTTAAACTTTACTATATTTCTTTCAAAAAAAAAATTTTTCTTAAAATGTTACTATTTTTATGGTATAAATCCTTAAAAGCTCCATTAAGTACTTCTGTATACATATAAAGTAGAGCTAGGCTTGTAAAATATTTTGATCCTTGTGCTAAAAGGTTCTAACGCGAGCCGTGAATAAAATGTGCAAAAAAATTAAATAAAATAACATTTCCTTCAGTTTTTATTGTTTATTTTATCAAATTATTATTAAGTAGCTTAAAGTTTTCTTGCAATTGCAATCTTTCCTTTTTAATTAAACGAACTTGGAGGTTGAATTTTAAATCAATTCAATATTTACGAACTAAATTAAACTGACTGTTAAACAAATATTACTCCGTTTGATGTATGATTGTTTATCCGACTATGAATGTACTTTATGCCTGTTATCTATATGCTTGTGAAGCCCCCGGGACAAAGGAATTATTGAATAGTGCGGACGTTATATTTTGAACGACTTATAAAACATCAACAATATTATATAAGCAAATATAGTAATTTAAGAATATCATCGTACAATTTTAAATGTAATAATGTCCTCAAGTTTTTTTTTTTATATTATCGAAATATATAGTACGTATGTATATAACAATTAAACGTAAGAAAAAATAAACCGGCAGTTGATTTTTTTATTAAGCTTCAACGTAACCTTTATTTTGGGTTATCTCTTTGACTTTGACTTGACTTGACTTTTGATCGAGTCTTATCCAAAGTTTGCAAAACGTATATGTAATAAATTAAACAAAAAACTAATTTTGTTTAGAACGAAATAGTTTTTCACTTCAATTATTCCTTAGAAGAGTCTTTAAACTTCTATAGTCATGCTAATGTTTTTAAAAATTGAGATAAATATTGAATGAAACAACCCGGGATCTCTTGGAAACCCTCTCTTCGCTTTACCAATTAAGTTACTGTTAGCTAACGTTAAGATGATTAACTGGGATATTAAAAAAATATGAAAATGGAAAATAGGAGAAAAAGAATGATAAATTAATATCTCATTCTTTATTTTAAATGTTTATTATTCCTTGCAATTATAGTTTGCCAGGAAATAAAGCTAACGGTGGGTGTCAATTCAAAAATATCAATTCATTATATCTAAAAAGTGTTTGTAATAAATCGTTAGCTTGAGATTTATATAAAAATATTATATTGCTTAATATGCGACTTCAGTGGCAGAATAAGTATATAAAATCATTTTATTATACCAATTTAGACTCTAGGATGTTCCCCTTAGAGTTGATATTCGAAGGCTATTCAGGCATTTCAAAACTTCAAAATCTAGAACACACCTAGCGGTTTAACATACAAAATATAAACACGAACATCTAAACAGTTAAGGACTGGTTCGCTAAGGTTGGCCCCGCGCTCGTTAGTTCGAGTAAGCAAAAGCTGTACGTAAAATTGGATACTAGAGCATGGTCCAATTTACAAATCGACTCCGTATGCCAATTGAATTCTGCTTTATTACGAAATTGTAAAATATAAGTAGTATATTATATTGTTAAATAAAAATGTATAAATCTTTTATTTCTATATATTTCATGTTCATAAATAAACTGATTAGAAAGACAAAATATTTTATATTATTCTACTTATTAAATGAAATGTGTAAAGAGAATCAGTACTCACAGAAACTTATAGTTTAATGCAAAGAAATAATAAACATACATTTAATATTGCAGTTAAATATTCTAATGTTTTCCTAAGGCGAAAATTATAACATTTATTCCCTTAATTTCAGCAGAAAGTTGCGGTCGAGTGACATATTGTGTGTAGCCATTTTGTGGCTGAAAACCGGACATTATTCGGGTATGTGCAGACTTTAGACTTCTTAAACTATTTTCTAGTATTATTTAGAGCAGTTTAAGTTATTTTGTAATGAATTATTAGTTACGCAATCTTTTCCTGGTGTTTCAATAGAAAAATAATATTAAAACGAAATATATTTAAACCAAATAAATAACCCATTCGGGGTTCCTATTCATGAGATCGAAGCGCGGACTCGTGGCGTAGTTCACGCCCCGAATTCGTCGGGTTCGAAACTAGTCGGATAAATTCCGTTAAAAATTACATGATTATAGCCGGGTAGATATATATTTAATAATTATCATGGTTCACGAAAGTTTAAATACAAAGATGGTTAAACCACTTTGTTTTTAATTAAAAGAATTAAAATCAATAAACCATTACTGATATTGCATTATACCAACACTCAAACACGATGAAACTATTCTTCAATAACTTAACTAACATTTAACAAAGGTATATATAAAATAAATTAATATCGTTTGTCTGCTCTACCCTTGTAAGTAGTTGTCAAGTTTAGGAAAATATCAGAATTAGAGGGAGCTGGAACAGACTGTTAGAAATTTGGTAGGAATTTACAGTTCTTGGCCAAGAGAGGTAAGGTTCACTTAACTACCACTTATGTGCTAACTATGTTTGAAACTTAGATTTTGTCTTTAGATCTAGTTCTAAAATTGGATAAGTATATGAACTATCCGTAGAGTTTAAGGTTTACTTGAGCGCTCAATTTGCAATATCTGATTAAAACTATAATAGATACGTCTATTTCATGTAATAAATATGGTTAGAAAATCAAATGAAATAGTATATTTAGTGAAAACATAATTTTTTAAGACGTATTTTATCTTTCTATGGAGAAAGCTTGAATATATTAAAATCTTATCTAAATATTTATTTTGAGTATTATATTTAAGATAAATATTTCTGTTATTCAAAAAGATCTCCAACTCACTTCTTCTTAGCGTACGGGTTACATAAAATTAAGAAAATACTTGGATATCAAAGTTTGAAACAAACTTCGTACAATTTCATACGAATGAAATGTATGTGACTCAAGTTATATTTGACGTGTCGATTGAGTTTATCTTACTTAAACTGTTGCAAGTCGATCTCAAACACTGTTTATTTTACTTGTAGTAGTATTGGTAAACATTAGAAATACTCTTACAAAAAGATAATAATAATATGGAATGATAATGATAAAATAATATGGAAATAATGTAATAGTTTTTTATTGTTCATAAAATTATGAAAAGGAAATATATATTTTTTAATTATTAATTCAAAAAATAAGAAGTATATATTTCTTCGTATAAATTATTATGTACATGTACCTCAGCATGACGTCACAAGGTGTCATTGCAATACTGTATCTGAAGCGTCGCAAAGTATTCCCAGTCTTTTAACATACGTACATGTCTTAATAACTCTTTACGGATCTTAAATTAATCTAGAAGTGATATCTTTATTTTATCTACAGTTAACATGAAATTGTTTGAAAATATCTTTTAAACATGCATATAGTCATGTTAAGCTTATTTAAATTTATATAAATATAGAATGAAAAATAAACCCTGCCCGTATCGGTTTATTTTTCATTCTATATTTATTTAAATTTAATATGAAATTTTTAATATTAACTATATTGAAATAAACTGTGATGTCGTTGATATAACATGTTGATAAATACACACACAGGTAGTTGTAGGTACTTACATCTGGTACTTACACTTACATTAACATAAGGTTAAAGATTGAAAATGTAAGATCCTAGCTGCATAGGATATCTCGCCTGGGATAATACCACCCTCTACAGAAAATCAATGTGTTGTAGCTGTCATAGTAACTATGTTTCGTAAAAGACCCAGATGATTTAAGATGGCAGCATTTATTTTTTAAACATGGCAAAGCATTTGCAATAATTAATATTTGTATATTTTCAGATATCTATCCATTATCGTAAAAAGAAACCAGATGATATTCTTTACTTTTTATTTTACAAATTCAAAATTCAAAATACAAATTCAAAATTCAAATCACACATGCTAAATTTCCCAATTAAGTGAATATCGTGGAAATGTACTTTGAACATGTATACGGTACCACTTCCAGTCCGTATATATCAACAACGGAAGTTTATAACGAGTATGTATTCGCTGGTGATATTCGGACTACAAACCCCAACTCGGAATTAGTTTCTCGACTCAATTTAGTGACACGCACGTTCGGATCAAACATACACGCTTTGTAATTAAATTTTAATTAGGGATTCTAATGGACAAAGTGTAGGTGCACCTAAATTAAAAAATAATTATGACATTTGAAACTAATATGAAATATGAAAATTAAAAAAACATAAATTAGAAAAAAAATAATGGAAATGAACTCTCTTTACCAGATTTATGAACCCAATGTTAAAATTCCTGCTTCCCTCCTTCCCCATAGACCAAATCTGGAATCGAAACCTGCTATCATTGCACGAAGAAACCTACGTCACTATGTAGGTTATATATAATACTGATACAGGATTATTTTTAAAAAGTTCTAGAACAAATGTTGTTTGGATTGATGAAGAGAGGCTGCCTGGAAGAGGTGGTCAACTAATTAAAAATAACCCTTATTTATTTTTTGTTTTCCTTCGTATCGATTAAAACTAGTAATAATATTAAGATTTAATTGCTCTTTTATAGCTGTATTTATATAGCTTATTTTTTGAATTTTGCATTTCATAATTCACATGTCCATTTAGTTTCTGAATTTAGAATTCTGTTGAAAATATTTTCATAATTTTGGTTTTTTTCACTATTCTTCATATGGATTGAGCTGCTTATAATATTAAGATCTAATTGCTTTTTATTATGTTTATTTACGTATCTTAATCATTAAAGTAGGCATTTCATTGTATTAGTTTGCTCGTATTCATGTAAGTGGTTAAATATAATTATTTGTTTTAGGCTTGGCACCGACTTCAAACCTATTAGTAAATAGGACATATAATTAATAGGTAGTATATAATAAATATTAAAACGTCATTATTTCGTACTTTTTAGTTTTGGAGTTGGTTTTTTTAACGTACCTAGTTATTTTTATTTAATAATTTTTAGTTTATTGCTACATTGTCCATTAGCCATGGGTAGACCTAGAAAAGGTGCTGCGCTCCTTAAATAATACAGATCTCATAAAACGGGAACGGATAAAAGTAGTCGTTTCCATAAAAATGCTCTTCGAAACACAATTGCACGTTACTGTGAGATTATTAAAGATCGTGAAAAACATTGGTTGGCCATGAAGGCATATATGAAATCACGATTACGTCAAGAAACTCTTGATCAGCATAATTAGACTCTGAAAGATCCAAAAGCGTCTTGCGAACAAGTATTTTCAGCAGAGAGCTAATAAACTTGGCCTCATTAATGAGCGTCTGGCCAACGAGTCAGCTGAGTAGAGGACTCTCAGACTTGGTCTCATTAATGAGCGTTTAGAGAAGGAGTCGACTGAGCAGAGGGCTCATAGATTCGAAGAAATATGAAACCGTACAGCAATTGACTCTGCTTAGCTACGTGAGAACTGTCTAGCAAAAGCGCGTCAAACTTCATAAAAACTTCGTGCAATGACTGAGCGTAATTTTATAATCACCATAAATCAATATGCTGACGTACCATGTACAGTCTGTAAGAAATGATTGTATCCAAAACAACAGATGTCATTAGTCACAGAACGTTTTGATTTATTTCCGGAGGAGCTAGTTCAAAACTTGGACAAAAATGTTCATAAAATAAAAACTAATGGGCCTACCTGAATAAATTGTGTATGAGATCAATTCGAAACTATTTCGCATCAAACAAAAAAAATACGTAAATCGGTTTAGGAATCTCGGAGAAATCGATGTACATACATAAAAAAAAATATACCGACCGAATTGAGAACCTCATCCTTTTTGAAGAAGTCGGTTAAAAAGTAATTGAAATATAATTTATTTCAAACGACAACTACTAATGATATGTATATTATTTTCTATGATTTTAATGAACGAATACCTCTTATATTTTCGCCATCTTTTAATAAATAAATGTTTTCTTATATAATGGTTGTATAATAATTAAGAAGTAAATTTCATTTTTTTTTAAATCGGATCCAATAGAAATTTGAACTAGATTAGTATTTTTAAGATTCATAATTCATACATAGGTTAAGTTTATTTTTCATACTAAAATATTATACCATTATAATAAGTTAATTACTATTGGAAATGTTAAAATGATAATTTATATAAAGTTATATCTTAATAATAAATTTTATACACATTTAATTTGCCTTAAAACAAAAACAACTCTTGTGCAAAAAGATTTGGCACTCGCTGAAATAACTGCAGACTTGTAAAATAAATACGCTCAGCAAACTATTATAATAAGTAAGTATTAGGTAATTTCCTTTCAATAATAGGCTAGTTTCTGGGCCTACCAATAAATCTCTTGAAAGAAAATTCAAAGTAAGAAGTCAGGTCACGAATCGGAAAATTGAAATGGGTTCTAATTACTTACAGCAAGCTATCGACTGAAAATCTCTGAGTTTTCGCTGACGAAAATCATAGTAAGATATTAGATGGAAAAGTTAAATAAACATGTAGTTTAGGTTCCGTTTATACATTTAACAAATTATTTTTTAACCTAAGGTTCTTATATATCTCGAAATTAATTCAAAATTTTCAATCCCCAGTACGGCATATATACAAAATAATTATATGCATTAAATTTTTCGTTTAAATAGTCGAAATAAGAATAAGGTTGTAAAACTTATAACATAGTTGCATATAAACATTTACACAATGACCTACATAATCGATCATTAAATAGTACTTAAATAGAATTAATTAAAAATCTTAATATTTAATGTCATTCTCAACTTTCACAAACGTTTTTGTACCAACAAAAGGAACTCTAAGCCCCGAGTCGAGTTTGTTTTGAAGTAGTTGCGCGAAAATTATGAGATGTCGAAGATTGCTTAAGACTTTATTACCTACATTGTTTTGAAGAACATAAGAACGTGACTCGGGTCTTACATTAGAGAAAATTAATATTGTATCGAGATAAGAGTTTAGATAGAAAATTATAAGAGTATTTTAAAATTATAATTAGATATTTATAAAATTATAATTTGATTGAAATTTCTTTTATCTTATAAAACCTTATTTACCTAACAATTGGGACACAACAGATTTGCTTTCTCGTGTGAAATATTAAAGCAACAGAGACGATTTCTTGCGGACCTTAGGGAAATCTTATTGATAAATTATTCTAAAGCAAACAGGTACCATGTCAAATAGAATACTACAGTGGATGATGAATACTTCAAAAAAAGTCTTTTGATTCCCTTATCAAATTCAAAATATAAAAATAGTAAACTTTTTAAATTAATCGGATTTGATGTGTTAATAGCGACAAATTTAAATTCTTACTAGAATTCTAAAAGGAACAAAGCACTGTGAATTTAGATTTCAAGACAACATATTATTTTATACAGTCGTAACAAAATCAAGCACTATAGAATCAGTCTGGTTTATTTAGTTCTTGGCGATGTCACACTACCTTATATTTCATATTTGAGAAGAAAAGTGTAAGTTTTCGTTGATGTTTGAGCATTAAATCCTTTTTTTATTAATTGTATTAGTCGACGTACGTATGTTTGGACGAATAAAACAAATATATCTGTTTTGTTAGTTAAGAGGTTTAAAACACAAAAGAACGTAATAAT
This sequence comes from Napeogenes inachia, assembly GCA_959347355.1. Classification (NCBI taxonomy): domain Eukaryota; kingdom Metazoa; phylum Arthropoda; class Insecta; order Lepidoptera; family Nymphalidae; genus Napeogenes; species Napeogenes inachia. The sequence goes on along the minus strand of OY365801.1, from coordinate 19,650,278 downwards.
TAGAAGTTGAGATGAAAATGAAAAAACAACTCTAAATATATTTTCATATTATTATACTACATAACTTTCTGTATTCTCAAAGTTATAAGGTTTATAAAATTTACTTACAGCCTCAAAAACATACAAGCTGATTAATTAGATAGTCTCAATAATTTCTCAATTATTGCAATATAATATAAAGAACTTTTAATAAAAAGTATTCAAAATAATTTGTAATTGACTTATTCTTTAATTACATAATTATATTAAAATGTATTATCATTTACGTTTTAACCAGAAATAATATTTACAATTTACGATGCAATGTGGTATCCTTTATTGGACTAACATTTATAGGATTATTGGAAGCGTATCGGATACCGCGACACCCTTGACAGTAACACAGAATCGAACTGGCGTCTCCCGGCCATGTGGATATCGTACATTTTGATATCTTCCAACAGATTGAAATAGCTTGCAGATTTGTTTTTTGATATCTATTCTGAGATTTAAAATATTTGCGTTATGTTTTGCGAAGCAAAGAGCATTGTTTTTTTCTTTCTAATTATTAAATTATTTTAATTTTTATCAAAAACGGCATAAAGTTCTAATACCATTTAAAATATTGTCTTTAGGCACCAATAATGCTATTGTATTATAATTTATAACCCTACAACGTTATTTTATATAAAATTATCAAATATGCATAGTATATTACATTAGCTCTATTTTTGTCAAACTTTATTTTATTGGAACTAGTGTTATAATTATAAAAAATCTTTGCATTGCCTCCATGAATTACTGACTGAGATATATTAAATAAATAATAAGCAACCTGAGATTGTTAAAGGTACATTTACCGAGTCATCACCCCCTGAGAATCCCTGGAATCTCAAGTTAGGATTGAAAACGAATTTTGCACTTTATAACAGGGACAGAGCAAGTTTGTTAGCGAACTGCAGTTTTAAACTTTACCCGTTCGGTTTAAACGATGTCTTTTTCCGTCGAACTTTGATGAGGTGTAATAATGTAGTCGTTTAACTTCTTACAGCACTATTTTCTTGATCACAATTACTGCATTTTTTCGTATGATAAAATATATATTTGAATTAAAAATAAATTAAAAAATTCTGTAATATTTTGCAAGAACGTTCAAAATAATGTTGTTGTATTGATATGTATTAATTTATATATATAATTACAGATAATCAATCAGTATATGTTACTGGCTTTAAAAGTGTAAATAGCCATCTAAAAATAACAATCCTGTTTAAAAATGTTTATAAACAGCTTAGTCAAATTTTAAATAAAGCGACTGCCCGTAACAATTTATTTTTTATTTTAAATTTCAATAACAACACTATCCTAAAACCAGGTGCACACGTTCCTTGTTTAAAATATATCATCGTTACCACACATTTCCAATTCAATAAACAATATTCTATTTTCGTACCGCCCCGCACCGTGTCCCAGGCCAGTTGACCGTAAATGATTCCCGGTCAATAGCACGGAAGCATCCTCAGTGTGTCCTTCCTTTGTTGAGGGAATGTTTTGCGAATTGTTTTTATTTGTAAGTTCATTTTTTACAATAAACCGATTAGGTTTATAAGATTAAACCCTTATTGTTTATTGTTTTAGATAAAAATTGTATTTTGAAAAATCTAATATACCTAAAACATGGAAACGTATACATAAAATTAGAAAAAAAGGTTTTTCGCTTTTAATATTACAATCACTATGAAATCTTAATTCAAAACATGCCACACCAGAACTGTAAATAACCATCTCTTTATTTACAATATGCTCCAATAGGGGATTCGTTATCATAATTTGAAACCTAATACAAAGTAAACGCTATCTGACTGAAATTTCTAATAACCATTACCCTAATTCGAATTCGCTATCGCCATACTAATTCGCTCTCAAAAGTTACATTCTAAAATCAGGAGACTTCGCGACTTTTTAACCGGTAAAAAGTTGTTCGAACCAATTGAAAAGGTGGCTCAACTTGGTCTAATTATATTGAAAGTCGGTATAACTTTTCAAACCGCTTTTGAATACAGAATAGTTTGAGCCAGAAATGAAGTTCCTTTTGTTAGGCTATTAGCGGTGTTTACTTTATGAACTTGAACAAGAAATTACTTGTTTAATAGTTACAAATTTACAACTAAAATATTTATACCGCTTAGAAAAATATAATTAAAAATTAATAATAATGTACTAACTGTTATCTCGACCATCCACTTGCACTAAAAAGGTATAGGTATAATTATAGAAATTTATTTCCTCTAAAATTAATTAAATTTAAAAAAAGTACCTGAAAATAAATTCCAAAAATATATAAGATAGATTTTTGAAATCGGATATTTCGTTCTACATCAACTTACCAACTCCCTCCATATAATATTAGTATAAATATTAAAATCTATGTTGATCTCTAAGGTATATTTAGAAGCATTGATCTACGAAGCTCTACACACTTCAGACCACAGACATTCTCGTGGTCAGCTTAGCTGTAGCAGTTTACGTAGCGAGTGATAAATAGCATTCGCAAATCCCGCCGGCGGCGGTCGCCTTATCACTTACAAGATATATTGTATCACAAATATATTCTGTGTAGTAACAGTTTGTACAATATTTTTTGTTTATTATCTTAATGACAAAACGAGTTCGTAATTTATATGAATATTATCAAACCTTAACATGTATAATATGAGAAAGATAATATTGTAGAAAGGGTCGCAAGTATCCAAATTATTTCTAAAATTCGTTCGAGATCAGACTCGTCAAGATTTTCGAAAATAAAAATGACAATTTGAACATTTGAAAGCCGCATTGTTGAATTTTATATTTATTAAGATAATTGTTGCACCCTATGTGCATAGTTTTCTCAAATATTTTAGAATACACCAATATTATTCTATGGTTCAATAAATATAATTATGTTCTCTCTGTTCTGTTTTTTAGTTTTAGTTAAATAAGAATAAGCTTTATTACTAAATACATTCATAGCGTTGTTTATTAATAAATAAATTCATGGCGTTGTTTGTTTTGGTGAAGTCTATATCATTTTTGAAGTGAAACTTCTTTATTGGGGTTGGAAAAAAATTTAGTGTACCATTTTTTCGTTACGGTGACATTTTTCCGTTACGCGCTTTTATCGTATAGCTTCATCTCTTTTACCCCATGTTGCTATGGAAATACTAAATAATCAAAATGACAAGTATGTGGAATACAAAACACAATTTACATTAACCAAAAATAAAATTATCGGATTAGAGTTTTATAATTAAATAATGAATTGTAATTACATACTGGACAATACAATTTTATGGACTTGCTATTGAAACTAATAAATAAATTCAAGATTATAACATGAAGAAGAAATTATGAAATATAATTTATAATATTTTTAAAACACATTGATTGTCTGAAATAGAAGAAGTAAGAATAAAAAGAAATACGAGTTTTGGCTGAGAAATGGAGCATTGGGGTCCTGATCTTTACAAGGTCTGTTTTGCTATACCTAGAACGAACAACAACTCAAAACAGCAGAAACCATGATGAAGAATAATTTTATTTGTGATATAGGGGCCTACCATGAACTTTTAAAAACTATCATAGTTTTAAGACGTTTCGTATCAATATTACAATAATATTACTTTGATTAGCACCATGAACTTTATAAAACAATATTGTTTTATTCCTGCTTAGTGACATAGACGTGACGTAAATGAACGAATGCTTTTCATTCCTGCAATAGGAGGGAAAGAGACATCACTTTTATTTCGTATAGCTTCATCTCTTTTACACTATGTTGCTATGGAAATAATAAATAAATTTTAATAATAAATAATTAAAATGACAGGAATGTGGATTTCAAAACAAACAAACCAAAAATAAAATTATCGGATTAAAGTTTTATAACTAAACTAGGGGTCGCCCGCGACTCCGTCCGCGCGGTTTTTAGTGTTTCCTCAGCGCACGCGAGAAAAGCTCTCAAAAAAGAAATCTTTTCCCGTTTTTGCAGCATTTTTCATTGCTGTTTGACTTCTATAAGTCACAGCGAGATGACATATACCCTATAGGGTTTCAATAGCCTTCTTCAATAAACGGACTATTCAACACAAAAAGAATTTTTCAATTCGGGCCAGTAGTTCCAGAGATTATTGCGTTCAAACAAACAAACTCTTCAGCTTTATAATATTAGTATAGATTATATTATTGACCACTTTCATATAATCAAAGTAACTAATCACTTTTTTCTGTATATAATCATCTTATCTTAAATAATTTCTATTAGTTATTTATATTATTGATTTGTGTTATTATGTTATGCTTATTGACAGATGATAGATGTGAAGTTATTTGTTTTTAATTTTGGATAATGTTTATTTATTAGTCGAAACATCGCTGCGCTACCTGGTGGCGAATTACATCAATGGGCATAGCATATTCGTTTTTTTCGAGGAAAAATACATGGTCATACTAATTTTTATGACAATCGGTTGAACGGGGTGGAAGTCGATATTTGACAGCGCCGCCTGGTGGCGAGTTACATCAATGGACATAGCATATTCGTTTTTTTCGAGGAAACATACATGGTCATACCAACTTTTATGACAATCGGTTGAACGGGGCGGAAGTCTATATTTGACAGCGCCGCCTGGTGGCGAGTTACATCAATGGGCATACCATATAAACCTTCTCTATGGAAAAATACATACACATACCAATTTTCATAATCATCGGTCCAATAGTTTCTGAGTTCATCGATTTCATATATACAAACATCCTTCTTTATATATATAGATAATGAATTGTGATTATAACTGGACAATACGATTTTATGGACTTGCTATAGAAACTAATAAATAAATTTAAGATTATAACATGAAGAAGAAATTATTTAATATCATTTATAATATTTAAAATGCATTCATTGTCTGAAATAGAAGAAGTAAGAAAAAAAAGAAATACGAGTTTTGGGTGAGAAATGGAGCATTGGGGTCCTGATCTTTACAAGGTCTGTTTTGCTATACCTAGGACGAACAAAAACTCTAAACAGCAGAAACAATTATGAAGAATCATTTTATTTGTGATATAGTGACGATCCAACATGTTAAGGAGTCTAAAGTTATTATTTTTAAAGTAAATTGAGTACATTTGTCTGTTTTTATGGTATTTACTTCTTCTATGAGAGTATTATACGTTAGAAACAGTCGATTCCCTTCTTACGTTTTAATTAATTAATATTAATGAAAATTATGACGTTTTTCTGTTACGCGCCATCTTTATTTCTAAGTCACATTTTTCCATAACGCGCCAAATTTGAAGTGAAACTTTTTTATCGACGGATGGGAGAAATTTTATAGCAATGTCAAAAAATTGTAACGTTATTCTGTTACGCGCCATCTTTATTTTTGCTTAAACTTTATCTACTTTAGCTTAATTAGCCATTCCTGTAAAGTTGTAATTAGTGAATCATTTTTCAAAAAATTATGTCATAAAGAAGTTTCACTTCTTACATGTGTACACTAATACACACACACATATTTTTTTATAATGGTTATGTCTATATAGATATTTATATAAAGTCCATATAACCATAATAAGAATTTTTAATCTAGGTATCATTACTTATAGCACTCAACTATTTTTACGCATATTTTGTTTTTGATAACTGAATTCTCAATAATGAGTTCGTTAGCCGTCTATATATTTTGAAAATATTAAAATATTTTTTTCCTTAAACAATATCAACAAATTATAACAAAACTTATATAGGAGGAACATTTCATTTTAGGCTAAACTGAACTAATACTAAAAAAATATAACATCGTACACATATTCATTACAACGATAACAAAAAGAACATTTAAATTTCAGTTAAAAGAAATAGCAGGGTAGGTGTACCACAGAGCTCTAAAACAAAGAATACAAGCGATTAAACTGAACAAACGGGCAAAGTTGCCGCCTCGTCAGCGCTGCCTTCTCGTGATATACAGCGTGGTCTCTGAGAGGACGGGTAAGATTACACAATCTAGAAGATAGCGTATTTACAAGAACAATTAAAAGATGATTCTTCAGATTATAATGATGAATTGATTTGTAAGTAACAATAACCGCATGACTGTCAGTTTTTTTTATATATTATTAAGATTACTAGCAACATCTGTAATAACCAGTATTACGTCTTCATGAAAATTGTAGATTTGATTTGATTATTATTTAGAGATAAATTAAAAACGCTACCGCTTCCGTATTTAATGTAATCCTACCTTTAAATTTTACGACACGGACGTCATGTTACATGCAGTATGTGCTGAATCAGTACTGTACAGAATTTAGGTAAATAATTGCAAACGTTTGGGATAAATCACGTTTCATCTTTAGCCCGGGGTGAATAAATGATTATGAAATATACCATTTATATTACATATACCATTTATATTAAAGGACCATGTGTTGAAGGTTTTAACCCTTCTAAGATATAAATTATAAATAAAAAGAACTATTTAATAGCTGTCCAGTGGCATGTCTTGCTTAGTTAATTTTAAATAAATATAGAATGAATAATTTGATCTACTTTCGAAAGTAGTTGAATATTTTGAATACGTTTATCATAGTAACGACACGATAGCTCAGTTAGCAGAGTGACACAAATATTTTTATTAACTAACTTCAAATAATTAGGTAGTTACTTCAGATTTAAATTAAAATTATATATGTAAACTTTGTAATATTTTCCTTTAATAAACATTTAACATACAAATCTTAAATATTAACTTGTATTTTAACTTATATAGCAAGTAATAAAGAAATTTACAGCCAGACATAATATTTTAAATATAGCTTTAAGGAAAATATTCAAGACGTTGCGAGGCGAAAATACGGTAACCCGAAACTTCGAGTGACATCGTTGTAGCTTGACGGAAGCCATAAAGTTTATATATGAAGAACATTTTCATAATCTTGCACCATATGTGTGTAGTGCGTATTGTTACGTTTTAGATTTAGACGTTTTGAAAAATAATTATTTTCTTTAGAAACATCCAGAAGTAATTTTTAAATTTTCTATAAATTTTCCTGAATTATGAAAAACATAGCTAACATTTTAGGTATGTTTTTTTAGATAATATTTATTACATAATTAAATATTATAATTATAGTACAGATAAACTATAAGCTTTTTTTATTAAAACTCAATAGATCCTAATAAAAAAATACTAAGACATTCAAGTTTTTACTATAAAAACACATATTAGACCCAAATTATTTTGAAATTTTAATGCAATAGTATTATAATGTAATAAAATTTGAAACATTAATAATTAATTCGGGAGATTTGTAGATTATATCTGTATCCATATATCAACAGCCTTGATTTAAGCTACATCACCCTCGAATAGATATTCCATACAATTTGAAACCATTGAAAAGCCTTAGCCAATAACCTTAGCCCTAGCCGATAATATATGACTTGGCTATATACTCGTATAATCGGCTAAGGCTAACAGGGTTTTAGCTATGACATTTCTCTTATACAGCACATCTATATCTTCCGTTGTTCCTTCAAACAATATTTATGCAACACATTCGTTTTGTGTATTATACATTATTTGATATTATTTTGATAATTAAATTTGTTTGTACCTAACATGTGAATGTAATAAATGAACGCGAATCAGTCAGATACCGATTTAATTACTCAAATTAATATTAATTTGTATTACATATTCAGACAATATTTGGTAAGCTTTGTGTTATTAAGACTATACTCCAACAATATTTAATTTTGCTAAACTTTATCCCACATCAATTAAAATGATCTAATTAGAACTCTATCGTTAATACGCACAAACTAATCTAAATTCATTAGCGGTCAGGGTTGTCTAAATATTTGAATAATTTGATTTCACTTTGTTCTGAATAACCGTGAATTACTGGGCGTGGTGGAAGCCATAATTAGAAGGGACAAGGGTGACAAGGGTCCTTAACATAGATGTGCGAAGAATAAATACAACAATAGGGACATTACATTTTATGAGTTTGGTATAACTTTGGAACCTTCGAGAAGGACTGCGATTACGCAAGAAATATCATACACTTAATTCCACAGATATTACTTTTTATAAGGATTATATTTATTGAATATTTAAATTATATTTATAGATAAATAGAAATAATAAGTAAGAAAGGCTAGTTATGAAATGAGTTCAAAATATTTCTATGAAGACTGGAATTCTTGATAAGGAGAATAGAATAATGACAGATAGGATTTTTTTTCAATTCTGTGTAAAAGAGAAAATTTACAAAAAATGTGTTAATTCCTGTTTTCAGTAAATTTGTTTCGTTACTCTACGGGATATTGTTCGTTAGTGGTTTCCTGAGATTTCATAGTTCATCCGGTTTTGAAATTCATTCTGGTTAGTGGACCTACGATATTCAAGCAGATGTTATATTTGTGTTAAACAAATTTAAATAATATATCATTCAATAATTATAGTAAACAATCCTTACAATCACTATGAAAGACAAAATCTGCATAAATATTAGGAGTTTCATAATAATCTAATGAAGGGTATTATTTTAATTAAGATACTCTTCATTATTCTTCAACAATTTTAATGTTTTTGTAAATGTTCATATTAATACATTCTCAAATTCGGCTTAGAGGCTATTAAAATACAAAAAGGTTTATACGCGAATGAATAATGTAAAGACCAAACCCATTTCAATTTAATCAGAGCAAAAGGTGTGAATAACCTTTTCGAACAATACCTCTGGATAAAACTATATAAATCAAATAAGGTTTTATAGGGAAATTCGACCTCGAGATAAATTTTTGATGAGCAAGATGGTCATTTCGTTTTTTACTTTGATTCTATCCTATTAAACGTTTCAAGGATATATAAGCCTTCTTATAGGCTTTTTGTTTGTAGTCCGCATAAATATAACTAATCCCAATTAATTTGTAAACTTCAATAAAAACAACAGAGTATATTTAGTTATTTCTCAGGCATAAACACAGTGATATAAATATTCCTGCAACTTTTTGACTGATTCGTCAGAGGTTTTTCGGGCTTTAATGCTGCAACTAAACAGCTTCTCACAGGATTGCTCGTTGTGACGGCGAGCATTGGTCAGACTTAAATCCAGCTCATATCCTAGTAATACAGCTGCATGTGACAGATCCTCGAGACTTGATGTGATGTTTAACCTGTGGAGTAAAAAAAATTAAATATAACAGGCAACGTTTAAAGACTTTTTTAACCAATGTTTATAACATTAGAATTAGACCACTGTATTATGTATTTTAAAGATTTTACAAAAATCTACCATACTGATAATTATTAAGAATTTGAGTTATTTTAAGTTCTAATAGTTAAATAAATCTTACTTCGGTGTTGATCTTTGGCCCAACTTCTTAGCTACTTCACTTAACGCAAACTCCATGTGTCTCCGTGTAATGGCGATCATCTCTTCCGCGTACTTACCCATTTTGGCGATGGATACTCTGGCCTGCTCTGTACACTTGTATATTAATGAAACGTGCTTGCTGGCTAGAGTACGACCTGCCCGGCGCTCTTCGTTGCACATGGCTGCAGGTAGTATAAAACTGAATATTACATTAAGAAATAGTGAAATCCTGAGTGCTCTGCTGTATATAACACTTATGCATCAATTTAGTAATTGTGAGCCATTTAACAACGCTCAGAAAATTCTTAAATTTATTCTTTGATTAAATAGTATTCGACTGTTGAAAAATCGACTCCTTTTATTTATATTCTTTATTGTAAACCACATAAAAAAAAATACATTTAAACAATTACAAATAAAAACAGGGTAAATACAAAAGGCGGTCTTATCGCCTAAAGGCGATTTCTTCCAGACAACCACATTGAAAGGAATTTAATATTAGTGCACATAGATAGGTGGCTAAAGGTTTTAAACATTGTAAACATACATAAAAATAAATACACATTAATACATAAACGTAATACACATATAATTATATACAATACATAATTAATTAATAAACTAAACAATACCAATTAAAATTTATACAGTGCTTATACATAATAGAGAATTAATTATACACATAAGAAATAAATCTAATGGTAACATTAGAAAATAATAATAATAACAAAAAATAAATAAAATATATATATATATATATATATATATATATATATATATATATATATATATATATATATATATATAATAAGTCGTCTCAGTTTATTCCTGATAAATAATATTCCTTTACAGATTTTTTAAATATAGGCAAGGATTTAGATTTTCTAATAAAGAGAGGTAGTGCGTTCCATAATTTTGTCGCATGGACCGTGAAAGAATGTTGGAAAAATTTTGAGTTATGAGCTGGCATTCGTATAATTAAAAATTTTGATGATCGTACATCAGCTGGCAGCCCAATAAACTGAAATCTCTCCCTCAGATATGAGGGTGATTTCATGTGAAATAATACACAGTACAGAAGAGAGAGAACGTGTAGATCCCGGCGGCGGCGAATTGGAAGCCACTTGAGTTTTTTGCGAAATTCAGAAACGTGGTCATATTTTTTTAAACCAAATATGAACCTTATAGCAATATTTTGGAGTCGCTCAAGTTTGTTAAGTTGGTCCTCAGTTAAATTAAGATAGCTTGCATCGGCATAATCGAGAATAGAAAGAAGAAGAGAGTGTGCTAACATAATTTTGGTAGGAATCGGCAGAAAATGTTGCAATCGCCATAGAGAACCCATAGCAACAAACTCCTTGTTATCTTAACCCATTAGTCTCCACCTAAGACAATTTTGGGTGTGAGATCTTTAAACAATCTTATGTTTTAAAGGTTTTATAGTTGTATAATAAAATAAATTGCAAAAAATTATGTCATTTTCGCAACAGTCGTTAAGCCACTCTCGATCAAAATAAAAAAAATATAACTAGGAAGGATATTAATTACAGATGTAACAAAATACGCAAATCATTTCAATAAAAACAACTTCAGCCTGGATCTCATCAATCACCGTACAAATTATTCACAGCGAAACGACTTTCCTTCAGCATAATTAAGTAGTTTGTTTATATTGTATAAATATTCCATCAAATATAAAAGCTTTGAAATTAATGAAACGTTAGTAATAACGATATCGTTTATATAAAATCCTGAAAATTTTATGTAATTGAATTAACTAAGCGTCGCTTTTAAAATTGAGTAACTTTTCGATTCTATTAATTTTATATTTATTAAATGATAAACACTTTAAATTACATTAACAAGCCAAGCAGAAAAGGTTGAAACAAAGAATATTATAATAGGTTTGGTATTTAAGGATGAATATCTCTCACCTGGCACCTTCAGCGAGTCGGCCAAGTTAGTGATCTCAGTATATATATTTTGTTTTTTTCTCAACGCCGCGGTCATCTCGTCTTTGATTCTTTTGAGAATTTTGTTTGTTAACTGGCGATAAGAGTTTTGTATGTTTATATGATATGTATCTAAAAATGGTGCTATGACTGTATCCACGTATCTTTTGACTTCACTGAAAAATATATATATATACATAAAAAACTTCATTTTCTAAATAACAGCTGATTTTCATAGACTTACCGATTAACCAGAGACAGTGTGTTGTCTCTATATTGACGTCTCTCTGAAGTACTGTTGCCGAAGGTGTTCTTTATTATGTCCAAGTGATTTTCTACATCTACGGGTCTTAGCTGCCAGGACGGGATCTCAAAGCAAAGACCTCCGTCGAGTCGTAAATGATTGCTTCTATCCTTATGAGGCAAATATTTTATATTGATAATTAACTAAAAGATGAAATTCTATAGATTTGCCGTTTTGGATTTATTTTGGGTAATGGTTAATGTTTTATTTTCATAAGGTCCCGTGTAATTCAAAATGAAAATGTTTTATTATTTTCAAAATAAGTGATTTTGTAGTACAATTTGTTTAAATTAATCTTACCCTGCAATTAAAATTCAGTAGTACATATTTCAGCATAAAACTATTTAATACCACAAACAATGTGATCAAATACATATTTGTTAAAATCAGTCGGTCACTTCGAGTTGGAAATGTTTAGAAGTGTATGGAAATACAAATCATAATAATACGTGTTATAGAGCTTATTACGGATTAACCGGTAAAAGTGTTATCCGTCATCAGTTATATGAGTGACACTTTAGTGAAAAGCAATTACAAACTTTAACGAAACGTGAAGGATTTATTACAATTCCATTTTATATGAATAAATCCCTTTGAGACATACAAATTTTAACATTCTGTTTTCTTTCATGAATATTAAAATAGACAATCACACATTGTTTAAAATTAGTTTTAAGTAAAGATATATGAATAATATAACATACATGTCTGATATATATCTATTATTTGCTTCTAAAATATTGAATTCATAGTTCACAGTTACGACTATTTTTCAAATAGCTATTTTTTAAATCGAGGAGTGACTCTTATTCAACAGCGACGAAGAATATTTAAATATGTGCAGTTGCGTCTGAACGAAATTTTATTAGTTGTTTGTCATTTCTATTTTTAAAAGTATATTAATAGTTTTTTAATATAACAAGATCAAATCATAAAAAAAATTAATACAATTTATGATTCAAATGCGCATTATTTAATTTTGGATATGAACATTATTCTTTTATTTATTAACAAAACAAGGACTTAAAGAATAATAAACTTCGTGCACGTATACGAATTTCACAAGCTGGAAAAAATATTAATTAACCGAGTAATTAATTCAGGTAACGTTCCAGTAAGGCAAGACAGCCCGAGCACTTGCGGAAAAAATACATTACGGGGAGAAGCTCCCGGCCAGCGGAATTTAAGATAATATTTTCGATGAAAACTCTGTGGAGACTTTAATTACATTTATTTTTAGTCCCCAGTTTGTTTTGTACTTCTATTTTAAGTTTAAATCAAACATGTTGAAAATGTTATGTCTATTTCTTAGAAAGGGACAAGTTTGAGCACATTTTAAAATAATCAAAATATGGAAATTTTATTAAATATTATATTTAATAAAATATAATAGAGCATTCACTACAAATCTGGAGGCAAATATCAACGTTGCATGTGGTTATTATGGAACACCTCTCGACAATGTTGCGGTACAACTAGAAGGTAAATGTTATGCATAGTTATGCACAACTGTCGTTCCAGTGCTTATCACATGCATGCATGCATGCAACGGAATCTGCGTCTATTGGCACATCGCTACCGTGCCAATGCACACCGGAAATCAAAATCATTAAATAACTACATGAAAGCTAACGATTTATATACTTTCTTGTTATTTAGATCTCAGAATTCAATCTCGTTAGATTCATTAAAAAGACGATGTTCACCAAGGCTAGCAATAAACATATTTTGTAACTTAAAAGTTTGTATATCAGTAGTATAACAATTTTTCAGTGCTGAGACTCGTTTTAAAACTGAATCGAATATTATATTAATTCATTTTAGTTAAGTAGGTACATGATATCTAATTGAAATCACTGAGTATTTTTAGCGTTTTTCGTTTTACTTTTCTAACAATAAAAAAAGTAACCCACCACGCTGTTACCTATAGAGTTGTTTTCACAAAACAAATTAAGATTACAAAATATACAACATTTTTATGTTTCAGGTACGTCAAACTGATAAGAAAGTGTCCCAAAAAAGATTAATTAATTTAAATATTTGGTTTTCATTCATCCTTTATTCATGGAACCGTAATCTATTTTCTCACTTTTACATTTGTTACAAAAATGTAAAATAGCGAGTAAAAGAAATATTATCTTTACATTACATCAGAGCTAGGGATGAGTTTTCTTAAACATTTTCACACTTCATTTAGATTCTAGTGAATATTGTGTTACCTGAGTTTGTTTTACATAGCATATATAAAACTTACTTACATTTATAACTTAACCTGGTATTTCATATTTATATATAAAAAAGTTTAAAAATGCTAGATGTACAGCAGGCTAAAGTTTTTATTTTTTATATCCAATAAAACTCACAAAATGACAGCGCGTGTAACAATAACTTGATATTATATCAAAGCAAAAGTTAATTTAAAAATATATATATTTTATAATATTTTAATAATTAAACTTTCGTGAACCATGATGATTATTAAATATATATTTACCCGGATTTGTTCACGTAAATTAATCGAAATTTTACCCGACTAGTTTCGATCCCATTCAGGGTTCCTATTCATGAGCTCGAAGCATAGCGGGCTAGTAGTGTTAATTTACTTGAACATATATATTTTAGAATATCTATAATCATTGAAATATCTCCTTTGATTTTTAATTTGTAGTACTTTATAACTTGTAAAACGGAATATTGTTAAGTTGTTATAAGAACATGGTAAATAAAAATGCTGTCTTGTAAAATAGTAAAATGCAATATATTAAGTCTCCTGGACACATTCTGGAACACCTGTCAAAATGCCGTGAGTCCGTACCGTGTCCGGTCTTACAGACCGCTGTGTGACAGTGACATGTGGCACGCTGTGTCAGTACTGTATTGCATTATGCCGTGACACGAATACATCACTACGGTTTGATGAATGATGTGAAAAATTTACTCGTATGTTATTATTCAAAACAGACAAAAAACAATTGTTATTTTTTTAAAGAAGTTTATAAATTGGTGGAACCAAATGTAGGAAGTTACCTTAGTATTTTTTTTTATTTTTTAGAATTTACTGGAACTCGAATTTGCAATCCCTGCAGTCCGCCAACTCAGCCAGCTGGGGACCGTATTGGTGTTTGTACTCGTATGTTCATATTGGTAACTTTATTTATTTAAATATTTATGTTTTGTATTCCTATAGTTCTACTCTGTTAACCTAACTACAGTGTAAATAGTGACTCTTTTAAAAACTGTTACAGGAAATATATATGATGCGCAAATTTAAAAGCGAAAACAACCATCGGGACAAAGGCATAAGAAATCAGATCGTTTACAATAAATACATATAAAGGATATTCTCAAATTTGAATCAGGCAATAAATTGAATAGGCAAGAAAAAGGCCAGAAAGCAATTTTCCCGGAACGTTATCACATAAATTGCTTTCTTCGTATGGTAAAATCTTGTTGAAGTACTTTACCAATAAAAGAGGAATTATTTTTCTCGATCGTTGTTGTTTTGTTGATCGTACGTAAGAACATAATTGCTTCCTATTTTATGCTCGTACTAAAATTATCTTATATTTTACTTAGGAACCGCAATATTTTTTTTTTACCAACCAATATTTATATTTTTATTATCTCGTAGTAATAACCTGCAAACTTTCTTTCAAATCTTATTTGCATGTTCAAAACCTACATATCTCTAGCACTTGAGATATCGTGATATATTTTTATCAATAAAAAAGACATATAATATCTGTAGGGAATGTTCTGTAGTGTTAAAATTATCAAGACTGTGTGTCATTAGCGAAATGTTTTTAGTGGTTCTCTTATTCATAGAAGAAAAAAAAATGTCAAAGTTTCATTAAAAAAGGGTTAAATTATGTATCCATAATAAGCAACAACCAGTAGTCCTTGTTTCATTTTTCGACGACCACTTTCATCTTTGAGGAAATGAGTCATCCATTATCCGAAAATTTATTTGGGTAGGGAAATTTAAACTAAATTTAAGGAGATGTTTCAAATATACAACGCTCATATTTTAAAAAGACTTGTCCTGACTTGTTTATCAGCGCGCAATCTAAACTTGATACATTCGGAAACTTGTATATTTTATTGTAGTTGTTAAGAAAATCGACCTCCAAAAGCATTGGCAGAGGTAATTAGCAAAGGTTAAATAAGAATTCAGAAATTGTATCAAGATCGGCAGCTTTTAGAATCATAGAGTCATAGAAATAACTTAAAATGATTTTTCGTGTTACGTAGGTGTTGGTGGTAGTGGTAGTAATTAAATGATGTCCAGAGGTTTTTCATTGCGCTCTGTAAACCAGATTCAAGAATAAGAAACTAGAATGTCAAAACATTCAACTGATTGCTACGAGATGGCGCGGTTTTTAATTTAATTTAATTTTGTTTTTCCGACGCATAGCAGGTATCCACCCTTACATTGTGGACATTCTACCTGTCCGAACGCAGCGCTTTGCTTCGTCTTTTATAGTTCGTACAGGAAAGGAATGGAACAGCTTGCCTGCGTCAGTAAAACAGTTTTTTAAAATAAGATTTATTATAATAATTCAGGAAAACATTACTATACTTATTTTTCATATTCACTAGATCTTTATTTATCATTAAAAATCATTAATTTGTAAATATTTCTAACGTTATTTCTTTTACAATAAAAACATCTAAGAACCTTAACTCAGACGATATCAAAGACCAATATCATTATAGCGAGAAATATTTTCACTCAAAGAGATTTAAAGCAAACGGATAAAAGATTTTTTTTACTTTTTATCATAACATTCAGTATTAAGGAAGATTTACTATGAAAACAATTATTAATTATCGTTATTAATTAATACTTTAAGAACATGTGTAATGAGTAAGTCAGTTATTTTTTTTATATTATGTTGTAGAATAAAAAATAGAAGAAACATTAAACTAAAAAAAATCTGGAAAACATCATAAAAATTAACAAAGGTTGCAGCTGTTAAAATAAGGAATACAAAGTTAATGTTCTTTCAAATCTACGACCCGCACCCGAAGGCAAGGGCACTCAGCTGAATTCAACCATTTAAGTACATTAGACCAAACCAAATGTTTACTTCGCCTGCACTGAAGTCTGGATGCGAAGCCAAAATTTCTGGATCAGACGTGAAATATAGTGCAATATGGTACATTTCTTCTGTTGATTTAATATTGCTGCTTCATTAATCTAATGAATATATTCCTTTACGCAAATTTTACAATTTATTATACGTCTTTGTAAATTACGTTTGAATAATTATTTTATTTAAAAAAACAAATAAAAATTGATTTACATAGTAGGCGTATAATTATAACACAATATTATTTTAGAGTATTTATAGAATATAAAAAATATATATGTACAATACAAGTAATTAACAAGCTTAAAGGTTCCTACATATTTAATATTGGATAACATACCGCTAAATAAAGGAAGAATTCAAAATTCAAGTTAACTTACTAAGACAAATAACGAAATAACAATATGAAATCGTATAGTGTAAGTCCTTATTCATTAGCACCGAAAATTTTATAAAATAGACACCATCGCCAACATAAGTGCAACGGCGGTCCTGCGACGCATAGACTTCAATAAGTACATAATAATATTATTTTTATTCTTTTTAGATGTCTTTTTATATCAGCGGTTTTCAACATATTTTTATTTAATGTTATTGTATCTTTTGTTGTGTAACCATGCTGAAGACGGTATTCTTACATATAATATATACAAAGAAGAAGTAATATAATTCAATACTTTATATTTCTATTCTTAATGAATAGTGTTAGCAATTCCGGAATGAGGAAAAGCAGTGGGGTAAGTAGTTGAAGATTTGTGTAAATGATGCTCTTACTAAAAGTTGTAATAATAAATCATAACGCCAGAAATACAATTTGCATATATTTATTTATCCCGCACAGTTAGAACTTTGAAAGTGTTATGAAACGCTGCTGAAGAATTAAAATTAGATTAAAAATTTAAAAAACCCCTGATACAAAAAGACATCTAAAAAGAATAAAATAATATTATAATGTACTTATTGAAGTCATTGCGTCGGGGGACCGTTGTACGTACGTTGACGATGGTGTCTATTTTACGAACTTAATCATTGAGGACTTAGACTCTACGATTCGATATCGTAAATTCTTTATTTGCTTTGGTAACTTACTTGCATTTTAATTTCTTTGTTTATGAAGCGGTCCCATAACACAACAAATAAGTACATAATAATATTATTTTTATTCT
The DNA here is from genome assembly GCA_959347355.1 of Napeogenes inachia. Taxonomy (NCBI): domain Eukaryota; kingdom Metazoa; phylum Arthropoda; class Insecta; order Lepidoptera; family Nymphalidae; genus Napeogenes; species Napeogenes inachia. The sequence continues at coordinate 19,632,361 of OY365801.1, read as the reverse complement.
TTGTAGAAGTATTTATGTATCGGAGGTCTTTAAAATTTTAATTTAATTTAATTTCTGCTTTTGAAAGTTAGGCTACTACTATTTATATTGGTTTCATTATTATAATAAATGAACCTACGGACACACAAATTTACACATGCTTAAGTATTTCTATCAATATTTTATAACAACCTTTCACACGCACCAACAAAATCACAACATCTTGGAGATGACTATTTCTATTTCGACCAAGTATGGCCAAAAACCATCTCGACAAACCAGGCTTTTGATAAAAAACAAACCGCAATCAAATCCGTCTACGCGTTAGGCTGCTACATTGCTACAGACAGATACACAGATCGACAAGTCAAACTTATAACACCCCTTTTTTTGAGTCGGGAGATGCAATGATAATATCTACTTTATATTGATTTTTTAGTACGATTTCATCTTCCCTAGCTAAGACAGCTTACTTAGGAGGATGAGTTGAAGCTTAAATGGGTACTGTAGACCCTACGATCAACTTTTATAGTTCAATATTTCTCACATTTGCTTTAAATTTATTTAAAATTGTATCTAACACCAACAACAGGTAACAATCAACCAAAATCAAGTCTTTCATATTACCAAATAGAAAGATGAAGTAAAGTTTAGGTACTAATATAAGAACATTTATTACGATTTATTATACATCAACCACGCATCTTCAGAACAATCCCTAACTTAATAAAAACTTGTAACCCAGCTCAGATAAATCAAATTTACAGTTGCTAACAACATTTGCTTGCAAACAGGCTTAATGACTTGTAAATAAGGAGTCATTAATAACGGGCTGTCTCGCGCAGCTCCTTGAAGCAATTACTGCGACGTGCGCGTTCAAGTTATACGTTACACGTGAGATTTAAAGGGTTTGAACGCTTTTGCTTTGTGTTGGCATAGTGATTGCATCAGCCCTGAAACCTTTCATAAAATTTCATATAGTATTGATGTTAATAACCAAATTTTATAAAAAAATCGGATTTGGACCTCTCAAAATATATTTTTGTATAGAAGCACTTAATCATAATTATCATATGTTATATTTCATACCGGCTATAGTCACCGAATATATAGAAATTTGCCCCGACTAGTTTCGGGTTCTACTAATTACTATATTTTTAAACAAGTTAAAGTTGAAGTGTATAAAACCTGCTAAGAAATCAATATATAACTTCATGTCAGATTCCTGGTCTTTATTAAACAATTATCATGTAGTTGGTTACCGACATTATGCTTTAATAATAATAAAGTAGTCTAGACAGAACGTTATCTACCCATTTATTACAAAAAACAAAATAGCTAAAAATGGATGATGATAGTAATATTAGTGTACCTACACATAATTAATTGGTTGTGTTAAAAAAAACGGTAACAATTTTTTTTTAATTATTTGAATACCCCACTGCTTTTTCTCGTGCCGGATTTGCTAACACTATTCATTAGGAATAGAAACGCAAGGTATGGAGTTAAATTACTTCTCCTTTATATATTTTTATATTTAAGAATACCGTCTACAGTATGGTTACACAAAAAAACGGTAAGATAAACTGGAAAAGTTGTGATTAATGTCTTGTAAATGTACTCCGGGAACAAGGTATTGTGAAAACTTATTCCTAAGTTTTTATAACAAAACGCTGGCAGTAGACATACTTTATACATTCTTACATATTTTTGTTGGTTATAATGTTTTGAAAAACAAAAAAAATATTTATAAATTAATTTAAGATCTTATTCTTTACAGCTAAGTTAGAAATTAGTATGATCTGAAAGATCCTTAAAGCTCATTTAATAGAGCTAGGGGGTAAGTTTTGCAGAAGTCTCATGTTCATAACCTGCTCGTGTTGATGATATTCAGCTTTAGCATTGCTTAGAAAGAAAAAAATACCTATAATTGCAAACATTACAGATAATATTGAAACTTAAAGCTTCAAGTGAATGTGTTGTCTGAATTTAGTATTTGAATAGTTTACAATTTAAGGAAATTACAGATTCAAGTTACTTAACTTAACCTGTAACATGAACGTCGAAGAGGGTTTAGACACGTTTTATTTATTAAATAAGGAATAGTTTATAGATCTTTATTTAACTTAGAACGGGGTATCGTAATTAATTATTATTCTTTTATTTTATATATACTTTAAGTAATATTTTATTATTATATTTTTTGTACAAAGATTTAATTGAGATAAACAATAGAATAACAAGTATAAGCAACAGATAATAAGGTAAATGTAACATTGAATGACATCATTATCGCTTGTAGTTCTTTCTTCTACAAGCGGTGTTTGCGAAACTAAATTGAAGTGACAAGTGTTATTTGAAGTTAAATTGTAGTTGAAAGAGAATTTTGATGATTGTACGTAACTTGATTTTCAATTTGGTGAACTTGGAGTTTAACTTGGAAGATGGCAATTTTAGCTAGATAATAAAAGTTCTAGAATTAGTTGATTTAAATATATCAGTTACGTATAAAGTAACTCTTGGAAATATTCTACAAATATTGAGCTATTTGAATACATTTATTTTAAATATACTAGGTAATAGCTATTAAATATATTAATGTGTAACCGTTTCTTAAATAATCTATGTCTCTAAATAAACTTAATGTGGTCAATATATAAAGTACTTTTATGAGTCAAGTCATTTCTTTGTAAATCTCAAACTTTTCAAAACCAAAGTGAATTAAGTAAAATAAAAAGTTTCAAGCTTTTTAATATTTACGTATCTATTGATAAGTTTTTCACAGGTATATTTTAAATATAACATAATCTTAGCTACCAAGTGTTATTGAAATCTCCCAAACAAGATATTAATTATATCACAGCATCGTAAGAGCTATGAAGATGCCTTTGTTTGATGTTCAATTACAAAGTAATACATACAAAGTGTTTGGGTCATATAAGTGGTGATGAGTTAAAACTGGATAAGAGCTATCTAGCTTTGACTAATTGATATTTGATAAAGAATAATATAAGGCATAATGTGACATTCTTTTGACAACAAAATAGATTATTTAATATTTCATTAGAAGAAAATAGGACAATAAGCACGATATTATGATTGGTAAATAAAATAAATAAATATTCCTTAAATATATAATTTAAATATAAGACACTGAATAATAAAAAATATTCTGTGTCGATTAAGGCGTATTCGCTAACTAACAAAAACGAAGCTCACCGAAAATGCGGTAATACATTTCACTGTTTTTTTAAGTATTCCAGAATCAATTAACTTGTTTAGTAAATTCAATTTTCCTATTAAAACTTCTAAGTGTGTAATGTTTGTTGTAAATTATAGTTGTTGTTGCTGGTATCCTAATAGTATTTGTAAATGTAAAACGATATAACTTAACTCTCTCAAATCGAGAAATATTTAAATATAAAACTAACGAAGTTCTTTTTCATCGCCTCTATATTAAAAAAATCAATATAGGCTTTATAACACGATATTATGATTATTTGTATTTAAACTTTCGTGAACCATGATGATTATTAAATATATATTAAACCGCCATATTGAAACGGAATTTACCCGACTAGTTTTTATAGTTCACGAGCTCTTGAATAAGAACCCTGAACGGGTTCAAAACTAGTCTGGCAAAATCCAGTTAAATTACGTGATTATAGCAGGGTAAATGTATATGATATTATAATACTTACAACCAATATTAAAAGGAATGTATTTTAAAAAAAAGGACAACGACGAGTAAGTTGCTGTTAGCAGATAGTATAGGTAAAAATTACACATTTCTTACGAAACAATACAATTAAAATTGTAGCACGTAACTTCTTAATATAGAACTGTGCTCAAATAGCTCTAGAGAGCACCAAAACTACATTTGCAAAAAAATATTTATTATATAACTAATATTTGGGCTAGATGTTATAGCCTTTGACACTGAAACTAGTTATGGTACTCATAGGACATTATTATTATACGTTCAGCTAAAAAATATCCTTAACATTATGGATCCCAATAAATTAAGGTCCCAAATCGATAATTAATTTCCGCTGTATTTACAGCGCCAATTTGGTACATTTGTACTAAATTGACGGTATCTTAAAAAGCATCATGAGATTATTATCTGTAATATAAAGTCAGAGTCGCCATAAACGCTATTGTCCAAGATTACTAATTCAGTCAACTTCTGCGGTCCATTAATTTACTGTTTTAAATTAAAGAGGGACAACCGTACTAATTAAGATGAATATAAGGAACAAGACATTTTTTATTACTTGTACATTACATTGAACCTTTTCTTTCATTTAACAAAATGAGTATCCATTATTTTGCGACTTCGTACGCGTAGATTTGGGTTTCTGTAAAACGTACCCTTTGTACATACCCTTGTATAGACCTTGTATAAACTATAAATCTTCAAGGTTTATATCAAACGCCGTCAACCCCCGACGTAAAAAGAGGGGTGTTATAAGTTTGACCTGTCGATCTGTAGTAGTGTGTATTCGGGGATTCTGGCTCATTTGTATTGGAGGTGTTCTGGCGCAGCGGGGTCTTGCTCAAGTTTGGGTCTGACTCTACCTAGTAAAAAAAAAGATTTTCCTATTATCTAAATCTATTCCCGTTGCGCTAGCTCTTACGGTTACAGAGATAGCTTTTTGATTTAGACTACCTAATCACCTTATTCATTCCGTAATCCCTTCACTCAGCGTTATCGCCGAAAGCCGATAAGACCAGCCAGCACTAATTACTACAGTACCTGTTTATATACACGTTTGTTTTATGCAATAATACCATAAATTAAAATTTGACAATTTATTTAAAATAATACTTGAATAAATTATCAATTATTACATCATTGCACAGGGTTTCATCTTCATCGAATATCCTCACGAAGTTCTGCTTGCTCTGACCGTAGAACGTGTGATGTAGGTATACCAACCGGTATTCACCACACCCCGAAGTCCACTCGTATTGTATTTTCTCACTAAATAGTAAGTATATGTATTATATATTATAAATATGGTATTTTAATAAATACCATATTTTACAGTTTCTATTAAGAAATGCTTTATGGAAGTCTTTCGGTGCTCGGACAAATGAATCAAAATATTGGCCGATTTTGTTTTTGTCCACATGTATGGCTACCCAGTGAGAGCCTGGTTGAGTATCGTGATCTAGAACGCTTACTAAAAATGTAGTGGCTTCGATATGTATCGGCAATCTGTTTGCAGGAAATACATTCATTTATAACAATTGATTGATCTTATTTAAGCATTTCTGAATTTGTAGGGTATTCATATTTTAGAGGTGCAAGGAACAATTAGGTAACCACCAACTTCACGATTGCTCTCATATCACTACTAAATTACCTAGCAGTGATAAGTTGACTAGAAATTGGTTCGAAAAGTTTGTACATAATGATTATTTAGAATTTAATAAATTTCACAAGAAAATTAAAGTACCATTCGTAGTTAATTTTGTAGTATTCTTATACCCAATACAACCATGTGCTAATGATCCATCAAAACCATTTATAAAAACATACAAAAACATGAACCTTACAGTTTTGGTTATTATCTAAAATGTTCTTTTGATAATATATTGAGTAAATATGAGTCATACAGTGGTCCAAATTGTTTAGAAGTGTTTATGAAATTATGAAACGATTATACAATGATGTAAAATTAATATACGAAAAGAATAATCTTCGACGATCTCCAAAAACATAGTCAGAAGTAGATAATTATAAAATAAGTAACGCCAAACTTTGTCACATCTGTGAAACAGATTTTAATAACAAAAACTCAAACTGCAGCAAACTGGTGATTTTACAGGTGTTGCACATGAAATCTGTATAAATAAATGTCATGTGCCCCTATACATCCCTATATTTTTACATAATTTGAGCAATTACGATGGTAGTTTCATTGTTCATGCTCTTAATTTTGTAGAAGGTGGAATAGATTTAATACCTACCACAAAATAAAGAAAAATATATTTTATTTTCTAAAAGCATTTGCATCAACAATCAAAATTTTAGTTTGAGATTTGTGGATTCGTTTAAATTTTTATCATGTAGTCTTGATAAATTAGCTTAATAATTAAAAAAATGAAGAATTTCATGACCTTAAAAAAAGTTTTTCCAAAGATAGAAGATTTCAATCGCCTACGAAAGAAAGAAGTCTATCCGAATGAGTTCATGAAATCATTTGACTTATTAAACTGTACACAATTACCAAGTAAAGATGAATTTTATTGAATACTAGCTGTCGCCTGCGGCTCCGCCCGCGTGTTGGTCGCTTTTCGCATAATCTGTGGACACTATTATCCAGACATATAATAGACTTATAGTTAATTCTATATTATCCTATTTCCGTGTAAATTTTATACATATAGGCAATTACATTGCAACGATATCAAACTGAAAATAATAACATACATACACATCTCATACACACACAGCCAGGACATTATTCAGATATACGTAATAAAGGATATGAATACTAAACATTTTTACCAAGTATTATCTTTTTGAATAATGTTCAATGAAATATTTATTTTTTTGTAGTAATTTCAAACTGCTATACCATTTGCGAAAACATAATCATAGCGAGTTCTAAAAACGGAGATTATAAGTAACTAAATTTAAAATGGACATATACTCATACTCAATTTGTTAATTTATTAAAATTCAGATAAAACAAAGAAGAAATTCTAGCTTTATCTAAATTAAATACGTTAACTTGAACCGCATTCAATTTTGTTTAAAAGTTTTGAAACAGTGCTTGAAGTAAATTTTAAATTGATCATAACTTCTTTTTCCCTTAACCGATTTTGACGAAACATAGTTTTGACAATGCTCCAGATTATATATAATCCATTTGTGACACCACGCGTTCATCTGTTGAGTAGTTTTAACGTTGTAACGTACCAGACAAACAGACTAAAAATCATAAATTATTTTTTTTATTTCAGTTAGTATTCTTAAATCGCTCCCTATCTCTCTCTCTGCCATATGAAAACTCTTGTTTCTCATCCCATGGAATTAAAAAAATCATATGCGTGTTATGATTTATAAGATTTTAAAATCAAAAATGTATTTAAAGTATTTGAGTATATTTACTTTCAACATACCGGCATTGCTTCTCATAAGTTCGCATTATTATTATTTTCGATATGTAGTGAAAACACAATATATAGAAAATAATATAGAAAAATTAAAAATCAAGAAATATCAAATATTTATGTTGCTTTTATGTTGTATATAAACATAAAACTTAGAAATTATATTTCTAAGGAATATAATATATTCTGTTAAAATCACCACAAGGAAAACCTATTTCTGTCTACTATTTTCGATATAAACGTACCCAAAGCTAAAAACGCGTAGTTTGTAAGCCATTTTGTTTATAATTCATCCGGGTCTACTCGTAAGGCGATAAATCCAGGAGATTTCTATTACAGATAACTATTTAATTCTACAAACTAGGATATTTAATAAAGTCCACTTTATACCATATCTATTTATGTAACAACCAAAATACTTTAATTCGGTATTTCCTAATATACCTTATCTCGAAATAAATTTAAAATTAATATCCGTTAAAAGTTTTATGAATTAATTCATTCATTCAGTAATGCATCTTCAAAATTTTATGGGAAGTTGTTATTTTTCAATTTGTAAATATAGTTTATTTTTCCCAAACTCTTCATTTATATTTTTATAACGCCTAACCCATTCAATCAAATTACCTGTCCCGATTTTTATTACTTTTCCTTTATTTTTGAGAAATATAAAGTTCCAAAGACATAAACTGCTAGAAATCCTAATACGAAATTGCATTCTTTTTCTTTTATAAGAAAGTTTTCATACAGGAGATTTAAAAAGCAAAAAAAACTCTATTCCTTTATTATAACGTTAATTAATTAATTACATTGGTCATTGATAAGTCAGTGACCATAGACTTTTTCTTTTATAATAATAATAATAATAATAATAATCGTTTAATTCAGAAAATTATTCCATAATATTGTTAGTAAATAAATACAGACTTATGCAAACTAGTATTAGTAGAGTTCTTATCACTAAACTCGGCTCACAAAAGATCTACCTAACTGCATGGAGTCGTATGCAACGCTCCAAGATTGGTGAGTCCCACCTGCCACTTAGTGTCCTCAAGATGTTGTTGGGGCTGTCACGGACACGGTATAAAAGAGAAGCGCACCTCTTGCGCATAATTGTGGCAAAGCTGTCTACATTTGCGTCTGCTAACATGCCAGACGCACTAGAATAACGTGGCAGCCCCATCAACACCCGGAACGTGTTGTTGTACTGGACTCGCAGGTCACTATATGCCTTCTGCGTATAGTTCACCCACAGGCTGCACGTGTAAAAGGTTTGACAAAATGCTTTAAAAAGCGTGACTTTTGCTGCTTTAGTACAGCGTGCAAACCGGTGGGCCAACATGCCACATCGAACAGACAGTGACCTGCGCTCCCGCTCCACGTCTGTGTTGTCTCTCAAATCGTCCGAGACCCAGTGACCCAAATATTTAAATTCTTTAACTACTTTAAGATTCACTCCACATAGTGTAACCGGCGGTATATTGTGGTAGGTTTTATTACCAGATTTAAAAATCATGAGCTCGCTCTTGAGTGCATTATATTTGAGCCCGTGGGCCTCGGCATAGGACTCACATATATTTACTAGCTTTCTCAGAGCTCCGATTGATGGGCTCAGCAACACCATATCATCAGCATAATTTATATTATTAACACTCATACCGTCAATATGACATCCGACTCCGGTGTTACTGAGCTCATCAAGTAAGCCATTTAAATATAAATTAAAGAGCGCTGGCGAGGACAATCCCTCTTGCCTCACTCCACATTCCAGCCTATACTCGGTTGAAAAAGAGCCTGCCCATCTTACATAGTTCACCTGATTCCCATACCAGTATTTAAACAAATTGATAACTTCCGATGAAACGTTGGTACTGTTCTGTAATTTACCCCAAAGTACATTATATGAAACTAGGTCGAAAGCCTTTGAAAGATCTAGGTAACAGTCATATACGGGTGTTTTCCTTGCCGAGTAGTACTGAACAGTCTGCTTGAGGCAAAAGATAGCACTCTCAGTAGACAAACGAGGTCGAAATCCGAATTGTGCATCGTTGATCGTTAAATGTTTATTAAGGTGGCACAGAAGCAGACCGTCCAGTACCTTGGCAATGACAGTCGCTAACGAAATAGGTCTATAATTAGATAGTAGTGATGAATCACCAGTTTTATTCTTAATAATCGGTATAACAAGGGTACGCATTAAACTTTCTGGTAGATAGGAGTGACTCATACATACATTAAAAAACATACACAGAACTCGTGGCAGGTGGACCCCAGCGTACTGCAGATGCTCGATGCTGAGACCGTCATGCCCGGGCGATTTACCTCTGACTGACGACATAATAATATCAACTACTTGTTTCTCAGTAAATGTCACGCTTCGCTCAGAAGCAACGGCCTCAGAATCGAGCACAGGCAGTGGAAGTGTATTTTTTAGAGGTGATTGCACCCTAAAATGCTGTCGAAACAGGTCCGCTATACAACGAGGGTCATTCACACCCTCAACACTCACGGCAAGGCCCGGCCTATGATTTACTTTGTTAGTGGTTTTCCAGAATTTACCGAAGTCTTTATTTGAATGATGTTTAGCAATAATGTCCATCTTTATTTGTTGTTCATGGGTTTGGCACCATTTTAACTTATTCTTGAATGTTTTTCTAGATTCTTTCATATCGTTAAAAACCACACCGGATGATGGTTTTCCACACAATAACCAAAACTTGTAACAAAGTCGGGCCCTCTCGTGAGCGTCACGGACGTATTTGTTCCAACCCGTAACATTTCTAGACTTAATTACATTTTTAACATAATGACTTAGTTCAGACGCCTTAACAAGTATTCGTATTATATTCTTATACAACAAATCTATTAATTCTAAATGGCTTGAATCTTTACAATTTTGCAAACAACACTGATTTAATTCAGAAGGACAGACAATTTGTTCTAAATGTGTATCACAGTAATTACGATATTTAACTTTTTGATCAGAACAACGCTCACCCCATATAGTTTTATTTACCTTTAATGAAGGTTGTATGAACGTATTTCGAACTACGCTTAAATTGCATTCTAACATAATAGGTAAATGGTCGGACCAATATGAGTCATACAATACCGATACACTGTGCACGGCCGGCAGCGCGGCGTCGGTCACTAAGCAGTGATCGAGCCAGCGCCGACATCCGTGCGCGTCGCTTATAAATGTATAAGTATCCGACGGTAAAGTGTCTATATCTACGCACGACCATAACTGCTCCGAACAAAACGAAAACAACTCGTTAGCAAACACTTCACCCGGATGAGCGTTAAAATCACCCACTATGAAAACAGACTCGATACTATTATTTTCGATCACCGCATTAATCTCACTTAAACACTCAGTAAATTCTAGTAAGTTGTCATTAGAATCCGTAGGCATGTACACTGAAAACACTAGAAAGGAGCGATCGTTAAGCGTTATTTTAATAGCAGACAGACGTACACTGCAACAGGTAATTACTGCAACTATAGGGAACACACTTTTTCGCCATAAAATAGCGACTCCTCCGTGTGGCCGCCCGCGCAGTATGCCGGCAGACGTATCTACCGCTGAAGTGCCCGTGTAAGCAAAATTGTCATCAATGGTACCCAGAAAAGATAGGTCATGTGGCAATAACCACGTCTCTTGTAAAGCTATCAAATCCACCTTTTGACAAAGTCCTCGTATACAGTCTACTGACCTAGTTACACTTTTACAATTAAAGGTTACTATTTTCATTTTTGTCATGATCAATTGTTAGGTATATTGTTCAAACACGCTCGCAAGGTATTTGCAGATTTGTTTTTGTGACTAAATCTAACAAACCGTCGATATGCTATTCCAACAGGCCAAAAGTCATCTTGTAAAAATAGTTCCACATGCTCTTTAGGTACATATATTTTATAAGAATTATACTCTTTTTCCATTTTCATATTCATTTTTTCAACGTCAACATTCACATTCGTCTTACTAGTAATATATTTAGTTATGTCACATACAGACACCTCCTTCGCCACATTATAAATATAAATGGGTACCTTTATTTCCGCAGCCTTAAAATTCATGTTTATATCTACCAGTGCTTTCCCTCTATTTACAGCGAAACGGTTTTGGTATTTTTTTCTCTGAACTGTAATCCAACCGTCACATCTATTTTCCGGCTTCCATTCACCTTCTTTAACCACGTTCGCCATTGTTTTGCTCGAGTCTGACTTTTTCGGCTCGTCTAACGTAGCGTCCGTGTGTCTCAACTCACTTGTAGTCGTACGCGCAGTCAGCTGATGCGGGTGACTCACCGGTTCATTCGTCGATTGAATACGCGCGGCAATGTTGCTCGTTGTTACCGGACAATTTCGACGCTTTCTACCTTTACAATAGGGTTGTATTTCTTTTGTGGTCATGTCACCACTTTGTTCTACAGGTGACGGTGACGCTAACGGTTGCGCGATCGTTGGTAAAGAAATTAAAGTTCCCTCAGAATTCAAATGGTTTTGAACATTTTCGCGGTGAATAGAATTAGGAACACAAAAAGTATGACTTTCACTACTCATGCCATCGATTATCTGAGATTCTGTGGAATCACCGATATCGTCACAATTGTCGACCAACGTCGCTTCGCATCTATGATTTCGATATTCTTTATGTACTTTGTGATGGGGTTTAATCTTAAGCGTCTCCACTTCACATTTTAATATTTCTAAGTGCTCAGTTGTAGCATAAAGCTCTTTAATAAATCGGATATCTTGTTGCACTATTAATAAATCCTTCAGTATCTTAGTTACATCGACATGATCAAACAGAATCGGGGGCAGTTTCTGCAACTCACGCGCCACAAAAATGGGTATTATATCCGGATCTGTTTCCTTCAGTGTACAAATTATATCATCTATGTTTCGGAGTGTTTTTCCGTCTCTTTTTCTGGTTTTCTTCTGCTTCGTTATCGACGGTATAGACTCAAAAAGCAGATTTTTTGCTACCACTATATCGCTTTCAGAGAAGGCACTAATACATATACGACCAATACTTTCTTCATCCATTACGTCTAGTTTATTACTCACGAAAGCTAACACTTCATTTATCACTATATTACACTTGGAACATTTTACTCGATTCGACGTCATATTCGCTAGCGCTGTTTACACACAACCGTATCACAGCGTTGCTATAACGAGACTGCACATATTGATGTATTATGTAATGCACATATTGATTAAGATTTAAAATCATTATACTAAGTATTAGTATAATAAGTACTAATGAGGGATAGACGATGTCGATCTTTTTTCTACTAATACATGTTTAAAATTTACTTCATGCGATAACATCTTACATACTAAAAACTTGGCTTGCAATTTATATTTCCAAGGAGCTTCTATCTTCCATATCTGACAAAATTGTATACTCTACAAGTTTATTGAGTTGAAAAATCTTATAAACATGTAGATAATATCAGAAATTGCTATATTAGAAATATTTATTATCATATTTAAAATAACATTAATAATACAATAATACAGGACAAATTGTACACATTGATCTAACCCCTAAGTAAGAAAATTATTTGCTTGTATTAAGGGTGTTAGACAACGACATAAATACATAGAAATACACATTATAAAATACTGAGAGTATATTTAATAAACAACTAAACTCAGAAATACAAACATCTATGTTCATCACATACTTGTCCCTGTCGGGAATCGAACCCGAGCCTCATTGTGTCGCTATACGTTAGGTGTCTACGCTAACCACTCGACCAACGAGGCGGCAAATTACATATTGAATGCGAAGTTTTACTAAAGCATTGGCGAGTGAATCTCTTTGAGAATCATACTATACTACCTTGGTGACGAGCGATTGGCGGCGAGAAATTAAAAAAAAAAATAACTCACTGATCTCAATTTCTGGATTTCTTAATGGATCTAGTATCTGTTCAAGTTTCCATGATAGTGGAGAGTTTCAGTGTTGTGATGTTCAAGGTGAGAAGTGGATGCGCTGAAGCCGTTATCAATTTCATGCCATGTCAATTTACTCGTGTGTGTATTTTCAATAATACGAATTTCCATTATACATATGTGTATATGGCTCAAACATACTTAGTTTTCTAAGTGACAGTGATTTAAGAAAGGCCAAAATGATATTTACTTAAATCAGCAAATAGAAAAAAATACAAATATTATTACCCTCTTCTGTATTCTGGAGAAAATCTTCAAAAAAAAAATTGGTTAAACAAATTGGCCCACCATTTCAATCAGTATTTTATAATAAAGTTCTAATACAATTCCAAATTCATATTGGCGAAATTATTTAATCAAACAAAATTCTAGAGATACCAGACATATATAAATTAATATTAATATTATCTTTTGTCTTAATGTTTTTGTAAAGCGGTAAAGGTTTAGGAACAAAAAGAAGTACTAGCAACATAATGTTACATTGTAATAATCTTATATTGTCTGTGTATTACCGTTAAAATGTTCACAAGGTCACATAAAAATGTAATAAAAGGTAGGCTGAATAAATAACAATAAATATGGTACATACATTTCTTATTAACTCAATAAATATATAACATTAAAACTATATTAGAACAGTCTTCGTATGTAATGTCATACAATCATATAAAAGGTCTCAGTATCTGGTTATTAACACAGGGTAAAATGAATTTTGGCTCTAGGTAGTCTAATTTGTGACCAAAATTCACGACCTCTTTCAACAGAAGTCATATTCAGACAGAAGTTCACATTTTATGTCGTAGTTCTTGGCATAGTAACCAGACTCAGTTCAAGTAAAGTAAATGATGAGTTTAATTTTTAAATATTCTAATTAGCTTGATCCTAGCATTCCGGAAAAAACCTTTTCGTATTTAATATTACAATATATATAAATATCTTTATACATTTATATTTATATTAATGTATAAATATCTTTAGACATTTTAGATATTGAAGTAATAAAATCGGTTTAGTAGATACTTCAGTAATAAGGTAAAAAAAGTAATTTCCTTCGTGATAAATCCTTATCAATTTTTCTTTATTTGTGATTTCGTAAAAGAACTGGATTGCTGTTCTTGTGTTTTTAATATACTTATTTATACGTTATATACTTATAATACGTTATAAACTTATTAAAGAGAGACTTATTGGGTTTAAAAAAATATATGATTAACAGAGGTAGTTGTTTATATCTAGCATCTTCAAAAATTACAATGATTAAATTAAAAATGTTACTTTGAACACAGGTTCATTTCCAACTTGAAACAATGTTCACACTTTAAAATATCCTGAATAAAAATTATTTTTGAATGATTGACAAAAAACTAATGTCTAACTAATATTTTCTTCCATTGCATGTCCTCCCTAACTTACAAAACATAAGTTTTATTATATTTATGTCTGACAAATTCAAAATATATACTTATATATATATATGTTAACTCGCTTATATCGAATTAACATTTTATCGTATAACTATACTTTTAACGAGAAGTTTACTTAGCAGAAACCATAACCATGGGAATCTTATAAAATATTATGTCTTTATATCTTTTATAGTGACACTTCACATATGACAATTGCTGATAGTGCTATTTCTTTCTCGATCTTCACTATAAATAGAATATAATATAATAGTTTGCTTTACTGTAAATAGAAAGCTTTCGTCACTTAATTAATCCTAAATAAAATATGGCAAGTTATTTCATAGTTAATTTAATTTAATTTTTCATTTGATTTAAAATCATTACAGTAGACAAACCGGATGTATGGGTGAAACGGTTAAAAATAAAAAATCCCTTATTTTTTTTAATAAAGTTTATTATAGTACTTATATATAATATTGACTGGATATTTATGTTATCATTATAAAAAAATATTTGGAAAATGTTTCTTACCTTATTTCTTTTGTAATAAAAAAATCTAATAACCTTCAATCAGATGATATCAAGAGAGCAATACAGCAATCAAAAAATTTCAAAACGTACAGATAGAAGAGAAAAATCTTTTTATCATATTGTCCGAAATGAAGAAAGGTTTACTATGAAAACAATTAATTAATCATACTAATGAATATACTCATATATATATTATACACTTTTAGTTAATGCAAAATGAGTTAATCAATATTTTTTAACATTGTATTATAAAATAAAAAACCAGTAGATCATGTTTCGGGCAGACATTAATTTCAAATTAAAGAAGATTGCAACTTTTAAGATCACATTCGAAGGCAAGGGCACTCAGAAGATTTCAACCATTTAAGTACATTGAACCAACCAAATGTTTACTTCGTCTGCACTGAAGTCTGGATGCGAAGCCAAATTTTATGAATCAGACGTGAAAAATGGCGAAAAAAGCTACATTTCTTCTGTTGATTTAATATTGCTGCTTCATTTAGATAATGAATATATTTCTCGCCGCAAATTTTATAATTCACTGAACGTCTTTATAAATTATGTTTGAAATAAAAAAAAGGTTTATTTAATGATAACAAATTTAATTAGATTGACATACCTTAACGTAACAAACGTACAATCATACTTTACAGTATTACACATAAAATATAAAAGAAATATTTTTACAATAGAAATCATTACATAGTATAAAACAAAGTCGCTTCCCGCGTCTGTCCCTATGTCAGTATGTATACCTAGATCTTTAAAACTACACAACGGATTTTGATGCAGTTTTTTTAATAGATAGAGTAATGCAAGAGGAAGGTTTATATGTATAATAACATGCTTAATATATTAGAGAACCACTGATAATTTCAAGATTTCTAGATTTCAAACACATTGATTTGCGCTTACAATGGTAACGCTGGCTAAACTCTACGAGATAGATCAAAATAATGTACTAAGTATTGTATACCTTAAAAAGCTCTACAAGAAAGTCCGCGATGGTATATGTTTATCTCTTAGGGATAACCCACAATACCGTATTTTTATCCTTTACTTTTTACGAGAAATAATGCCTTATTTACGAAGCGATTTTAAGCAATACAGCTTTAATCCGTATCTATATCAGTAACTTTAATAAATTTTACATTTAATATGGAACAATGTAGCCCTTTACAGCATATAATTTAAATGAATATTTTCAAAGATATAAAAGATTTTGTTAATTCATATGGCTAACTAAATGTATTAGACACATTATTTAGCATTCAAAATAGATTTTTTTTTTAATATAAGCAGACGCAAGTTGGTGGTCAAAGTAATGTCGATTGTGTAGCTCAGCATTCTTCAAGTGTGATATATGGTTAAATTGGTTAATAAATACTCCATTTAAATATTTAAATACACGTTTTACTTAAACAAGAAAGTTATAAAAAAAACAGTATCTAATATTGTATCCTTATTAAAAACTTTAAATAGATTTTTGACTCTTAAAAAAAACACTTAGAACAAGTCATATAGAAGCCAATACTAAAAAAGGGAAAAAGGGAATTGTTTTACTACGAATTTAAGGCGTGCAAAGCCGCTGGGAAAAGCTTGTAATTAATAAGCTTGAAGATTCGTAAATAATAAAAAAAAAGTCAATACATGTTTAGTAACTGATTTTTTTTTAAACTCGCTATCGACAATTCTTTTAGAATCTTAAAAATTATTTGGGGTAATTAGTTCGCTATGATTATATAAAAATGGAGACTTATTTTTGAATAATTGACATCACGGAATAAATAATTAAACTCACTCAAGGCATTACGCAGATAAATAAGGAAAATACCGGCAACCTCTGTCGGCATTTTCCTTATTTATTTGACAGTATACCGATGATGTAAACACCTTAAAATATGTAACTTGTTTTTCTCAGTTCAATAAAATATGGCTATTAGATGAAAACCATACCTGAAGTAGGTATGGTTTAAAGCACTTATGTGTCACAATACATAAAAAACTTAAAGAACTTGTATTTGTTCATTATATATTTATTTAGTTTCAAAATTGAAAAATGTAGAGGCGACTTATAATAACTGTAAAACAGTGATTTATAATTAAAATACATAAAAGATGTAGAAAAAATAAAAAACTGGATACAATATTTTTCTTCCTTAATTGGATCTTCTATATTTTACATAATTAGTTGATTTTATTAAATCCTTGGATAAAATGTTTGTTTCTTTTCATTTCATTAAAATTTCACCAAGTTTACTTGTAAGCACAAAATCTCTGACATCTCAATAAATACCCAACTATACAGATATCCGCGACTCTTATTAAATCAATATTTGTTTAGGCACGGCCGAGTCATGTGTTGATGACAATGACATGTTAATATCCAATTACCTTTTGAACCTCGCTACTATATAATAAAGATAACTTTATAATGTTATTAAACAATGTTTATCTTTGAAACAGAACTATTAATAATAAGAAAAAATCTGCTTATATCTTGAAAACTTTAGTTAGTATTTTCATAAATATCTTCTAAAATTTAAAATACTTTGATTATTGTTGTTTGTTTCAGGTAATTTTCAGTTTCATTTATATATTTATAATTATATAAGAAACTGAAAATTACCTGTCTATCACATTCCTTATTCCGTGACTGTAAAAGATAATCCAAATTGTAAAAGGAATAAGTATTCCCCATTAACAGTCCATTAGTCCTTTGAGATTCCAGGAGAATATATATTATATTATTTTATGTTTTTTCTCATTCTGTTTTGATGTGAAGCTTCTTTTTTAATACGGCTGGTGAAAAATATATGCGTTCTAGGTGATATATGTACGTGTCTTGGTTTATTTAATTGGACCATTTATATAATATAAAAAAAATATTTTTTAAATTTTCATGTGTTTTCTTTCGTAGATAAATCTACGAAAGAAAACACATGAAAATACACAGACAGCCTTAGACAGATTGCCAACTATTTAGTTGGCAATTTAGTATATCAAAATATATACAAGACAATTATTACGTGCCCATTTTGCAATAAGCAATATATTGTTGTAACTAAATAATTTACCATTTCTCAGATCAGAGTATCGTCATGTGTATCGTTCTTTAGCTGTTTGGTATTTTTTTTTAACTGGTTATTAATATTCTGTCCAAAATACTTTATTATTATTCAAATCTTCGTGTTGGAAATTAGATCCAATATAATATAAAGACAAGCGACTCCTTGACATGAAGTTATATATTGATTTCTTAGAAGGTTTTACGCACACTAAAAATATATTTAAAATGTAGTAATCAGTTTAAACTGTTAATAGACGGCGAAAATTCGGTCAATTAAATGATTATAGCTGGTATACAATATATAATAATTATGAAAAGTGTACCAGCCAATTCAAATATTAATTTGTTTGGCATAATTTTGTTTTACATATCAATATTCTATGGAATTTTATGAAAGGTTTCGGGACTGATGCAATCACTATGCCGACACAAAGCAAAAGCGTTCAAACCCTTTAAATCTCACGTGTAACGTATAACTTGAACGCGCACGTCGCAGTAATTGCTTCAAGGAGCTGCGCGAGACAGCCCGTTATTAATGACTCCTTATTTACAAGTCATTAAGCCTGTTTGCAAGCAAATGTTGTTAGCAACTGTAAATTTGATTTATCTGAGCTGGGTTACAAGTTTTTATTAAGTTAGGGATTGTTCTGAAGATGCGTGGATGATGTATAATAAATCGTAATAAATGTTTTTATATTAGTACCTAAACTTTACTTCATCTTTCTATTTGGTAATATGAACGACTCGGTTGATTGTTACCTATTGTTGGTGTTGGATATAATTTTAAAGAAATTGAACACAAATGTGAGAAAGATTGGACTGTAAAAGTCAATCGTAGGATCTACCTGTACCCATTTAAGTTTCAACTCATCCTACTAAATAAGCTGTCTTAGCCGGGGAAGAAGAAATCGTACTAAAAAAACAATATAAAGTAGTTTTTATCATTGCATTTGGTAAAGAGTGTCAAAGAGATGGATTCCCAAGCCCCTACCTATCTCTTCATAATTCCTACATTCCTGCATCCCCCATTCCTGAATCGTAGACTATCAACTTGTTTGCCGACCAATCTCATAAGAAATGGAGTATAAAAGACAAAATATATGAGAATAAGATATATATGTTATTTATATCAACGTTAAACCCTGACAAACTGTCGCATCCAGTAAAGATTGCTATGTGATTTGGTAAACCAAAATTAAAAAATATATACTATTATTGTAAGCCCCCCGACTCAAAAAGAGGGGTGTTATAAGTGTGACTTGTCGATCTGTGTATTTGTGTATCTGTCCGTAGCAATGTAGCCAAACGCGTAGACGGATTTGATTACGGTTTTTTTTATCGAAAGCTTCGTCATTTTATGGTTCGTCGAGATGGTTTTTAGCCAGACTTGGCCAAAATAAAAATAGTCGTCTCCAAGATATTAAGGTTTTGTTGGTGCGTGTGAAAGGTTCTTATAAAATATTGATAGAAATACTTAGCATGTGTAAATTTGTGTGTCCGTAGGTTCATTTATTATAATAATGAAACCAACATAAATAGTAGTAGCATAACTTTAAAAAGCAGAAATTAAATTAAATTAAAATTTTAAAGACCTCCGATACAAAAATACTTCTGTAAAGAATAAAAATAATATTATTATGTAGGGGAGAAGTGGCATGAAAGGGACATTTTTGGATTTAAGGTCCTAGTAAGTGAAGGAGACAATATTTAGAACAGAAAGAAATAGAATAGGAAACGTTAATTATTAAATAATTGAAATGAAATGCAATAATTGTCATTAATATATATTTTTTTATTTATTTTTGCATCTTTAAAAAAGTTGTATTTTGTCCCTTTCATAAATGGACGGTATTGAAAGGGACACAGTTATTTATGAAAGGGACAGTGCCAAATTTCGAGTAAATGTGTGACGTTAACTAGTTAGATATAACTTAAATCAAATTTAACAGTCACTAGAATAATAAACATTGTTAAATCTTACTGTATAAATCTTAAAGACTAGTAATAAACTTTTTTATGTAACCTAAATAAAAATCAACAATATTAAAATATTTTTCTGAGAAAAATTGAATTTAACAATTATTAATATCTTTTATCAAGTCACTTATTTGTAATCGTTTTACTAGTAAATAACAAGAAGTTAAATCATTTTATAAAATTAAGAACGAATCAACAATTTAAAATAACTTTTAAGACTTAGACTTACTCAACAGTCTTACAGAAATACCTTTTTGTATAACTTCATTAACTACCTCTTCAATTTTCTGAGCAACGACACGCGTTCGCTTCTTAGGTGGCATTATTAAACTGCAAAATAAGTAAAAAAAACAAAACAAATCTGGTACAAAATAGCAGTTTTGAAAGGGACAGTTATGAAGGGGACGTCCCATTCATAACCGTTTGTTGTGTCCCTTTCATAAATATCATTCAAAAATTTTCATCTTAACCATAACATCTACAATATTAAATTAAATTTTACTTACCTTCTGTTCTTGCTTCTGTGAATGTCCAAGCTGTTTTAAACAGTGATTCACACTTAAATAAGAAAATCGCAGTACTCAAAAAAACGTTTCCAATTTATAACAAAAAAAATACAATTCTATACAAAAAAAAACACTCGCACTTTACCGTCATGTCAGAAATGATAGGAGTATAAAGTTAGCCGCGAAAGAACTTGCTTCAAGGTTGCCATACGACAAAAATAATGATGTTTGGAAATATTTTTTATTTTACGGGTAATTTGAGTTGTCCCTTTCAATACGTGTCCCTTTCATGCCACCTCTCCCCTACTTATTTGTTGCGTTATGAACTGTCTACATGTATATTAACGGAAACATAAATAAATCTAATTGTTAAGTGAAATCGTTATATTATTTGTTGATATTAAAATTTTACAACATTAATATATAAAATAAACAGACCGCGGTTTTGTTATTCATAATTTTTACTGTCTTATTATATGTATGGATAATTTCAAAATACATTGTAGTAAGCTAATAAGTATAAAATTAATGTAAGCACTGTAATATGGAAAAGTTGCTTTTAAATAACTGTCCGTGAAAAAGCCTAAAAAGTGATTTTAGTGATATAAATCTCTAAGGTCGTTACGATACAGGAAATTAAGAAATATAACAAATATTTCTTCTGGTCTGGCTGATTTTGCTAAGATATATTGTGTAATATCAGTAAAGACCAGGCTTTTGATGACAAAAAACCGCAATTAAATCCTTCCACTCGTTTGGCCACAGACAGATACATACACGTCAAACTTATAACACCCCCTTTATGGGTCGGGGGTTAAAAAAAAAGAAATTACCCAACTATTTTAAACTTTGACAGCAGGTATTCGTAAAGCTATCAAAGCTTTGACTGTGTCGGATATGTGCCAAGTTCAATAATGTAAATAAATGCAAATTTTTACGAGCCAATTTGCATTTATGCCGTTATGATTATTATTACAACTTTGAGTGAGCGCGTCATTCACACAAATCCTTAACATACTTTACCACTCTTTTTCTCGTCGCAGATTTGCTAACACTAGTTATTAGTAATAGAAACATATGTATTAAGTTAAATTACTAGTCCCTTGTACATATTTACAATTAGGAATTCCGTCTACATCATGGTTTTACTAAAAACGGTAAGATAAACTGGAAAAGTTGTGATTAATGTCTTGTAAATGTACTCCGAGAACAAGGTATTGTGAAAACTTATTCCTAAGTTTTTATAACAAAACGCTGGCAGTAGACATTATAATTTCTTACATATATTTTTAGGTTAGATCGTTTTGTATATGAGGAAGTAAATATATATATTTTTTTCATATATTGCCTTTGTATGTGGCATATTATAGTAAAACTGTCCATATTGGGGTTTTTTTGTAAGATACATCTACTCAATCACGTGGATACTCGCGTCGATGAATTTAAATTAAGCTTTTGATAATCGTCTGGCCTAAGGAAAGAATGAAAATTTATTTATATTTAAAAAGGTAAATAAACATTTTAACTAGCTCTACTTGGTTTGAAGGTAAAATAATATATTTAATCGGTAATATTCGAGGTGGCAGATAATCTTTATAATTAAATAAGATTAAGATTAAAATTAAAATATTAAAATACTAAACTATAGCACCCAAACATTTTCTGCCTTAAACTGTAAAATAATTGTAAACTGAACCTAAAGTTATATAAAATATAAAAATAGAAATAGTATTAGCAAGAGATAATAAGATAACTGTAACATTGAATGATATCATTACGAGATGTTCTTTCCTCTACAAGCGGTGTTTGTGAAACTAAATGGAAGTGACAAGTGTTGTTAGAAGTCTGAATGGAAATGTTGAACAGTTGAACGAGAATTTTGATGATAGTACTTAACTTGATTTTCAATTTGGTGAACTTGGAGTTTCACTTAGAGGACGACAATTTTAGCTAGATAGTAAAAGTTCTAGAATTACCTGTAAGTTAAGTATAAATTAACTCTTGCAAAAATATCTAATAAATATGTGTTTAGATATTTAATATCACGTTTTAGTTTTTAATTTTTTATCTGTAACTAGTTCTTAAATAATCTAGGTCTTTAAATAAATTTAATGTGGTCATTATATTAAGTACATTCATGAAACCGGCAAGGTCTCTGTTAATCTCAAACTTCTCAAACCCAAAACGAAATAGGTAAGATAAAAAGTTTCACCTTATTAATATATTGAACATCAACATTTAACATTGAAATATTCCATAGTATCTTTTGATCAGCTTTTCATAGGTAGATATATTTTAAATGTAATATAATCTTAATTACCAAGTGTTAATAAAATCACTCAAACAAGATATTAATTATATGAAAGCATGGTAAGAGCTATGGAGATGTCTTTGTTTGTTGTTCAATTACAAAGTAATATATGCAAAAGTGTTTGTGTCGTATAGGTCGCAATGATAAGTTAGAACTAGGTAAGAGCTATCTGTGACTAATCGATATTTGATAAAGAATAAGGCATAGATCAATATTCTTATGACACAATAATTCATTATTTAATATTTCATTAAAAGGTAAAAGACTAATATTCACGCAATAAACATTATTAAGCAATAATAATTAATGACAATGAACACGCTGCTTAAGAAAAATAATATAGAATATTATTCCAAAAAAAATCACAATAAATATACTTTTTATGAAATTCATACGTACAAACTCCTAGACTGCTGAAAAATTGTTTGTTTGAAATGGTTTTATTGTTTGAAGGCTTACAATTCATATATGTATTCTTAAGTGTAATATTTAAAGAGTAGACGCTGAACAATTAACAAAAATCTGTTTCTATTACGTAACATTCGCCAACTAACAAAAATGAAGTCCACGGCAAATGTATACATTACAATTTACTGGTTTTTGAAGTATTCGAGAATCATTTAGAAGATTCAGTTTTCGTACTAAAACTTTTAAGTGTAATGTGTGTTGAAAATTGTAGTTGTTGTTGCCGGTATCCTAATAGTATTTGTAAATGTAAAACGATTTCAACAGAACTTTCTCAAATAGAGATATGTTGAAAAGCTATAAAATTTTTGATAACGTACTTATTAAAGAAAGCTATAGGCTTTATAACATCACATTATGATACTTACTACCTAGGAATAACCTATTTTATAAATAGTTACTCGTATGTAGTATACCTAACATTTCTTTTTAAAACAAAATGGCAACTGTGGATAACATATTTATCAGTAGTTGTCAAATAATTTCCCAAACACCTTTAAAGTTACACATTCCTTCTTCTTAATATATAACTGTGCTCAAATTGTGATCCACAATCACATGTACAAAAAAATCTTTATATTAGAGACATTTTGTTAACGTATTTGATACGAAACTAATATCTGCACTATTATAAAATTAATGTTAACGAATCCCCTGTAAAGCCGTTGTAATTTTAAGAGTATAGTAGACTTCTTTTGTAGTATTTATGCCTATTGTAGTTGCTGGCTAAAATAAATACGTAAATTATAAAGTAATAATAAGTAAATCTGTAACACAAAATAATAAAATTGGGAATATAAACAATATTACATTCTAAATCCGTCTTCCATCCGTCAAAATTAGACATAAAAGTAATATTACTTTCATATTCCTATTGTCAAAAAATACTTAGATAACGAATGATTTACGATGACGTCATCAAAACTTCTGTTCTACTTGTATTTATTTACAAATAAATGTAAGTTACATCGATACGATCGATTTTATTGTGATTTTCATTTACCTCCTTCTTCTTCTTCTTTATTTAAATTATGGCAATCTCGAGGATTCGAATTCTGCCAATGTCCAGTCAGTCATGAGAGCATCACTTTAAATAGTTGATCGGTAATTTTTGTAACTACACTATTCAGGTTCCTAAAACAACATAAAGAGTTAAACCATCACCATAGTTAGTAAATTAACAATATCTATTTACAATTTTAATTTGTTATGTTTAATAAAATTACACAGAACTATAATAAAAGGAGTAAAAGAAAGAGCAAGAAGCGATTTGAAATCAGAGGGACGTTGGATATAAGGAGGGAGAACGTCATACAGTGAAAAATCAAGGTTAGGACAATTAAAAAATATATGTTCCGGGCTACCTTCGTCAAGACCACATTCGCAAAGGGAACTATCTCTGATATGTAGTTTAGCGAGGTGTACAGGCGTACATGCATGGCCTAGTCTTAACCGACAGACGGTGGATGTTACTTGCTTATCAGCTCCGCGATATTTAAAAAACCAAGGCTTAGTGGGTTTATAACTTTGGATGTGGCTATAAAATCTACCTTTTAATAATTTTGAAGTCTCCCAATAATCTTTCCAAGTATATTGTAAAGTTTTATAAGCTGTGACTAAAAGATCGTGGGCAAAAACAGTATTATATTTATTACAACCAATAGAGGAAGCCTCCTTAGCTAATTGATCAGCGATCTCATTGCCCTCAATTCCTGAATGGCCAAGAATCCAGGCCAGAGTAACCTTAATGTGTTGAGAGTGGCAACGAAAAAGAACTTCTTTAATTTTGAGGATGATAGGGAATCTACTTCTACTTTTGAAAGGATTGGAAAGAATTGCTTGTAAACAGCTTTTGGAATCACTAAAAATTATTGTTTTATTTAATTTATGAGATTCAACATATAAAATTGCCTCATACAAGGCTATTGCTTCTCCGGTAAATACTGTGGTTAGAGTATGACATCTAAAATTTAAAATAATTTTGAATTTGGGGATCCAAACAGCAGCACCAACATCATTATTTTCTGCAAGTTGAGATGCATCTGTGAAAATGAACAACCACTCTGGCCAGTGTTTGTTTGATAACTGTAAAAATTCTAAATTAGCTTCTGAAGTATCTTTGGAAATTCCAATATCCAGTAAAACATCAGGTTGAAATATTAGAGCGTCAAAAGAAATTTCAAATAATGGGTTAATTTGTGATTGGTATATAGGTATATTCATATTAATAAGTTTATTATAGCTTTTAGATAGACATGGAATAGACTTATTTTTCCAATAATTACTAGAGGTTAATAGATCTGACAGGACTTTAAGTTTTGGAAAAAGGCAATGTGAAGACAACTGAGCAGTCCTAAAAAGAAATCTATCAGCAAGAAATTGTCTTCTTATAAAAAGAGGAGGTTCTGAACATTCCAATTGCATGGCATTTATTGGAGAAGATTTCATGGCACCGCATATAATACGGAGACATTTAGCTTGAATCTTATCCCAAAATTTTTAAAGCTGATTTATTACATGGTTCCAACAAAAAAGATCCATAATCAAAATGACTCCTTATGATAGCACTGTATAAAAGTTTCTGGCAGTATGGATGAGAACCCCACCAAACTCCAGAAAGGGAACGCATAATGTTAATATTCTTCTCACACTTTCTTGCAACGTAAGAAAGATGTGGAATACCAGATAATTTTGAATCTAGATAAACTCCAAGAAACTTCACATTGCTATCATTCGGAATCACTTCATCTTCAATGAGAATACTGACGTTTGGAATTAACCTTTTTCTAGTAAAAAGAACGGAAACGCTTTTTGATGCAGCTAATGAAAGGCCGTGATTTAATAACCAGACATTTAATTGGTTTACAGCGGAGTTTAATTTAGAAATATTTTGGTCTATGGAGTTGCTAGCTATGTACAAAACAAGATCGTCGGCATACTGAAGGATGTTACAGAAACCATTAACAGCTTTATCCAAATCTACCGTATACATACTATAAAGAATAGGACTCAGTACAGAGCCTTGAGGAAGACCTTTCCAAATCAATCGGGAAGAAGAATTATAATTACCAAAGCGTAAGCTAACTGATCTACCTTGCAGATAATATATAATGAATTTAATGAACCAATTAGGAAGGCCCAGACTAAACATTTTCTTTCTTATTAGTAGTAGTTCTTCTGGTAGTAGCACACTGTCATAAGCCGAAGAAATATCAAGAAAAACACCTAGAACAGATTCATTTTTAGAAAAAGCTAGACGGATATCGGTAACTAAAATACTAAGATTATCAATAGTGCTCATACCTTTTCTAAATCCAAATTGAGCACTAGATAGTAATAAGTTATTTTCTAAATAAAATTCCAAACGATTTTTAAGAAGATGTTCCATGACTTTTGCTAAAGTTGAAGAAAGAGCAATTGGTCGGTAACTTGATGAATTCAGAGGATCTTTACCGGGTTTTAAAATTGGAATAATAATCTGTTTTTTCCAATCTTTGGGGACCAAGTTAGAAATAATAAAATAATTAATTAAATTTAAAAAGTATGTTTTTGTTTGAAAATCTGAGTTAAAAATGAAAGAATAAGGGATTCCATCTTCACCAGGCGAGGAGTCCTTTAATCCTTTAACTACAATTTCGAATTCAGGCATAGAAAATTTATTGTTTACAAAGTTACTATTTTCGGACTCTGTTAAAGTAGAATCTATTAAAAAATCCTCCGCTTCTTCTCTCGAAGGAGCCCAAGGGGGAGCAAGTTTAGTAAAAAAGCTGAATATCCATTGGGCATAGTCATTTGAAAAATCATTTTTTGAAGAAAAAATACCACGAAACTTTTTTATATTCGTCCAGACAAGAGAAGAATCAGAGCGTGGGGATAAGCTTTCACAAAATTTAATCCATCCATTCTTTTTTTTAAATGATAGTAGTCGTTTAGTCTGTGCTGCTGTGTTTTGATATTTTAAAAAGTCTGAGTCTTCAAGATATAAATTTTCAGCGATTTTCCGTTTAATAACTGACTGTGAACATTCTGAATCCCACCATGGAGGGGAAGAGATACGACTTTGGCCAATATTCTTTAAGGGAATAGAGTTATCGGCGGCGTATCTAAGACAAGATACAAGGGCAGAATAACATTCTAATATATTTGTGGCAGAAATATTTGGTAAATTTTGAATTTTGACACTGGTAATATTGGCAAATTGATTCCAATTAGCTTTTTTAACTTGATATTTCTGAAGGGGAGGAAGAATTTTTACAGGACAAAAAGAATCAGGTAAGGAAATTACAATAGGAAAATGATCGCTTCCAAAAGAATTTGGAAGTACTTGCCACTTTATTATAGAGGCTAAAGAAGGAGAGGATAATGAAAGATCAACAACGGTTTTTGTGTTTTGTGGCGGTGGAACTCTCCTTGTTGGGGATCCATAATTTAGAACACATATATTAAATGTATCAAATAAATCAAGGAGAATTGTGGCAAATGAATCAATTTTATGTGAACCCCAAACTGTGTGGTGTGAATTAAAATCACCAACAATGATGAAGGGAGGGGTGAGAGAAGAGAAGATTAGATTAAGTTCTGGGATGCAGGAAGGACTTGGATGAGGGATGTATGTAGATAGTATAAAAACGTTAGCAACTTTAGCTGCAACTGCATTTAAAAGATTATTGTTAAAAGGTGGGAGTGAAATACGGGAAAACGTAAGAAGTCTATTAATTAATAGAAGGGTACCACCATAGCCATCATCCCTGTCATCCCGAAGACATGCAAACCCAGGGACTCTAAATAGAGAACTAGGATAAAGCCATGTCTCCGAAATGGCAGCAACTGAAACATTATGGCGATTCATCATGAAACATAGATCAGGTTTTTTATTTTTGAGGGAACGACTGTTCCACTGAAGCAGTGATCGGGTTTTGTGTTGGGGGAGCATTGTTAATAATATTAAAAATGGAATGTAAAGTTTTTGTCACGTCTGTCGGTAATTCGAAGTTATGATTAGATAAAAGACTTAAAAGGGAGGATAAAAGGATTTGGACAATATTATTAAGAGGATTTTCATTAATAAGAGCACAACCATTTGGTAGAGATGAACTACTTTCTTTGATAATTTCTTTATGAGCTTGTTGGTCAAATCCATGACCTGAAGCTGGCTTATATTGCTTTTTAGGTACATAACTAGTTTTATTGTAGGAAAAGGTAGTCTGTGGTAATTTGGATGTAGAAGGATTGTTTGGAAGCCAATCTGTAGTAACTTCGGCATAAGGCCGTCTTATTGTTTGGAACCTAAGGGATGCCTCAGAGTAGGAAATATTATCCTGAGACATTATGACTTTAATTTGTCTTTGCCTAGAGTGCTCAGTACAATTTTTGTCATTAGCTGCATGCTTTCCTTGGCATAAAATACAGGTTGAGTCTTGAGCAGTACACAGGTCTCCAATATGTTCTTGACCACACTTGTAACAACGTGCCTTGGAGTTACATTGGCGCATAGTGTGGCCAAATCAACAACACTTCATGCATTGAATGGTTGGATATAGGTAGAGTTCCACAGGAAGAGAAGTATAAAAAAAATAAACATGTGAAGTCAAAACTTGTCCGGTAAAAGTAACAACCACTGTCTGTGGTTTAAGCGACGAGCCTTAACAATCTCACCACATCCTGATGGTACTTCAGCAGATTCTAAGAACTCCTGCATACTGTGTTCCGTTGGGACATTTCTCACAATTCCCATACGGGTAACACAGAATGTAGGAATTACTGCAACTAACTTTTCTAAATTTAAAAAGGGGCTATTTATAAAATTGTTAGCATTTAAACCTGTTGTAAATTGTACAGACACTCGACTTTTATTTATATTCTTAACACCACCTTTTACTAAATTTTGTACATTGTGCTTATGTAGAACCTTACCAACTTGAATCGCAGTTAGTTTAAGGTTTGGAACTCCATCATCACAAACCTTATTGACATGTACAATAAATGGACCTTTGTCTACATCATTATACATTTTTTTAGTCTCTATTGAAGGTAGTGTATAAACATGTTGATATGAGGATGCAGGAGAGGAGTCTCCTTGAATTTTAGTTGGAAGTTTATCTATTTTATCTACAGCTTTGCGTTTCGAACCTATTATGTTCGTAGTATTAGGTGTACTCATAACATTGTCATGATCTTGAGGATTAAGGGTATACTGGTTAATATCGGGAGGATCTGTATCCGCCTCCATATTGTTAGATAAAAGTAATAGGGACTACATATAATACAAACAAAATAAAATAAATATTATTATTAACACTTACCAATACAAAACAAACAAATTAGTTAACAACTGATAAATACACAACACAGGAAGATACGTTTTAATAACCAAATAGGTAAGATATATTATTAAAAATATTATCCAAACAGAGCGCGAAGTAATGTCTCCAACAGTCATCTGTCAAGTCCTCCTCCTTCTCTATATCCATACAAAACATCTATCAAACAAATAAAATAAAAAAATTCTTTTGACAAATGCAACCATTCCATCAGTATTTTCTTATGACGTTGTCACGTTCAACTATCGTCAGTAAAGCGACTTTACAGACAACCCCACGCAGAGTTTTTTTTTTGAGTTGTAATTTTCAGAACAGTTACATAAATCTTAAACATTTTGAAATTGCTTTAAATTCATATACCAAATTGATTATTAATTTCGGCTATAAATGGACGAAATAGACGGTGTTTTAAAAAGCATCATCAGATTATTATCTGTAATATAGTCAGTGTCGCCATAAACGCCATTGTCCAAGATTACTAATTCAGTCAAACTCTGCGGTCCATTAATTTACTGTTTTAAATTAGAGAAGGACATCTATACTAATTAAGATGAATATAAAGAACAAGATATTTTTCATTAAATATACATTTAAGATTGTAATATAATAAATTAAAACACAATGATAATGGTAAATGTTTTTTCTCTTTTTCAATGAAAAACGTTTTATTTTTTCTTCATTTAAGGTGATTCTTAACACGTATTCATTCTTCTTATTCTTTCATGTATTTTTTTTTATATTAATTACTTAGTTAGTTCTAAACTGTGTTTGGTCAAAATAAAAACAGTCGTCTCCAAGATATTGAGCGTTTATTGGTGAAAGGTTCTTATGCAATGTAGTATAGTATACTATATTGCAATATTTATTATATATAATATTACAGTATACTATATAGTATAGTATAATACTTAAATAGGTGAAACTTAATATGTTCAGGTATATTTAGTATATAAAAGAAAACAGTAACAACACTTTAAAAGTCAGAAAAAAATCTCGATACAAAAATACTTCTAAAAAGGATAATAATATGTATGTATTATTTATTATCCAACCATACCGTCAATAATATACAAGAGTTAGGGTCTGAGTGGTATCTAACTTGGGGTCACTGTACAAGCCATTCCGATTCGGTAGAATTATGAGTTACTATTATGTTAAATACGATAAGTAAGTGATTAAGCTAGAACACTCCCTTTTGTTATGGTCTATTTTTTGGCATCTGCTATATAGTTCTTTATGAAATAATACAACTCTTTGAACGATGACTCTTACCGTCATATTATGAACACTGTTTTCTCGTTTTCAATTCCATTAAATAAAAATTCTATGCATGACATGATTTATAAGAGCTTAGATTCAAAAATATATTTTGAGTATTCGAGTAAATTTAATTTTAATGGCAATGTATACTGGACCGCGATCTTAATCTAATTACTAGGGTATTTAATATAACCAATTTTTAACAATTATGTAATAACAAAAAAAATTGTAGTTAGTATTTCTATAGCCTATGTGTGATTTGGGTACATAAACTAAAATATTCATTTTACTTACCGTTATACACTATGTCCTGAATGTAAATACATATTAAAGTATTAACCTTGTTACCTCTTTTTAATATGACTAAATTGCTCTGACTGCCTTGACTATCTTGTCTTAAATTTTGTAAATATTGTGAAATTAATTTGATTATGATATATATGATAAATCCAGGAAATGTAAAACCAACCATATTGGCACTAAATGTATGCATTACGAAATAAAATTGTACAAAACATCATATGTGGCAGCTATTTTAAACATCGAATATAAAACAAAGATACATTATCTTAAATAAATTAAACATAAAAAGAAATTAAAATCAAACCTTGATTAACAATATTAAGAACAAATTAAATATGCCAAAACAGCAGCCGCTAAGTTTCATCAAAATCCGTTTAGTAGTTTTGGCGTGATTGAGTAACAAATATAACTTACAAAACCAAGTGCCAAAAATAGTATTTCTATAGCCTAAATGATATCCTGG
Source organism: Napeogenes inachia (assembly GCA_959347355.1). Lineage (NCBI taxonomy): Eukaryota > Metazoa > Arthropoda > Insecta > Lepidoptera > Nymphalidae > Napeogenes > Napeogenes inachia. The sequence continues at coordinate 19,600,672 of OY365801.1, read as the reverse complement.
TACATAAGCTACAATATTGCTAAGTTTCATCAAAATCCATTTAGTAGTTTTTGCGTGATTGAGGAACAAGCATCCCAACATCCAAACAATCGCACTTATATATTAGTCAGATTAGTATAATAAGTAGGAACAAGTAAAAAGTATTCCCGTAATTATTACCAATGGGAGATAGAGGATGTCGATCTTTTTTTCCACTAATATATTATGTTTAAAATTTACTTCATGCGATAACATCTTACATACTAAAAACTTGGCTCGCAATTTATATTTCCAAGCAGCTTAATATCTTACATATCTCTGACAAAATTGTATACTCTACAATTTTATTGAGTCGAAAAATCTTATAAACATAGAGATAGTATCAGAAATTGCTATATTTTAAATATTTATTATCATATTTAAAATAAAATTACATATTGAATGCGAAGTTTTACTAAAATATTAGAGTTTTACAAATCTCTTTGAGAATCACATTTTATATACCTTGGTCACTAGTGATGGGCAGCGAGATATTTTGTAAAAAGTGACTCACTGATCTCTCATCCATTAGATGCGCTGAAGCCGTTATCAATTCCATAGCATGTCAATTTATTCGTGTGTGTATTTTCGGCTTCTCTTGTTCTCCAAACTCAGAGTGAGTAATTATACATATTACTTTAGATTTGCATACCTCTTACCTAAAGATACGAATATCTATCATAGATATATAAGTACATATGGCACAAAAATACTTCGGTCATGGTACTTCGTCTAAGTGACAATGATTTAAGAAAGTCATAAAGTACATCTACTTAAATCAACAAACAGAAAAAGGTCATATATAATATTATCCTCTCAAAGATTCTGTACACTATCAAAATCGTTTATATATATGAGAAAAAATAAAAAAATCGTTTTAATAAATTGGTCTCGGTGCTAATAGAGAGTTTTTATAAATCAATTCTAAATTCATATAGGCCAAATTATTGTATGTTACAAAATTTCTGAGATACCAGACATATTAAAATTAATAATAATATTATCTTTGTCCTAATGTTATGTAAGAAGATGGTAAAAGGATAGGAATAAAAAAAGTATTAGTATAATAATTTTGTATTATTCTTTTATAGTCTTCGTGTAGGTTTCTAGTATTATATTTATTTTCGACATTTAGAAACATTATTTATAGGATGAGTAAATAAAAATAAATTTAGTACACATATTTCCTATTATTTAAATAAATCCATTACAGTATAACTATATTAATATTTGTTCTTATTTAAATAAGTCCATCACATTATAACTGTATTAAAACAGTCTACAAATTTTATATCATACAATTCAATAAAAGAGCTTAGTTTCTCATTATTACATAGGGTGAAATAAATTTTGGTACCAGGTAGTTCAATTTGCGACCAAATTCCTGACCTCTTTTAAACAGAAGTATTAAATTATAAGAGGAAATATAACATTACTTCGCTGTATTTCATATTTTATCTCGTAGTTCTTGGCGTAGAATCTAGACTTAGTTTAAATAAAACCATTTTATGATTAAAAGTGGTAAAGGAAAAATAAAAGAACAGTAAACCGAAAAGTTTTCGTTTAATTAATTCTGAATTTTGAATTGGTAGTTATTTCATAATAAATTTAATTTTATTTTATTTTTCCTTTGTAGTATTTGTTTTAAAATCATTAGGGTCGACCAAAGCAAATGGGTGAAACGGAACAAAATAAAAAATCCCTTAATGTTTTTAGTAAAGTTGGTGGATTTAAAAGTTTATTACAATAACAAAACATTTTGTACTTATATATAATATTCACTGTATATTTATATTATCAACATAAAATATTACTTTCAAAATATTTCTTATCTGATTTCTTTTGCAATAAAAAAGTTCTAAGAACCTTCAATCAAATGATATCAAAGAGCAATATCGTTGTTAGGGATTAAATAAATATTCGCTCAGAGTAAAAATCACAGGAATATCTTATAGCCTTTAATATCGCAAAATAACGATCAATTACATAAATTGCTAGAAAAATTATGAAACATGCGGTATATCAAAAATGAAGAAGTCTGATTATCAGGAACACGAGCCATGCCTATGATCCAGGACAAACTACTACAATTCTTCCGAATTTCCACTTCAGTGGCGGTAGATTTTCGTCTAATTACTACTAGAGAACCCATCTTTAACAATCCTTACAATGACGCCATTTTGATCTGTCTTGAAATTGTGCAACAAATTTTTTGTTCCTACCAACTAAACATACCTAAGAACAATTTAGACGAACCAGGCTTTCGATTAAAAAAATAAGTTGTAATTTTCAATACAGCTAAATAAATCTTTTCAGAAAAAAAATTCAAATACTAAATTGATTATAAATGTCTGCTGTCAATGTACCAAATAGAGGTATTTAAAAAGAACATGAGATTATTATCTATAATGTAAAGTCAGTATTGCAATAAACACCGCAGTCCAAGATTCCAAAGAAGAAGTCCAAGACCGCCGTACCAACTCAGTCAACCTCCGCGGTCCATTAATTTACTGTTTTAAATTAGAGAGGGACAACCGTACTAATTAAGATGAATATAAGAAAGCAAAGTGCTTTTAATTATTTGTACAATACATTTATAATATATTATAAATCAAAAGATAATGATAATGGTAAATATTTTGTTTTGTCATATATTTTTTCAATTTTTAATTATAAATTTAAACAATGTTTTGTTATTGTCCATTTTTTTAACATTCTTGTTTAAGGAACCTTTAAAATATATTACAACTCGTTCAATATTACCTCTTATCGTCACATGAACAGTCTGTTCTCGTTTGCGATACAATAGCATTAAATAGCATCCACAACTAAAAGCATGATATGATTTATAATAGTTTAGACTTGAAAATATATTTTAAGTAGGTATTCAAGTAAATTTAATATTAATTCCTAAATCTTAGCGCCATTGCTTCTCATTAGACAGCCCTATTATTATTTTCGACAATATGTTGTTAAAACACCGTAGTTGAGATATAAATTTCTTTAACTTTTATTTATTTATTTATTTAATCTTTATTGCCCAAAATAAAAGATGAACAATAGGTGGACTTAATGCAACAAGACATTCTCTACCAGTCAACCCGAGGAAATACATTATAAATAACATGAACAATAAGGCGGTAAAACTAGAATAATCGAATTTATAATCGAATCGAATTTTATACATATATATTATGAAATGATATAACATTACACTATTTAATTTACGAAACGCTTATACCGAAGGAATACTACTGAGAAATATAACATATTCTGATAAAACCACCACAAAGAAAAACTATTTCTGTCTACTATTTTCAATATAAACGTACCCAAAGCTAAAAACGCGTAGTTTGTAAGCCATTTCGTCTATAAATCATCCGGGTCTACTCGTAAGGCGATAAATCCAGGAGATTTCTATTACAGATAACTATTTAATTCTACACACTAGGATATTTAATATAGTCTATGTCATACATAGTCTATTTATGAAATAACCTAAATACTTTAATTCCTAATTCCTAATATACCATCAAGTGTCACTGACCGGTATATGGATCTTATGCTTACTTTATATAAAAAAAAAAAAGTTAACAGTAAGGTGAAGAAAATGTCTTTCAGTTTAAGTTTTTTTATGACAATTAAAATAAAAATAAGTATTAAGTATTAGTATTCTTAATAGGAGATATTATGTCGATTTTTTTTTCCACTAATACATGTTTAAAATTTATTTCATACATCTTAAATACTAAAAACTATGCTTATAATTTATATTTCTTAGAAGCTAAATGTCTTCGATATCTTTGACAAAATTGTATACTTTAGAAATGTATAGAAACAAAAAATCATATAAACATAATATATTAGAAATTGTGTATTGAAATATTTATTATTGTAATTGGAATTAAAATTACTATTTCAATGCAATATTTTACTAAATCATTAGAAATCTTTAGAGAATCACATCTTAGGTACCTTGGTCACGAGCGATGAGATATTTTGGGAATCAAAATAACTCACTGACCCCATGTCATGATCTCTTAACGTTCTGGTATCTGTTCAAGTTTCGGTGTTGCGATGTGTAGGCTGAGAAGTGGATACGTTGAAGCCGTTATCAATTTCATGCTTGATGCTATGTCAATTTATTCGTGTGTATTTTCGGATTCTCTCTCATGTTCTTCAAACTCAGAATGAGTAATTACAAAGTAAATAATGAAAAGCAAGTGCAAAGATACTTGAAAAAATTAAATTAAATTAAATTAAATTAAATTAAATTAAATTAAATTAAATTAAATTAAATTAAATTAAATTAAATTAAATTAAATTAAATTAAATTAAATTAAATTAAATTAAATTAAATTAAATTAAATTAAATTAAATTAAATTAAATTAAATTAAATTAAATTAAATTAAATTAAATTAAATTAAATTAAATTAAATTAAATTAAATTAAATTAAATTAAATTAAATTAAATTAAATTAAATTAAATTAAATTAAATTAAATTAAATTAAATTAAATTAAATTAAATTAAATTAAATTAAATTAAATTAAATTAAATTAAATTAAATTAAATTAAATTAAATTAAATTAAATTAAATTAAATTAAATTAAATTAAATTAAATTAAATTAAATTAAATTAAATTAAATTAAATTAAATTAAATTAAATTAAATTAAATTAAATTAAATTAAATTAAATTAAATTAAATTAAATTAAATTAAATTAAATTAAATTAAATTAAATTAAATTAAATTAAATTAAATTAAATTAAATTAAATTAAATTAAATTAAATTAAATTAAATTAAATTAAATTAAATTAAATTAAATTAAATTAAATTAAATTAAATTAAATTAAATTAAATTAAATTAAATTAAATTAAATTAAATTAAATTAAATTAAATTAAATTAAATTAAATTAAATTAAATTAAATTAAATTAAATTAAATTAAATTAAATTAAATTAAATTAAATTAAATTAAATTAAATTAAATTAAATTAAATTAAATTAAATTAAATTAAATTAAATTCTAAATTCACATAAACTTTATGTAATGATACGAATTTCTATCATAAATATATAAGTTATGGGGCAAACATACCTATTTTTCTATATTACAATGATTTAACAAAAATCTAAAATATATCTTCTCAAATCAGCAAACACAAAACTCAAATATTAATACTTAAGGATTCTAGACAAAATCTTCACGTCTATCTATTTGAAAAAAAAAAAAAAGAAATTGCTTTCATAAATTGATCCACCATTTGAAGGTATATTTTATAATATAGTTCTAAACCAGTTCAAAATTCATATTGGTAAAATTATTTATTATTATATTTTGTCTTAATATATTTGTAAGAGAGCGATAAAGGGGTAGGCATAAACAGAGGTATGAGAGAATTAGTAACATAAGGTTACATTGTATTAATCTCTTATAATCTATGTATCATTTCCTCAGTAAAATGTTTGTAAGGCCATCTAAAAAAGTATTTATTTATAGGGTGTATGAATAAGAATAAATTAAGTGCACATATTTCATATTTATTAAATAAATCCATTACATTACAACCATATTAAAACAGTCTACATTTTAGATAATGTCATACAATCAAATAAAAGATCTCATTTTCTCGTTATTAACATAAGGTAAAGTGAATTTTGTAGGTAGTCCAATTTGCGACCAAAAATCATGACCTACTTCAAACAGAAGTATTAAATTATAACAGGAAATATAACTTTACTTCGCCACATTTCATATTTTATTTCGTAGTTCTTGGCGTAGTAACCAGACTCAGTTCAAGTACCTAAAGGAAATGTTGAATTTAATTTATAAATATTCTAGTTAGCTTGACCTCTGCACTCAGGACAAAGGAATTGCTGGATGCTAAATACTTTTCTTTTTCTTCGACTTCCCAAAATAATTATACGGATAGTACTGGATTATAATGAATTTTGATGATTTTTGTGGTATTAACTTATTTAAGAGTCTAATTAAAGGGTAGAAAATAAAATAACTTTGTGATCACTAATGGTACTTATTTATAATATGCATCTTCAGAATGTCAATTATTAAATTAAAAATATTACTTTGAACGAGGGTTCCAAACTAATGGTGAATGCACTTTCCTTGTAGTTCATTCATCATAAATATAGAATGGATTATATTTATTTTAAAATTAAAATTTTATTTTAAAGTCCGATCACATGACATTAATTAAGTTTTACAAATTAAAGAAACTGAATTTCAACTCTGCTATCAGAATTTCAACTCTGAATCAGTTAATCTAAAATTTAATTACAAAATTTTTAAAAAGAATAAATGTTTTTTTATAAACTTAGATTCACAACAATAGCCTTAATAACCTTTTACTTTATAAGCGTTACAATATAAAACAATAGTTATAAATAATAATTGTGATGCTTATTATGTTTTGATAATAGTCTTTCAATGAAAATATAATATATGTATAAGGAAATTTGATAATATAAAATAATCATACTTTTTCTGGGAGGTGTGTTATGAAAATTCATATTTTACGAACTGGATAAAATCAAATTTAATTGAATAGATCTTTATACTAACACTAACTACATTAAAAGACAATACACTGTACTGTTTGACATCTTTAAAACTAACAGTTTCGTCCTCATATTTTTTTTTGTGAGTAATGCTTCCCCTCTAACTATAACCTGCCTGATGTGAAGCATCTCTGTAGTCAATCAAGTGATATTTTGTCTGGATTTGAAAAATATCTTAGATTTTAATTCTCAGAAAACACTTATTACGAGAAAATGTTGGCGTCATCACTTGAACCCTTTATAGCAAAAATATTTGTATGTGGTTTTGGCACTTCCGCTTTAAATCGATTTCCTCTTGCCGAATTCAAGATCGCGCAGTAATAAAAAAGATATTAGGTAAATCAGTCGTTAGGTAACTCCACTGCACCCTCCAAAACGTATCCTATAAAAGATTGACAGATCACATTGCGGTGAACCGAAATTAGGAGAAGTCAAGATGACACCGGGAATTTTCAACACCAACCACAGACTGATTGTCTGTGATCTTGCAAGACAAATTTGGGTTCAAAGTGATTATATTCAATCCTAATTGGGAAAAAAAAAACCGAAATATATGTAGTAATAATAAATTTTGTATGGAAAAATTCATATCTTAAAAACTATTAATTTTAACAAGTCGTGGGCCAATTGTTATTAGGATTGATGTAGAGAGGCTGCTTGCAAGAGGTGGTCAACTAATTAAAAATATCCCTGTATATATACCTGATAACTATCTCGAGGTGTTGGTAGACAGAATTTAGGTTTAAGTAGGTTCTAAGGTTGAAACCTGCTCTTTTAAAAAAAGAGTGTAAAAACGTGGCTTATAACATTTCCTATCTTTTCTGTTTCTCATTTTTTTATTAGGTAGGAAATCAGCAGTAAATTCATTCGCTTAGACTTAATGTAGCATAGAATTACTCACAGCAATGCGAGACTAGTCTGGAGACTTCTAGGAGGGGACTTTCCTGAGTAGCAAGCCCACAATAAGTTCCCTTATTGGTTGCGGTCGACTAGTCGTGTTCCATGCTGTATTTTGATAAATTATTAGTATTTTTTCCCTTATTAATGTAAATCTAATTATTTAATTTTATATATTTTTATGCAAGCCATTTGAAAATACGTCACTTTGAAAAATAAGTAAACTTAATAAAATAATAATTAACGGACGCAATTGCACAAACTCACATACGAAACAAATTAATGTAAACTGCAGTTGTCGCTTAATGAAATAGCTATATATACATTCAAAGTCAATTTCAATTATGAGATCTATTCAAACTTTATATTGTGAGTGAATATAATATGATTTAAACGTACATTTATTGGAACAAAATTGGGTTAATCAAACTAAAATTAAATTAATAAATAAAATTTACGTAAATATTATAAGAGATCACAACTAATACAACCTATAAAATTTACCGTATTTAGAGTGGATAAGCTTATTTTGTGCCTCATCTCGCTCTCCGCACTATTTTTATGAGCCAGCCGGTTCACTAAGTGCACCTACATTTAGTCTACTTTGTTGTTGTACCTAGTGCAAAGGCTTTTAACCCAACCCATATTTGGCAGGCTTATAGCTTAAAAAACTATTGTTGCTTTTCAAAATAACGTAGGATTATTATTTCGTGTAGCGTAGTCTTTATGGTGGCAAGAAAATAACCAATCTTAGCTGAAGTAGTAAGTATATATATGTCATAGGTTTCAATATTTAAGAAATACTGTTATTCGAGAAATTCCTAAGCAAACATTGTGCGTAGATAATTTTCAGGTGTTAAAAAATATAGAAAATTTAAACTACACAGAATTAAAAACAATTATTGTGCTTGTTTAATCGAAACATCGAAAAATACTACTCATTCTTGAATACAATTCAATGAGATCTACCAGAGATTATCAAAAAGTTTTTTAAGAAGTTTTTTAGAAGGAAGGAATATTATAACAATATAATATAAAAAATGGTATTTAAATTGTTGCATGCGATGCATTTACAGTTGTTATGAACAACATACAATAACAGTTATGCATAATTATTATATTGATGCATTGGTATAAGATACATATTTTAGAATGGAAGGTGCCTTAAATACTGGTCTTGAGACAAGTTTTTTTGTTTTTATTGTAAAAATAAGATAAAGAATTTACGTTGTTATTGTTATGACTATTCGATGTCAAGTGGCTTCATGATGACCTCATGATCAGTCAACCCACGTCCACTGCTAGATATAAGCTCCCGTCATGCGACTTCAATAAGGACGGTTTTGTTCGATCTGACTATCCGCTGGGCTGTCGGTGACTTTTGTTCTTCTACGGATCTCCTCATTTCTAATTCGATCACATAGAGAAACACCTAGCATAGCTCTCTTTATAGCTCGTTGAGTGATCTTAAGCTTTCTTATGAGGCCCATAGTAAGAGACCACACTTCAGTCCCGTAAGTCATCACTGGTAACACACACTGGTTGAAGACTTTCGTCTTCAGACACTGAGGTGTTTTTGACAAGAAAATGTAATTTTACGTAATCATATATTCTATTATAAACTGTATAATAAATACAGTCCTCATTTTTTTTATAATATATTGAATTATAATCGATTTGTATGTTTAGGGGAAAAAAGGAATAAAATTGATGGGTTATGTTAATCTATACCTACACTCAATGAAATATAATCTTTAAAAAAAAGTATTCACGACATGAAACGAGAATATAATTACACATTTAAAAACATATAAAGTACTTACAATTTATATTTTGAAAAGTCTAATAATTCAGATTACAAAACACCGACTTTTTATTAGTGTTTGTTTACACATAATTTCAAAATTCACATAAAGCAACAGTGAATCTCCCCTATTTATTTATTTAGCGGTGTTGTAAAGTGTAAGCACAGTTAAACACCAAAAACGATTTATTTTATTTATGGTACGATTTTGGGAGCCGACATTTTGGTTGTTCTAAATGTGCATAGCATTTTATTGATAAAAGTTCTTATGAGTAATACTGGGTAAGATTCCAAAAAATATACAGATATAGATACTTAGGTATTAGTATTTTATTAGGTATAAGGTATTTACTTAAGTCAAATGAACATTTTAGAATGATCCATATCAATCATTTTGACCCGTTTTGTAAAACTAAAAAAAAAATGTATGCATCAAGTATGCATGTAACTATAATGGTTTCATTTAAAAAATACGTTATTGCAGAATCCATCTAACTAGATAATAAAATCAAGTCGATTACAGTACTACAAATGCAGAATAATATGTAACAATCATTGCCTGACTAAGTTATCCTAAAGAGATGTTGAGATTATTGCTTTTTAAAAGAAAATATTTTACAAATATTAATGTAGAGAAGAGTCTTGTCAATTGGTTTTAAAAAAGGTACTTAACAAAATGTTTACGATTTTTTTTTGTATGGAAAATAATTCTGGAAAATTAGACTTAACTCATTTTTTGAAGCTCATGTTAGTTTTTAGTACTTGTCTCTCAATTTATCTTTGTCTTGTTGTTGACAATATTTGAAAAAATGTTTTCTTGAGAACCAATTAACCTATAGTAAAGTGAGTCAATTATTCAGACCAATTAAAAGTTATATTCCGTTAGAATTTACCGGAGTATATTAATTTGATTGTTGTTTCGGATGTTCATATATAGGTCAAACGATGAGGAGTATCGGCCCAAGTATCGGTACAAGTTTTAGGAAACATATCTTGGATATCCAGAATAGGAGTACAGTTTGTGTGAACAATAGATTTTCCCAAACAATTATATTAAACTTGATAAGCAACAAAATATAAAACGGAACATCGTTATATTCCAAAAAGAGTTTACGAGAATATTGAAATAACAAAAAACTCCTAACATTATTAGAGACTAACTCACATCCAGAACCCACACGTGAACAATATAAAATATCTGTGAGACCTTAAGATACTGTTAGTGTAGTTTGTGCGCATCTTAAACTATATGCCCGCAATCATAAAAGTCATCGGAGGTGTATGAATAATAAATAATAAACTTACTGACGGACACCTACATCTCATCTTTCCGTAAACATGATTGCCACAAATTTTAAAACATAGGTTCAATTTCAGATTTATAAAGTAAAAAAGTACATTTATGTTGCGAATATTTAAAAATTGTTTTATTTTAAATCTGCATACTATACATTTTTTTAAAATTAATTTACAAAAGGCAAGTGTGTCCGATAGATATCATTTTTATTGCTAAAAACTGGCACGCGGATTGAGTTTGTAAGAGCCTAATTAAAGATGATTTAAACCTAAGATAAAACGAAAAATAAAAAAAAGTTACACTTACACTTCAATATTTAATATCCTACCATTTGTAATAGAACGGGCGAGAGCAGCCTTTATAACTCGTTTTATAATATTTTGACACTATAATATTTAGGTGGAGGTAATTTACAATTTCATAACCAACTTACAGATGCTATTATTTATACCTTATAGTAAGTTTTTATTATTAATAAAAGGTTAAACATAATGTTAAAATATCCTATGCTTCTAATTCTTAAAACATTTAACAGTAAATACTAAATAACATTTCATAATTAATTACGTAGGTGGCGCTACTGTTGTTTACTATTTCAGCTATTTTAGCTGTTTTAAATTAAAGAGGCACAACTATATTAATCAAAATTAATTTCAAGAACATGGCATTAATCAGTATGTTTTTGTTATAATACTAATTCTATTAGAATTCAATAGTTATCTGTAACAGAAATCACCTGGATTGATCACTTTACGAACAAAGTTGAGTGATTTATAGACCAAATGATTTACAAACTACGCGTTTTTAGCTTTGTGTACTTTGATATTGAAAATAGAAGACAGAAATAGATTTTCATGGTGTTGGTTTTTTTTTATATATTTCATATAAAATATACCTATATCCTTATAAAAATAATAATCCTTCAGTACTCTTTCAGTATAAACGTTTTGTAAATGTATTTGTATCAAATACCATAATTACAATATATAATTACAATATTATAAAAATATATATCTCTTTGCAAAGTCTTACAAAATAGATAATACGATAGTGAAAATAGTAGTGATTATAAGATAGTGTAAATAGTGTACATTTATTTTCAATAACTGAAACAATGATTCCTGATTGTAAAATATTAATTTTTAGCTGTTTTTGCTTAACATATTGTAGAAAATAAAAATAATGTCAGATGACGCAATTTCGCCCAGAGTATTCATTACTATTTTAATTAAACTCTCTTTGTTATCTTTAAATCCTTGTCTCCAACAGGGTGCAGTAAATTAATTGTATCGAGACGTACAGGCCACGGACGCCGAGTGTCTTCATTGTGGCACTTGATTTAATGTTTTCTGTGTTGCAATAACATTTAAAGCACAAAAAAAAAACTAAAATAATCAAAGCGAATAGTGTACGGTTCTAAATTATGTACAACAAATATTACTTTCATTGAAATAAGGTAAGGTTTGTAATAAAAACATTGAAATAAGTTAAGGTTTGTAATAGATAAAAAAACTCTATATCAAATAGTTTAAGCAATGCAATAATATAAGGCGAAATTTTAGGTAACAAACCATACAAAAAAATATTTTAAAATGAAAATAATAAATATAAAAATATAATAGTTATTTTTTTATTTCTTATAAAGAAACATATTATATATTTTTATAATGCTTACCAAATACAGTACCAACTTTCATTCTATATTATTAAAATCTATACATCGTTTCCTAAGTGATAATAAAGAAACATTTAAAATGATAACCACTGACATCATTCAACAGGATCAGAAATATAAAAGTTATTAAACCGTCAAAATCTAAATCTATTCAAAAATTTCAAGTTAAATTAACTAAATTATTGACCGCAATAACTTTAATCTGTTGATCATTTTAATCAGTATTTAAATATAACTTTGCTAATTTCTATTCACATTGATAAATCAGAATTCCGAAAAAATGGATTGTTAAAAAATCATATAAAAAACTACGAGAACATATGTATTTATAAAATATGTATTTTCAATTTACTGTTGGTTGAATGAAAATATTATTCTAAGTATAAATATTTATTCTAATCATAATAAAACCAAATCAAAACCATATTAAAACATTTGGTATATACATCTCAGTTTCACATTATTTAATATAAGATAATTAACTAAACCTCTAAAGTCGTTAGTATTGAATTAAACCAATTATTGAAACATGTAGCAATAGCATTGACCAACAACAACAACCAACAACAATGTAGCTATACATTTTATTTTAAACGTCGAAGTTCTTAGCGCTGTGTCCAAATTCGGTTAATGCAAAATAAACATTTCGTTCAGTAATTAAAGGGTCAACTTAAAAGATTTAAACCTCTTTTGAACAATTTGACTTACTGGACGTTTATATTATAGTTTTAACAGTAAGTTTACTTTTCAATAACCATAACCACGTGAAGTAGGACTCTGGAAAAACACATACATACATACAACACTTTTAACAGTGGATAGAATTTAAGCATTAGCCATGTATACTATACTACACATAGCTAATGCTGATACCTAATGCTATTTCTTTTGTAACGAATTAACTAAACAAGTTAGGCTTTTTTATAATGCCAGCAAAAACAAATGCTTGTATAACAACAAACCTAACTGTAAAATGGTACGTCTTATCATGAGTTTAATTAATTTATTCAACAGTATATTTTTTAACTATTTTGTTAAATAAGCTTAACGGATACATGTTTAAAGTTATTTTCAAAATAGTATATGTTTAGGTCTTATAATTTTTTATGATCCGATTTTATAATAAAAATGTAACTTTATTTTTATTAAACAAGATAATTTCAAATATCTTATAGGTAAATAAGAAATTAAAATACAAAATTAAAACAGAAAATATGTTCTTTTTATTAATCTGTTCGAACTTTCGGCTCGATGAACCTTTTATCGTAAAAATATTAAAAACCAATATTTTTATTTAAATATTGCGATGCCAATAATATTGAGATTATCATTTCTCTATTTGTATAGCGGATCGTTTTAAATTTTTATTTCAAACTGGACTTATAAAACTAAGATTTATTAGTTTATATTACGTTTTATAACATGTATAAACAAGTATGTGATATTATATAACGATTGTAGTATTATTAGTATATAACTAAAATTTATATTACCCACGATGATTACGTCTTCATTTTGAAGCACCACCAATATGTTTTACTTATTTATTTATTTATTTATTATGGAAACAAACGGTATTATAACATTGAATAAAATTAAATATATATACACATATATATAAATAAATAGCACTTAACTATAAACAGTTTCCACAATTATAATTGCACACATAATAGAATTAAAAAAAGAGACGCATAATAATAATGTTTTGTTTTACCATGATGTTGAAATTGACTAAACGCAACCTAAGATAGTATGTGCAGTCAGAATACACTAGCATCATTATGTTTTATAACGTCTGATCCCATGTGGTTACGCCATTTTTTGAAAGCGGACACTTATGTCGGCAACATTTTTATGTTTATAGAAGTACGTGGTACAATTCCTGAGAGTCATTTAAATAGGTAATCTAAATAAACCATAACGTTGAAATGTATGACTACCACTTTTTTATAATTGGGTAATTACGCAACATATACAAATTCGTGAATATAAACAGTCATATTTTACTAAAAAGTTTTATTTTCTACCTTCTACCATATCATACTATACTATAAGTATGATTTTTAGAAAAAAGGAATATGCATGTATTCATATAATAATATATTGTATTAATATATTACTTATATTAAACTGAAACTACACAAGGGCGTTCCACCATCGGATCATAAATTCAGACCTACTGTCCGCACCCGGGAAACAAGGAATATTGTTTTCTTATTAGCTATATATTATATAATGATTAGCTATCATCATTTAATTAAATTTGTATATTTTTATAAAAGGCATTTAAAAATAGCAATTCGTTTGTTTTTAATTAACGAAATATTTTTATTTTGATGAAAATAGTGGTTTAATATCGCAAAAGAAAATAATGTAGTGGTGTTTTGAACTAGAAAGTGTTCATTTTTAAAAGAAATACTACTATTTTACGTTTATACTTTCCTAAACTAACTAAATAAGCTTATTTTGTGCCTCATCTCGCTCTCCGCACTATTTTTATGAGCCAGCCGGTTCACTAAGTGCACCTACATTTAGTCTACTTTGTTGTTGTACCTAGTGTCAAGGCTTTTAACCCAACCCATATTTGGCAGGCTTATAGTTCACAAAACTATTGTTGCTTTTCAGTAACGTAACATTAAAATTTCGTATTTTGTAGTTCTAACTACAGTAAAAAATAACTATGCCTAGATCAAGTAATAAGCATGTAAGTGTTGTTAGGTTTTTTTTTCTAAATAGTATTACTGGAGAAATTCTAAGCTCAAAGTTTTGCCTGCAGCAACAATATGGATAATTCAAACAGTACATCCTTTTGAGACTGAAGGCATTGAGAAGTGGAAATTGTTGTATATGAAATAGAAAACTTTAAATACCCATTTTTTTATCATAATGTGTGGTACAAACTTTAGCTATCCCTTTATTATCATAATGTGTGGTACGTTTAAATAATAATGAAAAATCGGCTAGAGTATGTGTCAAAGAGTATCTTTAGAAAGTCGAAACAATGCAATAATATTACTATAATAAGAAAGGTCTCATAGGTATCTTCTTTCTTATTACTTTTTAGATATGATAACTTTCAAAGAAAATGCTATAAAAATAAATATTAATGCCAGAAATTCGAACCCGCTACTATTAGTGTACTACTTAATGTACAGTATTGCTACCAGCTACGATGAATTTGGCATTCTATATCGATCATCTTTCTCAGAATTAAGGCAAAGACAAGAGACATTTTTTTATGTAATATTATTCTATCACGTTTAATGAAGCGTAAACTAATAGAATTTAATATCGTTTAACGGGTTAACAATTTAAACTTGAATTATGTTGTTATCCTGACTTTGCATTGGTAGCTTACACATGAAAAGTTAACTGGAATTTAAGCAAATACACAATCCACACTATTGGATACCTTTTACAGTAGAGAAAGTTTTATTTTTACGGAAAAAAAATAAAAGTAAATGGAGTACCACATACGGCAAAAGCTCATAATGCTATTTCTTTCTAAAACGAACTCATTGGTATGTTCTGAACATGTACAAATCTTTTTTGTTTTTTATTTTAATACCTTCATTACGGTATGCGTCTACGGATTTTTGGTAAAGCGTTTTACTGTGGAGCCTTTTTTTTACTGCAAATTTTATAAACATACTTACAAGTAGTTTTTTTCACTTACTTGCAATAAAGAAAAACTATTATTTAATAAATTAAATATTCTTAAATATAAAATTATTTAAGAGGATATGGATAATTCGTTTTTTTTTAATGTTGTTCACATTCTACTAATTGGATTTAATTAAAATACAGTTGACCATACCCTGCACATTGTATGCGCCGTTTGTGAAAAAATTATTGATCTAGTAACATTTATGCATGAGAATACAGACGTATTTAGCACCGGACCCAGTCGCCGGATATAGTATGTTGATACAGGATCCAGTAAACTCTTAATAATGCCGGATTAAACCGGATCGATTACCAGATCAAAAGACACATCAAAACAATATAAAATATCTAAGCGAATATATAAGTGATCAGGATTACTCTAGAATGTGAATTAGAAAAATAAATATGTAAATTGTTATACACGTAATTTGAAAATAATAAAAAAAATGGATTAGTTAAATAATTATGAAGCTTAGCGACCGTCAGCTGCGGCTCTGGTGGTGGTGTAGGCAGTGTCAGCCTCCCACGCACGAAGAAAAAAAAAGTTATTTTAAATCATTTCCTCCCATTTTAAATTTTTTTGAATAATAGTTTATCTAATATCTTGAAAGAAAAATAAAGTCAGCTGACCATAACATGGCGGATTATACGTCAGCTGGCAATAATTCCTTTAATTCATAATTTCAATAATTTCCTCTCAACTAAAAATATATCTGGTGATAGTTTATATGTTTTTGTTGATTCGAGTCACATTATAATTTCAACTTACCCCCTTGTTAGTATGTTTTACGCTCTGCTATTGCATAAAATCTGGAGAGAGTAATTTGAATCCACAATCTAGCTACAATGTAAAAAGGGCTCATGTATTACTTCAATGTGTATAAGAAAAAGAGATAAATAAAGAAAAGTGATTTCCTCCTAGATGAAAATTTATAAGAGAATAGTTAATATACTCTAGTAAATAATAAAAAAAAGAGCTAGCTGTAAGTCAAGGGAAAAGTCGTGAGCTGATTTGGGAGGCAATTGGTCATGAAAATCTGTCACTGGCTCCCGGACTATATATAGTTTTTAATTATTGTAGGGTAGATTTATAAAACTTATATAGGATTTTTTCTTGATTTGAAAACATATGTTATTATTAATATTATTATTATTTGACAGTGTACACCTTATTGATATAGGCATTTGTGAAATACTTTTCTTAAGGTATGATACAGAAATGCAATTGATTCACAAAATTCAATTACCTTACAAAGGGTGATCACTATTTACGTTTTACTGTGTCTGATATTGATATTATAATATGTATATATTTAATATTAACTTACATTTCGAGTACATTTAACTTATTTTTATATAGAAATATTGTTTGGTATTATCTTATAACGAATTTATTTTTATTAACTGAACGCCGGTTTTATATGTTGGTGTTTGATATATACTAATATTTTGCTGCTGATATGATATTTGTACATGACTAAAGCTTGCTTTACTGCATACTAATCATATTTTTAGATAAACAAGATATTCTAATTAGGATAGTAATTAAATTAAAACGTCACTTCACACGATCTCTCCGCGGGTATTTATATTAGTGCTTCTGTTAATATTTATTACGGTTTAAAGGGTTTTAAAATAATGTGTCAATATATCAAGATTATAGATAAATAATATATAAATATAAGATCTCCGTACTTTTAATTATATATTAGTGTTAAAATTCACTGATAAAAGGCAAAGTTTTTTAAATTCAAATTGGTGGTTTTGACATAGCTTTATGATTTATAAAAATGAATCCAATTTGTGCAGTTCTTTGAATATTTGTTGTTATAAGTATATGAGATTTGGTAAATGTCTTCAACTCTAATCCTCATACGGTATGTATGTGTATTTTTTTATGTTTTACATACATTAACCTTTTGAATAAGTTACGTGTATTGTGAATTTATAACATTCTTTAAAAAGGTTTAAGTTTAATTTTATTAAGTTATTATGTGTGAGTAATTCATAATGTAAGTTTAGATATGGACTTGCGTCTGGGTCCTAGAACAAGACCGCCCCATATGTGCCCTATAAGTTGCCTCAAGAGCCGGATAAGGGATAAAACAAGAGTAGATATCATCTTATAAATCCTTTCCAAAAGTTGGCAAAAACCCATCAACATGCATGCTCAAGGAGAGTAGATCTTAGGTCATAAACCAATGCTAAACATATAACCTAAGTATTTAGCATAAGAAAATAGTACTATAAAGCAAAGTGTACGCTTACTATCTAAAACAATAAATCTAGTGCACTGTTTGCAGCCTCGTTGTAAAGACAACAAAGAGATTCTAATTAAAATGGCAATGATCTTACTGAGGGAGGGTTTATATAAATTGCATTTAGTACGAATAGACCAATTATACGAACCATATTTTTGAAATATAACCATCGACAGATTTTTATAATTATTTTATGAGTTATTTGCTTCATTCAATGGCGTCATGCATTCACTTTTTTTTATTGCCCTAAAAAAATATTAAAAACTTTTATATATTTTTAATACATTTATAAATATTGTCTATGTTTAATAAAATATGCATTGTTAATAAATCTGCCAGATACTTTAACAGATATCTTTAAAAAAAACGAATAATTTACGTTAAAAACTTAAATTGAATATAAATAATGAACAAACGACTTTAGAGTACGAAATATTTAAATGAAAGTCATTTATTACAACTAAAAAAACGCAAATTGCACTTACAAAGCAATCAATTCTGCCGGTAAGGCAATAAAATCTATAGGAGTTTTTATTAAAGATAAAATCAGCCATACTAAGCGATAAACAATTTAATATTAAGTTAGGGGCTAATAATGGCAGCAAAAATAAGTGAGGTTAAGTATATGTAGGTGATTACATGAAAGTATAAGTAATATAATAAATATTGTAACAAATGTTGAAAATGATTCAAGAACAATTTCAAATCGCTTAAAAAATATATATATTTTTAATAAATTTATACCCGTGGTGTGTTGAGTAACCGTATTTGGATATTGTCATCATCGACACGCAATTTGTATAATTCAAAAACATGTAACGATTTCTCGTTTTATCTCGTAACATTCCAGTATGCAGTATAAATATAAATGTTTATAATATTACGCTGACCAAAAAGAACATGAATGTCATTTTCCACACGCCTTGTGTTAAAAACTATATGTTTAAGAAGCAAGTATCAACCTTTGCTTGAAGACAACAGCTTAAATAGGCTGCAGATTATAAATCAGGAAAGAGACAAGAGCTAACTTACCTTTTTCAGAAGTAAAATAACAATCCAAATTATGTTTTTAAAGTTATTATCTTCAGTTTATAACAATAATGTTTGTTTATATACAAAAGTTTTGTGAGACTATTTTATAATTAAAACCGTGTCTATTTTTTCGTGTTTACAATTACCAGAGCACTGAGTAAATCGTATATAATGCAATTGTAACTTGCAAAGCAGAACGTAAGTCGTTAATCGGAGCGAGTGGTTTCACGTTTCAGAGCGATTTATTTGTCTAATTGCTATGTATGGTAATATTACTAAGTGTATTCATAAGGCAATTAGCTTACATATGTTTTCCTATTTTTATTAATATTAACAATACTACATAAATAAAACACTTAATATCATTTGATATTCTTATCATTGCAATCTGTTGTTACGTAAAAGAAATCATTTGTAATGCTTTGGAAACGTATCAGCACTTATTGCTCGTATCAGCACGATCAGCAGCACAGTGTTATCAGCACGTATACTTATGTCGATTAATGATCCTATAAGTTGGGATGGTTGTCTGTTCAAACATAATAATAAAATCATAATAATTATATACACATATAAGAAAAAAACTTCATCTTTTTATTATATTTAATTATAATTAAGATCGAATTTTTGCATTTTTTACCAATTTCTAATTATTGGTAGAAAATGTCGAAACAGATAAACTATTCTTTATAATACAAAAAATACTTGTTTATTATTATATATTAATATAAAATAAAAGCATAACCTTAAAATTAATTATAATTCCTAAGGCCTCATCAAACTCTACCGAACTCTATAAAAATCAGAACATCGGGTTCATAGTTAAAACTTCAAAAACATGTATTTCTCTTGTGATTTTAAGCATGAATGAAATCATGGTAGTTTGTTCCGTAAACTAACTTGATTGCAGTTTATATTTCCGTTCAATCTACGAATATCATTATGAAACCGATGAATATGTGAGTTTTCATTTTACCAATAACTATATCCAAAAAGTATTTAACTTTTTGTAGTATATCTGCCACCGCCAATTAAATCTGAAACTCGATAATGCGTGTGGACTGCCCACACGTTGACAATGTGACTAACCATATAGTGTCACATAACTTTGTTGTCATAGGAGATCTAGACACGCGACAGCATGTTAGCCCAAGTTGAAGCTAACAGAACTGACTAGCAGCATCGTGTGTTTATTACACGAACTACTTGGAACCACTCTTGATTACCTCAAAACGCAAAAATATTTCACGTAAGCGTCTCAAATTTTACTCATTTATTAAAAATTGCGAGTTACATTTGTGCTTTTAATTTCACAAACACACCTTAAACGGTTTAGATAATAAGATCCAAAAATCGTCATTTTTATAACAATTATAAGGGCCACGTCCGATTGTATTGTTCCAAGGAATTTACTATTATCACTTTTATTTACTTGCATTTAAAGTTTAAACCTTCCTTGGTACTATACAGCAGCGTAGCTCTCGAATATCGTCCTAAACGCAATTTATATACCCTTCTTTATGAATTCACTCTTCACATAAACAATAATCTTAGTCAAATCATCTACTTTAAACGTAGAAAAATAACAACTACTCATAAATAAACAATTGTAAGTATCGATAAACGCAGTATTCAATACTGGTTTATTCAAGTATTTACTAATCAAGCAAATGTCCGTCCTCACATAAAAAATAATCCTATTGACCAAGATAAACTACCTTAAGCATACGAAAATAAAGATTACTTGAAATAACAATTCTAAATATTACTACATAAGTTAATAAAACAATTATTTAAATAATTAGATTATATTGGTTCTTCTTATTTAAGTTAAATCAATAATTCATTAATTTATATGGATCAATATAGTGATCATCAAAATATTGCAATAAATAAACACTATAGATCAACTAATCTATCTCATCTAAATCAATTGCACTCACACTGTCATTTTTATTCATTGAAACTTTGACACAGCAGCTATATCGGCATTCTTATACATAATCAAGTTTTATTAATATTAACAAAACTACTAAATTACTACATAGTACACAAGGCCGTGATTTGATACCTATTTGTTTTGCCTCATCCTTAATGAAGTGCCTCGATTCGTAGATTTCATGAGACATAATAAAATAAGGTCTTTTTCTAGGACTACAAATTTCATCGCATGTTTTGGCAGAAATCATTTTGAGTTCGCTATCGTGTTTGAATCTTTCTTATTGTATGCATAATAATATTTCATTGATTGAAAATAAAGAGCGCATCTTGCATTTGCATTGCATCAAGACATGCGAAGAATGAGTTTAAATTGTTTTCTCTACAATGAAATTTTCCTTCTTCCATAAAATATGCCTTGAAAAGTGAAGACAAGCAATCTTGCAAATAAGTAATCTATTTCTGTTTCTCAAATATACCCTTATCAAATGTTAAAAATATTTTATATCCATTTCACAACAATCAATAGCTTTAATCAAGTTCCGATTTTGTAGGTTATAAGTATTAAACATGGTCTATTAAAAAACTTAGCATCAAAATCATCCCTAACTTACTAAACTAAACTATTGATTAAAAATAAAATTAAGATCACCTATTGTAAAATATTATTTATATCACGCAGAAAATAATAAAAAAGAGAAATTCAAAGTAATTAAAATATTTATATATGGTTAAGACTTGTTTCAGTAATACACAGTACTTGCACTTCAATGTTTAATATCCAACCATTTGTAATATTTAGGTGATACGATAACCGTTTTATAATATTTAAACACTACAATATTTAGGTGAGGGTAATTTACAATTCCATAACCAATTTACAGATGCTAACATTTATAACTTATAATAAGTTCTAATCTATACTAATATTATAAAGAGGAAAGGTTTGATTATTTTTTTGTATGTTTGAAATGAATAGGCTCCGAAACTACTGGACCGATTTCAAAAATTCTTTCACCGTTGGCAAGCTACACTATTCCCGAGTGACATAGGCTGTTTCATTTTCAAAATGCAATGTAATTAGCAATGTAATGCCTATATATATACAATTTCCACGGGAATAGGATACTATAGAATTAACTATAAGTCTATTATAGGTCTATTATTATAATTGTAGTTTCCACAGATTACGCTAAAAGCGACCTAGACGCGGGCGGAGCCGCGGGCAACAGCTAGTAATTAATAAAAGATTAAAGATTATGTTAAAATATTCTACGCTTCTAATTCTTAAAAAATTTAAACAGTAAATATTAAATAACATTCCATAATTAATTGCGTAGGTGGCGCTATTTTTGAAACTTATGAACTAAAACATGTAAATTCCAATGTATTTACCATTTAAATTATTATAAATAACAATATTTAAGAATTTGTTAACAAGGCCTTCAATCTGAAGACAGGTAAATACTCAAAGATCATTACACACAGTCGTGCATTATTAACATCTAAAAAGTTTCTTCTCATTAATGAACATAACAAACAACATGACAAACTTGTTACGTACGTCCCTATTCACAGCAATACCAGTATATGCCCAACTTTCCTTGGGATAACCTCAACTTCTAACAATGTTATTTATTTAAAAGCGTTTATCTCGTTTCATGTCTTAAGAAAAATGTTAAAAAACTATCGTATTGCAACGACTTCAATAAATACATAATAATATTATTTTTATCCTTATTAGAGATCTTTTTGTATTGGTTTTTTTAACTATTCTTTTTAAAGTTATGTTTAGAATATTACTGGTTTCTTTATTGTACTAAATGAGCCTACAAAACATACTGATTTTCATTTGTTTAGGTATTTACTATCAATATTGCATAAGCATCACCAATAAATTTTCAATGTCTTGGAGACGACTGCTTCTATTTCGACTAAACATGGCTAAGAACCATCTCGACGAATCAGGATTACGATTAAAAAAACCGCAATAAAATCCATCCATTCTCAGATATACCTTTACACACCATACTTTTCACCTTATGACACCCCCTCTTTTTGTGTCAGGGTTAAAAAAGAAATTGCTGCGTGCTTTATGGGTTTTGTTCCTAATGCTGAAGTTGTCTTCAAAAAACAAAATAAAATAGTAAATCTGAAATTAAAACTAAAAATATAACATTGATTTGTTGAACCTTTTCCCTTAATAATATGAATTACCCGTTTCTCTGATAATATTCTCGTTAAATATTTAAATAATCTTGGCCCTATTCACACTGCGAACATTATTAAAACAATAATTCAAACTGGACTAACAAAAATAGAATAAATATATGTAAAAGTTGAATACTATGACAGTGAATGCACAAGGTGATCAAAGTAGTGTTGTTTTGAATAAATATTTATGACTCTAGTTTTTGCAGCGTTTTCATCTGCGTTAATGTGAAACAAAGAATATTCTTCATAGTATTTTCTAAGATTTTGACGAGTACTACACATTGAAATAATTATTATTTTTACAAAAAAATATTGTAAAATGAGATAAAGGTGTCTTTCAGTAGGACAGTTAATTAATCATGTACCTCCAACTGTTCCTAAACTCCCGGGCATATAGGTCAGGACGGAGACAGAACACACTAACAGTATCTTGAGGTCTCACAGTGCGGTGACAGACGTGGGAATTGATATTTTTCAAGAATGAGGCCGAGGTTTTAGGTAGTCTCCAACCATTTTCTCTATTAAAATTAAAGTGTTTTTTTTTTATTTCAATAGCATCGCGAGCCATTAGAGAAATAATCGTTATTCTATTGGCTTGTCTATTGTATTTTCATTCACTACTTACTCCGATATATGCCTATGCTCGATATCTGAGATGTGTTCCCTAACTTGACGCTTCTCTTTGTTTGATACATATATAACAAATCACATTTGCTCACACACAATGTAAAGGTATATTACTTTTATTGGTGTCAAGAATTAGCTCACTTTCCTTTGAGGTTTAAGATTTTGTCAGTAACTATTTTCACAAGGAAGGGGAGCTGATTGACGCTCCACTGTGGGTGGCTTAATGTGATTTCTACGACGCTAGCGAGATATGAGTCGGTTTGTTGAACAAGGCATGCTTGACTTTCTGCAGCCTATTTAGAGTAACAGATGTGTTGTGCTCTCTGAAACAACACATGACACAACACAACTGTGGCGGCTATTTTTGAGACTTTTTTTAACGAAATTCCTTCAACAGTCACGCGTAATTTAAATTCTTCACCATGTGATGCAATCGTCGAATTGACGAATAACGTAAGAGTCAGTAATAAATGTTTTGTTTTTAAACCTGTTACATCATATGAAATTGTTAAAACTTTTAGAAATCTAAATATGAAAAAAACCGGTGATCTTTGGGGTATATCAGTAAAATTACTAATAAGTATTATAAATGACATTGCTTCACAATTATCCTTGATTTTTAACAAATGTATTGAAACCGGTACTTTCCCAGACTTAATGAAAAATAGTAAAGTAGTTCCTTTGTTCAAAAGTGGCGATAGGCTAATACCCGGAAATTATAGACCTATCTCTATTTTACCCACTTTAAGTAAAATTTT
Source organism: Napeogenes inachia (assembly GCA_959347355.1). Taxonomy (NCBI): domain Eukaryota; kingdom Metazoa; phylum Arthropoda; class Insecta; order Lepidoptera; family Nymphalidae; genus Napeogenes; species Napeogenes inachia. The sequence continues at coordinate 19,575,898 of OY365801.1, read as the reverse complement.
CGAAAAAATTATACTAAACCAAATGTCAGAATTTGTTTATAGCAATGAAATCATGCATAGTGAACAATATGGTTTCACCAAAGGCAGATCAACAACTGATGCGGGTGCCGCGCTTCTTAAGCACATTTACGACGCATGGGAAAAGTCACAGAATGCAATCGGAGTGTTTTGTGATTTATCTAAAGCCTTTGATTGCGTGGACCATCAAACATTACTTTGCAAACTTAATCACTATGGCGTGCGTAATGCTGCGCTTGATCTTATTGCCTCTTACTTGAATCAAAGAGTTCAGACGGTTGATGTAAATAATTGTAAATCGGTTGAATCTCACCTAAAAATGGGTGTTCCACAAGGATCTATTCTAGGCCCTTTCTTATTTTTACTCTATATTAATGATTTGCCCTTTTACGTAAAAGGACTATGTGACATTGTACTTTTTGCTGATGATACCTCACTTATTTTTAAAGTTGATCGTAATAAACCTAATTTTGACAAAGTTAACTGTGCTCTGTCACGTGTTCTTCATTGGTTTGAAATTAATAATTTGGTATTAAATACTAAGAAAACTAAATGCATGGAATTTACACTTCCTAATGTAAAAAGTCGGGATTGTAGTTTATTCCTTAACAATGAAGTGTTAGAACTGACTGACTCGACAACTTTCTTAGGTATAACTTTAGATAAAAAGCTCCAGTGGAACCCCCATCTCTCGACACTCGCAAGCAAACTTAGCTCAGCCGTCTTTGCAATTAAAAAAGTAAGACAATTAACAGACGCTAATACGGCTCGACTCGTTTATTTTAGTTATTTTCACAGTATATTGTCTTACGGTATCCTACTATGGGGCAGCGCTGCCGAAATTAATTCTATATTTATTTTACAAAAACGAGCTATACGGGCTATTTGTAACTTAAAAGCTAGAGACTCCCTAAGAGAAGTTTTTAAAGAAATCGGTATTCTTACGGTCGCTTCTCAATACATTTTTAATAACTTACTATATATACGCCAAAATTCAAATGACTATAAAAAAAACAGCGACAGACATACTATCAATACAAGAAATAAAAATAGGCTTGTAACGCCTAAATTTAGACTTCAAAAAGTTAAGAAATCCTTCATGGGCTTGAGTATACGCATATATAATAAGGTTCCATAAGATATCTTAGATCTTCCTTTTCTTGGTTTCAAATCTAAAATTAAAGGTATATTATTAAATAAATCTTACTATAACATTCAAGAGTTTTTGGTTGATCGAAATGTGTGGAACTTGGGTCATTGTATCATAAATCTTGGGTCATAAATCTGTATTGTATTGCAAATAGCTAGTAATCTCCGCAATTTGTTTTTTGTTGTAAATTAATTTTGCTTTATCGACCTTCTGCATCACACCGATTCCTTAGAAGTCACTACTTGCGGTAGCATCGGGAGTCGGGTTGCCTCCCTCCCTCAAATATGTGCGAAGGGGGTGATGGCTGGCTCTTGTGTTATGCTCGTGAACGGGTGCTGCTTGCGGTGACTGGTTGTGTGGCAGGCCGAAGATTTATATATATTTACTGTTATTATTATTTAATTTTCGTTGCCTGAAATCATTGGGCTTCTTTTCCGATTGATTGCGACGGTTCTAGTTGTTCCAAAATTGCATTTAAGTTTATAAAATAAATAAAATTGACTCATTTGCAGGGTTGATGTTATAATTTATAAGTCAAACATTGTTAAATTTTATTTAAAAAGAGCAACTGTTGAGTTTCTGGCCAGCTCTTCTCAGCAGAACAGCATTCCGAGCTGGTGGTAGCTTACTCACAGACTGACTATACTGACCAATTTAATGTAATTGACGATTCAAAAGTGCGTGTAAATGCCTACTTGAATAAAGATATTTTGAATTTGAATTTGAATTTGAACAGCACATATGACACAAAAACCTATATATACAGATAGGTACCTCAATGGTAAATCACACCACCATCCTAGCCAGTTAGCAACCTTTGGCAAATCATTATTTCAGAGAGCACAACACATCTGTGACGCATATTTCATATAATATAATTCAAAATATTTTGTCTCATCTCGCTCTCCATACTATTTTTATGAACCACCAGGTTCACTTAGTGCATCTATATTTAGTTCACTTTGATATTGTACCTAGCGCCAAAGCTTTTAGGCCTACCTATATTTGATAGACTTATATATTACTTTGACATTTACAAGGGCTTTAAAAATCTTTACTTCAAACAATCCATCCAAATAATGTTATTTATATAATGCCTTTGTCAATATAATCTTGGCAGGGATTAATTTATAACACTTTGGGAGGGTTTAAAATGCAACAGCTTGTTTGGAATTGTCAATCATTGGTTATTGCACGCTAGTTTTATAATTAGATTAGTTTACAACAACGCGTTCAATGAGAACTTTATGTGTATATCCTGTAAGTCGTTGATTATTTCGGACAATTCATTGTAAATAAGAATTTTATTGTCCGCAAATATGTTTGGATTTTTCTAAAAGAATTATTATTTAATGATTATATATAGTATTTATATTTTTTTCCCATGGACCAAACAATGTTCATACAACTAATCAGAAGTGAAAATTATTCTTTAAATAAGCATCAGAGCTTTGGTTATCCATTCATAATACTAATTATTGGTGTCTGGGATATTAACAAAAGTTGTTACTTTGTTTTGTTAAGAAGACGAAACAATATAAAAATATTATTTGTAATAAAGGAAATAGAAATGAATATAAAATATCTCAGTCAGGTATAATTTATAATGTGTAATAACTTTTTAAAGAAATTTCCGACTTTTGGACCCTGTTCAGTTTTTAAAATATATTTTAATTGTAATGAAAATTAAATTGTCTGACAATAACAGGACATGTGACTTAAAAAACAAACAAAATCATGTATAAATGAGGTTTAGAGAAGAACTTGGGTTAATTTTTATTTTTTAGTAAAACTTTATCAATTATAACATTTTAGATTACATTATTTAAAAATAACCAAAGATTTCAGATTTTTTTTTAATATTTCATATTTTTTTATTCTTCCATGACTATAACATATTATTGTATAAGACGAAGCTTCTTAGCATTCCATGGATTCACCGTGCGGGTGCCGGGCCCATCGCGTTGCAAGGGGAGGAGTGCAAGCAGTGCCTGGGACTTGCGACCCAGGAGTAGGTTTAAGGGGCCCCTTTTATTATGCGCAAAAACGCTCACCTTCACCACCCACACTCCTCTCCCTACCTAACCAAATTTGGAAAGAACCTACTAATGCCGCCTTTGAAATACGTTCTAGAAATGAACCGATGCTTGTTCTAGAAAGGCCAAGGTCTTTAAGTAGGCTATAGAGAGATTTTGCTGTTATACCTCTCGCTCCCACTTCTACCGCGTACAAACTAACTATAAATTTATTCCTGATCAGTTCGTTGGTCAGTTCGAAATACTTATTGAGCTTGAATGTGTGATCCCTTGGGATGTTTGTTTCCCAAGGAACAGTAAGCTCCACAAGTATCACGCGCCTCAGATGTTTCGAATACAGGAATAAGTCCGGTCTGGATGACGAAACACCAACATCCCCAGGGATTTTGTAATGCTTTTCATACGTGTCCATCATGAGAATCCAATCAGGAGCCGCGCCTAATATTGAATAAGGCTTCGCTTTTGATTTTTTGGAGGAGCCTTCTTTTACGAATTCTACAGATCGTTGGGTGGTTGTTATACCCTTCCGCGCTCTTGCTACTGAAAGACTAACCGCTTCCCGTATAATTTCTAATACCTTGTCGTGGCGACGCGAGTATAGACCTTTATCTAGAAGTACCCTACACCCTACTAATAGGTGTTTCGCGGTTCCAATTGCCTCCCCACAGATGTTGCAAGACTTTTCGGTGGCTTTGCCCCATCTTACTAAATTACTTTGATCTGGGAGAGTCATTTGGAATGCATTAAGATAGAATTTTAATAATGCTGGGGACCAATCATAAATTAAGGTGCGCCACTTCAAAGCTAGTGGAATACAAAAATCTCCTATGGTCACCCATTCGTTTTGAATTTCTAGGCTCATCGCGTGGAGTCGGTAATTATCGTTTTCGTCTTGTCGAATAAAAGATTTTGTTATGTCTATGTCTTGAACTTTCCTACTTGATCCTAGCCCTACTTTATTCGTTTGAGCACCTATCATAATTTTTTTATGGAATTGAAGTCGTGACTCGAGCTCCGAGGCAACTTTGTCTTTTGGGAGAGAAGTTACAGTATCATCTTTAGATTTTCCGATGATATGTCTTTTGGTAACTCTTAGATGTTTGTAGAGCTCCGATGGTTTCTTTAATTTTAATCCAAAGTTGTTTCGGTCTCTAAATAAGGTTGAAGAGTCCGCTGAGTGCGCTAACCCGAGCCATAACTTCAATGTCTTTATGACGCTTGCATCTAACTTTGACAAAAGGGTTTTATTAATATCATAAACGAGGAAAGGCCAATTTAGACGTGATGTTAAAAAATTATCGTAAATCCAAGCTTTTTTGACGTTACTTATTGGTTGGTTGTCTACCTTTTTGAGATCATTTAAAAAGCTATCGACTATTACATCCAACGATGGAGTACGGCCTTGGTAATCGATTTTTTTACCTAAAAATTTAAACGGAGCTGCTTCCGTAACCGTACTAACGCACTGACCGCCTATTATAAGACCCGGGTCGTAAGAGGTATATTTGGTATTCCGTCTACCCAGACACAGACTAAAACATTTACTTGGTTTTGTCCTCAATCCGCCCGTCCACGTACAGAAATCCTCAACTACATTTAAAAGTACCTGACATTGTTTCGGATTACGTGTCAGTATCGCGAGATCATCTGCAAAAGCTAGTATGGATTCTGTGTATTTGTTGTTAAACTTAAACCGATAACCCCATTTTTTTTCATTTTTAATTATTTGTCTATTAGAATGTTAATAACTATATTAAATATAATAGGAGAAATACAACAACCCTGAAATAAACCAACGTTATAATTAAGTGGTTTTGAATGGTTTTCATTAAAAATTATAGAGAATTTTAATTTTGAATAATATGATGCAATAATGTCGCGAATTACCGTAGGAAAGTTATACCATTTAAGCGCGAACATCATGAGTTCATGTCGTACCGACCCAAAGGCGTTCTCTAAGTCTATCCAACAAATCGTAATTTGTCTCTCGCTAGTTCTAGCATCCTTAAGGCTTTCCGATATTAACGTATTATGTTCCAGGCATCCAGAATTTCCGGGCAAAAACCCTTTCTGGTGATTAGGCCTGAAATATCTATTGTTAATCATGAATTGGGTCATTTTTGTTTGTAAAAAAGAGAAGAATATTTTGGAAATTGTATTTGTTAGGGCTATTGGTCTAGTATCCTTAGGATTATTGACATTGTCGTTTTTCGGAATGAGGACAAAAAGGGCTTTTCCGAATGATACCGGTATTTGCTTTCTTGACCAGATTTTACCGAATATATTTAAAAGATGTTTATGGAGCGACGGACATTTTTTGTAAACTATATAAGGGATACCATCCGGACCTGGTGCTGACTTAGATGGTTTCATTTTAATTATTTTATTGATTTCCTCCAAAGTTGGTGGGTTGGCATGAAAATCTTCAGTAGGAGTCTCAGGTTTGTGTTCGTTGGGATCCCCATATAGTCTTTGGTTTTCTGGCACTTCGTATGTGCTTTTATAATGATCGAAAATTTGCTCATTGGTCAAGAGAAGCTTACCTTTTTTATCTTTGAAAATGTTTTTTGAGTATTTAAAAGGATTTTTATCAAAGTCTACTTCATGTTTTGCCCGATCAAAGCTATCACGATTTTTTGTTATTTGATTTGTTATGCCCTGGATAAGTTTAAGAATTGATCGCAATGCCCTAGACAGTTGGTGACTAAGTTGATTATCGCCTAAGGCTTTGGCTATACGAAGTTTCTTTATAAGGTCTCTTTTTTTCCTCCTCATTTTCAATTTAAAACCGTTTTCTTTATTTTTGTGAGCATAACGATTCGTAGGTGGATAGTGCTCATTAAAGTAGTCGTAAATAGTATTTTGGAAAGTCTCTACTTGCGCATCGAGTACCTGATTTGAGCCCGGGTGCTCTAACAGGGCCGCTATATTTTGGTCATGTACTTTCCAGGTCGATTGTTTAGTATTAGGAATGCTAAGACGCGTCCGGATGGTCATGGACTCCTGGTAGTTTTCATTCAATGGCTCACCATGAGATATATGAGGGTAAACTCTATCCGCAGTGAAAACTGAAGATCTTACCGACGGTTGCCGCACTTCAGCACCATTGTGTGTTTTAAGATGTTTAATAAACCAGGCTCGTCTTTTGTAATTTTTCCCGCACGTAGGGCATTTCATTTCCGTTATCGCGCCGTTTTCGCCGTTATTGTCAACCGGTGGACAGTTCTTCCGCCCCCCCTCTCGGACTGTCCTAGGGGTATTTTTCTTATTTGGACTTTTAGCGTTTATCGACGTTCCCGGGCTTGGCTTGCTAGGCCATCGCCCTCGGCTGTCTTTCCAGCAGTCTGCTGTCTTCCCAGCTGCCAGCTGTCTTTCCAGCGTCAACTGTCTTTCCAGCGTCATCCCGTCTCTCCGGGCTGTCAATTTAGATAAGACGAAGCTTCTTAGCATTCCATGGATTCACCGTGCGGGTGCCGGGCCCATCGCGTTGCAAGGGGAGGAGTGCAAGCAGTGCCTGGGACTTGCGACCCAGGAGTAGGTTTAAGGGGCCCCTTTTATTATGCGCAAAAACGCTCACCTTCACCACCCACACTCCTCTCCCTACCTAACCAAATTTGGAAAGAACCTACTAATGCCGCCTTTGAAATACGTTCTAGAAATGAACCGATGCTTGTTCTAGAAAGGCCAAGGTCTTTAAGTAGGCTATAGAGAGATTTTGCTGTTATACCTCTCGCTCCCACTTCTACCGCGTACAAACTAACTATAAATTTATTCCTGATCAGTTCGTTGGTCAGTTCGAAATACTTATTGAGCTTGAATGTGTGATCCCTTGGGATGTTTGTTTCCCAAGGAACAGTAAGCTCCACAAGTATCACGCGCCTCAGATGTTTCGAATACAGGAATAAGTCCGGTCTGGATGACGAAACACCAACATCCCCAGGGATTTTGTAATGCTTTTCATACGTGTCCATCATGAGAATCCAATCAGGAGCCGCGCCTAATATTGAATAAGGCTTCGCTTTTGTATTATACTTTATTTATACTTTATTTATATGTATGGGCAATATGTATGGCAATTTTTATTTATATGTATGGGCAAGATAATATTAATAGTAGATTAGTAGCCAAGGGCTGTAAGGCATCGATTGCAGCCCGAGATATTTAGGCGCACGAGCGCAGCGAGGGCGCCTATAGTTCTAGGGTGCAATTGATGCTTACACCCGAGCTAACTACTCTGCTTTACATTACGATTGTGAGGTAGGTAGAAAAAAAACCAGCATTACAAGAATAAAACATTTTATTAGTTAAAATTTATAGTGAAATGAGAACAATGTATTGTTCGATATAATGTTCATTTATAGTGAAATGAGAACAATGTATTGTCGATGTAATGTTCGATATTTAAAATTGATGGCTATTATCTCATACGAAGACAAGGCTGAATAGCGATGCGACCTCTTTGATCATTGGGCTGAATGCATGATGTCTATTGCCTGTATGGAGGTTAGAAGTACGCGAACTTTTTGAAAGAGTGAAGTGTTGATTTTTTAAATTACTTACCGCCCTACGGCCTTTCTAGCTACATTAATAACCTAGAGCGCTAATTGGTCACTTACAAGCCCCATTTGGGTATAATAAGGACCTACTTACCGAATATGAGAAATGTAAAAAATATTTATTACAGATAAAAATATATCAACTACATAATATATCTACCGTCAATTTCTCTACGAACATCTTATGAGTTTTGTCGAAAGTTAAACTTCAATAAAATGAATTATGTAAATTGTACGGTTATTAATTGAGTATTGGTTTTCATTAATTTTGGCAAGACAGTGTTCTTCAAAGTGATAGGTTTCGTTATTGTTATATTCTTATGTAACTACAACAGCCTTCACGCTCATTATTAGAAAACAAACACCTTAATCTTAAATGTGAGACACTCTCAAGACATGCTTAAGATTAATGATATACTCTCAGGTTGTGGGAAGCTACAACTACTTATGAATACAACTTACGAAATGTTACCTAATACCTTAGTTCCTGTAAACTTACGGATATGAAATGAAATATAATATATAAACGGTAACCAAGTTATATTTTTTTAAACTTTTTTTCTAGTTTTATGATTGCTTTGGACTGACGTAGAAGATTTATTATTAAATTTAATGTTTTAAGACCTTGGTACTTTTTCTCTTGTCTTTTGCTCTTTCGATCTATAAAATTAACTTGAGTATGTTTCGATTTAATGTAACTTGTGTAGCGATAACATATTGTTAAATGAAGCTTTGTATGTTACGTTCCCTAATCGTATGATTATATTAAATGTATTATATAAAATAATCGACAGTAAAATCAGTTTTGTAGTGAGTAAAAGGGTCAAACATAGTTTAATAATAGCATAAGAATGTTAAGATCATAAAAAAATGTATGAATAAAAAAATAAACATAGAAAAGTAAGCCTAATTTTTAGTTTTTATTGTTAAATGTATTCTAGTTTACGAGATACAGAGCGAAAACCCTTTGCACCCCTTTTTCCAAGATGGCGGCCGGGGGACAAGGGTGCTGACCCCACAAACTTGAACTTAAGCTTCTACTGACCCTACACGTTAAAAAAATAAAATTGCGTCCTCTAAAAAATGCAAGGTAAGGCCTAAAAAACGTAACATTTCAATGTGGACTATTTTTAGTTTTTTTTATTTTAATGAAATTCGTAGTTTAATTTTATTGCCTTTTTTATAATATTTGTATCATTTGTGTTACTTTTGTTTCTTCTTATATCAAGTTTGATATTCACGAGTAGAGTAACCTCTTAGAGGAACATGTGATGACGCAAGGCTACTTACAACTTCACGAATAATAAAAACTGCTAGAACTAGCAATAATACAGAAATAGTGACAGGAGACGAAGCTTCTTAGCAATCCATGGATTCACCGTGCGGGTGCCGGGCCCATCGCGTTGCAAGGAGAGGAGTGCAAGCAGTGCCTGGGACTTGCGACCCAGGAGTAGGTTTAAGGGGCCCCTTTATTATGCGCAAAAACGCTCACCTTCACCCTCCACACTCCTCTCCCTACCTAACCAAATTTGGAAAGAACCTACTAATGCCGCCTTTGAAGTACGTTCTAGAAATGAACCGATGCTTGTTCTAGAAAGGCCAAGATCTTTAAGTAGGCTATAGAGAGATTTTGCTGTTATACCTCTCGCTCCCACTTCTACCGCGTACAAACTAACTATAAATTTATTCCTGATCAGTTCGTTGGTCAGTTCGAAATACTTATTGAGCTTGAATGTGTGATCCCTTGGGATGTTTGTTTCCCAAGGAACAGTAAGCTCCACAAGTATCACGCGCCTCAGATGTTTCGAATACAGGAATAAGTCCGGTCTGGATGACGAAACACCAACATCCCCAGGGATTTTGTAATGCTTTTCATACGTGTCCATCATGAGAATCCAATCAGGAGCCGCGCCTAATATTGAATAAGGCTTCGCTTTTGATTTTTTGGAGGAGCCTTCTTTTACGAATTCTACAGATCGTTGGGTGGTTGTTATACCCTTCCGCGCTCTTGCTACTGAAAGACTAACCGCTTCCCGTATAATTTCTAATACCTTGTCGTGGCGACGCGAGTATAGACCTTTATCTAGAAGTACCCTACACCCTACTAATAGGTGTTTCGCGGTTCCAATTGCCTCCCCACAGATGTTGCAAGACTTTTCGGTGGCTTTGCCCCATCTTACTAAATTACTTTGATCTGGGAGAGTCATTTGGAATGCATTAAGATAGAATTTTAATAATGCTGGGGACCAATCATAAATTAAGGTGCGCCACTTCAAAGCTAGTGGAATACAAAAATCTCCTATGGTCACCCATTCGTTTTGAATTTCTAGGCTCATCGCGTGGAGTCGGTAATTATCGTTTTCGTCTTGTCGAATAAAAGATTTTGTTATGTCTATGTCTTGAACTTTCCTACTTGATCCTAGCCCTACTTTATTCGTTTGAGCACCTATCATAATTTTTTTATGGAATTGAAGTCGTGACTCGAGCTCCGAGGCAACTTTGTCTTTTGGGAGAGAAGTTACAGTATCATCTTTAGATTTTCCGATGATATGTCTTTTGGTAACTCTTAGATGTTTGTAGAGCTCCGATGGTTTCTTTAATTTTAATCCAAAGTTGTTTCGGTCTCTAAATAAGGTTGAAGAGTCCGCTGAGTGCGCTAACCCGAGCCATAACTTCAATGTCTTTATGACGCTTGCATCTAACTTTGACAAAAGGGTTTTATTTATATCATACACGAGGAAAGGCCAATTTAGACGTGATGTTAAATAATTATCGTAAATCCAAGCTTTTTTGACGTTACTTATTGGTTGGTTGTCTACCTTTTTGAGATCGTTTAAAAAGCTATCGACTATTACATCCAACGATGGAGTACGGCCTTGGTAATCGATTTTTTTACCTAAAAATTTAAACGGAGCTGCTTCCGTAACCGTACTAACGCACTGACCGCCTATTATAAGACCCGGATCGTAAGAGGTATATTTGGTATTCCGTCTACCCAGACACAGACTAAAACATTTACTTGGTTTTGTCCTCAATCCGCCCGTCCACGTACAGAAATCCTCAACTACATTTAAAAGTACCTGACATTGTTTCGGATTACGTGTCAGTATCGCGAGATCATCTGCAAAAGCTAGTATGGATTCTGTGTATTTGTTGTTGAACTTAAACCGATAGCCCCACTTTTTTTCATTTCTAATTAATTTGTCTATTAAAATATTAATAACTATATTAAATATAATAGGAGAAATACAACAGCCCTGAAATAAACCAACTTTATAATTAAGTGGTTTTGAATGGTTTTCATTAAAAATTATTGAGAATTTTAATTTTGAATAATATGATGCAATAATGTCGCGAACTACCTAGGAAAGTTATACCATTTAAGCGCGAACATCATTAGTTCATGTCGTACCGACCCAAAGGCGTTTTCTAAGTCTATCCAACAAACCGTAATTTGTCTCTCGCTAGTTCTAGCATCTTTAAGGCTTTCCGATATTAACGTATTATGTTCCAGGCATCCAAAAATTCCGGGCATAAACCCTTTCTGGTGATTAGGCTTGAAATATCTATTGTTAATCATGAATTGCGTCATTTTAGTTTGTAAAAAAGAGAAAAATATTTTGGAAATTGTATTTGTTAGGGCTATCGGTCTAGTATCCTTGGGATTATTGACATTGTCGTTTTTCGGAATGAGGACAAAAAGGGCTTTTCCGAACGATACCGGTATTTGCTTTCTTGACCAGATTTTACCGAATATATTTAAAAGATGTTTATGGAGCGACGGACATTTTTTGTAAACTATATAAGGGATACCATCCGGACCTGGTGCTGACTTAGATGGTTTCATTTTAATTATTTTATTGATTTCCTCCAAAGTTGGTGGGTTGGCTTGAAAATCTTCAGTAGGAGTCTCAGGTTTGTGTTCGTTTGGATCCCCATATAGTCTTTGGTTTTCTGGCACTTCGTATGTGCTTTTATAATGGTCGAAAATTTGCTCGTTGGTCAAGAGAAGCTTACCTTTTTGATCTTTGAAAATGTTTTTTGAGTATTTAAAAGGATTTTTATCAAAGTCTACTTCATGTTTTGCCCGATCAAAGCTATCACGATTTTTCGTTATTTGATTTGTTATACCTTGGATAAGTTTAAGAATTGATCGCAATGCCCTAGACAGTTGGTGACTAAGTTGTTTATCGCCTAAGGCTTTGGCTATACGAAGTTTCTTTATAAGATCTCTTTTTTTCCTCCTCATTTTCAATTTAAAACCGTTTTCTTTATTTTTGTGAGCATAACGATTCGTAGGTGGATAGTGCTCATTAAAGTAGTCGTAAATAGTATTTTGGAAAGTGTCTACTTGCGCATCGAGTACCTGATTTGAGCCCGGGTGCTCTAACAGGGCCGCTATATTTTGGTCATGTACTTTCCAGGTCGATTGTTTAGTATTTGGAATGCTAAGACGCGTCCGGATGGTCATGGACTCCTGGTAGTTTTCATTCAATGGCTCACCATGAGATATATGAGGGTAAACTCTATCCGCAGTGAAAACTGAAGATCTTACCGACGGTTGCCGCACTTCAGCACCATTGTGTGTTTTTAGATGTTTAATAAACCAGGCTCGTCTTTTGTAATTTTTCCCGCACGTAGGGCATTTCAGTTCCGTTATCGCGCCGTTTTCGCCGTAATTGTCAACCGGTGGACAGTTCTTCCGCCCCCCCTCTCGGACTGTCCTAGGGGTATTTTTCTTATTTGGACTTTTAGCGTTTATCGACGTTCCCGGGCTTGGCTTGCTAGGCCATCGCCCTCGGCTGTCTTTCCAGCAGTCTGCTGTCTTCCCAGCTGCCAGCTGTCTTTCCAGCGTCAACTGTCTTTCCAGCGTCATCCCGTCTCTCCGGGCTGTCAATTTAGATAAGACGAAGCTTCTTAGCAATCCACTTAGATAATAATTACTTAGATAATAATTTACTTAGATAATAATTACGTAGATTAATTATATTCTTAATTTACGTAGATCTTTATTTTTTAGTTGTAAATGATTTACAAAAAAAACAACGTCACACTTGCAGTGCTGGGTTCGATTAATTATGATTTTCAATACATGGCAAAATCTACGGTGGATCTTTCTGAAATTATTTTAACTTGGATACCATACGGAGGAGTCGGTCTCCTAAAGTGCAAGTAATTTTTAAATCAGTGTCGTTTATCAATTACTATTGTAACTTAACGTATTATAATTATTATTGTAACAGCGAGAATATGTGTCAATAAAACTATTCTTAATGATAAACGAAGTTTTAGAAGCTGACTAGATTTTCTATTATATTAAACATATATTCTACCTATAACTTCTACGTTTTCACTGAAATATAAACCGTAAAATCAAATATTGTTATTATTATTACTTGTCTAGTTGAATTTATTTACGGAGCCTGGGAGAGATGTATGAATAATCAACCTATCATTTAAGCCTACCTACGTCTACGCTCTCAGTCGACGGTACTGATGCTAACAGAGCGGCGCGGCGTCTAGCTACATTACTAACACTTTAAATGAAAGTTTAATACAACTTTTCAGATTTTAACAGATTTATTTGAAAAAAAAAAAAATTTCAACATTTAGAATCATAAGAGCAATTCTTTTTAACATTTTTTCACAAGATTTTAGTTTTAGTTTTCCATCCGAATTATAAGTGTCAAGGTTAAACTTTTTGATTCATCACTAAACCAAATGTTTAAAAAATACAACAGTAGGTTAAAATTATAAAGTCGATTAATTTAAAAAATTCAATGATATATTTTATTATATTATTAATTCAATAAAATACCTAAGTAACGCATATATATTTAACTAGTTGACTAGTCTAGTACTTCTTTACTACTTTCTGACCTTTAGATATAATAATAATGAAATTAAAGAACATTTTAATAATTATCACTAATAAAAAACCAAAATGATAAGTAAATGCTATTGAGACAACAGCATACTAAAGAGTGTGTAACTATTCACAAAAAGCAGGCCTGTATAACGCTTAATTACTAGAGCTTACCGTGAATTTAAAACAAAATCGTTATTTATGGGGCATTTCTTACAAAATGTTGTATAACGGATGAGTGTTATAAGCGACGATAGTTTTATGTTAATATTTTATATTACTTTATCGAAATTCTAATTAGAATTGTGTAAATGTTAAATTTATAAACTATTTTTTTTTAATCACCGAAGTCATAAATAAAGTGTATATTTTTCCTGATAGTAGTATTGATGAAAAAATATCACTGAGCGTGATTGAATCGCGGATTGCCATTGTATATATATTTACTAAAGTTTATTTATGTACATATGATATCTAGTAAATAACATCTAAACTACAATTGTCATAACAAACAAACATACCTATCTTAAATGTGTGGAATTCACAAGACTGCTAAAGATTAATGATGTGCTCTCAACTTGTGGGGAGTTACAACTGTTTTGTATACAACTTAGAATAGGTTACGGTAACCACCATCATATACGTATTTTATATGACTTATATAAACGGTTATATATTTACAATATAACCTTATATATTTACAATTTATCTCTTGATTTTATTTTTACAAAATACGTTTTTTTATACAATCTGAACCTAATAACTGTAACTAAGTTATAAATAATTTTTTATATATATATATATATTAGAGAGGTGGTCCTATACTGCCACAAATCTGAGGATGCACAAAAGCGTTGCTGGCCTTTGAAGAAGGAATAGTTTTGTATCCATATCGTATCGATCGTAAACAGATACGTGTTTTATGTATATACACGTAACTTAAAATGTATTAGGACATTACTTTAATTCTAAGCCCTTTTCATAAAGTATTTTTACTCTGTAAATCTTATAATTTTGTGTTTGTAATGATTACATAATATAAAACGGAGCTCTGGATGTTACATTCTAGTGTATTGTCAGATGTTTATTTTACGTGTATCATTTTCTTATAAAACTGATTTATGTTAACTAAAAACTTAAGTTTAATTTTATTATGAGTTATTATTTTTAGGTAATAAATGAAGTATTTTATGAAGTTGTTATGTGATCTTTAAAAAAAAAGAACATGCCATATCTTACCCCGTAAATAAAAGAAAAAAAATATTATATATAATGCCATTTCTCCAAATGGTTTCGAAAATTTCTTCCATACGTCGGTCTAAAGAAAATTGACATTAGGCAGAGGACACCCGATTCAAATAACTTTTGCAAATCCCTGGCAATATATATTTTATTGCGCTGATTAATATAATCGATCTAATAATTGGGATCTAGTTACTTTATCTGTCTAAAGATCTTAAAAAAGTGTTATAAAAATATTTGTTCAATTTCCTAAATTATAATAACTTCCTAAATCCCTTTTTAAGGTTTCTATAAACTTACCGTTTTGCTGAAACTTACCGAAGATATCGGGTTTGTTATGTTTACTATGTTGCCAAGTTCACAACCTCACAGTCTTCGTTCTTGTTACCTAGTTGTTGTTCATTTATGCTTACAAGTTAGTAGACTTCACTTTTAACTTGGTGTTCTTCGCAGTGTTGTCTTATCGCTACCCTTAACCTACCTGTACGTTCATCGACAAGCTAATGATTGGGCTGTGCTTTCTGTCAGCATACCTCGAGGCGGTATTTTACCTCCATTACTTTTATTTTTTATCAAAGAAAAGACTGGTTTCGATCATTACATATACATAAATTTGACCTTATCATATAACCAAAAAAAAATTAAATCATCTACACTTAGTCTGGCCATAAATACTGTAGTAAAAAATATTACGTTTGAATTTGGAATCTGTAATTTTTATTCGATTTTTCATTGTGTTTTTTTTTCATTTTGGCGCCAATACATTGTACAATATTTGGCGATATAAAAATGGAGTTGGGTAATTAAGAGAACAGAATCGCTGTAATTGTACTACACAAAGTAGGTATGGAATCAAATGCAATTTTTAAAACTCTCCATACACTTGATATTAGTCAAATGTTTGTATACCGGGCTATTAATAGGTACAATGAGACTTCCTTTGTTTGTGACAGAGAAAGACCTGGCCGTCCACGTAGTGTTCGTATGAAAAAGGCGGTCAAAGCAGTAAGGAAAAGAATGTAAAGAAGTTCTGTCTGAAACCAAAAGATTTTATCTCGGGAAATGAAGATAGCACCTAGAACCATGACGTATATTTTAAGAGATGGCTAACACTTGCAGCCTAAAGAAGCTGGTCATTTCTTAACTGATAAATTAACCCGGCGTCAGCACAGTTAAAATATGTTACAACGATAGTGGGGTTGGGTCCAGGAGACCCGTGAAGAAAATCGTCATAATTTCAATAATTACAAGACATTTACTAATATATGGCTGTAATTGGATAAAACGACTATAGTTTAAGTGGTCATGTATGTGTAAAAAGAACTTGAAGTAAAACTTTATTTTTAATATTTTTTTTATGATAGTGGAGCAAAATATTAACAAAAATAACAACCTTTGTTTTAAAGTCACAAAACTTGAACCAAATATAAACTTTTATTCTAAAATATTAATAATTAGGATACATATAAATCACATTTAATAAGACTACAAATAAAACTACAAATTAGTTTTATGAATCAGTCATATCATTGCTTACATATGCGCAGTCTCTACAGTACAATATTGCAAACTCAGTGCAGATATATTTGTTTCAGTTCCGTCAAGTTCAATTACTTTTTCAGTCTTTTTTGGCAGGACAGTCTTGCAACCTTTTTCTGACCTTCAGTATCTTTGCAAACGGGTCCCCAACAGGGTTTCCTAAAAAAATCGCGTATTGTTTGGCACATTAGTCTTAGCAACTGCAGGATGCCTTTACGGTCGCGCAAATGCTCACGAACAAGAGTAATGCGTAAATTGAGAATTTGCAACACTTTGTAACAATGTTATTATTTATCTTAAGAAATATATGTGCATTTATTGAAGCCATATTTATATATATATTCTAAAATTTTCAACCCTAAACCGAATGTTTAGGCCTAAAGGCATCTATGGCCACTTTATTGTATCTCTTCCAATAAAATTAATAGATTGTACCTGGCTGTCGTAAGTGCTGACAAAATTCTACTGTGATGCTGTTCTGTAATTCAATCAGGGGCTCATAATCACTATTCATTTCACATGCGTTTTCGTCGGTATTACTAGTTTGGCTGCAATGCTCAAATGGACTTCTACATCTTCAGTTTCTGAATTTTCATGATCGGAGTCTGATTTCTCCAAGATACTCAATATTCGCTGTCGTTCGCGTTCTTCGAAAACCGTTATTTCAAAAGTCATGCGAATAAAATAAATAAATATACTTTTTTATAATGGCGCGAAATTACTACACGAAGTGTATGGTTGGGTCAAATTTACCCTTTGTCATGTTTAGAAGCGTTTATACACCGCTGCGATTGCAATACGACTAAATATCGATATTCCGTGGAAAGATACGACCCTTAGCTCCAGCTATTGAAAATTATGGCAGTGTGGCACCAAAAACATTAGAAATACGCGCATTTGAAAATAGCCCGGGTCAAATAGACTCAACTGTGCGAACGCCGGGTTAAGGATGAATAGGGTGGCAAATCGAAACAACTACTGAAGTTTTACAATTTTTTACAATTGAGCAACATTTGAACAAACAAAATCACCGTAGTTATGTTCAAATATCGTATTTATGTTAAAATCACCGTATTTATGCCCTTAGGAAGCTTCCCAATTAGTCGACAGAGTGCAAGGTGGACATTATCCGACTTCAGTGATGTTTTGTTGGGATGTTAGCTATGGAGGAGTGACTGAGCCATGTTTTTGTACAAAAGGTATCAAAACAACGGCACAAGTGTATCAAAATACCATTCTTGAAATGATAGTTAAGCCTCTTAATAACACCATGTTCAATAACAAAGTATGGTCCTTCCAGCAAGACTCGGCGCCGGGTTATAAAGCTCAGTCCACACATTTTTAGTTGTCTTGGACACCACTTCGAATAAGCTTTTAAAATTTTTAGTTGTATTAAACTAGCAATACGTAAAAGTAATAAATGTTATTTGCAATTAAAAATATTTTTTTTTGTTCCAATATTTATAGCAAGACAAGGGATTAATAGCATATATCTTCGCATTTGGGTACATCTTGAATAGCTCTCTAAACACACTCTAGGGTAAGCTCTTATCGTGGATAAGAGACGACAAGTGTATTGGTCATTCCACTCGCTCAAATGTCTGCAAAATTTTCTCTCCTTGAAGCAAAAATTTTGCTAGAATACTATCTTCTACTACACCTTCTAGACTATGCTAAAGTTTGCTACCGGTATACCAGTGAGGAGTTGTTTAATAAATAAGGTCACCTTCAAAGTACTACTACCTACGACTAGTAACGTCAATTTAAGTACAACAAAAATCGTTTAATATGCCTTCTTACAATTTAAATTGTTTCTCCATATCCTTTACTATACCTGCAACTTGGTTATGGAATTCATTATCACGCCATATTCAAAATAGCTTATCAGTCCTATCTTTCTAATAAATATTAAAGCTTCACTAGCTTTCATATCTATAAAAATATACGTTTATATTTATGTGGTTTCATCTTTTATATTGTATTATTATACTGCATGATTTTTTCATAAATATTATATTTGTATATAATTGGTATTGGCTTATTATCGGTATAAAATACTTTATCATAAGATATAATATAGTGTTTGATTGATAAGTTCTTGTGACGAGTTGATATGTAGTATGTATATGTGTACTTTTAAAATTAACTTTTTCGGGTAACTTGTAGAGTTCTCATTTTAGATATAAGCTCATCCAATGATTTTTTTATCCATTTTCTTTTACCAAATCTAGTTCTGGTAAGAAATAAAAAAATATATATTTAAATATTGTGGTACTACTATAATAATCATTTAGTTTTTTGATATACAAAGCAAAGTGTGCGCTTACGTCCAGATACAATTAATTAAGCGTACTCTGTTTGTAGCAGAGATGTAAAGACAACAAAGAGATTTTAATTGAAATTGCAATGATGAGAAGTGCTTTAACATGTTGTATTTACTGGGTTTCTAGACAAGTCATACAAGGTATATTATTTTACTTTATATTTTATTTCGATTATTTGATTCAGTTTGATTTATTTATTTTTTATTTGTTTTTAAAATTTATACAAAACAATACTTTCTATGCGAGGGGCAACTTTAATCAAAAATAATAATAATAAAAAAAGATAAACAAATAATTAACCATTTTTGTAACTTGAACTGGTGATTGCTATTTAATTTAACTTACGTTGAAGATATACTATAAACAAACCGAAATATATTAGATGAGTCTCCAGCATCTTGTTTAAGACCTTAAAATTCAAACTAGATAAATAAAGAGGTTATTTATTTAAGACCGAAAAGAACAATTCGTTCCAAGAAAGCAACTAATCTTACAGATATAAGATAAATCTAGGATTTTTTGTACTAAACAACGATAGACAATTTAATTACTAATTAGTAAGAAACAAATTAATCAAAGATAAATAGCTTAATTGTTTATTTCGTTTTACATATCATAAATATTACTAGTATGATCTTCAAGTGTTCTATACGACCCGCCAACTTTAGATTCCTTATTAAGAAGTCTCTGGAGAACGCAGTGACAAGCTTTTCCATGTAAACAGCGCGTTAATCCATTCGTGGCAAAGCCAAATGTAGTACATACAATAATGATTTTGAGAAACATTTTCAAGTTTTATTATGATTACGTTACCTACTAAAAATAATATATTACTTTTAAAACCCCAATATGATCTTCTTTACTGTGTAACTCGGAATGCTCCGCTAAGAAATATATGAAAAGTGTGAAGACAATAAGAAAACAATAAATATATATGTAAGAGGTAGTTTGAAAGTAGCACCGGTGTAAGAAGACGAGAAGTAGTCACTTGCATAGTCACTTATTGCGAAGGGATGACAGACAATTAACGAGAAGGGTTTTAAGCATGGTTACAAATGGTTATAAGAAAGAAGGCGATTAATACATTAATAGAGTGCCTGTTAAATTATATGACCAAGAAATTAGTATCCATTCGGAAAACGTATGATAGATAGAGCGAAAAAAAATGTACATATTGCGCTCACTCCAAATAATTGGGCAATAAAACGTAAATAAAATAAGTTTTTCTATTTATAATAATTTTACAGGAAAGGATTACCATTCGTCTAATAATTTCTTTTAAAGTGTATCCCTGTGCAACAGTTTTGAATGAGATAAGTGAAATGTACATGTTTAATCTAAAAAGACTAAAAATGTTTTAAGTATACTACCACATAATATTTTTTGGTGTCAATTAACAATTAAGTAATAATTACAGTTTATTTTAATTTTTTATAATATCTATGTGTGTGAAAGGAGTCATTACAATTTTTGTGTTGAATATTTATCTTTACCCTAGATGTAATATAATCTTAAGAAATAGCAATCACGGGACAAAACGATAATATTCTTACACTAACTACAGTTAACAAATGCCGACTTTTATTATTTCTGTTTACTCGTAATTGCTTTCGTAATTCGCGTAAAGCGACAGCAAATCTCCCCGATTAATTTATTTAGCGATGTTGTAAAATATACGCACGGTTAAACACCAAAAAAATCTTATTTAGTATACGCTTTAATTTGGGGACCTGAGATTTTGATTCTTTTAAATGTGTATATTATTGTATTTAAACAAGTTTTTATGACTAATTCTCGATCAGATTCCAAGAAATTATTTAAATATTGGAATAACTATTATCTTTTACCAATATTTTTTGTGCTTTTAGTCTTTAGCTTCCTAGGATATTTAAAACTTAACACTAAATTTATAATATCTATAACAAATAGTTTGAAACTAAATAAAAGTGACAATTTATTATTGTAATCGGAATGAAAATGTGTTTGATTTTTCGTAGCTGTGCTGTCAAGTTTATTTTAAACATCTGAAGATTATAATTTAGATCGAGGAAAGACATTAGAATAAACGTATCCATATTAATATATCTAACAATCTGATACAAGTTTTTGTATCTTTTATTTGAATGTTTCTTTTTAAATTTAGTGATTGATTTGTCTTTTATTTAGTAAACATAAATAAATTTTGATATCATACAAGAGTTTTGTGAATCTTCTTATATATACATTTTGCTGTGTCACAATGAAAATTGTATACAATGCCCTTGTAACTTGTAACTCGCTGAGCGGAGCGCACATCATTAATAAAAGGGGGTTTCACTTTTCTGCGCTATTTATTTGTCTAATTGCCATATATGACGTATTATTATAATTGAATATATTTTAATTGCTTGTTAATGTACTCTAATTTTCATTAATATTAGACCAAGCTTTTTAGAAATATAACACAAGATCAGGTTATACAGGTAACAAACTTTTAAAATAGATATTACATCTCATTAATTGTGAATGTAATTATTAATTGTAAATGTAAAAAAAGTGGTATATATTGATTTATTTTAACACTACCAGCTCCGTTGGAAGTTCATTTATGTATTATTTTAGTTTAATACCAGGAATTGTCTTTTTATTGATTTAGATTTACTATACAAATATAATAAATAACAGCAAGAGGTATTAACGTTATTATTCCTAATAATACTTCGTGATCTATAATAGTTATACGAGGATTAAACCTGCTATTTTGAATGGATTTTTAGAATCGTATTTATGTTTTATTTTTACCTAATATTTGAAATGCTTTTGCAAAAGCAATTGCTTTGACGGGAAGGCGAAACGAAACGTTGTGTCTTTTTTATTTGAATACTTGTTTCAAATCTACTTCGAGTATTTTTCATACTAAAAGTTTAGTTTTATTTCTAAGGAGCATAATATCTTCAACATGTGTAGCTATATTCTAAGCTCTAGTAAGTTATAAAGTCCAAAAATAGTATAAACATACATTTAATATGGGAAATTGCAACTTTAGAAATATTTACCATCACACTCGGAATAAAGACGAAGCTTCTTAGCAATCCATGGATTCACCGTGCGGGTGCCGGGCCCATCGCGTTGCAAGGAGAGGAGTGCAAGCAGTGCCTGGGACTTGCGACCCAGGAGTAGGTTTAAGGGGCCCCTTTATTATGCGCAAAAACGCTCACCTTCACCCTCCACACTCCTCTCCCTACCTAACCAAATTTGAAAAGCACCTACTAATGCCGCCTTTGAAGTACGTTCTAGAAATGAACCGATGCTTGTTCTAGAAAGGCCAAGATCTTTAAGTAGGCTATAGAGAGATTTTGCTGTTATACCTCTCGCTCCCACTTCTACCGCGTACAAACTAACTATAAATTTATTCCCGATCAGTTCGTTGGTTAGTTCGTAATACTTATTGAGCTTGAATGTGTGATCCCTTGGGATGTTTGTTTCCCAAGGAACAGTAAGCTCCACAAGTATCACGCGCCTCAGATGTTTCGAATACAGGAATAAGTCTGGTCTGGATGACGAAACACCATCCCCAGGGATTTTGTAATGCTTTTCATACGTGTCCATCATGAGAATCCCATCAGGAGCCGCGCCTAATATTGAATAAGGCTTCGCTTTTGATTTTTTGGAGGAGCCTTCTTTTACGAATTCTATAAATCGTTTGGTGGTTGTTATACCCTTCCGCGCTCTTGCTACTGAAAGACTAACCGCTTCCCGTATGATTTCTAATACCTTGTCGTGGCGACGCGAGTATTGACTTTTATCTAGAAGCACCCTACACCCTACTAATAGGTGTTTCGCGGTTCCTATTGCCTCCCCACAGATGTTGCAAGACTTTTCGGTGGCTTTGCCCCATCTTACTAAATTACTTTGATCTGGGAGAGTCATTTGGAATGCATTAAGATGGAATTTTAATAATGCTGGGGACCAATCATAAATTAAGGTGCGCCACTTCAAAGCTAGTGGAATACAAAAATCTCCTATGGTCACCCATTCGTTTTGAATTTCTAGGCTCATCGCGTGGAGTCGGTAATTATCGTTTTCGTCTTGTCGAATAAAAGATTTTGTTATGTCTATGTCTTGAACTTTCCTACTTGATCCTAGCCCTACTTTATTTGTTTGAGCACCTATCATAATTTTTTTATGGAATTGAAGTCGTGACTCGAGCTCTGAGGCAACTTAGTCTTTTGGGAGAGAAGTTACAGTATCATCTTTAGATTTTCCGATGATATGTCTTTTGGTACCTCTTAGATGTTTGTAGAGCTCCGATGGTTTCTTTAATTTTAATCCAAAGTTGTTTCGGTCTCTAAATAAGGTTGAAGAGTCCGCTGAGTGCGCTAACCCGAGCCATAACTTCAATGTCTTTATGACGCTTGCATCTAACTTTGACAAAAGGGTTTTATTTATATCATACACGAGGAAAGGCCAATTGATACGTGATGTTAAATAATTATCGTAAATCCAAGCTTTTTTGACGTTACTTATTGGTTGGTTGTCTACCTTTTTAAGATCGTTTAAAAAGCTATCGACTATTACATTCAACGATGGAGTACGGCCTTGGTAATCGATTTTTTTACCTAAAAATTTAAACGGAGCTGCTTCCGTAACCGTACTAACGCACTGACCGCCTATTATAAGACCCGAATCGTAAGAGATTATTATTATTATTATTATTATAATTATTATTATTATTATCTGCAAAAGCTAGTATGGATTCTATGTATTTGTTGTTGAACTTAAACCGATAGCCCCACTTTTTTTTATTTCTAATTATTTTTGTCTATTAAAATATTAATAACTATATTAAATATTAATAATATATCCGTATTTAATGTGAAATTCATGAAAACATTTTAAACGAAATCTTTTTTAAATTTACTTTATACGTAGCTTGAAAGTAATTTGGAAAATGTAATCCCTCAGTTTTTGGTGCTCGTGATAGTTGTTGTATCTGCTCAAGCATTTATGATGATGGATGGTTTCTGAGGTGTGGTGCAGAATGTTTAAAGCCCATGTGATACCGCCGTTAGATGTCTATTTATTCGTGTGTACATATCTGTCTAACTTGTTACTAAGATAAACATAGATTGTCAAAAATATAACCAAAATTCTAAGATGCTAATAATTATTTAAGACTCGCATGAAAATAAAATAAAAATAAAGATCCGATAAATATGAATATTACGTGAAAATGCAATTATGTTTTACTTATAAATATGGCCATAACACGGCTTTTTTACAAAGTAAATGACAGCACAGTCATAAAAATTATACCTAAATCACAGACAGAAGCAAAAATATTAACTTAA
Source organism: Napeogenes inachia (assembly GCA_959347355.1). Lineage (NCBI taxonomy): Eukaryota > Metazoa > Arthropoda > Insecta > Lepidoptera > Nymphalidae > Napeogenes > Napeogenes inachia. The sequence continues at coordinate 19,551,837 of OY365801.1, read as the reverse complement.
CCAAGCAAAAAACACTTCTATAATATTCAACTCATAGTAAGTATAAATTACAACTAAGTTTATTTTGCAGAACAAACCACCATGATTCCCCCTCACGCTTAAAATCACAAGAGAAATATGTTTCTACGATAAAATAAACGTTATAACTTTTGACCCGACATCCTGCTTTTTATAGCTGCTGAAAAAAGCTTTTAAGTTTTGTAAACTCTGTAAAGATTTAATTATCTGTACTCAACTTGTCCCAGTTAATTTTGTTGTTTTATGTTGTTATATGTCATGCTCTGAATTTAGCATTTAACCTATTTAATTTTACCATTAAATAAATATAATTTTGGGAAAATTTAAGGCTGCTCATGCGAATGAAACTTGAAAGTGTTGGATAAAATACACAAATATAAATGTGGCTACTTATCATTGAATGGAGAATTCTAAATTTTGTAAAAATTTGTCCGGCATTTGTCAGAACTATATTTTTGAAATTGTTAGTGGCTTAGTTAGGATTAATATATCTTAGTAAACTCTATCTCTCAAGCAATTAATAAAAGTTTCATATAAAATTAATCAAATAAAAATTTTTAAACATGATATTTTATGCTATTTGTCAGTTTACAGCCTAAAGTTATTACACAAAAGGTAAAGCCAGTCGATCTACTATATCCCTTCTATATCTACAAACTAAAATGTGTGTATTTACTATGAAAATCGGCAAGGATGTCGCATTTAAACATAGGTCGCGGGTATTAAAGCTGCAAATTATAAAGAAGTTAATCTTCGGTGACATATAAATTTGGTTTGTTTGTTAGTTTATAATCTTAGTTACAGTTTTTGTCAGAATCAAGTAGGTATTAGTAAAGAAACAAGTTATACATTTTAAATAAAACTATTTTGGTAAGGAATTGAAAAAGTGTATTTCAGAATAAAATTTAAAGCATGATTTACAATCTCAGCTATAAGTTATTTTTTAGCAATCACGAAACCGCGGGAAGTTCATTGAACTCTAGAAAAATACAAAGTGGATAAAGAATACATTTTTCAAATGGAAAAAGCTTTTATTTAATAATAAGAATAAAAACTGAATTTACCACCCGTGGCAAATGCTGAATCTTTATGAATAATTGTGCCGGTAGAAAAAAATGCGGTTGTTTATTAAATCGAAAGTTTGGGTTGCAAGTAATCCGATTGTTAATTTAATTTATTTATTAAACTGTGGGTGTAGGTGAAAATAATTATTTTGAATAATCTGATTTTATGACGAATATTTTTTATAGAAGCCGAATCTGAGATTGAGAAAATATATGATTTTATTTTTATTTCTAATAATAGTAGTGGCTTTATTTTATCCTGTTTAAACCACGGTTTACCAATATTTGTACCTAAATATTATGACGTCATATTTAGATTATGGTTTCTCTATTTGGATTGCGGATACTGCGTTAATCCTAGCTGGTCAAATCAAAATAATTATTCCGAACTGTGTACTTTGAAAATAAACGCACAAGGTGAGTGAAATACTATTGTTTTGAATATAAATGTATTCGAACACTAGTTGTTACCAGCGATGTCATCCGCGTTGACTTAGGCAGGACGTCACGTGTTCCGAACATAAATTCAAAACTACTATTCGAACTCGGAGAACAAAGAGTGTTATCCTCAAATTTGCTGCATGTTGCTAAATTATTGCTATATTCCTTTTATATCATTATATAAGTAATTTAAAAATACGAAAAAGGGTTTTTAGTAGTTTCATGAAGGGTCTTCATTTTTACAACGACTGTTAACAAAGCAGAATTTTAAGTTTTCTCAAAAAAAAAAATTTAAGAGTTAATCTTCATTTAAAGACACATATAGAATTCAATTGAAGACTATTATATAAAACCTTGTTTTTTTGATAAAATAACAAAAAACAATATAACTACAAAAAAAGTTACATACATAACCCTGGTATAAGAATAGGACCTGACGAGAAGTTGGCTAAAATAACAACATAACCACGTAGACTAACGTATCTATACTTCTAAAACAAACGATAACTACTGTCAAATAATATTGAGCAAAATGCTACCAGTATAATATACCACTATATTAAATTAAGTTAACGATTTTATTATATTAAAAATAGTCTTTTTTACTTACTTTTTAAGGCAATTTTAATCTAGCATCATTCAATTACTACATCATCACGAATGTTTCAGATTAAATATATATTTTTAATAAGTTATCCACTGACTAGGATTAAACTTAGGTCTTCTGATTTGACATACGGCTGACATAATAAAATCAGAAGCTACTTTTAAAATATTCGAAAATTTAACCGACAAATGCAATTTTCCCCTTAACTTAAATACGGACCTTTTATCACTACAGTGGCAACCAAAAAGGATGGTAAAAAACTAAAACCAATAATTTTTTAAATGGAAGCTCGATATAAAAACGCAGATTTTTTTGTCATTCCTCTGTAAACTACGATATTTAAAACATCATGATGTCAGATTTCCAAGGAAAACCATATTTACTTCAATGAACCAAAGTTTAAATTAATGAAGTAAAGAGAAAGGTTCAAGAAAGAAGCTACGCATATTGGTGGGTTCATAATTGTACAATTACTCTGTTCTTACACATAAATGTCATATTGTTTTTATTATGAAGAATGTTATTAATATTCTTGGTTTATTTAGCCTTCTTATAGAACCTTTAGGTTAAAGAGAATACCTTGTTTTATTTAATCTAATTATTATTGCTTGTGGGTTACGGAATAATTCCAATTACTTGTTTTTAATGTATTAAATATCACTTGTGACATTATCTATTTAACAGAGACGTGATTTTCACCGGCCATTTTTGAACGATGAATTATTCGATAAACGATACACCGTGTATCGCAATAATAGTGATTAAGTTAGCATGAGGGTCATAATGAGCGGTATTTTAAAAGCGGTTCGTAATGAATTTATAGTTAAATCAGTCACTCAACACTATTTAAAGTTTACAACTTAAATATTGATAGCGTAAAAAGTGCCTAAAAAGTACACTGACCAAAAAAGTAATACTAATAGAAAATAGAATAAACTAGTCACAAATACTAAAGAAAGTAAGTTGCGACGTTTTCTGTGAGACCTAGCCTTACTGAAAAAATTGATTCTCGTAAATTCATCGTTTGATATTACAAACGGAATTCTCCGTAAACATGTATATCTACTTATGCTAAGACTTTTTTATACAGGGTTATTAGTAATTAGTTGACCACCTCTCGCAGGCAGCCTTTTTTTTAATCCCAACAACATTTATTCTACGACTTTAAAAAAAATCATTTTTAAAATTTTAAATTTTCCCAAACAAAATTAATTTGTTGTCTCTGAACTGGCATTCACTCTGAGCGTCGGTATGACGCACGAGCGTTGACCTTTTAAGTACTTAAATTTATATGAATATACAATGTAAAATAAAACGATTCAGGGATTCGAACCCGCGACTACTGGGAAACCGTCCCGTCGCTCTCCCAACTGAGCTACCGTATCGTTGTCCACCTCGTTGAATTAAGCATTCTACATAAGATCGTCTTTATTGGGACTATTTTTTATTAAAGTATTAAGTACTTCTTACAAAATATTTATAAGTACTGTTTTAAGTACTTCTTACAAAATATAGAGTAATAAGTACAGAGTAAGTAAAAAAGGGAGCAAAAGTTTTTTGTTTCGTTTTTTTGCGTTGTATATCAAGATTTGTAAAAAGTTGTAAAACAAATGTTGTTGGGATTGATGTAAAGAGGCTGCCTGCAAGAGGTGGTCAACTAATTAAAAATAACCCTGTACATTATGAAATTTAGGGAAGGTTAGGTTATATTAGCTCAGCCTGGTGCTTTAAGTTTCATTCGTTTCGTAACCATTTTTTTTGTTCACGTATTAATTTAATTATGATTATATACGATATACTTATTGTTGACAAGGCAAGAAAAAAAAATTGTGTCACGGAGCGATAAACCCATAAGAAGGATAGAGTATTTTATTGGATTAATTTATCAAGTATTGTTGTTAAGTTCATAGTAGAGTTTCATTGATAATAAAATAAAAATAACGATTCTACATTTCACAACTGTTAGATGAGAGTTGTTGGCGTCTTTTGATCTATTTCGATAGACACCGTCTATACATTTAAGTAAGTTAACAATAATGTGATATATGAAACATAATTTTAATGTTGCCTTGTGTTGAGACTCTACGCTTATATATTTAGTCTTTATATATGCTTATTAATCAATTTCTCCAACCAAATATTCATCAACCATATTTTATGCTACGAGTATATACATCAGACCAATAATAATTTTGTGGTGTTTCATAATCATAGCTTAATTTTTGCGAAATATGTCTCAGCCATAGAGCTTGTCTGTGCACTATCAGGATTCTTATTGAATGAAACCTCATTACAAGTTATACCTTACAAGTTTGGTAAGCAATTTCTTTTGTCATGTCAAGATTGTAATGCACTGTTATCAAACCTAGTAATGCGTATTAAATAATATTATAAAGCTAAGACACTCAACTTTCATAATTTTTGTATTATACTCTAATCAAATTTCAGGTTTAAGCACGTTTTAGTATTTCTCATTTCTACGCTGATGAGGTTCTCGTTGATGAGTTTATTATTTATTTAACTTACATTTTTGCAAACAGAAATATATTTGATTGAAATAATATTATATATTTCAATTCAAATTCGAAATATCTTCTTTTCAAGTAGGCATTTACAGGCACTTTTGAACCGGCAACGATTACATTCCTATGGTCAGTATAGTAAGTCCGTAAGTAAGCTACTATCAGCTAGGAATGCTGCTCTACTAAAAAGAACTGGCCAGAAACTCAACAGTTGCTCTTTTTAATTAAATTAACCAATGTTTGAATACTTTACAACATTAACTGCAAATGAATCAGCAACCAAAGGTGTGGACACATTTCGATCAACTAAATACTCTTGAATGTTGTAATAAGATTTATTTAATAATATACTTTCAATTTAATTATAACTAAAAAACAGAAAGTACTAAGACATCTTGCAGAACTTTAGTATATATGTACACTCAAATCCCATGAAAGATTGAAGAAGATGAAATTTAGGCTTCGTATGTCGGTCATTGTTTTTGTATAAGTATTAAAATTTTGACGTATATATAATATGCTATTAAATATGTATACCAATTTCTTTAAAAACATCACTTACGGAATATCTAGCTTTTAAGTTAAAAATAGCGCTAATAGTTCTTTTCTGTAAAATAATTTTTTTTTTTTTTTTTTTATATAGTCTAGGGCAATGCTTGACTACATTCCACCTGATGGTAAGTGGAATGTAGTCTAAGGTGGTAAGGCGCATTACCCTAGCAGCCTATTCACTCTTCTCTTGAATGTATCCACATTGTATTCTTTCGGAAATACCGATGCAGGCAAGCTGTTCCAATCCTTTGCTGTACGCAGTAAAAAAGACGAAGCAAAGCGCTTCGTTCGGACAGGTGGAATGTCCACAACAAAAGGATGGATTCCTGCCGTGCGTCGGAAAGTCCGATGATGGAAGGGGGCCGGGGGAATTAGATCGTGTAATTCCTGCGCACACTCACCAAAATGTATCCTATAGAATACTGAGAGGCTAGCAATTCTACGCCTGTGTTCAAGGCTTTGGAGGTCGGCTTCGACCAATTCGGGATCGCCTATGAGCCTCTTTGCTCGCCTCTCAATTGAGTCCAGAACCGCAAGATGAGACTTTGCGGCACCAGCAAATATGTGACCACAGTACTCTACACACGACCGGATCTGTGCTTTGTATAAAACAAGAAGCTGTCCCGGTGTAAAGTACTGCCGAACCTTCGCAAGAACGGCAAGCTTTGCTGCTGCTGCTCTTGCTCTGGACTCAATGAACCGACCAAAGTTGAGGTTCGAGGAAATCTCTAAGCCTAACAACTGAAGCCGGTCATTGTATTCCAAGGATACATTCCGGAAAGTAGGAGCCAAGGTGAAAGGGCTCCTTTTGGCGGTGAACAGACACGTCTGCGTTTTGGTGGCGTTGAATTTGACAAGATTGGCGTTGCTCCATGCGGAGACTGCCTGAAGCTTGTCACTCAAACGCTGCACCATGGCTTCTCTTTCAGACTGTACTTGATCTCGACTAGCCCGAGTACTCGGCAGATATCTTTCTACAACTGTGCTGTCGTCTGCGTACCCATAGATACCGGGCTTCAACAGATCGTTAATGTGCAGCAGAAAAAGAGTTGCAGAAAGAACGGACCCCTGAGGCACTCCGGCATTTATTGTCAAGGGTTCCGAGGAACACCCATCGACAACTACTCGGAGAGATCTCTGGCTCAGAAAGTCCGTTACCCAGCCGATCAGACCAGGAGATATACCGTACGCTGAAAGCTTGCTTATAAGGCTCGCATGCCAGACCCTGTCAAATGCCCTCGAGACGTCCAGAGAGACGGCGACCGCTTCTCCGTTCTTCTCGATGGCCTCGCCTAGAATGTGTGTAGCATACACTAGGAGGTCCCCAGTAGACCTATTACGGCGAAACCCGTACTGTCGGTCACTGAGAAGATCGTTACCTTCAAGGTATGCTAGAAGGCGCGAGTTCAATACACGCTCCATAATCTTGCAGAGTATGGAGGTGATTGAAATCGGTCTGTAGTTGACAGGATCAGCACGGCTGCCTTTTTTGGGCACGGGTTGCACGTTGGCAAGCTTCCAGGATTTCGGCACTATTCCAGTCTTGAAGGAGAGGCGATACAGACGTGTCAGTACAGGAGACAACTCAGCTGCACATGTCTTGAGCAGAATGGCTGGTATACCATCAGGACCACTGGCTTTATTCACATCTAAACGACACAATGTTCTCCATACCTCTTTGTTAGTGACGCGGATTTCAGGCATCGAAATACCGCAGTGAGGAAGATGTGCTGGAGAAGCATTGCCAGTGTCTAGATGCGAATTCTCAGCAAACAGAGAAGCAAATACATTCGCTTTCTCTGTTGCTGTGTGGGCCAGGGATCCATCCGGCTTCAGCAGAGCAGGCAGTGAGGGTTGGCAGAAATTCGACTCGATCGCTTTCGCAAGAGACCAGAAAGCTCGACTGCCAGTTGGTTTGACAGAGAGCTTTTCGCCATTCTTAGCGATTCGATCGAGACGAGCCTTCCGCAATGCCTTTTTGTAGGACTTGGCAGCTAGGTTAAAGGCTCTCTTCTTTGTACTTACATCCGGAGTTTTGCGGCTTCGAGCATCAGCCCAAATATAGTGTGACTTTCGGCAGCACTGTCCCATAGTAAAATACCGTAAGACAATATATTATATTTTAATGGGTATTGATATAATTAGTATTATTTTGTATCAAATACACGTGCATAATTCTAATAAGATATGGTTGATTTCAACCAGATATACAAAATATAACTTGTAACGAATCAGTTAGTTGAAAGTTGAAGTAGGCTCAAATCTCATTTTACTTTGAATTGCAAAGATATTTAAGTTCACAAATTGTTTCAATTCCTCGCCTTTGCTCAATTAAATTTATAAACAATTTCTTGGGAACACTATTTTCTGTTGATATTTTAAATTTCATATTAAGTTTCAAAGTTTGTTAAGTTCGGTACTTAAATTGTGAAAATCCAAATGGTTTGAATGTAATTGTCAGTTCAGGCTTGCCTTAATTCTTATTAAGTGATGCCTTATTATAACAAAAGAAAACTTCTTGCAATATACATGACATATGTTGCTATATAAATACTATATTAAAATAATAAGTGTCACCTTATGGTTTTTGTAATTCAAGTCAAGTATCAAAAATAGCTCTGATAATGTCGGCAGAAGACATAGCCTACAACCCCGTTTTCACTTTCATCTTCCTACCCGATTTTTGAGTACATCACTTCAGGATCATGAACAGATATTGTGATAATAACCCAATATTAAATAGTGCCAAAAGGTGAACGCAAGTGTTATTGAAAGTGACCTAGCTTTAATGTAAACATTTTAAGTTAAGCTCTTTCATCCATCTTGAATTATCTTGCCGAAGCCGCCGTGAATTCTGAGGCAGCGATGGTCCTATTTTTTTCCTACAATTTTGCGAGTTATATTTTATGTTTTCAGTATTAAAAATTGTATTTATTGGCGCAACTAGTTAATAATAATTAAAGTATAGATAAAACAGAGCACCGTTAATACATTGGTAAAATTAAATACTGTTTTTTTGTCTCTGCTCTCTGTTGACATATTTTTCTATAAATATATATATTTTTTAATAACTTACTTAACTTATTTGAGAACTCTTCTATTTTAATTTTAAATAATGGTTACTGCTGTCCTTCTTTTAATTTTCCGGTAGAAAAACGAATTAACAAATCTAAGGTGGACTTAATTAAAATCTCCAGCCAGCCGTGTTTATTTGACATCGTTAGCGACTCTACAGGGTCACAATGTTTTACGTCTACGTTAGTTAAAAACAATTAGTTATATTTGTGCATATTCATAAAAGTCTATAAATAAGGTTCTAATCCAGTTATGTCTAAGTTTGAAAACGTCGAAGTAAGAGTCGAGTTAAAATAAAATATAATATAAAAACCATCTATATTATTCTTTATATCCAAGCTTATTTCAAATTTTCAGAAAACAATATCATATGAAAGAAAAAATGTGTATTTCACTTTTATTCACTGATATTAATTACAATTAATATGTTTGGTATTTCGTTTGGCATCATATAAGTATACGAATAAATAATTTTAGTTCAAATATAAATAAAAATGTACAAAAAATGCCAAGGATCGCTTGGGTAGTTACCTGATCCTGAGTAATTTTTAGCTGAAAAAATACAAGCCTTTTTTGTATTTCATTTACTTTAAAAATAAGCGTTGGTGCTAACGCGACTTGCAAAAGAACTAGCCTTAAATAATATACATAGTAATTAAAAATGAATTAAAATACACTCAGAGCGTTTTTAATGTTTTACATAACTAAGAAGTTTTTTCATCAGGTTAATACAAACTTTAATAACATAATATTTCAATTCGTAATTACGTCACTAACCTTTTTTATGAATATTAAGTTCTTTTAAGGTATTCGCATTATAAAAATTGAATATTTATTATTTCTATTACTATTTTCTGTCCTTAAAAAAGTTCGGATTTTTTTTAGTTCGCCTGGTGTTCCTCCGTGTGGGAAACCGGATCTTGTGTTGAGGTAAATTAGTTTTTCAGAATGTGGTACTTTATTTTTGCGCGTGTGGTAAGTTTTATGTTGTATTCTAACTATTTATGAACATTATTCTAGCTGATCTAGGTGATACAGTTAATAAACTTAATAGTATATAAACATATTATTTGACATTGACAACACTATCAATACAGCTAAGTACACTTGACTAATGCTGTACTTTCACAACTTATTATATATGGTAGAAATAAAAAGTAAGGTAAAAAGGTAAAGGTAATTTTTTTCGGATATATAAGGTAAAATACAATAATAATAATGTTGGGGTAATTACTTAATTGATCTACATACTTATAGATATAAAATTAAAGAAGTAATAATAACTAACCGTTCACCGCTTATTGATATGAGGTTAGGTAAGAGGTAGAGTTAATGGTAAACGTTTTTAAGGTAATGTATATAAGATCCTTGCCTATTTACAGGTAACAACATTGCAGTATGGGTAGGCACATCAATAATACTAGGGAAAGTACTTAATTAATCTACTAATGCAGGTTAATAGCAAAGTTATACAGTAACGATAACTAAACGTTCACAACTTATTGATATGCGGTAAAGGTAAAAGGTAAAGTTAAAGTACTTGAAAAATATGTTTTTTTCATTATATTCTTCTTTAAGTTCATTTTCTGCTGGTGTTGGTTCTTGGCCTTTTGCATGCAAATAAACAATGCCGTAATGAAAAATATTGTCGTCTTCTATCCTTATTTCTCATTTCCCATCGTGGTTTGCATTTGTCGCTGTCTTTCATTATGATAGTATCAAAATCCGTTACTTCTTTCGTGGTCCTTCTGATCCTGATACGCATGTACGTCACATATGGTGAGAAGAATAGTTTTTGTTCTTTCAGATTTTTGGAGTTTTGTATCTTTATTCGGTTATTCTAGTTTTCCTTATTTACGGTTTGTATTACTTCGCAGTAGTCCAGTGTTCTATATTTGTATTTTTGCATGTTTTGTGTTCTGTAAGTAAGTAGTATTTTGAGTCCCTGTTTGCTGATTTTCATGTACTTCTTTGATTTCTTCATCTTTCTTATCTTCTTGTATTATTTTAGCCGCTACTATTTCACAAAATTTGATAAAATAATGATTTTTAAATTAAGTTCAAGAATTCAACATAACTTATCAATTTAATTTTACATAATATGATGATAATTAGTAGTACTGCGAAAGAAGACGCAAAGAAATATTTCCTAACTTGTTAAATAACTATTTAGATTTTTTTACTTTTGTATCTTTATCGCGATATTTAAAATGCCTAGGTTTATTTGTATCTATTTCTTATCTAGTCGATCGTGTTTGTATCGAGTATTTTACTATATATCATAATAATTTGATTAAATAAATAAAGTCAATCTTGCTTTTTGTGTGTGCGTGTGCTTTTTGCCTTGTGTGCCAATCAGTTATTTGACCACTTTGTTACGGAAAAACTGCAACTAAAAATCGAACAACGGAATTTACTACCGAGTAGTTACTTAGTTGGCAAAATAGAAAGTTATAACAATATACACCTTGAATAAAAAGACATAATAAAAATGGGATTCAAATCACTCGTAAAGCAAATAGACTTACTCAATCTGTACAAACTCATTCCGTCATCTCTCACACGGAATCGTTAAGGAACAAGCGAATAGTAATTTAGTAGATTTAACGAGGCGTCACCGAACTCACACAAAGAAAAGGAATTCTTAACTCGTACGTTCTTCCTTTAAAGTCAATAATCCTGCTTTTGTACCATAATAAACACGTCATGTCACGTCAAAGTCACGTTTTGATTTAAATGTTCCGATTATTTCGAGCTCAATCATGTTCGTATCTAGTGATGTCGCCAGAGTCATAATATTCGGATTATTATTTTTGGAATAACTAATATCAGGTCGTGTTCTATTAAGCTTATAAGAAAAATAAAGAACGCGCTACCATAAAAGATAATAGTAATGATACAACATCAATATTAGGAACTAAGAAGACAAGAAACATATCTATAGTGGTATGTATTATTGATGAGGAAAGTAAGTTATATGGGAAGACAGCTAAAGCAAGTCCTTTGTTTCTTCGTCGAAATATTTTTCCTTCCATAATATAGGTTGCTACGTGAAAACAGGCAATAGTTACTTAATGACATTTTCAGACAAATTATAAAATTTTCTTTCGTTAATTCTTATAGTTTATTTAGCCCACAAGGTCCACATAAAAATGTACTTATGATTGAAATTTACTTTGTTTACTTAATTTAATAATATATATGTCAAAAAAAAGACCTCTGGCATACAATCCTTTTCTATTAATATTATAAAGGAATAAAGAAACCCAATTAAAAAAAAATATGGTTGCCTGTAAAGTCGGTTTTACGGTCGAAGATTTACGTGACCACGTCTTTTTCTCGGTAGAATATTTATTGATATGAATATTATTAAATTGCACAATATTTTAATAATTTGAGTGATTTTGTTGAGGATAGGACGATGAAGACGTTGTCACGTAAAATCATTTTATATATTATTTATTTTATATTATATTATTGATGTTATTATTTTTTACAAAATTTATTTACAGACTTTTTCGATACATCAATTAGTTGCGGAGATATCGATCATTGAAGTTATTGTTTGCTACCAGTATTTTATATATTTATTTTTTTCAGTTATAAAAAAATACTATTTCCAATTGTGTCTACCAAGTATGGTCACATGTACTGGCCTACATATTAAATAATAATAAGTACAGATAATGTTATGTGACGTCACTTCTGATTTTATATATTTTAATATTTTTAATTTTAAAGAATCAATTTGAAAATCAAAACACTTATTCAGATCGAAGGTTAAAATTTTTGCGAAATAAATTTGAAATTAATTAAAATTTGTAATTGTAAATAATGAAGTTGAAAATCAAAATATTTACTTAAATTAGATGTTAAAATTCTTGCTCAACACATAAATTAAATCAAGTTTTCTTATATCTGCCACTTTTTCTTAATATTTGTAATTTTAAAGAATCAATTTGAAAATCAAAACATTGCTCGGCGGACCGATCATGTTTGAGTGGGAGAGAGACGCAAGGCATTCTATGTGTGTGTGACTCATCGTTACGTTACCGGGCGTTACACTTTTTCATAAGTGACTCCCAGCTTAACCTAATTTAAGACGTTGTCACGTCAAAAAAAGCGCTTTTTATTATTAAATATGAAGAACGGTTTTATATAAGAGGTTGTGAAATTACAGTTTAGTTAGATGTTTAAATGTTTATTTTACTAACTTTCCTAGTACTCTCTCTCTCTCTCTCTCTCTCTAAGTACTTTTAAGACTAAGAACTTTAGAAAATCAACATTACAATACTAAAGTATAAAAAAGATTCACAGTAAGTGCTTTAAGAAGCAAATTATCAGGTACCACATATATTTCTTGAGCATTGTTTTTTATTCCATATAACAAACAAGACTTATAAAAATACACATCACATATGTTTATAATAAAACTCCTATAAATAACACTAACCATTGCAAATAATATTGTAATCGTTCTATAATATTGATAACGGGTGATGAGTCTGCTCCCACTCTATACAGGGAAGAGAGGATGGTGTCGTTGGGGCTATTATTAGCATACAATGTTCGCACATTAATTAAAATCATCTTCTATTATGTTTTTTTCACCAATGATTCCGTAACTTACCTTCCGTCTCTAAACGCTACCTGCATATAAAAGTACAGAAACTGCGTGAGTGCGTGAGAAAAATGTTCATTATAGAAGAACAATTATTTGTTGTAGTGAATAGACTAGACACGTAAAAAGTATGTATTACAATTTATATTTATTTCATCAATTAATTGTTGCGACTTCAAAATATAAATATGGACGGTTATATTATTAAAATTACAATGCTTTATACTGATAATAATGTTTTTTTATTTGTTATAAAACTTCCGGCTGTATCACGTATGTTCACAGTATACAATATTTGGGTCCTCATCGAGCATGCTCTCTCTCTCTCACAAGGCGTCTCGTTCCTCGTGATCTCATCTACAAAACAAACATAACATGATCAAGTTTTGAATAAATTGAGACATAAGAGGACACGTGACTGTATTATCTCAGTTCGAAGGAAAAGTAATGATTTGAAAGAGTTAGTATACGAGTTGAGAATCTCTTCTCCTTGTCGTTGAAGTCGTAACGCTAAATCTACTAATTTGTTTTTCGCTTGATCTTAAACGATTACGTTTGAGTAAAGGGTTTATTTATTATTTACTTTTCTTGCAAACTTAGTTAAACGTTTAGGGGGTAGTTTACAGTTACAAAAGTATATATATATATATATATATATATATATATATATATATATATATATATATATATTTTTTTTTTTTTATCGTTACAAATAATTGATACGTTTTGCATTTTCTACTATAAATGAGATTTTCGGCATATTTTATTACAGATACTAAAGAAAAAAAAATGAAAAATGGAAGATTATTTAAATAAATTTAACTAAATCTTTATCCGGTAATGCAACAGTAATTTTAGCAAAATTATTTTTACAGAAAGACGACTGGATTCTAAACTTTGCGACATTAAGTAACTTGAAGTTAACTGTGTTCTTTATGAAGTACAAAAGAATGCTAGTATGTGTCTTGATAACAATACCAGGACAATCAATCAATACAATCTTGTCAATCAATAATAATACTATTATGGAAAATAATAATAATAATAAACAAACATAAAAAAGTTAATGACACGTGTGTGCACATATATACATTAAGTGCTTTGCAGTTTCATTTGTATTGATATCAGATAGTAAAGTGTTATCGTGCGTGAATAGAGAAGAAAACGTTTGGTAAAATAAATTAGTGATATAGTATATAGAATGACCAGTGACAGCTTAATAATAGGAAATATTATAAATTGTCTATAAATGACAACATGTGTCATTTGTTAATGAACATTTTTTATTATTATATATTTTTTTAATTTTATAAGCTAGACATTTCAAATAAAAACTAGGAACATTTATTGTTTAAACCAACTAATATAACTTAAAAATGGCCCGAATATTTTGACTGTACGGAATATCCAGTAACACCAGTAGCAAGCACCAATGTTTGTATAAATCAATGTCAGTGTTTCTGTTATATATATTCGAGGTGTGTCGACGAACACACCTGCCCCCAAATATTACCTTGATTACGAGAGTGGTACTCCGTTCACATATGTATCTATAAGAAGACACTCTATTACTATTTATAATTAGTATAAAACTACTACTAATTAGTTGAGATTGAATAATTGAAATGTAAAAACTGTTGCCCTTTTTAGAAAACTCTATTAATTTAATATTTTTTGTGATAGGTACATAATGTTTGATTTTAATTGCATCCATTTACCGCGTCTCAATTGTAAAACATTGCATCGCTCTGAAAGTTAAATGGCTTCTTAACCAGAATCAAAACAACTATCACAAAAATATACATTTTTTTTGTAAATGTCGCTTGTATTCTTTAACATACTCGTACAGTAGAATAATGTAACGTATTGATATATTCAGGGTTATAAATATGTTGTATGTTTCCTTATTGTTACAATACCTTACCATCATCCCTCTCCCTCACACTCTGCACGTGATGAGAATGCATCTCCAAACCTACTTCGTTTCAAATCTCTTTGATATATGTTTTTACATTGAGTTAGAGTTCTCAAGGTGGAGAAAATAACAATGATTTTAGTATCTGATGTCTGAGTACCTGACTTAATATATAATTGGACAGAATCAATATAATGTAAATCCAATGTTTCTTGTGACTAAAATAAAAACACTAATGTTGCATTGTTAATAAAATACATCAATTAAAAAGTTATAATAATAAATAAAATATAATAGAATCAATAAAAGTGGCATTTTAACTTTGTTGGTATTACTTTAATATTTCAATGAATGTTGAATAGTATCAAAAAATTAAGCACATATTCCTAGCTTAAAAATCAATCTTGTGCTATAAACTGATATTTTTATTATTTTTTTCTAATCAGAGGTCTCATTTAAAAAAAATAGATTTAAATAATACTGGTACAAAGTTGAAAATGTTTTAAAATGTATACAACATGTAAACAAAGCTAAAATAAGTCTGACTATACGTGGTCGTAGATAATATCTCGGAGCCGATTATCCTTGCGGAGAAGAGTCTCGGTCACACGCTATTAGTATGTAATATGCTGTAGGTATAATATTTCGTAGGGAAGCTGCATTTGCTGTACGTTTATACATAAAAGGCGGTACAGTTTTGGTAAACGAGTATGATATTCACATAGTATTTAGGTAGTAATAATGAACATTAAGTAATAAATAATCCACTATTTAGAATATTTAAATGACGAATATGTGCAGTCTGGGCCGCAATAATTAGAAAAAGTAGTGTCATAGCACTCATATAAGTCTTGTCATAGCACTCATATAAGTCTATCTCTGTTCTTTAAAGTAAATACAATAAAAACGAATAAAAACGCATGGACTACTTAACAGGTTGTTTACAATATAACCTCATGACGTCTGACTTGGTACAATGAATAACGTCCTAGTATCATTGTATATTCGAAGTTGAACCTTGTCAGCAGGGAATAAGGTCCTAAATAAAACAATGTTTAAATGTAACATATATTCACCGCTTCGCAATATTTTCTTAAGTATACGAATTTAAATAAGCGTCCCATTTCCCTTGTTTTCAAATTAAAGAACGACTTCATTTAATCTGACACATTTTTACCCGTTATTATACTTTTGCAGATAACGTAAAATAAAAGATATTTTAAGAACGAATACGAAATACCTAGTAAAAATACGTAATAAGTATTTTTACTGTTTCGTTAATTATGGAATGTTATTTATTGTTAAATGTTTTAAGAATTCGAAGCATAGGACATTTTAATATAATGTTTAATCTTTTTTTAATAATTAGAACTTATTATAAGGTATAAATAATAGCATCTGTAAGTTGGTTATGAAATTTTAAATTACCCTCACCTAAATATTATAGTGTTAAAATATTATAAAACGAGTTGTAAGGGCTGCTCTCGCCCATTCTATTACAAATGGTTACAATGGTTGGTTGAACGGGACTTTGACCGTAATATTTTTTTATTTTCGTAAAGTTAATTTCAGTGAGTGCAATTTACAATTCTTACTAGCGCTTAAAACAATGCTTCTTAATGTAACACTCTTTACTTGTTTATATTAATCTTACCCCATTTTTATGTTCATCACGAAGTGAGGTTCCTCACGTTCTTAGTTGTTTTAAATAGTTACCACAAATTTATGAACGACAACTCTCAACGACAACTTATATACTTAAAAAGTTATCAGGCTACAACCTTAAAATTATTAATAAAAACATTATAAACTAGGATCCGCCATTTTGTGCTGCGGGGGTTGAGCTGAGACCCTTCCCTTTTTTATACTACTAAATTTAGGATTTTTTTTAACCCCCGATTAAAAAGAGGGGTGTTATAAGTTTGACCTGTCGATCTGTGTATCTGTGTATCTGTGTATCTGTGTATCTGTCTGTGGCAAATTTCCAGCCAAACGCGTAGACGGATTTGAATGCGGTTTTTTTTAATCGAAAGCTATACTCGTCGAGATGGTTGTTATCTATGTTTGATTTAAATAGTAATAGTCGTCTCCAAGATATTGACGTTTTATTCGTGCGGGGGAGAGGTTCTTATGCAATAATTAGCTGTTTGCAGCCAAACGTGTGGACGAATTTGAATGCGGTTTTATTTAATCGAAAGCTATGGTCGTCGAGATGGTTCTTATTTATGTTTGATTGAAATGAAAATAGTCGTTTTCAAGATTTTGACGTTTTATTCGTGCGGGGGAGAGGTTCTTATGCAATAATTAGCTGTTTGCGGCCAAACGCGTGGACGGATTTGAATGCGGTTTTGTTTAATCAAAAGTTATGCTCGTCGAGATGGTTCTTATTCATGTTTGATTGAAATAAAAATAGTCGTCTTCAAGATATTGACGTTTTATTCGTGCGTGGAAGAGGTTCTTATGCAATAATTAGCTGTTCCTAGCGGTGTCGCCAAAAGGATGAAGGCCAAAAGGTTTTTACACTTACGTACTGAGGTAAAGTACTTTATTAGGGATAGCTGTTGCCCGTCACTGCGTCCACGGAGACTGTAAAAATATATTTATATGGCTTATGATCGTAGTCATAAAGAATCACGGGCAACAGCAAGTGATAATACAAAATCCTTTCATCATAATGGTATTAGTGATTGTAGATCATTTTAATTCTAAATGTTTATATTTATTAATATTCGTATATATGAAACCTACCTACCTACCCATATGAAAAAGTCTTGAATCATGTTACTTAATACATTTATAATTTATTACATTGTCGAAACATTCACGTGGATCCTTATTTTATTATATTAAATATAATATATATTTCTCTTAATAAATATAGCCTATGTACCTACATCATAATATAGGATTCTAATGCTAAAAGATTTTTTTAAAAATCGGTCTCGTACTTTCGGAGCCTATTCAATTCAAAGAAACAAACAAATCTTTCCTACTTAAACAATTGAATTTTTTTTTGGGTTCATTTAGTACAATTCAGATATTAGTAACATAAGTTTAAAAAGCAGAAAAAAAAATTAAATTAAAAATTTAAAAAACCCCCGATACAAAAAGACCTCTAAAAAGAGTAAAAATAATATTCTTATGTACTTATTGAACTCGTTGCGTCGGGGGACCGTTTAATAAAGGAAGAAATTGAAATGCAAGTAAGTTAACAAAGCAAATAAAGAAATTACAATATCGAATCGTATGGTCTAAGTCCTCAATGATTACCTTCGTAATATATAATACACTATCAACGTACGTACAACGGTCTCCCGACGCAACGAGTTTAATAAGTACATAAGAATATTATTTTTACTCTTTTTAGAGGTCTTTTTGTATCGGGGGTTTTTTAAATTTTTAATTTTTATATTTAATACTGATGCAAGCGCGTGTCGATTTAACATGGGAACTCCATAGATTTTTTTTTGCTATAACTTTTTTCTAGTTGACATTTTTAAGTTCTGAACCATCTCTAGTAAAAGTTCAAAATCCTTGGTGAAAATCATGTTTATCTGTTCTGAGGTTACGAAGCTAGCGCGGTAGCGCGGTTGTGAAACAGCGAAATGAACGGTTAAACAATAATCGCAAATTATCAGAAATGTGGCAATATATATTTATATTTTATTATAATCATAATTATGTACCATGAATTGAGGTAGCAATAATTTAATTACTTAAAGCCTAAAGTTGATTGAAATTAAAGTAGGTAGTAGGTTTAAAGACTGTCAGGAAAGTATCAGTTTAAGATTTTAGTATACCAAAACTTATTCTAAATAACGTTTATGGTTGTCCTTTTTTTATTTTCCGGAAAATAAACGAATTACCAAAAACCTAAGGTGGGCTTAATTAAAATCTCTAGCCAGCCGTGTTTATTTCACCTCGTTAGCGCGGTGTACAGCGTCACGATGTTTTCCGCCTACATTTGTTTATTATTTTATAATAATTAGTTTTATTTATAGATATTTATATTGTATATTTGAAGGTTGTGTTACTGTATATGAAAAAGAAAATCTCATCTTATTTATCTTATCTGCGAATATATCATATAAACATAACGTGAAGGTTTTAATTCAGTTACCTATAAATTTGAATACTTCAAAAAGGAAAGATTGAGTTAATATAAAATATAATAATAAAAACAATCCATGTTATTCTTTATATAAATGCTTATTGCAAATATATGGAAATATTGAATAAAAAATGTTTTTGGAGTTTACTCCTTAAGAATCGATTTTTGTATATAAGGCGCCCGGTATGAGAAAAATATGAGGAGTAAAATCCACTGAACGATGACCTCGTTACGTTTTTGGTGCGCAACCTATCGTGCGCAACTAGTTTTGCCATCTATCGATAATTAGCAGAACTTTTAATGATTTGAAATATCACGCTTGTCTCTTTAGTTCACCAACTCGCCTCTAGGGGGCATAGGTTGTATCAGCGTTACTGCGCATGCGTAATCCTGCATAATACTTGTACAAATATACTTTTTTCATCAAGGCCTTTAATTTTAATAACTTGCTGTTATTGTGTTACAAAAGACCCTAAGTACAAGTACTTAACAATCGTAATTGTTCCTTATTCACAGAAATAAGATTGAAAATAGTTTTAGCCGATATTATGAACCTTTTTATGATATTACAAAGCAGTTAAACTTCTCATTTTAAATAGGACTGTTGATAAAATATGTATGGAAATATCGATATTATTACTAAGAAATATCGATATTTATTACTAATACATTTTTGTACGATATATCGATACTTTGATATTGAAATTCAGGTATCGTGGTCGATATTTATTTCAAATATTTTTAAGTTATTGCATAGCTTATATCGTGGGATTGGAGTGCAGCGATCGAATCAAGAAATTTCGTAACAAAAAAACCTAAAACCCCCACTCCGGCTACTATGTAGCTCGGCCGAGTATTGCGTACATATCATTTAAAAATAGCTTAAGCGCCTTGTTGATACTTGTATTATATACTTTATTGCTTAATAGTTTAACAAACGTAATTAAACTTATTCGTGAGATTTAAGGTTGAAAATATTTTTAGCTACTGATAATCTTAACCTTTTTATGACAGTACATAGGAATGACAACTTCAAATAGTATTTTTTTTAATAACAGAAAAAATTGTTTTCTTATCCGTCACAACATCCAACTTCAATTAATATAAACGCAAAAAAAATAAGTGTGGCACTCGGAGATTGCCGCAGTAAAGCTTGATATATCGACATTTTCAAATACATCAATATTGGGGTTTGGAATTTCAAAATATTATCGTTATTTCGACATATTGGCTTTATTTAAAATAATTATTGCAAGTCATGTTAGACATGCAAGATGGTATTTATTTTTAAAGTGAGTTGCTAAATTAGTTGTATTACCGCTGCTTTTATATTTTTCCCGCATAAATTCGATGAAACACTTCTTGTATCAACTTTTTTAAAATACATACCATAAAATGGTAAAAATGATTAAAGAATATATATTTTGGCAATGTACTATTTCTATAAAACTAGATATTGAATGATTTAGTGTGAATGAATTAGCTTTTACCGCTACGATAAGAGAAATGATGATGATAATGAATTTGTAATAAATATCGATATTTCTAAGTAATAATATTGATATATCGATACATCGATATTTTATAGACCTATTCCTATTATGACATGATTATATATTATGAAATTATTCTATTCCTATTTAAAATATAATCAGTTAAATAAGTTAAATAAAGTTCAATTACGATTGTTAAATTCTTGTACTCTGGACTTTTGTAAAACCATAACAGAAAGTCATTAAAATGAAAAGGCTTTTTGAAAGAAATTCATTTGTACCAGTAAAACATTTATTTTAAAATAAACATTAATTATTATTCAATAAAGATCATAATACATATTATCAACTTGGCGCTTATGCTATTTTTAAATTATAAGTACACAATACTGGTGTGTTAGGTTATTTTCGTTATGGAATTTCTGGATTCGGTCTCCATACTCAAGGCCCGCGATAGAAGCTATGCAATAGCTTAAAAACTTGAATTAACATCAATAAAAAAAAATACTACATAAATAATTATAATTGCAATAGTTGATAAAAATGCTATGCAATAGCTTTACCGCGGCAGACAACAAGTGTCGCACGTTTTTTTTTCATTTAAACTGTCTTATTTGTAAATTGATTCTAAGGGAACAAACTCCAATATGAAATAAATAATAAAGAACTACTAAGCAATTTAACATAATACAAAAAATAATAATGAAAATAATTCATTAAAACCTAAAATATTTATTATTTGTAATGTAAGTAAAGACTTATATTTCCATGTAAGGAACGATACATTTTTAATTTTTATGTTATTAAATTTTTAATATAAGCTAATATGCTAATGATTACTGATAAAAAAATATCAATATTAAAAGATGCCTTAACAACATAGTCAGAACCATACATATTCATCGTATTAATAAAAGCGAATATGCTCGTGAATGTTGATAAAATCAATGAAAACATTAAATGTGTGTATAGAGTAATGTATATGCTGCAAAGCGACTATATCTATATGTTATTGAGCTTGTTTATTTCTATCAGTATTAATTTACTTATGTTGCTGTTTTTGTTATATTTATCAATAATTAACATTGTTATTGTGAAGTTATAATCTTTATCATTATATTTGGCTAAAGTGAAATGCAAGTATTTCGAAATAAACTATGGCAGAAAGGGGTGTAGATAATATTTTATAAGGTATCAATCTTTTTTTATTTTTTTTTCCGTCTGTTTAGACAATTATACTTAAGGAGTAAACTCCAGTCGTGCGTCGGAGCTGACACACACAATTTTTGTCAATGTCTTTAGACGTCGCAGCCGAACTCATTCTCTATTTAATTGCAAAATCATCTAAATCCACTGTGCTTCACTAAATTTGTAAACAATTTTAATAAATTTTGATAAATTTCTATCCATAATTAAAATTTTCATACAGTTCTGATTTAAAGGTTAACATTTTATGGTGATTAAGGTTGTTGTTGCAATAGTAGTCTTTTTAACCCCCGACTAAAAAGAGGGGTGTTATAAGTTTGACCTGTCGATTTGTGTATCTGTGTCTCTGTCTGTGGCAATGTAGCGGCCAAACGTGTGAATGGATTAGAATTTGGTTTTTTTTAATCGAAAGCTATGTTCGTCGAGATGGTTCTTAGCTATGATTGGTAATAATAAAAACAGTCGTCTCCAAGATATTCCCGTTTTATTGGTGAAAGGTTCCTATGCAATAATTAACTATTCCTAGCGACTTTGCCCGCGCTATATAGGAAAAAAAGTCTTGATATGTAGGCCAAAAAGTTTTTACATTTATTTACTCAGGTACTTTATTAAAGATAGCTGTTGCCCGTGACCACATCGACTGTAAAAAATATTTTTATATGGTCTATGATAGTCATAAAGAGTCAACGGCAACTGCTAGTGATAAATGATAATATAAATACCTTCATTACAGTGTTATTAGTGATTGTAAATTATTTTAACTCTAAATGTTTATATTTATTAATATTCGTATATGGAAAAGTCTTGATAATGTTTCTTAATACATTTTTTATTTATTACATTGTCGAAATTTTCACGCGGATCTTTATTCTTCTTGTATTAAATATAACCTTTGTACATCAGAGTCATAATGTAGGATTTTAAAAGTAAAATATTTTATTAAATCGGTCCAGTAGTTTCGGAGCCTATTTAATCCAAACAAACAAACAATCAAATATTTCCTTTTTATAATATTAGTGATAATGATGATGATGATTATAAAATATAGTCTATGTTCATCAGGGATGATGCAGGATTCTGACGCTAAAATATTTTTTTAAATCGGTCGGTTTAAATATAATATTAGGATAGATTGATAGATATACTTAAACAACTGAAAATTTGTGTGTCCGTTGGTTAATTTAGTACAATAAAGAAACCAGTAACATAACTTTAAATAGCAAAAAAAAAAACAAGAAGACCGTTTAATAAAGGAAGAAATTAAAATGCAATAAGTTACAAAGGCTAATAAAGAAATTACGATATCGAATTGCATCGTCAACGTACGTACAATGGTCCCCCGACGCAATGACTTGAATAAGTATATAATAATATTATTTATATTCTTTTAAGAGGTCTTTTTGTATCGAGGGTTTTTACATTTTTAATTTAATTTTTTAAAGATATAACTTACATTTCATCTATAATTATTAAATATTTATACTTTTACATTATATTTTTAAAATTTCTATATTAATGATGCTTGCTTATATAATGAGAGTCCTTTGGAGAAGTTTTGTTTCTTTAGAAATTAATCTTTAAAATGGCTTTGAAATTAAGTTAAAGAATTCAAGATAACTTATTCCCGTAAGAATAAATTTAATTATGTATAATAATAATTAGAACCCCGAAAGGAGATGCAGGGAAATATTTCTCGGTAAATATATATTTTATTTTTTACTTATGTCTTTGTACCGCGATATTTAGGATATGCGTAGGTTTATCTATTTCTTCTCTAGCCGATCGTGTATGTATCGATACAAATATTTTTATTATATAAGTAAAGTTTATCTCGCCCACGTCGTGTGCAGGCCAGTTATTTAGGGAGTCAATTACAGACAGACTGCAATTAAAAATATACAACCACAAAATGGAATAGTTACTTAGTTTGTAATTTGAAATTCTTACCAGTCAGCATAGTTTTACACAAAGAGAAAGTTATAACAATGGTACACCTTGAATAAAAAGAAATAATAAAAAAAGGGATTCAAATCACTCGTAAAGCAAATAAAGTTACTCAATCTGTACAAACTCATTCCGTCATCTCTCACACGGAATCGTTAAAGAACAAGCGAATAGCAATTTAGTAGATTTAACGAGGCGTCACAGAACTCACACAAAGAAAAGGAATTCTTAACGCGTACGTACTTCCTTTAAAGTCAATAATCCTGCTTTTGTATCATAATACGTCACGTTTTGATTTAAATGTTCCGATTATTTCGAGCTCAATCATGTTCGTAACGAGTGACGACAGAGTCATGAGACATGCTGAAAACAAAAAAATATTCGGATTATTATTTTTGTAATAACAATATCAAGTCGTGTTCTATTAAGCTTATAAGAAAAATAAAGAACGCGATACCATAAAAGATAATAGTAATGATACAACATCAATATTAGGAACTAAGAAGACAAGAAACATATCTATAGTGATATGTATTATTGATGAGGAAAATTCCCCCGGTGACGCTGTAATAGCCAACAGGGCTAACAGTATAGACATACAAAAAAAAAAAAAAAAAAAAAAAAGATGAGGAAATAAGTTATATGCGATGATATCGAGAGTTATTTGGTTTTTCGTTGCAAAATGTTGCCTTCCATAAAATAAGTCGCTATTTGAAAACAGGTAATAGTTTGAAATAAAACTATTTTTACGGATTTAACTCGCGTATATTGAATTAAATTTTAAATTTACATTTTAAATCTAACCCGACGTTTCGAATGCTTTGCAGCAATCGTGTTCACGGAAAGACGAGATGGAGGTGTCTGTCAGTAAGTCAGTTAATTAGTCATCTACCTCCAACGGTTTCTAAGCTTCCGGGCATACAGTTCAGGATTCACACAAAACGCACTAACAGTATCTTGAGGTCTTACAGTGCGGTCACAGACATGGGATTTTATATTTTTCAAAAGTGGGTCCCAGGTGTTAGATAACCCCCAACCATCTTCTCTATTAAAATTAGGATGTTTTTTAATTTCAATAGCCTATTGAAATTAAAAAACATCCTAATTTTAATAGAGAAGATGGTTGGGGGTTATCTAACACCTGGGACCCACTTTTGAAAAATATAAAATCCCATGTCTGTGACCGCACTGTAAGACCTCAAGATACTGTTAGTGCGTTTTGTGTGAATCCTGAACTGTATGCCCGGAAGCTTAGAAACCGTTGGAGGTAGATGACTAATTAACTGACTTACTGACAGACACCTCCATCTCGTCTTTCCGTGAACACGATTGCTGCAAAGCATTCGAAACGTCGGGTTAGATTTAAAATGTAAATTTAAAATTTAATTCAATATACGCGAGTTAAATCCGTAAAAATAGTTTTATTTCAATGTGTAGTACTCGTGAAAACCTTAGAAAACACTAGGTAATAGTTTCTTAAAGACATTAACATCTTAGGAGAAATTAAAAAAAAAATGTTATATATTTTTTTATAAACTATGTTATATATTTTTTTAGCCTACATAGTCAGCATTAAAAAAATACTATGAAGTAAGTTTAATAATTCTAATATTTAATTTTCAGTATTTCTTTGTTATTTTTTTTCCGAAATGCACGTTTTATTCCTATTTCAATTGTAAACCTTCTGTGTGTTGTGTTTTGTTATTACATAACCAGCACTAACCAATTCTATAATATTGATATTAGCTTTGTTAGTTAACTCCTACTCCTCATAGGGAGGCTGACATCGTGTAAATTACCATCTTAACGGAAGGAGCAAAATGATGCAGTTTGTACTAACTGTTGAAGTAATGGCATTCTATTTTCGCACATTAATTAAAAATATTTTTTTTTTATTTTGTTCGATCTAATAATTACTTAAAATACCTTCCTCCTCTACATATTACCTGTATATACAATTTAATAAGCCAAATATTTATATACAATTTAATAAGCTAAACATTTATTATCGAAACTAGGAACATTTATTGTTTAAACCAACTAATAGGTATAACTCAAAAATTGTCCGAGTATTTTGATAACGATTTGATAACGATTGAATATCTCGTAACAACGGGTAGCACCAATGTTTGTATAAATCAATGTCAGTGTATCTGTTATATATTCGAGGTGTGTCGACGAACACACCTGCCCCCTAATATTACCTTGATTGCGAGAGTGGTACACCGCTCACATATGTATCTATATGAAGACACTCTATTACTAATCCAATTACCGTGTCTTTAACTACGCTAATATCAACAACAAAATGTTTTTCAAACATTCTATTAAAGTATTGGAAATGTACGTAATATATTTTTAATGAAGGCGTCCACTTTTTAATACGCTTTTATTAGCTTGGGTTGTATGTATCTATGTATGTAACGGAATCTTCGAGCTTAATTTTCACCAGGTTCCAGCAATCCGATTAAATTGAAACTTTGCACACGTATCAAGGACCGATGACAATGCAATAATTTGATAAAAGTTTCCCAAAAAAAAAAAATAAAAAAAAAAAAAATAAAAAAAATAAAGAATAGTTTAAAAAACTAAAAAAACACGCTTTTATTGCTAACCGAACTAAAAACTAGAAAATATTTTTTAATGACTAATAAATAATATTAATTTAATAAATAAATATTAATTTTATTGGAAGAGATACAATAAAGTGGCCATAGATGCCTTTAGGCCTAAACATTCGATTTAGGCTTGTAAATTTTATAATATATATATATATATATATATATATATATATATATAAATATGGCTTCAATAACTGCACATATATTTCTTAAGATAAATAACAACATTGTTACAAATTCTCAATTTACGCATTACTCTTGTTGGTGAGCATTTGCGCGACCGTAAAGGCATCCTGCAGTTGCTAAGACTAATGTGCCAAACAATACGCGATTTTTTTAGGAAACCCTGTCAGGGACCCGTCTGCAAAGATACTGAAGGTCAGAAAAAGGTTGCAAGACTGTCCTGCCAAAAAAGACTGAAAAAGTAATTGAACTTGACAGAACTGAAACAAATATATCTGCACTAAGTTTGCAATATTGTACTGTAGAGACTGCGCATATGTAAGCAATGATATGACTGATTCATAAAACTAATTTGTAATTTTATTTGTAGTCTTATTAAATGTGATTTACATGTATCCTAATTATTAATATTTTAGAAAAAAAGTTTATATTTGGTTCAAGTTTTGTGACTTTAAAGCAAAGGTTGTTATTTTTGTTAATATTTTGTTCCACTATCATAAAAAAAAATATTAAAAAGAAAGTTTACTTCAAGTTCTTTTTACTCATACATGACCACTTAAACTATAGTCGTTTTATCCAATTACAGCCATATATTAGTAAATTTCTTGTAATTATTGAAATTATGACGATTTTCTTCATGGGTCTCCTGGACCCAACCCTACTATCGTTGTAACATATTTTAACTGTGCTGACGCCGGGTTAATGAATTAGACTTATTCCTAAGAGACTTCAACAGTAGAAGTACTAAGGGTCTATTGACAACTTAACGACGTCAATCTGGATTTTTCCATTAATTGGGAGGTAAAACTAACCACAATGATGAAAGTAAGTCCCATTGAACCGTGAAGGCGATTGATTTCGGATCAATGCCCGTTGATCGATCATACGGAGACCACTGAGTGATTCTTTCTAAAAAAATCTAAGTAATGAAATGATTTCTCAATTTATGAGTTTGTCACAGACTAAAAAATAAAAAATAAACAATAGTTTAAAAAACTAAAAAAAACACGCTTTTATTGCTAACCGAACTAAAAACTAGAAAATAATTTTTAATGACAAAGAGTATAAAATTACAGTAGTAGAAGATCGAACAATTAATCATAGTGAATCGCCTTAATATAAAATTATAATAAAATTTAAGTTATTAACAGAATAATTCAATTCTGAGTAAAAAGCGTGGGGTGCTCGATATTTAAGGTATTACAATCATTCTATTAGCAACTATCTATGAGAGGATAGTTATGAATCACAGTAAAATGCACCCCACGATTTTTACTCAGAATTGAATTATTCTGTTAATAACTTAAATTTTATTATAATTTTATATTAAGGCGATTCACTATGATTAATTGTTCGATCTTCTACTACTGTAATTTTATACTCTTTGTCATTAAAAATTATTTTCTAGTTTTTAGTTCGGTTAGCAATAAAAGCGTGTTTTTTTTAGTTTTTTAAACTATTGTTTATTGATATTTACTATCTGGATAAAAATAACAAGTTCATTTTCCTTTGGGAATAGAATTCAATAAAAAATTTCAAAAGTATAAAATTTATAAAGTCAACAAAAGAACTAATATTACTAATAAAATGTTTACCAACTTCAAAATAACTATCACAAAATCTATTTTTTTACTAACACCCCCCTTTTTAAAATTCTACAAAATAATGTGACGTATATCGATACGTCGACTAACACATAGCTGTTATCCATATACGAATACATGGATATTCAGGGTTATAAATAATAAATAAGTGGTATGTTTCCTGATTTCTACATTACCTTACCATCATCCCTCTCCCTCACACTCTGCACGTGATGAGAATGCATCTCCAAACTTACTCCGATTTAAATCTCTTTGATATATGTTGTTACTTTGAGTTAGACGTCTCCAGGTGGAGAAAATAACAATGATTTTAGTGTCTGAAGTCTGTCCTGACTTAATATATAATTGGACAAAAAAATATGACGTAAATCCAATGTTTCTTGGGACTAAAAACACTAATGTTACGTTTTTAATAAAGTACATTAATTAATAAAGTTATAATAATTAAATAGAATATAATAGAATCAATAAAAGTAGCATTTTGAATTTGTTGGTATTACTTTTATATTATGTAGTAGACATTAATATAGTTTATAGTTTTATGATACAAGAAGGTACCTCTTTATTATATACCGCCCCGTTGGTCGAGTGGTTAGCGCAGACGCCTAACGTATAGCGACGCAATGGGGCTCGGGTTCGATCCCCGACAGGGACAGGCATGTATGTGATGAGCATAGATGTCTGTATTTCTGGGTTTGGTCGTTTATTAAATATATTCTCAGTATTTATATGTGTATTTCTATGTATTCGTATCGTTGTCTAACACCCTTAACATAAGCAAATACTTTGCTTACTTAGGGGTTAGATCAATTTGTGTAATTTGTCCTGTGATATTATATTATTATTATTATTATTATTATTGAATAGCGTCGGTTGGCGTAAGTTTTTTTCAATGAATTAATATTTTTTATTCATTTTAAATATTTTAATGAATGTTTAACAGTATGAAAAAATTAAAAACATACTCCTATCTTAAAGATCGATCTTGTCTTCTAAACTGAAACCTATTTTTTTTCTAATCAGAGATCACCTTTTAAAAATTAGATTTAAGAAATAATGGTACAAAGTTAAAATTGTTTCAAAATGTACGCAATATGTAAGTATATAAAAATAAGTCTGACTGCACGTGGTCATAGATAATATCTCGGAGCCAATTCCATAGAATTATGTATAATATCTCTAGGGCCAATTCTCCTTGAGGGGAAGAGTCTCGTTCACACGCTATTCATATGTAATGCTCTGTAATATACTTTATACTATTTCAATAGGAAACTGCCAATTACTGTAATGTACATAAATAAAAATCGTACATTTTTGGTTCACACAGTATTTAAATTACTAGTTCATCAATAAAAAAAATATTAATTTACATAAAGTAAAAAAAATTACCACTATTTAGAATATTTTATCAATAAAGTTAATAAGGTGTAAATCTTGAACCGCAATAATTAGAAAAAAGTAAAAAACTTAAACTTATATAGTTTTCCGTCTTACTCCTTCAAATTCAAATTCAAAATATTTTTTTCAAGTAGGCATTTACACGCACTTTTCAATCTTTAATTACAATAAATGGGGTCAGTATAGTCCCTCTGTGAGTAAGGTACCACCAGCTTTAAATGACAGCATTGACAGCTGGCCAGCTCTTCTCAACTGAACAGTCTGCCGATTTTTTAAAAGCATCTATTAGGAAGTTTCTAGCTTTTAGGTTACAAATGGCCCGTATAGCTCGTTTTTTTTAATAAATGTAGATTTAATTTGCCCAATAGTAAAATACTGTAGACAACATACTGTGAAAATAACTAAAATAAACGAGTCGAACCATATTAACATATGTTAATTATCTTCCTTTTTTAAAAACTTCAAAGCAAATACTATAGAAACTAATACAAAACTCATGGACTACTTAACTCACATTCGAACCACAGTCTGATCACAGTCTAACCTCATGATGTCTGACTTTGTACAATGAATAAAGTCCTAGTATTATTGTATATTTGAAGTTGAACCTTTTCGCCAGTGCATAAGGTCCTTAATAAAATATTATTTAAATGTAACATGTATTCACCGCTTCGCAATATTTTCTTAAGTATACGAATTTAAATAAGCGTCCCATTTCCCTTGTTTTCAAATTAAAGAACGAAGTCTTTTAAATTTTTTACCCGTTATAATAAGTGTGGAGATAACATAGAATAAAATGTACACATTTTCGGTTTTCGGAAGTTTTCGGAGCTTATGAATGAGAACTTAAACGATACGATTTGTTATTGATATTTCTTTATTTGCCTTGGTTACTTGCATTTTGATGTCTTTATTTAGCGGTCCTCCGACGCAACGACTTCATTAAGTACGTAATAATACTATTTTTATCCTTTTTAGAGATAATTGAGTATCGGGGGTTTTTATTTTTTTTATTTTTATCTTCTTTTTAAACTTATGTTACTGGTTTCTATATTGTACTAAGTGATCCTACGAACTCACTACTTTTTACTGATTTAGTTTTTTACCCTCGATATTCATAAGAATCTTTGAATAGCACCAATAAAACCTTAATATCTTGGAGACGACTGCTTTTATATCGACCAAACATAGCTAAGAACCATCTCGACAGACCAGGCCTTCGATTACAAACACCAGCTATCAAATCTGTCCATTCCTTTGGCTGCTACTAGGCTACAGACATCCACACAGATACACACATACACAGATGCATAGATATACACGACAAACTTATAACACCCCTCTTTTTGGGTCGGGGATTAAAGAGACATTTTATTTGATTGTCCGTCCACAAAAGTCAGATAAATATAAACTAATTGATTCTACTTATACGAAATTACATCTCACCTCATCAACTCGCATCCCTCATCGCGGTAGGCTATTTTAAATTACAGAGAATGTCACTTTGACATTCGTAGGGCCAAGTCATCTTTAAAGTAAGGGTCCCTGCTTTATTTGCCAAACAGTAATTTTTCGTCAAATTTATTGCGGTAATTACAAAATTTTAATTGTCCTGCCATATCGATATCAACAATAGAGCTAAAACTTGTATATACACCGTTTTCAACTGATATCTATTATTGTTTTTTGGTTGTAATAAAAGGTCTCGAGGACTTGCCTTCTACATATATCGAATTTTCAAGGAAAAACATAAGCATTGATGTAATTGTATTAGGACTATAAATGTAAAAAGTTGTATACGTTTTAATATAAAGTGATGATAGGTAGTTTATGCACCATGTGGTATGTAGCAATTCTATAATGTGTGCTATGTGCTATGTATTGTGTACGATACATTGAATAAATACTACGTGTAAATAATAATAATAATAATATCAGGACAAATTACACACATTGATCTAACCCCTAAATAAGCAAATTATTTGCTTGTGTTAAGGGTGTTAGACAACGACACAAATACATAGAAATACACTTATAAATACTGAAAATATATTTAATAAACGACCAAACCCAGAAATTCGGACATCTATGCTCATCACATAAATGCCTGTCTCCGCCGGGAATCGAACGCGAGCCCCATTGCGCCGTGACACGTTAGGCGTCTGCGCTAACCACTGGACCAACGCGACGGGGCGGTTAAACGGGGCGCTGTCCATCAGTGTACCTTCATGTCACTTCATCACGGTAAAAGAAATTATAATAATTATAAAATACTTTAAAAATAAGATACTAAAATAAAATAATTTATTTTGCAACAATAATTTTGCAAAAATGGTAAAATATGTAGTTTGCATTTTTTATATTTTGTATTCGTACAGGAATCTTTATCATCTAAAATTATTGTCTATTCTGAGTGACGTGGTACTTGAATATGAATTTTTGTTTTTAACATAAAATCAAGTCAAAAATCAAATAAAATAATCCGTATTAAAATACATTACGATCCATGTATAATTACAGATGTGGGGAAAAAATATAAATATTTATTTATTAATAAATAAATGAAAGTTAAAATAAGTTAAGGTAATTTAACGTAGTTTTATATTCAAAACTACAATAGTTAAAATAAAGTTCAAGTGATTAAGAATACGGAATCGAATAGAACAACTGTTTCAATTATTCAACAATCATCATCATCATCAATACTGATGATGATATCATCATCAACACTGATGATGTATTGGTTTTGCAGCAAAACTTACATAAAACTTGATAATTGTCGGCATAACTGTGAACGCGTTAAAGAAGATCATCATTTTCGAAGTAAGAAACATATTTATGATTTGGCAAGAAGCGACGCCGCAATTTAAAGTTAGTTTAGCAAAACCACTAAACCATCAACATTTGATATATAAATGTATGTTATAAAAATAACTGTCAGCATTATAAGAATTTATCGCCCCTTGTCTCCCATTCATTCCATAGGACCTTCGTCAATATAAACGTGAAACATAATACTATAAAATACGTGCTAGTCTTCGAACGTTCCCATCTGTAACAACAATACAGCAGACAAAAAATTATATATTTTTATTTTTAGGCAAGATCTTTAATTCACTGTAGATAATATTGTAGGTATCCTATAATCTCATCCTATCTTATTTCAAGCCTGTCTTTTTGATTAAGTATTTTTATCCTGAAGGTTTTAATATTAGTTTTTGTTTATTTTATGATTACGAATTTGTGAATACATTTTGAATAACCCACGCAAATTTTACAATTTATTTATAGTTTCATAAATGTCTCTGGATAAAGATGGTCGGTGTTGTGAATTTATTTATAAAAATTGAGGACTTACTAAATATTTGCTTGATTTTCAACATTATATTAATAATAATAATAATATTTTATAACTGTTGTAAAATATAATATTTTAACAACATGTGTAAAGAGAAAAAAGGCGTTTGCAATAGAGGTTCTGTTCTAGGGACAGATGTTATCTTGAAGGCAATTTGTCTATAGGAAAAAGAAAACTACCCGGTTTCGTATTTTAATACATAACTCACACACTTTATCAATATTACGTATCCGCTTCTGTCCCCTATCGGCGTCTTATATCTAAATAAAATTATAAGTATATTTTATCATTTTGGTGAGGTTGAGTATTTACAACTGTATGTGGAGACATAGAAACATATTTGGAGAGAGTTTAAATTAGTTATTACTTAATTGTTTGTATTGTTCCTTGATAACAGTTCATATATTATCTATAGTGAATGTATGTATTTTTTCTTGTTCTACCAAATTCTGTCGACGTCATTTCAAACGAACATGATCTTGTTTGTTTTTGTTTGTTAGTTGTTGAGTTTCTTGTTCTAGTGCAAGTAACAAGTCTGTACACAGAATATAAAAACAATGCTTATTTCTACACCTGACACAGAGCTTAAAACAATAGTTTTTACAACTGTTGAGTCTGTTTGTTTGTTGCGCCTCAAAAAATAACTACATTGCCAATTTTAAAGAAATGTTATGATTATAGATTATTACTTTTGTCTACATATATACCTACTATCCTAGGTAAGCTAAAGTTCTCTCATTTTCGTGGAAAAACACGAACTTGTTTGGGCTGTAGGTATTTACAAAACAACACTGACTACAGAAGATTCATTAATTTAACGGAAAATCATAAAAAATAAGGTTAAAATTGCAATAAATCTAAAAATGTATGGCTACCTTAAAATTGAAATACTGCCCCTGCGAAAAAAAAAACAGTTTGTCTTTGATATTTTTGAAACAACACTAATATAAAATATGAGTATAGTAAATTTTAAAGTATCTAGCTTGCAACGTTCGCTATATACAAGAACCCAAAAAACAAAGGATGATTAATATTTTGAAAACATATTATTATAGACAATAGTAAATAATATATATATGGTTCATTATATACCAACTATAAGCGTAATGAACCTTAATTACTCATCTACCCCCAACGGTTCCAAATGAAAGATATTATGGCGCAGTACGTTCTTCCTAAGTTCTTAAAAGGAAGTCTTATAATGAAGTACTCTTGATAAGGTTTTCTGCTAATAAGGCCTACTTCTAAAACTGGTCTATCACGGATGTATGAGAATTAAAAAATTTGCTTCTTTAAAATATAAAAGAAGTAACTGGAATTTTTCTACATTACGTTTTGAGACGTCAAAAATTAAATAAAAAAATTAAAAAACCCCCGATACAAAAGGACCTCTAAAAAGAATAAAAATAATATTATTATGCATTTATTGAAGTCGTTGCGTCGGGGGACCGTTGTACGTACGTTGATGATGGTGGCTATAAAATACTATCAATTTTACGAAGATAATCATTGAGGACTTAGACTATACGATTCGATATCCTAATTTATTAGCCTTGATCCCTCTGATGAACATAGACAAAAACATATATTTAATGCGAGAAAAAATAAGGATCCACGTGAAAATTTCGACAATGTAATAATTTATAAATGTATTAAGTAACATGATTCAAGACTTTTTCATATAGGTATTTACGAATATTAATAAATATAAACATTTAGTGTTAAAATGATTTACAATCACTAATAACACTATGATGAAGGGATTTATATTATCACTAGCTGTTACCCGTGACTCTTTATGACTACGATCGTAAGGCATATTATTATAATTTTAACTTTCTACGTGGACGCAGTCACGGGCAGCAGCTATTCCTAATAAAGTACTTTACCTCAGTAAGTAAGTTTAAAAACCTTTTGCCCTACATAACAAGGTTTTTTCTATATAGCGCGGGCGAAGCCGCTGGAACCTGTTAGTATTGCATAAAAACCATTCACCCCGCAGCAATAAAACGTCAATATCTTGGAGACAACTGTTTCTATTTCGACCAAACATAGCTAAGAACCATCTGGACGAATATAGCTTTCGATTAAAAAAAAGGCATTCAAATCCGTCCCCGCGTTTGGCTGCTGATTTGCCACAGACAGACAAACATATACA
The DNA here is from genome assembly GCA_959347355.1 of Napeogenes inachia. Classification (NCBI taxonomy): domain Eukaryota; kingdom Metazoa; phylum Arthropoda; class Insecta; order Lepidoptera; family Nymphalidae; genus Napeogenes; species Napeogenes inachia. Next base: position 19,516,946 of record OY365801.1, on the reverse strand, counting down.
CAGATCGAGAGGTCAAACTTTTAATACCCCTCTTTTTAATCGGGGGTTAATAACAAGAATTTTGACACGAAGATTGTTTTCAGTTAGAAGTTGACACCATGATGACGTCAGATCATTTACAAAACAGAGAGAAGGTATATAACATTTATTTGATATTTTTACAACAAATAAAGTAACATTACATAAAACATATTCACGACGTCTTGAATATTTCGCGGAATATAAGAATTTAAATAAACCTTCCATTTCCGTCGCTTTTAATTTAAAGAGAGAAGTGGTGAAGTCAGACATATCTCGTTATATTAAATTTCCTTAAATAAATATGTATATATTTATGTGAAGTCTGAGAATTATTTCCAAAATTTAGCCTTTGAATTCCGAGGGGATTGACTATGCTTTGTTTTATAGACGTAGGAATTATTTTTTATTATATGAAGTAGTAAAATTAATATAATTCTTAACGGTAGTTTCAGCGTTGGGAATACTAATAACAATTTTTGTGGATTATTTATCATTAGTTCAATAAACCTAAGTAAAATCGCAAGGAAAATTTTTTTTTATATTTTTGTTTTCGAACAACGAAAACATTTTTAAAATAATACAAGAAAAGGGGGAAAATGTTCAAGTAAAAGATGCCGAATGATTGTTATTTATTTTAACACCTTTCAATAAATGATAAAAATTAGTGTAATTTTTAAAAATTACCTTCATAATTAAAAACAAAAAAGTAGCGAATACTTTTAAATAATTTATTGGTTGTTTTATAACATTCATCGTATGTCATCTTTCACTAATATTTTTTGAAAAAAAGCACTTCTTACAAAATGTTATATATTTTTTTGATGACCAAATTCTATGTTTTATGAGTTACTTTTTATCAAAAAAAAAATATGTTTTGTGCAATATACTTTAACATCCTCTTTTGTGCAAAACCTTGTTACATTTTATTTCTAAATTAATAATTATTGTAGCACTTTAACTCATACCTACATATATTTTTAAGGCACTTGTATATGTAAGTTATCGTAAATTATAGCACACGTACTGACACAGTTTGATACAAAACTTCTCATGTAACTGCCACTTCTTATCTTATTATTTTTTTAATTTGAGACTGAAAAAGAATACTATGTTACCAGCAGTTGCACTGCTCACTTTTAGTGCAACGCACTAATATCTGACTCTTGTACTCTAATCTAACGTAAGTACTCGTGGATTTATTAATTGCATGACGAATAAATATGGATGCATGCCACATGTAAGAGACTAAATAGAAGTAAATACAAGACTAATACAAGACGTATTATTTGAGGTTATGGCACTAAGAAGACGTTTAATCAAAGAGCGTTGTAGATATTGTAACATTGCGTTGTCATTCTAAATAATTGAGATAAAAGAAGATAGTGATGATAAATACTCTCATAAAATATAAAATATTAACAAACATTAAAATCTAACAATTTTGTGAACAATACAAGAAAATGTTTAATATTTATTAATTATTTATTTTTGCATTATAAAATATTAATAGTAACGTAGTATAAACAATTTTCACAAAGGATGATCTCTACTGGAAACCCCAGGTTAAAGGACATATTATATATTAAGATGTGTATGGTACATAGTACACAGTATTAACAAACTTAACTAAAAATCTTAATAATAATAATAATAATAATATACACATACATATTATATACTTAAATACACAAAAATATATACATACACACACATACATATGTAATATAATGTATTTCGATAAATAACGATGAACGCTGCAAACAAGTATCTCTTTAGTCTTGGTTTAAATAAAGTATTACTAGGTAAATCTTTATAAATGTAAGAAGAAAATGAGTTCCATAGCTAAGCAGCACCGACAGAAAATGACTTACGATAAAAAGTTGTGTTGTACTTTGGCACTTCGAGCGCTCAGGTCGGCTTCTAGAGGCTCATAATTGAAACCGTTCCTGAAGGTAATTTGGACACTTATTATGTAATATCTTGTATAAAAGTGTTAAAACATTCATATACCGGCGAAAACGAATGGGGAGCCCATTTAATTCCCGATAGAACTTGGCGACGTGGTCGAATTTGCGCAAGCTGAAGATGAAGCGGATGCACATATTTTGTACTCGATCTAACTTATCCAGTAGCTCATCAGTCGCATCTTTATAGCAAACGCCGGTGTAGTCAAGGAGAAGAAGAAGGAGAGATTGTGCTAGTAAAGTTTTAGTTTTAACGGGAAGAAGAATTGATATACATTATTCTCAAAATATTTATTTGTTATACATTGAAAAATCTGTTTCTTTCTGTACACATGTATTCTGATTATATTTTGATGTTTCTAATCACTTTCACATTGTACTATCAGTTCTAAGGAGTTTTCCCCAAATTTTGTGAATTTTGAAAGCCCTTTCGGTAGTGTACCATGTTTCGGCTTCAGTAAAAATAAAATAACATGATAAGAAAATATAGGATAACATTTCATACATATTTTTTTTTCAATCAACACTTTCAACTTTATTTAGTATGTGGTATTTAATTTTTCGGAGTGTGATAGTGAACCGAGGATAAAGAGAGTCAGTTTATCTTTGTTTTTCCAAGTCATTCTATATTTATAGACTACTAAAATATGTCAATTAGTAGATTCCAGTATTATTTAGCAAGACATTTGACCATTTTTAAGTTATTTGAGTCTAATTCTGTGATTCGTTTATCAATGTATTTGTAATTTAAAAAGCTTGGCTACATTTAGATGAACAAAAAGTTACTAGTATTTTCGTTTACTACATTATGTTCATAAGATAACAATAACATAAATTTTGACAAATAAAGAGCTGTCAATTGTCACCATCACGACGTTTGACAAGCTACAAATTGCAAATATACAACTTTTGAATGTTAAATTATTTTCACCTGAAAATATAGTTACATTTCATTACACATGTTCACAACGTTTTGAATATTTCCCTTGATATACGAATTTAAATAAACCTTCCATTTCCGTCAATGTCAAATTAAAGAACAGAGTAGTGTGATAATAGAATTTGTACAATAATTATATTATATTATATATAATAATGAATATTAACATTTGTAATTCTTTTTATACCTCCTTATTTTGAGCTTGTTTATTTTTAAAGAGCTAAGAAATAAAAAGAACCAAAACAATAAATAAAACAGTTAACTCATTCGCCTGTTTATTGCTTTACTTTTATTTTATTTACAACATGTAATGTAAACAGGACGAATGTATTACTTGAGTGAAATTGATGATATTGAAAGAGAAATTAGGTTTCTTATGAAATAAGAAGAGCGCTTTGGTTATACGATATCACATTTTTTCTTTGATGTTATTTTGTTATTCAAAAAACGTTTAATAAAAATAAGTATCTTGATAGAGAATTAAGATAGGGATTTAATATTTAATATGAAATGTTATTAAACATATTAAAAAAAACACAATGTCATAAAAGTAACATATTTTGATATATATTTTTTTTGCTGTTGGCGGAGCAAATTCTAACCTTTTTTATTATTTGAACTTAAAGGCAAGTCTTAAAGAACCGCTTAAGTTTGCTCACAGTTTTAATTTGGAATCCCTTTGATCCTCTGATAGCTTTATCTTACAAGTTCAATGTTATTCTACTGTTTGTAGTATATCCTTCATTGTCAAAGTTTTTCGCTTGTGGATCTCGTTACTGGATTCAATAAGGCAAAAGAGCAACGGTTTATCGCACAAAATCTATTTGTTCAATTTATTTTTATTATTAGAGAGTAATCAAATATATATTATATATATTTATGAAGCCTTCAACCTCGCAATCATAACAAAACTATACGTATGTACGTAAAAGTGGTAATTGAATGGTTACTAAGGTCAGGATAATATTATAGAAATAATAATTGTATGTTTATATTTATTAGTCGCAAAACCGATTCGATCGGTCGATTCAAATATTATTTACTTTGTAGGTTTTTTAACCACAGCTACCACAAGGAAGAAATTATATTAATAATTTTGTATGATTTACAAAATTAATGTAAATAAGGACCAGGAATAAGTAAGTTTGGTTAAAAAAGGAAGGACAGTATCGCAGATTTTTTTTTGGGAAATTACTGAATTTTTGCTATTTACATATAACACACCTTATTAATATTACGTATCCGTTTCGATTGTCATCTTCTTACCGGTGTTTGTTAACATTTACATGATGTTTTATGGCTGTAAAGTAGTTTAAGATTTATTATTTGTACCTTAAAATTATGCTATAAATTGTTTCATATATTTTTGTATTGCATTAATATCACTATCTTATTGAGAACGTATTGGCTTTGTGACACATCTCATTATCACTTAATAGGTACTTAATCTAGCGTCGAAGAAATCGAGACAAGTCAAAACGTTAGCCATTACCATTGAACAAAGGAATTACTAAATGCCGATTTTAAATTAAATAATTGAGATTTATGTAAACCAGACAAGATTTTCTAGAACTTTCTCTATGTATTAAACTTATTATTTTTGATTATATATTATTATAAAAGAGTTCCTACTTCTAAAACCTACACAAAATTTCACTTCCTTCTGTATTTTTATCAATATTGCATAAGAACCTTTCACCAGCACCAATAAAAAGAAGCTAAGAAGAATTTCGACGGACCAGGCTTTCGATTAAAAAGAACCGCAATCAAATTGGTTTGGCTGCTACATTGCCACAGGCAGACACACAGATATACAGATACATAGCTACATAGATACACAGATACACAGATCGACAGGTCAAACTTATAACATCCCTCTTTTTGAGTCGGGGGTTAAAAATGAGGGACTATAAATAATAACATCCCTCTTTTTGAGTCGGGGGTTAAAAATGAGGGACTATAAATAATAATATTTTATAAAATTAATATGTTATTAACTACAACAATAATAAGCCTTTTAATATGACGCTATACTTTACTCATAAGTTAGTAATATTTTAACAATTAGTGGTAAGGATAATATCATAAAATTACAAAATTAATGTATATTCCTTGATATAGTTATTTATTTTAAATATAAAATTGTAAACATACAATTATTATGTCGCAGTACATAATTACTAACTGGCCGTCTTATTTGTTTTATAAGATATACCGTTAATTATATCCACTTCTATGATTCTATTGTCAAATGATTTGTAGGATTATTTATAGGAACAGCAACTTTAAGATAAATATGAAATAATTGATATTATACCTAATACGTTTGTGAGGTAACAATAGCAGGAGTTTTGACACATTAATTCTTCATGGAACATTTAGTTGTCAAAAGATGAAATCCCGATGACGTCAGACAAGCTACAAAAATTATTTCACAAAATTTTAAACTTTATTTCTCCTGAAAAAAAGTAACATTTCATAACACATTTTCATAACGTCTCGAATATTTCTCTAAATAAACGAATTTAAATAAACCGTCCATTTCCATCGCTTTCATATTAAATAGCGAAGTGATATTAGGTATTTCAAACATTTATTTGCCATTTTAAATTATAACGAATATACGTTTGTTTGTTGAAATATGAATATGATTTATATTTTGATGTTAATAATGACTACGTTCAGTTTTATACTCAAGCGTTAAGACGTATTATTTTTAAACTACCTATTACAAAGTTGATTTTTCATTTTCCACCAGATTGCTATCAATATTAATGTTTTATGTTACGATTTTACCATTTTAGTTGCCTTTACTTTAACATACCTAAATAAAATTTGCATTCGCGATATATTTTTACTATCATTGGTTTTTGAATAAAAAACGTGATATTTTTAAAAATGTAATAACGTAGAAATGAGTTATAATGTGCAAGAAAAAGATTCCTTAAGGAAATTCCTTAGAAAGGAAGATACAGCGAATCTTTTGTAATTATTTTTAAAGACATTTCACTGTAGGGTAAAAAAATGCAAGCAATGTTACCTTATTAATGAATTGAATTCTTTAGAAATATCTTTTAAAGTAATATTTTTAGAATTTGCTTGCTTATAAGTTTTAAAGTCTCGACATTTTCTAGTAAATAATAAAAATGACAACAAGTTTAATAATTGTTACATTATTTGATTTCGTATATAAATAGTGACACAGTTCATATTACTAATATCAAAAGGGTTACAGTGAACACAACACTCTGAACAACAAGTGTTCACAAAATAGAAAAGAGTCCATTCATCAGTCACTAAGAGTTGCTGTGATACATCACTCGGGCGGGCCCTTGGACTTTTTCCAAAAAAAACGTATTCTTTATATCTATGCAGTTTAGTACTACTGTTTTTATCAAATCATTATTTATTTGTAAATTAATCAATTGATTTTATGCAATATAAAAAAGTCTTCCTTATTTTATCTCTACTAACCATAAATTAGAATATCAAAATAATTGAAATACATTATTCAATAGATGATTGGATTGAATTATTGAGAAATAATCAATCAGAAACACTTAAATAAAATCATTTCCTTAGTGAAAAATAAAGTAGATACATTATATATCTTATTATATACCAATACAAACAGGATCTGCTTAGTATTTGAAGAGCGTTCTAGGTACTTAAATATATCGCAATAGTGCTGTCTAAATTTAATGTATATAATTGAATGCTGTTATTATTAAATTCCATCAGAGACGAGAATGTCTCAGACACTGTTTATTGTTGATTTTGGCTGCCAATGAGAGCAGGCAATATTAATGAAAAGTAATAGTTGTATTTACATCTCAAGATATGATGATTTATATTTTATATACTTATATATTTTGCAAGATATTGAATAGCTAGTCTACACTATATAGTAGTAATAAACTATATATAAAGTATTATTAACACAATTAGGTTGTCATGTCACACATTGTCGGTAAATCACGCAATAAAGTACCTACTATATAAATTGGAAAAGAAACGTTATCATCATGAGCAAGATCGTCAGGAGATTATAAATCCTGCTATTTATCAAAAAGTTGTGATTGAAAACATACATATAATAATAATAAAACATATTAATATAATAAAACATTACGAAGTCTTTAAAAGAGTTTGCTTAATCTGTATATTCCGATTAATAAAGTAATGTTTTGTATGCATCATACTTCATTCAATTGGTTTTTGATGATTGTCTAATGTTATAAACTATAACTTGTTATGTCTTGCACAGTTTTGTTTAGTGACATATGTCATATGTCATAAGAATATCGCATTAGAATTTTGTAAATTAAGCTTTTGTTGGCAGCATTTGTACGTATCATAAACTTAATATAAGAGGTACTGAAACAGTTATACGTTGATCTTCCTTCTGTTTATCATATGTGTGATATTCCTTAATCATTGGATAAGACAGTTTCGCTTATTAAATAGTTTTGATTTTTATAATTATATAGAAAACTAATTAAAAATTTTACTTTTATGCAAATATTTTATCAAAAACTAGGTTATGTATATATACAATTTAAATAAATGATCCTTGCTTATCCTACCTCGTTTTAAATTATATTCATAATTATTTTATATTTTTGAGTATTAACATAAATGTACTAACATATAACTCAAATAAAAAAATGTAATTGATCAGGAAATGCAAAATTCAATAAGGTATTTTAATCTGAACAGATGTTTTACATAACTTTGATTCATCAATCAATCAATATGAAACCATAATAAATCCAATTGGCCTATCTTTTAGCCTTAATCCTAAAATTAATAAAATCCAAACGTTGGGTATTCGGAGATCAGTCATTCAGGACAAGTTTCTTATACATATGATATATATATATATTTTTATGTACTTGAACAAATAATTGAAATAATTATAATTAACCAGAAGTGAAATATTAGACTTCAAAATTTAGGCCTAAAGTAAGAGGAATACTAAATAAACAAAACAAACCAACTAGAACCTCATTATTACATTAAAAATTCATTAACTGATTTGTAGTTTGAGAAAATAAGGCAATATTCATAGATTTCAGAACGCAGAAATAATTAGGCAACCACAAGTTGGAAAGTTATTGGAAATATTAAATCGCTTTTGATCGAACATCGCACTTCGAACACTGTTATTATTATCTGCTTATTACGACTTTTATGTTCATTTTATTTTCGTAATCTTAAAAAAAATGTATACTTTTATAATAAAGCTACAGTGTTTGTTTGTTTACTTACTTTTTTTTTGAACGTGATAATATTTAAAAGTATCAAGCCGGTTTGAAATAATCTACTTGGTTCTCAAAGCCTTCTCATTGAAAAGGTTTAAAGTCTATATAACATTACATTACCTACGGCTCTAGATTTTAATGAATCTTTAAAAAAAATATGTACAATAAATTATTCATTTCGATAAGTGATTTAGGAGTAATATTTCAAAAGTGTATACACTTTTTGTTCAACCTGTGAACAGTGTCGGAGTCAGAGGTAACAGATGTAGTAAATGGGAAACAGATGTAGTATATATTATTTATAAATAAGACATGATTGACAAAAATTGTTTATCTTTTGTAAGGATTAGAGAAACCAAAACTTGGTTAGGCTTGACTAGCAACATACATTACATTTTTAGAGAAGATAGAAATGCTGACCGAGTGTTGGAAACAAATCATTCAACTATTATTCATTAGCATGTCAATCCTCAAAGAAGATAAGCTGTAAAAATCAATATGTTGAAATTTGTTTCAAAATATATATATTAAAAAAAAAATCATTTTGTGAAATCGATAATTTAGTTTAATTTGCAGTAGAGTAAACTATGTCGCATTTGCAACAGAATTTTAAAAAACATGATATTCATGACGTTATGTGTTTCAACTAGTTTCTATTTATAAAAAGGTAATTAAGGGAAATAAAAACGGACCCTAAAAGTTATGACAAAAAACCGATAAAATACTTAGTTAAATCAGATCTTACGTGTTTTACGTGTTATAACACACCATATAAAAAGCTGACTTTGGGTGAAATTGTCAGAATTAAAATTCAAATAGTGAGGGGACGTGAGTATTTTTAATATAATTAATACAAGAATTAAAAATACATGTTTCACACTTAGAAGATAGTCTCTTGATGGGGGTTACAAATAAGATTTAATATAATATAATTAAAATAAAACAAAGTCACAAAACAATCAACATGGTTAGTTTTTGCTTTTGACATATAACATTCCAAATGAATATTATACATCCGTTTCGTTCTTTATGTAATCATCATGTTTATTTTGTTTCAGTGTAATTTTATATGTTTCTAAAAATATATGAAATTAGTACAAAATATTTGCTTATGACTGATCTTATTCAGAATTTGTTGTTTTTATTTTCAGTATATTTATATCGGCATAAAGACAGATCATTCAATAGATAATCAATTTATACATTTTATTTCTTTGAATTATTATTGTTACTTAAAAATTCCTCACAATTTACTATGTAATTATCAAAGTAAGTAATTGTATTGACGTTTTAGTGTTACTTTAAATTATTGTCATGTTTACTTACTAAATTATAATGTAAGAAACTATTTATTATTGAGAAATGTAAGAAACTATTTATTATTGAGACCTACAATAGGGAACATTCATGTAATTTTTTTTTGACGTAAATTAATCATTTACCTCTATATATCGTAGAAAAAAATATAAATAGGTTTGAAAAGATTCTAGTTTTTCTTCAAATTAAAGATTAAAACTTGGAATAAATTTGAGCCGTTCAAACGCCGTCATTTTGCGCGCGCTTTGCGTGACGTCAAATGACACATCCAGTGAATGTTTACTATGCACTTTTTAGTTACTTCATACATATTTTAAGTTTTAATTGCTTTACAAGTCATGGAAGAAGATAAAAGTCATCTTACAAATATTGTATAGTACCGGAGTGCAAAAATAGTATTAGAAATACACCCGCCAAGTGTTTTTGTATTCCAAGAGATGCGAAAATACAATAACAATGGTGTATGGTAATTAAAAGGGATAATATATGTCCTAAATCGTGTTTATATTGTTGTGAAGATCAATTTAACGTAAGTATATTTTATTTATAATAAGTTTAATCTAATAGTTTAAATTTATACTTACGAATTGAACATTAGAAAATTTGAGTTTAAAATTAACCTAACCTAGCCTACAAAAGTTCAGTATAACTTTCTATAAAAACCGTATTATTGTTTTAATTTTACGAATTTTTTATGTTTGTCGATTTATTTCAGGTTAATGAAGATACAGCAAATTGTATTGAATATAATATGTGTAACGAAACAACAAGGAGAAAGATGTAATCTAAGTTTGAAGAAAGGAGTTGTTCCTTATATATTTTTGTGGCAAAAACATCAGCTGATAGAATGAGAATGTGCATAGTCAAAAGGCAAAGACATCGGTTAATGAAGCCTTTTAAGAGTTAGGTATCAAAAGTAGTGTTTAAAAAAATTGGTGACCTTTACGAAGAAGTGATATAGGTAGTAAGTCCTAGTACTGCCCATACAAATGTCTGTGATATTAATCAGCCAAGACTCAGTACTTCTCCTATTGAATGTGATGATCATAAGGCAGAGACTTGCTTTTCGCATATTAAAGATAAATTACCAAGTGACTAAGCTGTGCAAGTTAATATTAAACCGAAGTATGGAAGTAAAGGTGTCAATGTAAATATACCTGCTGAAAAACAAAATGTAGCACTGTCACCATTTCCTCATTTAACACACAACAGTTTTAAAAGTAAAACTATCTGTTTTAAAAAGAAAATTGTTTACTAAAAACACAGCTGATAATACTTCTATAGCATCTTATATCTTCTATATCTGCTGATTATCAACCAAGTTATTTATCTGAGTCGAGTGAAGTGAAAAATGATTCAGAGGTAGAAACATTTTAAAAATGTATTGTGTAGTAGCATGCTAACTGCTATTCAAAAAGAGTTTGTAGGTATTTGTATTATGAGAGTTGTTTGAGTATTTAGAAAATGTTTTTAAGATTACCTAAACAATTGTATCATTTAATAAAATCTTTAAGCACGAAAATATAGGTTTAAATTATTTATTTTTCTCAGTCACACTGATACCACAGTATGAACTTAAACGCCGATGTATTGAATGGTGTGTCAAATGACGTCACATTTCCTTTCGACCAATGGTGGCGCGTTTTGGAATTTTGAATTTCGCTCCCTAAAGTTACACTTTTCATAAATTATTTTATGGCCTTAAATGATTAGTAAATTAAAAAAAAAATGATTCTATTATAATAAGATGATAAAAAGTAATCGAAAAAAAAATATTTGAGACCATTTAAATTTTTTTGCATGTTCCCTATTGCAGACTGCCTGCAAAGTCTGCACACAATATGAAAAACTGCGTCAGTTATGCCAGCTAAACTAAATTAACTTAGCTTAGCTTTCGGCCTGCAACCCGCATAATACTAAGTCAACTTCATGTTAGTGTGATCTAGGGAATATAATGAAGTAATAATGGGAGCTCTATAAAATTTTATTTTGAAGACGAAATAATTATCTCTAAAATTTTATTTTGAAGACGAAATAATTAACCACCATCACGAGAACTACGACAGTGACGTTACACTTTTTAAAAACACTAACAGAGGTCTTTTATTTAATGTACATCCGACATTTATTTAATGAACACACGTCTCCTCTCTCCAAGGTCACATGTTAATATCACTTAATACGTAATTTATCTAGTGTCGAAAAAAATGAGACAACAACACACAACGTTAACAATTACTATGGAACAGAGTAATAACTTCTTATCGATAGGAACAGAAAATAATTACGAACCTATTTCTTTGACTGCATAATTACCGAGAAATTACTAAATTCAAATCATCACAAATATTGATTGAATATATTTACAATAAAATGTATTACAAACCTTTGCTTAAAGCTAAATACTTAACGAAAATCGAATATCAAAAAACCAAAATTACCTTTTTAATAAGAAAATAATATTTCTAGATGGCCTAGTACCAAAGGCAACATAGTTTTATCCCGAGTTAGTTATTCTCTTTAAAGAAGCGTTTCCAAAACTGATAAGTAACAAATCGCATCACTACATACACAAAGCTACACTACGCACACATACGCTGTGTTAGTTACTAGTATAATGAGATATTACCTCCAGACTTAACGGAGTGTGACCTGAAGGTACACTAACGGATGGATGCTTCTAGATCTTCTAGATAAATAAACTTGGGTAAGCCGATTATGGGGTTCTTTTGTTACCTTTGATAAGATTTTAGCGTCAGACTACCTTAATCAACATAAACTTTTTGTTAGTTTTAAACATATGGTAACTTAAGGAATTATAGATAAAGAAACATTCTGCCCATTATAATTATGGGTTTCATTGTATTAAGTTTGATTTTGTAAAAATATGTGGCGAAAATTGTAAAATAAAAGAACGCATTGATAGATATCACACAATAATAATAGAATAGAATGGGATGGGATGGGATGGGATGGGATGGGATGGGATGGAATGGGATGGAATGGGATGGAATGGAACGGGACGGAATGGAATGGAATAGTATTTTTATTGTCCAACACATACTAGTGAGAAATAAATAGAAATTATAAAACAGACCTTATGCGTACACAGTATAAAGATAAAAAATTGAATATAAAACAATGCTATCATATTAATCTTAATAACACCTGTAATTGTGAGGGACTGGTGCCTAAAAAAGGTTTGAAATAGCTGTACCATAGGTCACCAGGACCCACCCCACCGAGAAAGTCAGCTAGATATAGGCACAAGGAGTAAGGAGATCATAGTGTGATTTAATTATACACAAAAATTGAGGAAAGTTTTTTGGAATAAAAATAATAATAATAGAAATAATAATAATAATAAAATGAAACTATTTTTACGGATTTAACTCGCGTATATTGAATTAAATTTTAAATTTACATTTTAAATCTAACCCAGAAGTCGGAAGTGTGTGAACATACCATAGACATGCCCAATCATTGTATAAGATTAGATAAACCTAAAATCCTCGCTAAAGAACAACGTTACATTTCAAGAATGGTTCGTGAGGCTATTCAAAATTAAAAAACATCCTAATTTTAATAGATAAGATGGTTGGGGATTATCTAACACCTGGGACCCACTTTTGAAAAATATAAAATCCCATGTCTGTGACAGCACTGTAAGACCTCAAAATACTGTTAGTGCGTTTTGTGTGAATCCTGAACTGTACACCCGGAAGCTTAGAAACCTTTGGAGGTAGAGGACTAATTAACTGACTTACTGACAGACACCTCCATCTCGTCTTACCGTGAACACGATTGCTTTGCGTCTTGCCGTGAAATACCGACGCAGGGAAATTGTTCCAGTCCTTCGCTGTACGCACTAAAAATGAGGAAGCAAAGCGCTTCGTTCGGACAGGTGGAATGTCCACAACAAAAGGATGAAAACCTGCCGTGCGTCGGGACGTCCGGTGCGTGCGTCTGCGCACACTCACCAAAATGTATCCTATAGAATACTGAGAGGCTAGCAATTTTACGCCTGTGTTCAAGGCTTTGGAGGTCGGCTTCGACCAATTCGGGAGCGCCTATAAGCCTCTTTGCTCGCCTCTCAATTGAGTCCAGAACCGCAAGATGAGACTTTGCGGCACCAGCAAATATGTGACCACAGTACTCTACACACGACCGGATCTGTGCTTTGTATAAAACAAGAAGCTGTCCCGGTGTAAAGTACTGCTGAACCTTCGCAAGAACGGCAAGCTTTGCTGCTGCTGCTCTTGCTCTGAACTCAATGAACCGACCAAAGTTGAGGTTCGAGGAAATCTCTAAGCCTAACAACTGAAGTCGGTCCCTGTATTCCAAGGATACATTCTGGAAAGTAGGAGCCAAGGTGAAAGGGCTCTTTTTGGCGGTGAACAGACACGTCTGCGTTTTGGTGGCGTTGAACTTGACAAGATTGGCATTGCTCCATGCGGAGACTGCCTGAAGTTTCGTTATAAGTAAAAGATTTTAACCAGTTTGTTATTGTTGTTTGGCATTTTGATTTAGGTTGGTGAAAGATATGTATTTGAAGGTTAATTTTATTATATAAAATGGGAACTATAAATTAACTAGAAATGCTCATTATAGTTGTTGGTATATGGATGGACTTCAAGAGCAGCAATCAACCATTATGATTGAGAGCCATTGACCTCCAAGTAGACAGTTATCTTATAATATAACTTGAGCTTTTTTGTGTGTAGTATATATTTTTTCGTATTTTTGTATCAGAAAAGGTGGGCTTAATATTTTTTTCAAAACATATGTAATACTGTTATTTTCGTTTGCTACATAACGTTTGTGAGGTTACAATGACAGGAATGTTGATACATGAAGAATTATTAGTTTAAAAGATTGTCATGATAACGCGAGATAGCTTTAAAGAATAATGCAAATGTACAAGATTTATATGTAAAATTTATATTCACCCAAAATTAAAGAACATATCATATCACAATTTTTAAAGTGAAACTTTTATTACATCGTCTCAAACTTTTTCGTCTGTGTGTTGCATGTCGCGTGACGGTCGGCCGCGGAGTAGGGATAAAGTGAAAGGCGCTCGTATCGATGCGGTTTTTACTAGATACATTGAAAAAATCGAATGTAAGTCACTGTTCACGTATTTTAGTTACCATAAAATATTGGTTACATTTATAAACTGTGAAATTCATGATGAAGATGGAATTGATAATAGAATGATTGAAAATAATTGAAAAACGGATCAAAATGACTCAACGATTATAAAATATTGTTTTCAGTGTTTTAATATGTGTATATCATCTAAATAATTGTTAAGTATTATGTATGTCGTACTCTAAGACACAGAGTTCAATAAAAATATTAGTTGGAGACCTAGTCTACTTTTATCATTTCCCATTATCATTCCCATTTTCTAAGTATAAAATTAAGATTGATGAAGCAATTTTTATACCCTTAATGGAATATTATTCCGAAAATTTTTAGTTAAATATCTATAATGTGAAAAAAAGTTTCACTTTTACGGTGGTTTCATAAAACCACACAAGTTTTTTTTTTGATGACTAATTCCTAAGTTTTTTTTTTGTTTCCGTTTTAAAAAAAATACTAACCTAGTCCATATTACTAATATCACAAGTGTTGATATCAAAATACAATCCACTTAACTACAAACATTCACAAAGCAGAAGCGAGTACATTCATAAGTCAGTAAGGATTGCTGTAATCCATCAATTGAAAAATTGTCTATTAAATAATTAATTTTTTTTTTTTTTTTTTTTAATATCCCCGAATATTTAATTGTTAAAACCATATCATATTATAAAAGCAAAAGATTAAGCATATGTATCCATCTTAGCCAAACCTTACTTACTTTTTAAACCCAAAAAAATGTTTTAAATATTCAAAGGCAACTAAATAAAATCTATTATTTTAGATATTCTTTCCGGTATTATAGATGATCAAAACTCCTTAATGAGAGTTATATCTGTAACTAAATAACAACACTAAATTTATAAAAAACAGAGTTCAGATACGAAACTTCTATCGTTCCTAAATTAATATAATTTCAAACTCGATCTACACTAATTTATAAAAAAAAAAACAACAATTGTTATTGTATAAACTCTCTGTATAATTCTCTTATAATTAATATAATTTATATCTATGTAATTTAATATGATATAATAATATGTCAGATGCGATCTATTTCTGTAAAAAACCTTCTTTGTTTTACTTAAATTTTTGAATATAATTGTTATTATAAACTTGATTTGTGAAATAGTTTTGATAGGTTTTTATACAAAGCAACATATCATGATAGTGTTGTGTGAAATTAATTCCATAAATTCCATTATTATTAAATTCCATTAGCGTCTGTGACAGTACACAACTGATTGCATTGTTTAATCTTGATTTGGGCCGCCATTGAAAGCCGGCGATGTTAATTTATTTTAATAGCTGTAATTACACGACAGACATTATATGTATATTGTAAACAACATAGAGTGAATGCTCCTGTTTACGTAAACCTAAGATGGAAATTCTAATTATAGTATTATTATACAATCAAAGAAAATAAACATTCTTGTTAAAAATCACCTTTGATCATAAAGATAAAACTAAGAAACAACACATAGTATAATAATAATGTCTTGTATGTAAAGAAAGCACAGATATAAACCTAATTACATTAATATTTATCATAATAAAATTATTTTTAATCTATAAATTCCATTGCTATAATATTTATCTATAATCGACTATGTTGAGATCATCATAAACATTAAATAGATTGAATTAACTTTATCACAAGTCTTTCAACAAAATAATCTACTAAAAACAATTACCCTGGTCACAGTACTGTTGCTACTCTTGTCAAGGTTTGTGATGACATTAGTTTTAATATGAACAACAAACAACACGAAACAACAACAATAAAAAGCTTGTAAGTGCAATGCTTTTAACACTATTGATTTTTATCTGTTCTTGAGTGTCCCTAAATTGATTAACACATCAACGTGTTATAAATTATAACTTCTTTTCTTCGAATCCCCCAATCACTGTTGCAGTGCCGCAGGATGGTTTCCTAGGTCATCTTCTCTTTGCTATCTACATAAACACTGTTACATACTTATTTTTTACCTTCTCAGCACCTTTTCGCGAAGACCTTCAAGTGGACCTGCAAGAGATCAACTGGAAATATTTTTTGCATCTATTGGTGGCCGCAGGCAGAATTTTCTTCAGATCAAAAATAAAATTTGTTTTGCTCATCATCATCTCCTACCTCTCTTAGACCTCTCTTAAACCAAAAAAATTTAATTAAAAATTTAAAAAACCCCCGATACAAAAAGACCTCTAAAAAGAGAAAAATAATATTCTTATGTACTTATTGAACTCGTTGCGTCGGGAGACCGTTGTACGTACGTTGATAGTGTATTTATTTATTTATTTATTTTGTCTGTATATATATTACGAAGTTAATCATTGAGGACTTAGACCATACGATTCGATTTTGTAATTTCTTTATTTGCCTTGTTAACTTACTTGCATTTTAATTTCTTCCTTTATTAAACGGTCCCCCGACGCAACGTACGTAACTCTTATTTTTACTCTTTTTAGAGGTCTTTTTGTATCGGGGGTTTTTTAAATTTTTAATTTAATTTTTTTTTCAGCTTTTTAAACTTATGTTACAAGTTCTGAATGAACCTAAAAAAAAATCAATTGTTTAAATAGGAAAGATTTGTTTGTTTCTTTGAATTGAATAGGCTCCGAAACTACGGGACCAATTTTTGAGAAAATCTTTTAGCATTAGAATCCTATATTATGATGTAGGTACATAGGCTATATTTATTAAGAGAAATATATATTATATTTAATATAATAAAATAAGGATCCACGTGAAAGTTTCGACAATGTAATAAATTATAAATGTATTAAGTAACATGATTCAAGACGTTTTCATATGGGTAGGTAGGTAGGTTTCATATATAGTATATACGAATATTAATAAATATAAACATTTAGAATTTAAATGATTTACAATCACTAATAACACTATGAAGGGATTTTTATTATCACTAGCTGTTGCCCGTGATTCTTTATGACTACGATCATAAGCCATATAAATATATTTTTACAGTCTCCGTGGACGCAGTCACGGGCAACAGCTATCCCTAGTAAAGTACCTCAGTACGTAAGTGTAAAAACCTTTTGGCCTTCATCCTTTTGGCGACACCGCTAGGAACAGCTAATTATTGCATAAGAACCTCTTCCCCGCACGAATGAAACGATTCAATATCTTGAAGACGACTATTTTTATTTCAATCAAACATAGATAAGAACCATCTCGACGACCATAGCTTTCGATTAAACAAAACCGCATCCAAATCCGTCCACGCGTTTGGCCGCAAACAGCTAATTATTGCATAAGAACCTCTCCCCCGCACGAATAAAACGTTAATATCTTGAGGACGACTATTTCTATTTCAATCAAACATAGATAGGAAACATCTCAATGAGCATAGCTTTCGATTAAACAAAACCGCATTCAAATCCGTCCACGCGTATGGCCGCAAACAGCTAATTATTGCATAAAAACCTCTCCCCCGCACGAATAAAATGCCAATATCTTGGAGACGACTATTACTATTTAAATAAAACATAGATAAAAACCATCTCGACGAGTATAGCTTTCAATTAAAAAAAACCGCATTCAAATCCGTCAACGCGTTTGGCCGGAAATTTGCCACAGACAGATACACAGATACACAGATACACAGATCGACAGGTCAAACTTATAACACCCCTCTTTTTAGTCGGGGGTTAAAAATGGACAGTTAGTGAATTTATATATGTTATTATGGAGAGTTCAAAGTGTTTTGTTTAAATGGTTTGTTTGATTATTGTTATTATTTTTCATACTTCGCTTCATAATTGGTATTGTTAAATCAGAATAACGTCTTTATTAATAATGTAAATAGTCATATTCTCATGCTATTAAAGATTATCCCCTGGGATTATACCCTTTTATATTCAAATTCAAATTCAAAATATCTTTATTTAAGTAGGAATTTACACGCACTTTTGAATCGTCAATTACATTAAATTGGTCAGTATAGTCAGTCTTTGAATAAACCTATGTCATATTTTTGAACAAAGACTTCCACTTCCGATTTCTTGCCACGTAAGCCTTGTATATTTTGATGGACAGTATTAAACAACTTACGCTTTGTCTTATCTATTACTTTAAAGTGGAAGGCTTATGTTCTGTCAGTAATACGTTATTTAAAATACATTTATTTTTCGTTATATCCCTTATAGCGAAGCTTTTTAAATTAAATACTACTAAAGTAGCAATTTGTTTTTTATAATATAAATGCAGATACATTGTACCTTTTGTCATCCTAAACCTATTATATTCGTTTTACTCTTTGTATTATCATCGTAAAACTTTTTCGTTTAATTATTTTTAAAATTATGTTTTGCGCTTTTTATAATTTTTTAAAGAAATAAACACTAAATTATTGCTTATTTAATATTATACATAACACTCTTAAACATATACTCTCTCTCACACACGCACACACACACAATAATACACGGACAATCATATGCTCAATGGAAATAATAATATTGTTACTTTAAATAATTAAAATTAAAAAACAATTGGAAAAACGGTAACCTTAAAATATTGTATTTGAATCCCCAGACACAGGTTTTCACCTAGTTTGGGGGTCAACTAATTTTTGTAAGACTATATGTAAAGCCTATTTAGGATTTTCGAAAAGAAACCTAATAGGTGTCACCACCGTCCCGTAAAGACGATCACATATAGAATGCTTAATTCACCGAGACGGACAGCGATACGGTAGCTCAGTTGGTAGAGCGACGGGACGGTTTCCCAGTAGTCGCGGGTTCGAATCCCTGCCCGTATCGGTTTTTTACATTCTATATTTATATAAAAATTTAAGCCTATTTCAATAAATAAATTATTATTATTATTATTATTTGCATTGCTGCAATATGACTGATCATCACAAATAAGTATATTTAATGAATATATGTCTCCTCACTTCGCGAGTTTATGTCAATGTCACTTAACACCAACTTAATCTATTGTAGAAGAAATAAAGACAAGCCTTTGGCTTTATTTCGTTAAACATTACTATTAAACAAAGAAATAATTAGATACCGATTTCTAAAGGAGTAAGAAAATTCTTTATTTCATCAGGGTCATACATTTTAAAGGATATTGTGTAAGAAATATGATGGCTTGACGTACGGTTTGATTGACTGGTTTTAACCTTAGGTGCCTACATAATATTATATTCAAATATTCTATTATTTAAAAAAGATTAGGTATCGTATCTAATTTTAATGTTGCTCACATCTACAAAAAGTAGTTTTTATGCAAATAAAAAGTAAAACATATACAAGAAACATCACAAATAAAGAGTACATTTTTTAACACCTATCACTTTATATCTTAAAAAAAAACTTTGTATTAAAATAAATAACTTCTAAGGCGATTAAAACAAACGCGTGAACTTTAAAAATTTTGAAACCCAATTACATGGAAATTATAAAAAATTTGAAATATGAACAGAAAATAGTGAGTGGAAAGAATTTTAAATTATTTCAGTCAGTCCAGCGCCGAGAAAGTGGAACAATTAATTTGTAGACTAAGATCAATTTGCAATTCAATGTAAGATGTGATTTGCTCCGACATCGGCGGAAGTTTCTATTCAATGTAAAATTACAATTAGTATGTAATATAAAATATAGTAATACAAAATATCATTAGGTATAATTAATTTATATCCGATTTCTTTTGACATATCAACTGTGTTTGCATGTTAAATTTCAATATGACCCAGCGGATGGAACCCAGATAATATAAGGTTATATTTAAAGGAGAGCGAGCCGTGACTTCATGTGAGACGGACTATTTTTAAGCCTTTCAGTCCTAAAATTAAGATATAACCAACATTCCATATCTACCAAGTATCCTTCATCTCCTCGATCCTACATAAAATATTAAAAAAATAACGGTGCCATTTCATAAGAAACATCTTCGTCTTGAGATTTTAATAAGGCCAGCCTTGGACGTTTATTTTTATTTTTTTCAGTAAATTGTAATTGTAAGGGATTAATATTATGAGTACATAATCTGATTAAGACATCAAAAGAGTATTTTTTATTTACCTTCATTCGATTATTGTAATAATGTTTTATTTTTAGTATTTTGCTTCTTAATTGGTCTTACATAACCATAAGACTATGAACTTTTTTAAATAAAATCAATTAAATTAAATTTAAATTTTGCATCAATAGACGTAACTTTATTTGACATTACATTTTGATATTGCCTTAGAGTTGTTATATAAATATATAATCATATCAAATAAAAATAAATATGATATTCTTGTGACCCATAACTATAAAAATATAAAATGTAACAAATTTAAACACGATGAAACTGAACTAGAAATACTTAATTCAGGATTTTTAGATTTCACTCGAAAATAATTTTAAGCATTTGTTCCAAAGTTTGTTGAGGAATCGTCCTAAACCAATTAGTATATTTATATTTTATAAGTAAAACTAACCTAATTTATTTATTTGAAACCAAAACTGAAAAATAATCAAAACTACTGTTTGAATATATCTATAAACATGTGTGGCCATGTTAAGCTTATTTAAATTTCTATAAATATAGAATGAAAAATAAACCGATATGTGCAGGAATTCGAACCCACGACCTCTGGGAAACCGTCCCGTCGCTCTACCAATTGAGCTACCGTATTGCTGTCCGTCTCGGTGAATTAAGCATTCTATATGTGGTCATCTTCATCGAGACGGTGGTGACATCTTTTAGGCTTCTTTCAAAAACTAACTATCTAGTATTATGTATAACATTATATGTCTTCAAAGTATTTTTTAATGATCTGTAGTTTGACACAACACTGTATTTCCAATGATAGATTTCAAAACGCAACAATATTCATCCGATTATTGTTGCGTTTTGCGTTTAACCACAAGAGCTTTTGGAAATATTAAAACCTTTTTGATGAACATCGAATAATACACTTTGGCTACCAACATCTGGTTGGTTTTAATTTATTATTTATTTTATTCGTATAAATCGTTATAAACATGTTCACTTTTATTATATAAATTTAAAAGTATATGAAGTTCTTTCAAACCTATCGCAAATGACTTTAATAAATTCCTTTAAAAAGACTGGTCTCACTTTATTTAAATAAGTCTCACTTTATTTACATACATAGAAACTCGTGGTCACTCCACGGGAACATTGTCCCTTTTCATTTTGATGGATATCATAGGATATAAAGATTGGGACTACATGATAGCCAGTCTCTATGACGACCAAAACGTTTTTTTCCAACCACGCTTGGGTTTATCGAGCTTTATGACTCGGTATAGAGTTTTTCCGATAGAACTATTCTTACACCTTCATAACACCCCATAAACCGTATTATGAATAACCGTATTGTCTTACAGAAGTCATATAATATCCATGTTGGTTGTATTCTGCTGGATTTGGGCGTAGATTTGACTCTATACCTCCTTTTGAAATTAGGATCTAGTTCTTTTTGTTCCATGGAAATGCTAGATTCAGTTCCTTAATAGTGTTGTTGCTAGCAGAGAAAAAAAATGGAAAACCGGAGATATTGATTATATATTTTATGTATTATGTGCATAGAGACAATACTTTTAAAGAACATCAGTCATATAACATATAACAACGCAAACATTTTGCAATAATTAATAATTAAGTGACTAATTTATGTAGTATTTTTACTGTATTTTATGTATTTATATAAATAAATACGGTAAAACCACAAATAAATAATATAATAACATCGATACAAATATATAATATTGATAAAGTATGTTACATGTGAAAAGCCGAAACCGACCCATTTCCTTTATTTCCTAAGGAAAATTGTCTCTGCGATACCAGTGTTCTTTTTTTGAGCCAGGCTTATACATCCAATGTCATCCTTGCATCCATCGTTCCTTGTATATTCGAAAATCAAATAAGTAAGAATATCAATTCCTTTGTATTGACAATGTAGTAATAACAAAAATGATATTTGAAGTACCGAATTACCGAATCTTTGGAAGCAAATAAATTATGAAAAAATAAATATTATGTATTATTTATATATTCTAAAAAATACAAGATCTATTAATATAAGATAAGATCCAGTAAGTAATATTTCAGTAGAAAATATGTTCTATACCTTGAAATTATTTTTGCACATTCGGTATTTATCGATAAGGACAATGTGGGATAAATTTAATTACATAGGAGACCATGAATTATTATTGTGGGGACAGTAATTTTTATTCAGTTTAGTTGTTCATAATGTTCTGATGCGTTTAACGGAACTGATGAATATATAGATAAGTATTTTACTACAATCTATAAGAATAATGACAACAACAATTATTTGTAATTATTTTAAATAACAGATGAGAAGTGAAAGTTTGCGATGAAATTAAATCACTCTTTGAGATTTTCGAACATGAAGAATACTCTGAGAAGACTCTTTGACAATACGAAGACCATTGAATAAAAACAACTTGTAATTACATAAAGTGACTTTTTTCTCTTAGGTAAAGCTAAACAATGCTACCAAATTATGATAAAGTATATATTTTTTTAGTGTATTTTTAATGTATGTATAGTATAATATTTAATTAATTTAATTTCTTATACTAACATTATGTTGAACACCAAGTTTATAACCAAAAGTTTTAAATGATATATTAGTCATACTCATTAAGAATATGCCGTTATATATATTTAATATTTTGCTTAAAACTTTCGCTTAAAAATTTGGTGTTATAGCTATATAATAGAAAAAACATCATGTACCTGAATTGTCTGTAAAGGAAATGTTTTAAAATAATATGACTTTTACTTAGCTGCTTGGTTGAATCTTTATATTTAAATTGTCTTTAAATCTTTACATTTAACAATGTCAAATATAATTTCATGGTTTTGAGAATGTATTTTAATATAAAATAATTTCATGGTTTTTAGAAGGTATTTTACCATAAGTAGTTTGTCATTGATTCTTTTTAATTTATTTAATCATAATCCTTTCTCTGACGGTTTCTTTTTGTCAAGTTTGATTGTTTTCTTTTCATTCATGACTCATGACGAAAAAACTGATGTACCTGGTTTTTGTACTGAGATAGATATAAAACGAGGTGTTATCAATAATAACATGTTCTATAGTCACACAAGTCAATCTTCTCGTAGGTACCATTACTTAAAGAAAATTACGGCCGCTTTAAATTAGCAACAAGAAGTATAAATAACATATTATACTTTTACTGTCTATTTAAGAGTAGATTAGATTCGACTGATTTGAAATATTACGCAGCACTTTGATTTTTAATCAATAAAAGACTTACATTGACGAAAAAAACGATTTTACAAATCGAAACAAATAAAAAGACAGTCATCTCCAAGCGCTCATCGCACTTTTAATTACAATCTTGTTGTAATCAGCTTTTGTATCAGAGTGCTGATAATGAATTATCAATCATGGAGGTCAGGGTATTGGTGTTTTCATTTTCATTCATAATAAAGAAGCTCATTTACAAGTCATGCTCTTGTAACATTTTTTTCTTAGCCAAACAATTTATTAGTCGCTTCCTAACAATAATATTTAAAATTTGTTAGTAAAAATTATTATTACCTTCTATTTTTACTTTTCCTATCTCTTTAATAATTTTTTGATCTACGTATATTGTTTATTGAATAACTGTATATCTTTTAAATATATATCTCACAATCGTATGACTATACGGCTGGCGTGGAATGATCAAATGTAAAAGTTTTGATTAATGATGTCTAAATATACTTCAGGAAAAAGATAATCCAAAAGACTTCAAATCTATCTATACAGTAAATCTATTATTACAGGGCGGTTCTTTCGGAGCGAAATTTCTATAGGTTTCTGGAGAGTTTCTGCATACGAGTATATGTCGTTCTTAAAGGATTTTATTCGAACCCTATGCCCGTGGAGGAATATATTCCCTAAAGCTGCATGCTATCCTCAGTACTTTTGCATATGAATCATATGCTCGATATCCCCAAAAATTATTATTATGCATGCAAGATGTTTTTGGGAAAAAGTTCATGAGTTTGAAAAATAACTTGTATCTTCTATTGAAAGCATAACTTGTATCTTCTATAGCATTTATATCATGAAATAAATATAATCTCCTTCAGTTTAATCCACAGAAAACAAAAGTTTGCGCGTTTACCATTAAGAAAACGGCATTTGTCTTATCATGCTTTTTGAGATCGCTATCTTGCCTCGCCAAGTATCGTGGTCCTGGGCCTCGCTGTATCCAGTAATGGTTTGTATTGTGGTTATTTTGAGGAGGAAGACCAAGTTTGTCTCGATAAAATTAGGATTGATTAAAAAACAACACTTCATTCCCGAGCAAAAGGCTGATCATGCATAATGTATAAATCCGCCGACACATGGACTATTGCTTACTCTCATTCCTGGAATAAATCTTCTTTAATATATAAATATATTAAAAGATGGGCAGAGTCTACGCTTCACTGGATTGTTAGTGATCACCACCACCCATGCTCAATTGCAATATCAGAAAATACACATGAGCGTTGCCTTTAGAGAGAGAGTAGGCGCTCTTTTTGAAGGCATCCATATCACCCAATTGATAATTATATATATATAAATACTTACGAGATCTAATAAAAGACAAAACCAAGACAAATATAAAATTAAAATAATGTATGCTAAAAAAATTGGAAATATTGAGTGAGCTTGTCGAGGTGTTTGGAATTTAGTTTTCACAAAAAAAATAAACTTAATACAGAAACATACAAACTAACTAACTTACAAATAGACTCCGAAGCCAGTGAACCAGTGCTTTAGTTATCATTCAGAATGGTCTGCTGGATAGACCATTGGAATATTCATCTCAGGGCGTTCTTCTTTTATGCATTTTGGTGTATTGACAGCGATAAACAAGACAAGAAAATGATAGGTTACATTTTAATCCATGTTTAAAGATATTAAAATTTAAATAATCAGTACAGTATATAATGGAGTTGCAAAATTAAGTTAATTTATGTTAATCATGCTCGAATGCTTTTGTATTTAAATATGAATTACAACTTTTATATATGACTAATATTACTAGAAGAGCACTAGAAATTAAAAGTAGCATGTTGACTAAATAAACTAATATTGACAAATCTCTGTCATAGCCAATAGACTACAAAATAAATCATACCAATAGACAACATCGAACTGCCTAGAGAAATTAATTAAAAAAAACTATTAACTCGTTTGATATGATCCACTTCTATTTCATTCTCATCCGGTTTACAAGTTTTGTTTATATGAGACCTTTTCTTCAAAACATAAAATCATTATTTTAACGCCATAAGATTCGTTACTCTAAAACAACAAAAACACTTAGAAATAAATTGAATTTTGTATGTCACCGAAGTAAGAGACTTTCAATTAACTAAAGGGTGAGTCTGTAACGTTTCTAATTAAAGCAAGTGTTATTCGAAGTGAGAGTTTAGCAAAAGATAATTTTGTCGATTATATTTGATAAGGTTTTCAACTAAATTCTTCTATGTTATAAAATTAAAACGTTTGAGAACAGGGAATAAAGAAAATACAATGCACAATTCAATAAACTGAGAAATAACTATTTCAATTGTAATAGAAATTGTATTCTATTCAATATAATATGAATTCAAAGTGTCCAGCATTATGTAAAATTGATAGAAACACAAAAATGCGTATATTACTTGCCTAAGAAAAAACTATCCAATCAATCATAATAAAGCAATATTTAACCAGATGTATAATGTTATTTCCTGGAAAGTTAGTCAAATCAAAGTCACTTCAAATCTGATAAAATAAATTACTTTATTTAAAATAATACACATTTATATTTACTCTTTGTATATAACTGTGTTTAGGGCATTTTATAAATCGTTCATTGTGTTCGACAATTCCTTTTTTTTTTTATTTCATAAATTTTGCTGTACAAATCTCATATACTAAAAGATGTTGTAATGGCTTATGGACCTCTGAAATATTAAATTAACGATATATAAATATGGCCCTAGTTATTGAGAGTAAATCTTATTTGCCTTTGATCAACTTTTAAACTTTTACTTGAGCAAGCCTTAAGCTATATATAAAAGATGAACTTGAACTTTGTGGAATGTTCACACACTAACGATTTTGATTGACCCGTTCTTGATATCCGTGATATGTTCCCTTTGAACAATGAATGTCAATCTATAGTTAAGTTAAAAATAGCTATTATAAAAGAATATTACTATAAATTGGATCCAAAAGAATCTATAAGGTTTATAAATAGTAGTCATAGAGACCTCTTTGAATTGAATGAAATTGTTCAACCGAAACCTATTTTCAAATTCACAAAACATCCAAACAACGGGGCCGTAAAAGATACTTATACGTATGAATACAATTTTACTGCACTGTTAGAGTCAGAATAATAGATAACCGAGACATTTTAATTAAAATTGTAATGAACACCGAGGCGGTGCGTCAGTGAGTGCGATTGCATCTTTTACAGCGATTAATTAGTTTACAAATATTAGGTCCTTAGATATTAAATTGGCGTTTTGTATGGGAGGAACAAAAAGTTAAATATTTTTTAATATAATGTAATTAACTAATCAAGGTATGAACCATTGTTTCTATGCACTTTTGCCTGCCTTTTGGTTTCATTGATCCTTTTACTAAAAAAAACCAGTCGGACGGGAATCAATAAAATCTTTGAAGGCGATTTGGATTGCCCCATCGGAGTAAATTTTTTTCCCTTGCGAGGAGTTATCCAATTTTCGAAATAAATGGTAAACTGTTGGAGCAAGTTCCGGGGAGTACGTTGGATGTCTGAGATATTCTAATAGACGCTCTTCTAATTTGGTAGCCGTCTGTTGTGCAGTGTGTTGTCGTGAAGCAGCAGTGTGGAGCGATTGTTCAGCCTAGGTTGTTTTGTCCACCAAATGCTTACAAGTAATTTTTTTTGGGTTAATATTTGCTTGGGGTAAGATTTGACTGGCTGACCAGGATCCAACCATTGGGATGAGCGCTTCCGATTATTGTAGAGAATCCATTTTTTATCACAGATAATAATTCGATTTAAAATTCATGAGGTTTTTCAAGATTTTTAATCTTCTTAATTTGCTTCACTAACACACATTCTATAGGTAACGGACTTGGGTATCCGATCGTCTTATTCTGAAGGGAAGGACTTATTCTGAAGGTTGACATTTCCAGAACGAAAACGTTGGAACCAAAAACAAACTGTGTTTTCTTTTCGATTCGTTTCCGCAGTACTGGTGCCACGGTGAAACTCGTACTCGTAAATAATGCGGTATTTTAAGTTTTCCATTTGTAAACTGAGTAACGCAAACAGAAGAATAAACAATTCATTATGGCCAACGAAACAAAAATACATGTGTAAATAGCTACAAAATCAGAAGTTGGAATTCCTTACCAAAGAGGAGAAATTTGTGATTATTGTACAACTGCATTACATTGGCCAACGCAAGTAATATTTAAAAACATTAAATTTTTAGGAACCATCATTTTTACCAACCATATTGTTACCCTATTTTTAAAAGGCGAAAGATTAATAAAATATTTAGTTGAAGAATCTGTAGATGAGGAAAATTTCATTTTTTTTAACTAAACCATACTATTTTGTTACAAGTCCTTTGATAAAATCAAAATCTATTATTATATTTTTTTCTTTTGATTTTGGTCATCTACACTCGGATCATGTACGTTCATGGACGTGTGTACATGAACGTACATGATCCAAGTACACTTAGAAAATATAGCCTGCATGACCAGGAAAGGACGATTTATCTAGATTCATACTGCATATTTTATGGTTTGTTTTAACCAATATTATAATTACAAAAATAGAATACTAGTAAATCGATGAAACAGAGTAGGTATTATTGGTAGTAGGTATTCAACAGCATGCTTAGGGAACTTTTGAATTACCTCAAGTGGCTAGTACTTACAATACGCATCAAATGTACGACGGCTTTGAACGATAATGGGAATTTTCGTTTGCCATTTATGTTAATAGTTTTGACATCAGATAAATTTTATAAATCCTAAAGACTGAAAAAAAAAAGATATATTAAATTAAATATTTAAGAAATTTAATTATTACCAACAATTAATTGTTTCTCATTGAATGTTGAGAAATGCTGGTAATAAAATCCCATGACTTTTAACAATACATATTTATATATATAAACACAAAAGAATGAAATCAGCATTTGTTATTTGTGTTAACGTATAATTGCCTACGTAATTCGTGTAAAGCTGCAATAAATCTGCCCGATTTGTTATTTATTTAGCGGTGTTGTAAAATGTTAGCGCATTTAAATAACAAATGATTCATATGACATACGATATGATTTTGGGCTATTTAATTGTACTAGATTATCAATGTTGGCCATCCTTACTTCTGTTCATTTTGGGATTGCGAAATAAATAATCTCAATTCTCTCAAATCTCAGATTAAATGTCTTAAAAATTTTATTAACTGTTGTCAAATATAATACAAAATATTGACTAGTATATTTAATATAAATGATTTTGACGTGACAACGTCTTAAATTAGGTTAAGCTGGGAGTCATTTATGAAAAAGTGTAACGCCCGGTAACGTAACGATGAGTCACACACACATAGAATGCCTTGCGTCTCTCTCCCACTCAAACATGATCGGTCCGCCGAGCAATGTTTTGATTTTCAAATTGATTCTTTAAAATTACAAATATTAAGAAAAAGTGGCAGATATAAGAAAACTTGATTTAAAATGTGTTGAGCAAGAATTTTAACATCTAATTTAAGTAAATGTTTTAATTTTCAACTTCATTATTTACAATTACAAATTTTAATTAATTTCAAATTTATTTAGCAAAAATTTGAACCTTCGATCTGAATAAGTGTTTTGATTTTCAAATTAATTCTTTAAAATTAAAAATATTAAAATATATAAAATCAGAAGTGACGTCAAATAACGTTATCTGTACTTATTATTATTTAATATGTAGGCCAGTACATGTGACCATACTTGGTAGACACAATTGGAAATAGTATTTTTTTATAACTGAAAAAAATATATATATAAAATACTGGTAGCAAACAATAACTTCAATGATCGATATCTCCGCAACTAATTGATGTATCGAAAAAGTCTGTAAATAAATTTTGTAAAAAATAATAACATCAATAATATTATATAAAACTAGCGAACCCAGCCCACTTCGCTGGGCTAACCTAAGGGTAAAGTAAGCTTTACCTGGTGGCGAGTTACATCAATGGGCATAGCATATTCGTTTTCTTCGAGGAAAAATACATGGTCATACCAATTTTTATGACAATCGGTTGAACGGGGCGAAAGTCGATATTTGACAGCGCCGCCTGGTGGCGAGTTACATCAATGGACATAGCATATTCGTTTTCTTCGAGGAAACATACATGGTCATACCAACTTTTATGACAATCGGTTGAACGGGGCGGAAGTCTATATTTGACAGCGCCGCCTGGTGGCGAGTTACATCAATGGGCATACCATATAAACCTTCTCCGTGGAAAAATACATATACATACCAATTTTCATAATCATCGCTCCAATAGTTTCTGAGTTCATCGATTTCATATATAAAAACATCCTTCTTTATATATATAGACTAGGGGTCGCCCGCGACTCCGTCCGCGCGGTTTTTAGGGTTTCCTCAGCGCACGCGAGGAAAGCTCTCAAAAAAGAAATCTTTTCCCGTTTTTGCAGCATTTTTCATTGCTGTTTGACTTTTATAAGTCACAGCGAGATGACATATACCCTATAACCTTCTTCAATAAACGGACTATTCAACACAAAAAGAATTTTTCAATTCGGGCCAGTAGTTCCAGAGATTATTGCGTTCAAACAAACAAACTCTTCAGCTTTATAATATTAGTATAGATTATATTATTGACCACTTTCATATAATCAAATTTACTAATCACTTTTTTCTGTATATAATCATCTTATCTTAAATAATTTCTATTAGTTATTTATATTATTGATTTGTGTTATTATGTTATGCTTATTGACAGATGACAGATGTGAAGTTATTTGTTTTTAATTTTGGATAATGTTTTTTATTAGTTGATACATCGCTGCGCTACCTGGTGGCGAGTTACATCAATGGGCATAGCATATTCGTTTTCTTCGAGGAAAAATACATGGTCATACCAATTTTTATGACAATCGGTTGAACGGGGCTGAAGTCGATATTTGACAGCGCCGCCTGGTGGCGAGTTACATCCGTGGGCATAGCATATTCGTTTTCTTCGAGGAAAAATACATGGTCATACCAATTTTTATGACAATCGGTTGAACGGGGCGGAAGTCGATATTTGACAGCGCCGCCTGGTGGCGAGTTACATCAATGGACATAGCATATTCGTTTTCTTCGAGGAAACATACATGGTCATACCAACTTTTATGACAATCGGTTGAACGGGGCGGAAGTCTATATTTGACAGCGCCGCCTGGTGGCGAGTTACATCAATTTTTTGCGGGTGGGCTTGTAAAGACAACACATGTTTTTATTGCTCTCTATAATTTTAATTAATTTTTAATACAAAATTGCACAAGTAGTTAAATAAATGTAATTAAACACTTTTTATACCTGTTAGCTATTATTCCTTCTAAGAATTTCAAAAGTTAAACAAGTTACGATAAATATATTTATCACAAAAACATCACTACGTCACTTAATTGGCACTAGGAATGGAATCTCTTCAACAAAGTGTATCCGAGTTAAGTGATTTATTCAACAAGAAAATGGCAGAGTTTCAACTAAGCCTCCAAACATCTATACCGGCAACCAGCCCGACATCCAACATAAACGCACAGTTTACAGCGTTTAGAAGCTTTATGTTGTCAGCACTGGAGTCCCTGCAGTCACAAGTCCAGCTTCTAGCGCGGCAACAAGAAGATATGGAGATGAGGAGCAGACGAAAGATGCTGTTGTTGCATGGCGTGGCAGAGAATAAGAACGAGAAAGTGGATACTATCATTTCTAAACTCCTTTCGGATAAACTTGCCGTGGCTGATTTGAATGAGGCTTGTATAAGTCGCTGTCACCGCTTCGGCAGCCCGAGATCCGATAAGCCAAGGTCAATTCTGATTAAGTTTCATGACATATCTGTCAGAAATAAGATTTGGTTCAGCAAGACCAGGCTGAAGGCCAGTGGCATAACACTCTCTGAATTTCTGACAAAGCAACGTCATAGTGTTTTCATGGCAGCTCGACAGCGTCTTGGAGTCACAAACTGTTGGACAAAGGATGGTCGCATTGTAATCGTCAAGCCCGACGGAACACGTCAGCAGATTGTCAGCATGTGTGAACTAAATGTTCTAGTTCCTGAATCTGAAGTTCTGGCGCCGGTGCAAAAACCATCTTCTACATTGAGCTCCTCTGCAAATCGTGGTTCTCAGGTGATCAGGTCGGTAAGACCTAAAAAACTAACCAAGCGGTAATACTTTTTCTTAGAACTTGTAATTAAAATCATGCATTTCAATACATTTGCAACTAATATAAGTTAAATCATTATTTTCTCTTGGTTATTGATGTACATTTCTGTTATTTTGCAGTATTTTAGTAGTTTGGTTAATCGTTTGTTTATTGTCGTTTTTATTTTTCCTTTTTTAGTTTCATGTTACTATAAGAACCTGATTGTAATCACTTTGTTTGGCAGTGAACTTGGAAATTACATATTTACAATCCAATTAATACTATATTGTTTTTTGTTGACTAAGGACTGACGAACGACTTTGACATAACAGTCAGTTGACACTTGACAGATTTGTGGTAAATAATTAAATCATTTGACGTTTGTCGGACGGTCTCTTGGTTATAGACAATATGTACGTTCCATTTCACCATCTGGATTGTTGTATTTATGTGTATTTTAGTGTATTTTAGTGTAACTAGTATTTTACTTAATTTCAACCGTAATCATGTTTAGTAACAGCAAACATTTCTAACAACTAGCTGGGGGATGATAGTTAGCAGTGTGAAAATAATCTTGCTATCTTTTTGTTCTAGTATTGATATATTTACATTAATATAAATATATTTATTACAAAATATTATTATTATTATTAATAATAATTATTATTATAGTAATTTATTTATATATATATATTTATTTTTTATTTTTTTTATTATTATATATTTATTTATTTATTTTGCTATTGAACATTGGTATTTAATTAATTGCGTAGTATGAGTAATTTGAGTATTAATGACTTAGATTGTTCAAACGTAAATGGTGATTTTGATTTTATGTCCCTGTCATCATCTGACGATAGTTTCCACAGTCTTCCTGAGAATTTAAATTCTTTATTAGAAGCCGGTTTATCAGCCTTCCCTAAAAACTTTAATGTTGTTCATATCAATGCTCAGAGCATTCCCGCTCATTTTCCTGATTTTCGTGACTCTTTTGATATCGACAACATTCATGCAGTGCTGGTATCGGAAACCTTTTTCAAACCTTGCCTCCCTTCTTCGTCCTACAGTTTACCTAATTTCAATCTTATTCGCAATGATCGTACAGGAAAGGGCGGAGGCGGCGTAGCTATATACCTAAAGAAGCATATTCCGTTTTCTATATTAAACCTGTCACCGTCACCATATTCCGGGCGCCCAGAACATATATTTATTGAGGTGCTATTCGGTCACTTAAAATTACTACTCGGTGTCTTTTATAGTCCCTCACTACATATTGACTACTTTCAAACTTTCGAAGGGCTACTAGAAGAGTATACTTCTATTGTAGATCATACCATTATCATGGGGGATTTTAACACTTGTCTGCTAAAAAATGATTCCAGAGCAAAACGTCTTCATAACATCGTTAGCAGCTGCAATCTCCATATTCTTCCAACTAAAGCCACTCACTTTTTTCCAAATTGTACTCCATCTCAATTAGATTTAATGATAGTTTCCTCCCCTGATCACGTGAGTAGCTGTGGTCAGTTTTCCGCTGATGCATTTTCCTACCATGACCTTTTATACCTCTCCTACAAAATCCGTCCTCCCAAAGCCAAGCCAACGATAGTTATGAGGCGCAGTTTTAAACATTTTAAAAACAACTCCTTTATCCAAGATTTCAACCTTATAGACTGGGAAGTAGTTTTTGACGCTCCGAATGCTAATGACAAATTAGAAATATTTAACACCTTATTCTTGGTTTATATGACAAACATGCTCCTTTCCGTCCTATTAAGTTAAAGCACCTGCCGGCTCCATGGTTAAGTGAAGAAATTAAAACATTGATGGCGAAGCGCAATGCCTCCAAGTCCAAGTATAAAAGAAAGCCTAGTGACGAAAATCTCTCTAAATATAAACACTTGAGAAATGCGTGTAGTAAAATGTGCAGAGATGCGCAACGAAACTACATCCATGAATCAATAGAAAACTGTGATTACTCTAGGACTTGGAAATTTCTAAACTCTCTCGGAATTGGCAGACAACATACAAACAATTTTCCTAACCTTGACGTAGATGGCCTCAATCAATATTTTACTTCCTTGGATCCCGTTGACACTTTAATCAAGCACAATACAATAAAGCAACTTAGTTCTTCAACCCATTTTAATTTTCCTTCCTTTCATTTTGAGCCAGTTACAACTGCAGATGTCAAAAAACATACCTTGGCTGTTAGATCTGGTGCTTCTGGCTGTGATGGCATCAATCGTAAAATGTTACTTCTTCTCCTTGATGAGCTGGCGCCTATCATCTGTCACATATTTAATTGTTCCCTCTCTTCTAACATATTTCCCTGTTCGTGGAAAAACGCGGAGGTCATTCCTATTCCTAAAATAAAAAATCCTACATCTTTCTCTCACTATCGACCTATCTCTATTCTCCCCTTTCTTTCAAAGGTTCTGGAGCGTATTGTTCATGGTCAACTTCAAGCCTTTCTTTCAAAAAACAATATTCTCAGCAAATACCAATCGGGTTTCCGAACTGGTCACAGTACTGTCACTACTCTTGTTAGTGTCTGTGATGACATTAGGTTTAACATGGATAACAAGCTTGTAAGTGTCATTGCTCTTCTTGATTTCAGCAACGCTTTCAACACCGTTGACTTCGATCTGCTATTGAGTGTTCTTAAATCGATTAACATTTCTTCTGATGCTATTATTTGGTTTGGTGGCTACCTCCGCGGGCGTCAGCAGCGTGTAAAAAATGACAACGTCTTTTCCTCGTATTGCCCAATCACCGCTGGCGTTCCGCAGGGTGGTGTCCTGTCTCCACTTCTCTTTGCTATCTACATTAACACTGTGACATACCTTCTTTCATCTTCTCATCACCTTTACGCTGACGACCTCCAAGTTTACACAGCCGCTTCCCCTCACAATTTAAATATTGCTATCAAAAATTTAAATCGAGACTTAGATAGGATTAACACTTGGAGTGAATCCTATGGATTGCGTGTTAATCCAAAAAAATCTCAGGTTGCTTTATTGGGTGGTCGTAACCAGCTGGATAAACTCTTACTTAATGAACTACCTTCCATACGACTTGGCACAACGATCCTTGAGATAGGCCAGTCTGTTAAAAATCTTGGTCTTATAGTAGACAAATCTTTATCTTGGGCCCCACAAATAGCTGAGATTAGCCGGAAAGTTTTTGCAACTATCGGTGGCCTTAGACGCTGGCAAAATTTTCTTCCAATTAAAACTAAAATTTCCTTAGCACATTCTCTCCTCCTACCTCTCTTAGACTATGCTGACTCTGCTTATCCTGATCTTTCTGAGGAACAACTCAACAAGCTTGAGCGCCTCCAAAACTTGTGTATTAGGTTTATCTTTGGACTTAGAAAATTTGATCATGTTTCCGAATTTAGGGCTCGTTTAAAGTGGCTTCCTATAAGATTTAGGAGGTACATACATATGCTCACTCTTCTTTACTCAATTCTTTATAATCCTCATACTCCCTCTTACTTAAAGCAACGTTTTTCCTTTCTCGGTTCTCACAATAAACGGCAAAACCTGAGGTCTAGCAAGGACAACCGTTTGCATAATCCTTCTAGGCTCACAGGTTATTTTGGTAATTCATTTACCTGCAAATCGGTGGTATTGTGGAACGATCTCCCTGCTGAAATTCGACATTCTAAATCAATTTTAATTTTTAAAAGTCGCTTGTATAGTCATTACCTATCAATTGCTAATATTTAATCTTATGTATATAACATATTTATTTATTTGCTATGTATGTATATGTATGAGTATATATGTAAGTATATATATGTATGTATATATGTATATATAAATATATTATATGTATTTGTATATATAGTATATGTATTTATGTGAATGTTATGTGTTCATGTATTGTCTCTATCTACATAATACTAATTGTATTATTGTAATCATTTAGCTTATTTCATTTTTTTTTTTTAATGCTTTATCCCGTATTCTTAGTTTCTACTCCTTTCCCCGAAAGGTTGTCTGTAAGAAATTGCTTTAGCAATAAGACCGCCTTTGCACCATTTTGTTGTTTATTTTGTTTTTATTTCACCTATTTTTGTATTTTGTGTGCAATAAAGTTTTTATCTATCTATCTATCTATCAATGGGCATACCATATAAACCTTCTCCGTCGAAAAATACATATACATACCAATTTTTATAATCATCGCTCCAATAGTTTCTGAGTTCATCGATTTCATATATACAAACATCCTTCTTTATATATATAGATATAAATAATATATAAAATGATTTTACGTGACAACGTCTTCATCGTCCTATCCTCAACAAAATCACTCAAATTATTAAAATATTGTGCAATTTAATAATATTCATATCAATAAATATTCTACCGAGAAAAAGACGTGGTCACGTAAATCTTCGCCCGTAAAACCGACTTTACAGGCAACCATATTTTTTCTCTACTTATTGCACTTCACCTTATCACTTGCCGACCAGTCAGTGTAATAAAAAAAACTTTATTTTATTATCTTATTATATTATAAAGAATAAAGATATATAGAGTTAGTAGTATTGTGATACTATTTGTCTTCAATTAATTATT
This sequence comes from Napeogenes inachia, assembly GCA_959347355.1. Taxonomy (NCBI): domain Eukaryota; kingdom Metazoa; phylum Arthropoda; class Insecta; order Lepidoptera; family Nymphalidae; genus Napeogenes; species Napeogenes inachia. The sequence continues at coordinate 19,480,244 of OY365801.1, read as the reverse complement.
ACTTATTTTGTCTGTGAATCATATAACACACACGGTTATCAGCAATAAAAGATTAGACAAAAGTATAATGTGGCATGATAAAGTTATTAATTAAGTATATTTATATCGCAATAATCAAAGTATATAAAATGTCAAACGTTATTACATATTGCATAGATTACGCATCAAGTTTATTGAAATTGGCAACTTTAGTTATAACCTTCTGAGCGAACGCAGTATTGATATTGAATTACCTTAATTAATAAATAATAAAAACCTTCCGGGAAAGCATAAATATTGATTGTTATTAAAGTGAAGAGTTTGCAAAAGTAAATGGAAGCTTCGAGTGTTATTATAAGTGGTATTGGAGCGGATCAAGCATTTTGTTGATATTACGTAAATCTAGTGCCAATTTAATATAAGAGACGGTTTGAATAAGACTTGGAATATTATGAAAGTTACTTTTATTACAAATATAAACAACAATCTACAACCTGTAATAAAAGTCGCTACAGGCAGTTATATTAATAAAAAGGACAGTGCTTGTCCCCCGGGATATGCAAAAACATAGTAATAATTCTGCTGACTCCTAATGCTGAACGCTTCTAATCTGAGCTGAAGAACTATAATCCTGTCATGTTAGATTAAAAGCTTAGTGACAAAACAACAAACTAGACTAAGCTTAGGTACACTTAATTCGCAGTGTTGCAAACTAAAAATTTAAATAGAAAAAAGGTAAATATGCTCTTATAGTTGTTAATTAAAATATAAAACGTTCATTATTATTATTATTTTGCTTGTAACATTTCTGTAACGAGTAATGCTTTATAATAGTTTCAAAAGTGGCTATAAAATGTTAAACATCGAATAAAATCAACATAGTATAAGAGTATCAAAAAGTAAGCTTACTTTATTATCATTTAAAATATTTTTATGCTATCGTTTTAATATTTCTGGCAACATGAAAAAAAAACTTTTATTGTTACTATGAAAATTTCCGTAATACCTTTAAATAAATATACATTTTTATGAATTGGAAATATTGCAATTCATACCGCTCTTTATTATATTTTGGGTAAAAAAAAAGATGGACTCATTTCTGAGCATAAAATTGGATATGCTAGATGTACTGACTACCCGCATCAAATTGCCAATGGATTTCGTGACCGATCATATTACCCAGGTACATCTGGTGTAACAATCCACGGATATATTATGGCCCACATCACTGTAGTAATATAGAACCATTCAACGACTACGTTGCCGAATCTTTGCGTCCGGCATTAAAAGTCAGCAGAGGTGATGCTATTTTTCTGCATATCTCTGGAGACAGGTGAACCTGTGTTCTTTTCATTTCTTTTTTTTTAGACCTGTGTCCTTTTCAATAATATTATTGCATGTAATTTTTTTCTTACAGCTTTGTCTGGCTTTTAGATTGATAGAAAGTTGGTTCAATGCGTATGTAATATTATCTATATTCAATATTATAAATGTATTTTATAGATAGGGATTGAAGTCTATTATATTTTGAATTGATTATCTTACAAGTCTTAGCCAATTCCTACTCTTATATTAAATTGCAACTTGATTTACGTACTATCAACAAAATGCTTGATCCGCTCCAATACCACTTATAATAACACTCGAAGCTTCCATTTAGTTTTGCAAACTCTTCACTTTAATAACAATCAATATTTATGCTTTCCCGGAAGGTTTTTATTATTTATTAATTAGGGTAATTCAATATCAATACTGCGTTCGCTCAGAGGGTTATAACTAAAGTTGCCAATTTCAATAAACTAGATGAATAATCTATGCAATATATAATAACAGTTGACATTTTATATACTTTGGTTATTGCGATACATAGTTAATAACTATATCATGCCACATTATACCACATAATTGTTTTCTTTGTTCTTTGGTATGTCATATTTTATTTATTCTTTTATTGTTTTAATACCTGTGTGTGATATATGATTCATAGACAAAATTAGTAATAAATAATTGAAGACAAATAGTATCAAACTACTACTAACTCTATATATCTTTCTTCTTTAGTAACGAAATAAGATAATATAATAAAGGTATTTTTATTAAACTGACTGGTCGGCAAGTGATGAGGTGATGTGCAATAAGTAGAGATAAAAATCATTTATATTAAATATCCTAGTCAATATTTTGCATGAATATTTGACAACAATTAATAAAATTTTTATGACATTTGATCTGAGATTTGAGAGAATTGAGATATTTTTTTTCGCAATTCCAAAATGGACAGAAGTGAGAATGGCCAATATTGACAATCTAGTACAATCACATAGCTCAGGTTATTTGATTGTACTAGTCATACCGTATGCCATATGAATCATTTGCATATTTAAATGCGCTAACGTTTTACAACACCGCTAAATAAATAACAAATCGGGCAGATTTATTGCAGCTTCACACGAATTATGTAGGCAATTATACGTTAACACAAATAACAAATGATGATTTCATTCTTTTGTGTTTTTATTTTCAAAATGTATTGTTAAAAGTAATGGGATTTTTATTGATAGAGCTTACAACATTCTTGGAAAATCACTAATTCTTGTTACCATCTTTATATTTATTATAATTATAATATTTATTATAATAATATTCAGTATGAAGTGCAATGGCCAAAATTAAAAGAATAATAATTAATCCTCAAAGGATATCGCAGATGATTTTAATTCCACCATACGACTAGTAACCAAAACCGCATAATTCAATTTAGAAAGAGTCATATTTTTTAAACGCTGACGTTGCATTCTACAAGGGCGACATGACTCCAGACATCTTGGATTGAATCACTTTTCGAACCTATCAATATATATGCTAATTAGGTTCACGTTTAGTTAACTTTAATTGTATTTAATGTTTAATGCATTTGCTTAAATACATTCTTAATTTATTTTGCATACTTTGGCTTTTATAATTATTGTTGAACCAGAAAGATACTTTGTGGTAGGTACGTTTTCTGCTTATGTTGATGAATTTATAATTTTATACTAACTTTAGATGTAAGTATAACTTTATTAGCATATTTATAGATAATAAAAATACTATTATAGTCTTTAGTTTAAAAAAAAAAGACATTGAGTAGAAGTTTGCAATTCATAACAAATAAAATGGATTTTATATTCTTTTATAGTCAATCAAACTTCTAACATTGTAATATTGGGAGTTTTATCCCCGAACACAGACTCCGTTTTTAAGCTACGGGGGAAAATAGAGAACTAAAATAAAAAATCAAAAAATATATTTGGATAGTCTCAAAATTTAAAAAACAATAATTATTTTTTATCAAAAGGCATGATTATTTCAATATCATTGTTTACAAAATATATTTTTAAGAATAACTTTTATTAATAATACTCGTATTTGAAAAAGATCCAATCTTCTAGGCTCTCTGCTCCACAGCTAAGCACCGACTACCTTATCCAATTCTGTAACTTGTCTTTTAAATGCTGTAGTGTTGACAACTTAAACATATTTATAGTTGGCAAACACTGAACTAAACTACTTTAAATAAACGATTGACATGAAATCACAGGATGATATAGTGGAACTTTGTACAAGTAAAAATTGTGTTCTTAATCGTAATTCAAAATGCAGTTCCATCAAGAATTTCCAACATATTCTATAAATGATTGAAATCACAGTTGTATAAATTTATGTTGCTAACAGTAATTACTTGTTCAATGAGCCAATCATATATTTGTAAACTAATTAATCGACATACAAGATGCAATCGCGTTCACTGACGCGCCGCCTCGGTTCATTATCATTTTAATTAAATATCTCGGTTATCTATTATGCTGTCTCTAACAGAGCAGTAATATTGTATTCATACGCATAAGTAAGTATCGTTACGGCTCGATTGTTTTGATGTTTTCTGAATTTGAAAATCGGTTTCGGTTGAATTACATTTATTTCAAAGTGGTTTCTATGAGCACTCTTTATAATCTTCATGAAGTTGATACCAATTACAACTAATATTCTATTACACTGTTCCGGATTATATTAACATAGATGTGGATTGTAATCCGGAACAGTGTAATAGACAATCAAATCAAATCTAACACCATCGTCCCGATAAAGACGATCACATATAGAATTCTCAATTCACCGTGACGGACAGCGATACGGTAGCTCAGTTGGTAAAGCGAGGGACGGTTTCCTATTAGTCGCGGGTTCGAATCCCTGCCCGTATCGGTTTATTTTTCATTCCATTTGATGTGGATTGTAATCCTTTGTTGAAACTTAGAAAAGCATTGGTAAAATAAGAGTTTGGGAACACATCTCGGATATCGAGAATAGGTAAATCAAAATAGGGAGTGCATGAAAATTTCACAAATAAATTCAATAATTGTAAAAGATTTCATAAGCCACAAATCTTTTTTAAGCACCACCGTTATATAGGAGCCATTATTTACGATTCTATAAAATAAAAAAATCCTTACTATATTAAAAGAGGTGGTTTGGGTCTATTTAATAAGTGGGATTCTCTCATGAACAATTTGAATCCCATTGTTTGTACCCTGAATCCTATGGCCGGAATCTTAAAATCATTGGAAGCAGAGATAAAAGACGTACTAATTTACAACTACATATGTCTCATATTTCCATGAACATAATATTTTTTTCCCAATATTACAACATCGGATTATTTAAATAAATGTTATTTTCTGTTTCAAACTAACGCGTTTAGTCCATTCTTGCCCAAGTCAACGTTTAAATATTGATTAGAGGCAAATAAGACTTACTCACAATATTTTACACATTTTAACATATTAATTTAACATTGTAACGGGCCATAAGCAATTACCCCATCTTTTACCTTTTGAGATTTGTTCAAATAGTTAAATGTTATAACATAGAAGAATTAAGTTGAAAACCTTATTATTTATAATCAACCAAATCCTCGTTTCCTAAACTTTCACTTCGAATAACACTTGCTTTAAACTAGGAACTTTACACACTCACCCTTTAGTTAATTGAAAGACTTCACTTCAGTGACATACAAAATTAATAAGGAATCTTATGGCGTTACATTACATGAAAATAATTATTTTGTATATTGAACAAAAAGTCTCATAGGTGTAGATTTAAAAATCTTTTTGGTTTAAAAACCCTGAAACATTGTCTTAATCATTTCTAATAAACAAAACTTGTAAACCGGATGAGAATCAAATAGGAAATTGAATTAGAAACAATCAATCACATTTTTGCTCTTTAGACACAATTTAACTTTAAATACTTTTACCGCCTCGTTGGTCGAATGGTTGGCGTAGACTTAGTTTTCTTTTAGTTTTTGTTTGGCCTAGTTTTTTAAACGTTACATTGACTTTGTCTTTAATTATAACACTTGAGTATTTATCATCCATTTACGGTTACATATATTTAATAATCATTTAAGAAATATGGGTGCCTTCAAAACAGAGCGCTTATTGTCTTTTCAAAAGTACTGCTCTCGTATACATTGCAAATCCAAACTTGTTATCAGCATAACAGTTTCGGGGATATCGAACATATCATTGATATATAGAAGGATCAACAGTGGGGATAGCATGCAGCCTTATGGAGTTATTCCTTTACGGGCGTAGGGTTCGAGTAAAATCTCTCGGGAAACACATAGGAGCTTCGCTTCGAAAGAACCGCATTGTGCCATAGAGATTTGAAGGTTTTTGGATTATCTGTTTCCTAGGTAATATACCACAGTATATTTAGACATCATACACAACTTTCACATTTTATCTTACTCCACGACAGCCGTATTGTCGTATGAATGTGAGATATATATATAAAAGAAATACGGTTATTGAATAAACAAGATACCAATAAATCATTGAAGAGATAGGAAAAGTAAAAATGAAACGTATGAGTAATTGTTACTTACTACTTTTACTTATTATTTCTAATTATCTTAAGTAAAAACCAGCAAGCAAACTGATAAGCAATATAGGAAGTGACTAATTAAAACGTCAGGCTAAGAATTAACTTGTAAATGAGCTTCTTTATTATGAATGAAAATGAAAACACCAATATCCTGACCTCCATGATTGACAATTCATTATCAGCACTCTGATACAAAAGCTGATTACAACAAGATTGTAATTAAAAGTGCGATGAGCGCTCGGAGATGACTGTCTTTTTATTTGCTTTCTGTAAAATTTTAACAATAATATTTGATACCTATACTAATTATAAAAAATACAAAGATTTTAAAAACAAATGTTAATATAAATATTATTATAAACGTGAATAGCGTAAAAAAAATTCAAACAAAAAATTTGTGCATTTTATTAATTTTATTATATCACAATAATGGTGTGTAAATTAAATATAAACGAACTCAGTTATTATTAAATTTCATTAGTCTGTGATAGTACATGACTAATTGCATTGTTTAATCTGGATTTAGGCCACCATTAGAGCCGACCATCTCTATTATATAAGAACCTGTATTAACGTGTGAAGATATAGCGACGCATACGGTGTGATTTTAGTTTAAACAGTAATTGAATAGCTTGTTTCCAAGGCGATGAGAATAGCTTAATCCACTATTTACACTATTTACGCAGGTGGAGTGCTAGGAGACGATCTGCTCAATATCGTGAACTCCCAAATACAATTAAAGTAAGAAAAATATTTCTAAGCCTTTTCTCCGACTCTCCGCAGTAAAACATACAATAATGCTGTAGTCTTACCAAGACAAAGCCACGAGTATTAATAACAGTTCGCCAAAAGCGAATTGAAGGAAATATTATATATACAAGTTAATTAATCAGAGAGTAGACACAACAACAAAATAAAATGAAATGAAATTATATAAAATATACAATTACAATATATTATATACTCCATGCGGAAAGAGTTGCAAGAAGTGGTTAAAAATATTACAAAAATTAAAACAAACTTACATAAAAATATTTTAGTAGCATTATAAAGGCTTTAACGCCAAAAAAAGTGAATTCATATCGCTGCAAACTCTTTATATTCATCAATCTTATCGTTCCAATTGAAAGACAATTATTTTCTTATTATATCACATATATATGTGTGTATTTTTAATACATATTTAAATTCTAAAGACCGATTTAATTTCTTCGTAATGTTCACTTCGTGGTCTATCTGATTTTATTGTTGTTTTTAACGCATTAATGATGTTTGTTCATAACCTGATAAAAAATAATTGTTGATTTTATTTTACGTTTTATACATTTTAGTAAAATACATATCCATGTAATCATCTGGTTCGTTAATCCTACTAAAACTCAATGTACACTAAACTATGTACAAGTAAACCGAATAAAAATAACTGTCACCACAATCATAATGTATCGTCCTTTGTCAATAAATTATTCCCACAATGACCCACTATATAAATACTAAACGTGCAATATGTGTAAATCATAGGTCATCTCTTGTATATAGGATATATATATATATATATATATATCCTATATACATCTCTTGTATATAGGATATATATATATATATATATATATATATATATATATATATATATCCTATATACAAGAGAGATATCCGTTGTGTTTTAAAACATATAGATGTGAGAGAATGATTGTTTTTTTTATCACTTGCCTGAAAAATAATAACATATCTGGTGAGTAATTAATTCGGTACTTTCAAAATCATTCAAATATTATCCGTATATCCGTTTCTGTTATTGTCGTATAATTAATTGTTCAAATTTATATTATTTATTTGTGGTTTTACTGTATTTTTTATTTATGCCTACATAAATTATTCAGTTTTGTAAAATGTTTGCTTTACTATAACATGACTGAACATCTTTAAAATATGTTATCTCTACATAGAGATAATATATTTTACAGAGATATTAAGTATATACATAATAGTATATACTTAATATCTCTGTATATCTGTCTCTTTTCTCTGTTGGTAACGTCACTATTAACGAACTAAATGTAGCATTTCCTTGGAACAAGAAATAACTTGATACTGATCTCAAAAGAAGATGGGAAATTATATATTTTATCTGGCTAATATATAACCCAGAAAAAATAAAGAATTTCCTATCCTAATCTGACCTAACGGATATTGTGTGAAAGATAACTGATTAAGGTCATTCAGTCGAGTTAAAAAAAATGCTTAACTTATTGTTTGGTTGAATACCTACAATACTTCTTACTATAGATACATAATATTTTATCCATACATTCAACTATTACATGATGTTATAATATATCTACCCATAGTCGGAGCTACCAGAAATTTAAAAAAATACATTTGTATTTTGAATCTGTCATTCTTTTGTAAATATTTTTTTTTCTAGTTTACATATTTATATCCTAATTCCTATCATAATTGTAAGTCCTTAAATAAATCTATTAAACTGGCAATGAATAATGTTCCAATGGAATGACGGTGTGTTTCTATTAATAATAACGTGAGGCCAGGCAACATTTAAAGGAATGCATTATAGCCAATTGAGATCAGTTTGAAGGGCTTCATATACTTTTAAAGTTATTATAGAACAAAAAGGTTTTGTAAGACACATTTCCAATCCTTCGCTATATATATACAGTACATGTATTTGAAAGACCTATTCTAATTCAGAGCCGTATAAAGGTTTTGTGAGTTTATATAGATTTTACCCTTTTTCGATAAATAGTGTTTTGATCTACAAAAAGTTGTTATAAGACCGACCGATCCTTTTAGAGATCAACATGTTTAAATATATAATCCAAACAAACTATTACTTTATAATAACAGTAAACATGTTTATAAGGGAATTAAGTTTGGTGGCAGCGAAGGGTGCAAGAAAACTCAATTTAATTATTAGAGTTATAATAAAGAGTTACAATAAAAGAAATTACAATTAATTATTACTAAAGAAGTGATTCTAAGTCAGCGATTGACCCAGGAATGAATGTTTTTTGTCCTCGATTCCCATCGATGCATCACGATGGTGAGAACGCAAGCCGTGTGGTGTCGTCTTCAGGATACACGAGGCGTCGTGTCAGCATTAATCGTGTGAAACCAAGTTGGTTCTTGCTATATGAATATTTCGTGGCTATGCTTGCGTAACAAGGGTTAAGGAAATAAAATAAATAATAAATTAAAGCAAACCAAATGTTGGCAGCCACAGAGCATTATTCGATGTACATCAAAAAGGTTTTAATATTTCCAATAGCTCTTGTGGCTATACAATTATTTCTGCGTTCTGAAATCTATTATTGGAAATCCGATTTTGTCTCAAACTACAGATCAGTAAAAAATATTTTTGTAAAAATATATTATATATAAGACTTGGTTGTTAATTTTGTTTGTTTCCTGCTATTTTTGAGTGAGATGTAAGTGTTAAGTAGTCTACTTTCGTCTCTTGTGCTTAAAATTGTTATATTTTTAATTTTTAACCCTTTATATTAAATATAGTTTAAGTCTCACAAGAAAAGCTGATTTATTTTTACTCTATAATATTTATATATTTACTCTAACACAATATCGAAATGTACTGTCAAATAAAATAACGTCCGTTAATTTAAAATTTAATTTAAAAACGTTTAGTTCTTTAACCATTGTATTTTATTCTGATTCATTAAAATAATGTTCTATAACGTTTAGCGTTACTTAATAAACAACTCAATGCTTTGTGAGCTTACTTTTCCACTTTTTTATTCAGCATTTGTACGTAACTATTTGTACGTGATGAATAAAAAAGTTAATCATATGTTATGGATCAATTAAGAAGAAAAATATTAAAAATTAAACATTATTGCTAAAATCGACATAATCAATACGTTAAGATACTTTTTTGATATCTTATTAGGTTATATACTAGTAATAAAAATCTTATACATTTACAATTAACCGAAAAAAAATAAAACTAATCAACAAAGACCAGCTTAATTAAAATTTCAAGACGAAGATGTTTCTTATGACATGACTCCACTTCTTTATTTTTGTATATTTTATGTAGAATCGAGGAAATGAAGGATGAATACTTGGTAGATATCGTTGGCTATATCTTAATTTAAGGTCTCACAGGTCAAAGGTTTAACAATGATCCGTCTCACATAAAGTCGCGGTTCGGACTCTCCTTTAACTCTAAAAACCTTATATCACTACTTGAGTTTCACCTAATTCATATTGAAACTTATGTTTTTATACTTAAATATAAGATCTTGGACAGTAAAAATTATTCCGTTCACGACCTCTTGTATTTTAAATTTGTTTGTTATACTATTTTAACTTTGAAAAAATTTGCTCAACTAAGTCCGCCTCTGTACAAAATTTCCCAATTTCTAATCTTTTGATTTGAAATACCCTTAACCAAATTTGAAATATCCTAAAAAAAAGTGAAACTAACAAAGATATATAAAATGAGCTAACAAATATTCTATAAATGTATATATTATTAGTACATAGTAGAAGTTTATACAATATAACACAACTTAATAATAATTATTTTCTTCTGTAGGTGTATCTATTAAATGATATAATCAACAAAATTGAAGTATTTGTTGCAATTGTACTTTTTAACAACAATACTTATTGCACTCGGTTCCCTTGTATTCTCTATTGTTAAGGGCCGAGAAAAAATTCTACGAAACCAATCTCAGTTATATTTTCTATACTTTTTAGTTTTAGTCGTAGCAATTTCGACATAACGTCTTACTGTACTCAACCATGTCTAAAATGTAATAAAAGCCTGCATCGTTATTCTACACATAAACTATAAAAAGTACTGTAATCTGTACATGTTTTAATATGTTGTTGGTCCTAACACAACAACCGCCCCGTTGGTCGAATGGTAAGCGCAGATGCCTAACGTATAGCGGTGCAATGGGGCTTAGGTTCGATTCCCTACACGGACAGACATATATATGATGGGCCTAGTGTCCGTATTTCTGGGTTTGGTCGTTTATTAAATAAATTCTCAGTATTAATAATGTGTATTTCTATGTATTTTTACCATTGTCTTACACCCTTAACATAAGCAAATAATTTGCTATTTGCTCATTTTGGGATTAGATCAATTTGTGTAATTTGTCCCAAAATTATTATTGTCCCGCAAAAATGGGTATTTATTTGATTTTTATTTAATTGATTTTAAAATAACATTATTGATATCACCGGGACTAAATGACGAGCTAATCGCGACTATACAAAGCAATCAGTCGTAGTCGCAGTGACAGGCGCTAATGGCATTTAATATTATACAAATACTAAATTCACAAAGAACAATAGTTACTTAATAAAATACACAGACTATTGGTTGCTTTTGATTTTATTATTTCCGCGTCCTGGAACTAATTCTAATGTTTTTTCTATTTCCTCTTTTAAAAAAATATTTACTAACGAAAACTGATACTAGAGTTCTCAGGTTCCTTTCTAATTATTGATTTTTTTGTATTCCATTTTAAATTCAATAAAATGTTACATAATATAACTTACACATGATAAACAACTGACCCATCTTCTGATTTTTTTTTATTTTATTTTACATTTTTTTTTGTTACAGTTGACATGTCAAAAAAATTCGGATAGAAATTAATTACACTTAAAGGGATTTCGTACTACATTTAATATTTCATATTAATGTACATTTAATAATTAACTTAAAAATAACTTTCGCCGATGTCGGAACAAATCACATCTTATATTAAATTGTAAATTGATCTAACTCTACCAATTAATTGTTCCACTTTCCCGGCGCTGCACTGACTCGAGGAACGATTTAAATTCCCCTCACTATTTTCTGTTCATATTTCCAAGTTCTTATAATTTCCATATAATTGAGTTTCAAACTTTGTAAAGTTCACGAGTTTGTTCCCTTATCAAGATCGTTCATTCGTCTTAGAAATTCATTTAAATTTTGTTGTATTCTTACACATTTAAAGTTCTGTGTGATAAAAATGTGCTTAGTTTTTATATGTTTTGTGATTTTTATTTTATGTCGATGGTAACTACATAACGATTATATATCTGAAAACGTCTATAAACGTATAGCCATGTTAAGCTTATTTTAATGTATTTAAATATAGAATGAAAAATACATCGATACGGGCTTTCGCGGATTCGATCCCGCGACCTCTGGGAAATCGTCCCGTCGGACCGGATGTCGGTATATTTATAGAAATTTAAATAAGCTTAACATGGCTATACATATTTATAGATATCTTCAAACATTTTTTTCGGTAGTGGCATCATTTCAATGTTTATCTATATTGCCAAGTTAGAAACATTGGTTAGAATTTTCAAAAGAATCTTCATAGATTTCTTTATCGTCCCGATAAAGACGATCACTTATGGAATGCTTATTTCACCGAGACAGCGACACGGTAACTCAATTGGTAGAGCGACCGGACGGTTTTCTAGATGTCGGTCCGTATCCCTGCCCGTATCGGTTTATTTTTCGTGCTATATTTATATAAATAAGGATTATATATTATACCTAATCGGTTATTTTCTATTTCGTATTTTAATTAAAGTATTTTGTATACACACATTTGATAAATGTAATCATATAGCACAACAACCACTATAAATATTCATACTTTATTATATTTTTTTATAATCAATATAATTTTATTTCTACAATCCTTGAAGTCTCATCTTCACATATACACATATACATAATGATATACATTTCGTATACATATGTATAACAAACAGCAAAACGTAACACATAATCGATTCGAAAGTGACAGTCTTATTTTTTTTTAATTGTCAATCAGTCAAATGGATGTCAACCTAAAGTATTATGATAACACATCACCATTTTTTCAGATCCCAAAATACACTATGATTACTTTAGTGAGGAAAACGTACTCGGTGATACAATTATCTTTAAGAAGGTTTTGTTTACGGTTTTATAGGGAATATTTAACCAGGAATAAAACAATCTTCCCTTAGTAAAAAGGCTCTCTAGAAATATTTTTTCTAGTAGCTCTACTCGTCTTACCTCGTCAACATCTAATATATCTTCGTTTTACTCATATCATTCAATAATAATACATAACAATATCACAGTTATAATAAGTACATAGTTATACATCCATAAAATAAAAATAATTCAAGGAATTACTTAAATAATATAAAATTCAAAATATGAAAGCATATGTATTCAAACTATCAAAATTGTTTCATTTACTTATAATTCCCGCCCTATACTTGCGTATGTGTGCGTAGTGTAGCTTTGTGTATGTAATGATGCGATCTGTTATCGATCAGTTTTGGAAATGCGTCTTTAAAGAGAATAACTAACTCGGGATAGTATCATGTTGCCTTTGAAAATAGGCCTTATAGTAATATGGATAGAATATTATATACCTAAAGTAACATGAATTTAATTTAAGAAACTTTAAACAACTAGAACTCAACTAAATGTCACACAATATTCTTCAGAAATATATATTATTTTATTTTATTAAGGTTCAAATGAAGACATTCCGAACTCCTTTTGAAATAGGTATCTGTTCCTGTATCCTCTGTTCTATAGTAATTGGTAATGTTTTGTGTTGTTGTCACATTTCTTCGACGCTAGATAAAGTACGTATTAAGTGATATCGAAATAAGTCTTCGGAGAGAGGAGACATGTGTACATTAAATATACAATTTAAGAGCAGACACAACACATTCTGAATAAGATCAGTCATAGTTTAGCAACGTAAATATTTTGCAATAACTTAATTTATTTTTTTAAATACATATAAAATTACACTAAAACATAATAAACATTTGTACGATAATACCAAAAAGAGCGAAACGGATATATAATATTGATAAGGTATGTTATATGTGAAAAGCGGAAAGCGGGTTATTTCCCTTATTTCCTAAGGAAAATTGTCTCTACGATACCATCTTTCCTTTCTTGAGCGTGCCTTATACTGCCAATGTAATCTTGTTAATAATATATTTAAAAAATCAAATTACTACTAAATCATGTCCATTTTAAGTTTGTTTTAACTACAGTGGTGTGTGAAACTGCCTAATCAGGTATTATCTATCGAACAGATTTTGCAAGTGAATTATTATTGTTATAACATATTATTGTCATCTCTACAATTTTTTGGAAGAAATATTTAATAAAAGAACACAAAAGTAAAAAAAAATATGAACACACACATATGAGCAAACAAAAACTAACCATGTTAATTATTATATTGAATCCCCATATTAAACCGCCACCAATAGCAGGAGAGCCCACGATGCTAAATAGAAATTTACTTTATGGAGATCTCTAAGGTTGCCAAGCTTAGAAGATAAAAAGGAAAACAAATCTTACATATAAACTTTTTATCGGTGGGGGAAGCGTCTACAGATTTTTAAAAATGTGAAATAAAACTGTTATATGGACATACTCAAACGCTTCAGATAATTATAGCTTCTATGCTCTATATATTTTTATTTTTAGTGCGTAAGGGTTGAAAATGAAAAAAAAACATTTAATCGAGCGTGTCATGTTTTCTAAGTGGATGTTAAGTGTGCCTAAAAGAAGCTATTGAATGAGTCAATAATATAACGATTTATATTAATAATATGATCTTGATTTTTATTAAATCATACAATTTAATTAATTGAAAAGGTCAGGCACTAAAAAAATGATACAATAAATAACTGTTTTATGTGCTATTCTTCTGAACTATGTATTAAAAAAATTAAAATAGATGCATTCGAGTATCATCGTATAATATCGAAAAGTTATATGAAAATGATACTGATGATACAATGGTTAAAAACATTAAACGAAATTTTAAAAACCCTAAAAAGGTCCTAAATATTTTTCCATTTAATAAATCCCCTTAATTTAAAGAGGAAAACCTCTAAGTTAGCACAGTGGCCGGAACCAGAGTGGGGACGGAGTGAGAGCTTAATAAATAGTGAAAGAATGAGAGAGGAATACAAACAAGAAGAAGATAATGTAAGCATAGCGCAACTGTGTACATCAAACTTTATCGACGAATTTTTGCTATTTTATGGAAATCATCAGATTATGTATTTGTTGTTATCCTTAAATAATTTCATTCAAAATAAAAAAATTACCACGCTTGAGACTGTCAAAATGACGTTTTTTTTATAAGTTTGGAGCCTTCCCCGTTTTTTGGCTTCGCTATTAAATTCTCAGATTAGAATATATTTAAATTTAATGACTAAGGATTGACTTACTAACGAATAGTTATATTATATATAAATGTTTATATAATTTATTATAGATAAATGTTTTGTTTTCAACAACCGGTCTGCATTTCTACCCTCTCTTATAATGTAATGTTAAATAGAATTAGTTCCGCAAATTTTGTGAAAAAGATCATCGTCAATGTACGTACAACCGTGTCCCGACGCAACGACTTCAAGAAGTACATAATAATATTTATTCTTTTTAGACGTGTTTTTGTATCGGGGGTTTATGAAATTTATTTATTATTATTTTTTTTCATTTAAAGGAAACGACAAAAGATTCGTTAGGAATCTTTTTTTTGCACATTATCACCAGTTTCCACGTTAGTGTTTTAGAAAAACTATATACAATTATAATTCAAACTAGTGACAAAAAAAAAATATCGCGACTACGAATTTTATTTAGGTATATAATATATATATATATATATATATATATATATTTTAATATCACAGGACAAATTACACACATTGATCTAACCCCTAAGTAAGAGAATTATTTGCTTGTATTAAGGATGTTAGAAAACTATACAAATACATGGAAATACACATTATAAATACTTTGAATATATTTAATAAACGACCAAACCCAGACATCTATGCTCAACTCCTACATGCCTGTCCCTGTCGGGAATCGAACCCGAGCCTCATTGCGTTGTTATACATTAGACGTCTGCGCTAACCACTCGACCAACGAGGAGGTAAATTTAAAGTAAGGGAACTAAAAAAGTAACATAACATTATTATTATTGACAACCTGGTGCTATAACTTTTGCATTGAAAATCATCATTATGTAATAGCAGTATGTCTATTATGTCTATTAGTAATAGTAGTCTAGTGTCTGTAGTGTATATCCATTATGTAATAGTAGTCTAGTGTCTGTAGTGTATGTCCATTATGTAATAGTAGTCTATAAAACTGAACGTAGCCATTATGAACGTCAAAATACAAAAGTAAAATTTTGGAAATCATGTTTATATTTGAACTAAACCAACATATATTCGTTTAAGCAAATTTAAAATGATACATAAAAGTTTGAAATACATCACTTTGCTATTTAATATGAAAACGACGTAAATGGACAGTTTATTTAAATTTGTATATTTAGCGAAATATTCAAGACTTTATGAGATTGTGTTATGAAATTTTACTTTTTTTTAGGTAAAATAAAATTATCAATTTTTAATGTTGTATACTAGCACTTTGCTTTGTAGCTACTCTGGTTTCATCGGGATTTCATCTTTTGACAACTAAATATTTAATGTAGAGTTAAATGAGTCAAAATCCCGCTATTGTTACGTTACAAACATATTATAATATACAAATATATCAATGATCCCATATTTATCTTAACGTTGCAATTCCTTTAATTCCCCTTACAAATAACCCTTTCCCCTTTTTCCTTTGAAAAACAAATAATACAGCCAGTTATTAATATGTAAGCGACATAAAATACGTATGCTTACAATTTTGTTTATTTAATGAATAATTACTAGAGATAGATATCTTGCGATACTTTATTAAGTTTAATGTAATTCATGTTGTCCGATCACTCTTGTTAATATAACACAGAATTATATATCAGAAGTTAAAGACTTAATTGACTTAGGAAATACGAACTGTTTTGTAATAATATATATAATAGAAAATAATAAATAAAATACATAGAGAAAGTTATAGAAAAAATTGTCTGGGTTAAATTTTACATACAGACCTCATTTATTCTGAATTCAGCATCTAATTATTCCTTTGTTCAATTTGGTCTGTCTTCATTTCTTTGACGCTAGATTAAGTTTATTAAGGGATACTGAAATGACCCATCGGAGATAAATGTCTCCTGAGACATTTAACTCCGATGTACATAAAATGGATTATTTTGAGAACAACGTTCTTAATCAGATTAGAGATATTGTGGCAACGCAAAACATTTATAAAATAACTTAGTGCGTAATTTTTCGGTACAGATAATAACTGTTAAACCACAGTCTTAAACTATCAAGTAATTTTCTTTCTCAAAAACAAAACTCTTGCTTTTTTTTAACCAAACTTATACCGCCAATGTGATTCTTGTTTCCATATATTTAAAATAATTTCTTATAACCACATAAAATTTTTAAATTATCGAGTTAATTACTCTCCCTAGTATTCAATCGATTTGAATTAATGATGTAATCATATAATTATAATTTCTATTATTTCTATAAATATTCTAACTATTCTATAATCACTCAGATAGGTACTTACGATGTATTGAACTTACGTAATCCTATTAGACATAAAGACCTAATAGGATAAATCCTCCGGTGACGCTGTAATAGCCAACAGGGCTAACAGTATAGACAAACAAAAAACAAAAAAAAAAAAAATAGGATGAATAAGAAGAAAAAGGAAGATAAATCTTTATTGCCGTCAGTAATTTTATTAGGGAAAGTTTTATCAAGTTTCGATAACTTTACAGGATGAATAGATACATAAATATATATTTGATTACACTCAAATTTTTGTTTTAATAGATAAGAATTTCTTATTTTTATAAGCAATAATTAAACAAAATAAAAATAATAAAACATTGTGCTTAAAGTTGACCAAAATATAACCTTATATATTATGTTTATAGATACATGTCTGACATCACAACAGTTCATTCTTTAATTTGACAGTGACGGAAATGGAAGGTTTATTTAAATCTGTATGTCTGGGAAGTACTCAAGACGTTGGGAACATATGATATGATATGATATGATACGTATCTTTATTTTCAGGTGAAAATAATTTTACATTTAAATGCTGTTACTTGCAAGTTGCACTCTTTCCTTGACATTCCTCTTATCATGACGATTTCTTCTTTCGAGAATTAATATTTCTTTATTCGTCAAAAATTATTTTTGTTGTTATCTCATAAACCTAATGTTGTAAATAAAAATATCAGTTAGGCACCTTATCTTCTAAATATAACCAGAAATTTTAATTATAAAAACGTTGATAATTGAGTCGCATAATTGGACTTAATTAACCTAAAATCTTTTCATCATACTACTTTGTAACATTAAAACTTCCTTGATGATACTAAAATCTATTAATTGTCTTATTTTAATTTCCTATAAATATATATTGTATTTAGTATGGCTTCAAAAGCAAAAATAGTCTCTTTTTCTCTGTTCAGTTTCTTACTAACTACTCAGAGAGAACAAATACTAAATAAGCCTGTTGAAACTATGGATTCATAAAAAAATTATATAATTTTTATCCTATATTCTTATCATGTTATTTTATATTTACTGAAGCCGAAACATGGAACACTACCGAAAGGGCTTTCGAATTTCACAAAATAATTTGGGGAAAACAAATTAGTGAGACAGACAAATTAGTAAGAACGTACCAAGACATAAGATCTTCTGAATAATTATGTCATGATCTAAGATCATTCTCCTTTTTAATTTTGTCAGGTCCTCCCTACTTCTCACTATTAAAAGAAGTTACTAACTAACGAGACTCCGGGGGTGTACATTTATTGTAGTCATTATATATCGTAACATCATATGATAATAAGCTTTGCGATAATTCTGCTGTCGCTATTGTTAATTTAAGTTTTATAAAATACACTTATTTAGAATCCATTCATTAAAATTTTCTTGTTTTTTTTTTAAACTTAATCAATTGTAATTTTTTTTTAATATAAAAATGCGAGAAAATAGTAGGTACAATTAGCCTTTTCTAGATATTAAAAAGGAGATATAGTTGGTATATAAGAAACTTATAGAATATGCTAATGTCTATAAAAGTATGTTTCCAACATATTGAACTTTGTAACCTGGGTTCTTCAGTTCTGTTGCAAGGTATTTTAAAATGTACTAAAATAATGTTCTATATGAGTATAGTTTCTAAAATATGAAAAATAAAACTGACTTTTTTTTATTCGAACCTGCTTCCTTCCTTTCTTCCTCTGGAATACGGTACAGTCGCTCTACTAAGCTAGTTAAGATTTATTAAAACTATCTTGTCTCGCTCACAGTCCGCCTAAGCCTAGTTTACCTCTGTATAATATTAATAGATATGTTAGTGTTTATGAAAGTCAGTTGTTATTTTGGGATATTTATATTTTGGTTAATGCTTTTTGGCAATCGACAATACAATTAGGGATCACATTTAATTGTGTTCTCTCAGTCAAAATGGATTCAATACTTTAAATGGCACTAGTGGTTGCCCAATTATTTCCACTATCTGATTTCTATCAATTGAAATCGAGTTTTTTCTCGTTCTCTACGAATCAGATATTGGATTGTTGAACTGACTGAGAGATTGTTGTTCCCAATAGGAAACGAATATATTGAATTTTGCATTGAACTATTAAAAAAAAATCTAATATGTTGCATTTACTTAATATGTTTTATTAAGTCTATGACGAGAAACGTAGTAATGTTTCTCGTCATGAGAACTTTAAAATAGTATTTAAGGAACTATTACTAATGACTGACTGACTGACTGACTATGTGGTCATGTAAGTTATCTCTCTGCTCCCCTGGCCATCTCGCGACTCCGATTTTAAGGTAGGCATACATATTTAGATTTACTGTATTTATAACTTTATTTGATTTATGTTTTTCCTTTAAATTTATGAATTTTCTGCAGTCAGACTACACTAAATTAAATTAATATACTATTAATTTTTGTCGTCTATTAATTGACGTCTATTTGTGGTGTTGTTTTGTAATTACAGTCCAAACAATTCGAGTTTTTCATGAATTTGAGAGAACTTTCTCTTACTCTGGTAAGGAATAGCATAGGTATATCTAGACAAGGGTAATAATTTATAATCATAACATACACACAAATAAAAAAACAGACTCAACATTTGAAGAAAAAAAAGGTTTTGATCTCTGTGTCATATATAGACTTCAGTTGTAGAGATTAGTATTTTTTTTTACATTTTGTGTACAGATTTGGCTTTGTTACTGACACACTAGCACTTTTACAGCAAAAAACTTGAAGACTCTGCCAGCGTCAATGTTTCCATACGATTACAATGCCGGTGTCTTCAAAGCTAGAGTGAATAGGTTATTATTGAGTTCATGCAGCTTACCACTTACCATTTACCATAAAGTGGAATGTTGTCATGCATTAACTTAAACCTAAGAATCTTAAAACTTAAAAAGAAGAATTTCATTTTGTCTAGTTTTTACAATGTAAATGGACATTGCTTCTACAGCACAGCATAAAAGAAAGAGATGGAATTTATTATAGATAATTAAAAGAATAAACTATAAAAATATATATTTTTGAATAAAAATCAGTCACCACCGATAGATATTCCTGCTTTTTCTCCTGATATTTCTGATATTGTCAAAAACCTTACTATTTGTCTATTCTTATAAGGTGGTGGTTTTGTCTCTCCGATTCATAATGAAAATGTTTGTATTTTGACGCAGTCCGCAATGTAATGTAAAAATGCGCCGATGAGGCTGTTGCATGACGATTTATATTGGCGAGTCTATTACCTAACTACTTTTTAAAATAGTGTGTGTGAGCCGTGAGGTATGAAGGATGTAACGAAAGGATTTAGATATTGCACATTACTTGTGACTGGTATAGACTATGGGAAATTTTTGGTTTATAAACACGAATGTAGCAACTACAAGTTAAGGTAATAAAATAATTAATTTGTTGTTCAATTACTGGGAGTAAAGTCTCACTAGTTTAATTAATGAACTATTCTACCACTTATTTAGATTTGTTTGCCCCCAACAGTTTCATTCACAAAAATAAATTTTGATTGTGTTGATGAGTTTATTTTTGAAGTGAAAACTTCTTTAGGCGCGTTGAGCGTTTTGGTAGAGGGTAAAATCCTCGGTTCGCGTCACCGACATGCTAATGATAATAGTTATGGAGAGCCAGACTAGCGCATGCGCAGTAGCCTGTGTACACGTATACACTAATATTTGATATTTGATAATATTTTTTCGTGGATTTTAAAATTGGAAAATTTAAAAATTTTATAATAATTTTAGATTTTATGAAATATGTTCATTTATTGTAAAATTCCATTTTACGAAGTTATTGTTTGTTTGTATAATTTGTTAGATATAAAATACGTGCTTTGTTATTTTTTTGCCAAATAATTATTTATGAATATATATAATTTAATTTCACTATTAGAAAAAATATTGTAACATAATTAAAATCTCTAAATTTCTATTTTTTATACTTGTTTAGATCCTTAATCCCACGAGAAAAAAACTTGAAGATGTCTTCAGACGGAGGCAAAAGAAAAAGACAAGAAGGTGATGAAGAATCAGAAGGAACGAATTTTTGCATATAGTTTTAATTACTCTCAATAGTTCCGTTTTCACTTCTATCGGCAGTCCCACGACTGCTATTTTTTTTTATAAATTTATTTGATCTTAAATAAGTAAAAGTTGTTAGGTTTGGTTATTTAGTTGCGATAGAGTTGATTCCAGTTTATAAAGCAGTCAGCGAGATATACAGAATGATTACAAAACCAACAAGCGATATTAAAAATTATATATTTATAATCATAGGACTTCAAACCATACGTCTAGCAAATATACAAGCTCAATCTGTACAAACTCAATCCATCATCTCTCATACGGAATTGTTAGGGAACAAGCGAATAGCAATTTAGTAGATTTAACGAGGCGGCGCCGAACTCACCCTAAAAGGAATATCTTACTATTTGGAACTACTTTCAAAATCATTACTTTAGATATTATACCATAGTAATGGAGTCACGTTTTGGTTTAACTGTCAATTACTTCTATACTCCATCATGTTCGTATGAAATGATATCGACAAAATTTGGTGGAACAAGAAGACATGCATACATTAAATATAAATAATATGTGAACAATTCTCAACAAACAATACAAACAATTAAGTAATAACCATTTTAAACTCCCTCCAAATACGTTTATATTTCTCCTAATACAGTTGTAAATACTCAACCGCACCAAAATGATAAAATATACTTATAATTTTATTTAGATATAAGACGCCGATAGGGGACAGAAGCGGATACGTAATATTGATAAAGTGTGTGAGTTATGTATTAAAAATACCAAACCGGATAGTTTTCTTTTTCCTAGAGACAAATTGCCTTCAAGATAATCTGTCCCTACAACAGAACCTCTATTGCAAACGCCATTCATTCTTTGGACATGTTTTTAAAGTCATCAGATAATTTTCCTTATATTATTTTATTGTAACAGTTATAAAATATTCTTTTTTTACTTATAAAACTGAACTTATAATAAAATTGTAAATTGTATAATACAATTGTAATTGTATAGTAAGCTCTACGCTGAACATTCATAATGTATTCACAAATTTGTTATAATGAAATTTATTTTTTAATGTTGTCATTTTATTACGAATAAAATTTATTTAATTATTACAATGAATGAGGGCTTGACTATACAACATAAAAAAAGAAGTATTCAAAAAGACCGATATGAAACAAGATACGGTGAGATTACCTTCAGTTAATAAAAGATCTTGCCTAAATTAAAAAAAAAACTGTTGTCTGCGGTATTCTTGTTACAGATAAGCTACGTTTTAGGGCTAGCACATATTTTATTGTATTACGTTTCACGTTTATGTTGACGAAGGTCCTAAGAAAAGAATTGCAGACAAAAGGCAATAAATTGTTATAGTGTTGACAGAAATTTTTATAAGGTAAATTAGTATACCAAATGTCAATGTGTTTGTTTTTTTTTATAAACTAATTTTAAATCGTGTCGCGTCGTTAATCGCTGTAGGAATACAACATATTTAAAAGATAATAATAAAATAGACGCCGAGTCTGACCTCGTTTAGTTACTTTAGCACTTTATTATCATCACACTTTATGGAAGCTATACGTAATAGATAGAGCGAAGGAGAGGTCAGTGTTTATCATATAAAAAAATAATTGAAAGGATGGAATTGAATAATTGTTACAAGTAAATAATATGATATAATATTTGAAAAGCACATAACGGATATTACTTCTCAATATCAATCTTCAGTCGATGTCGCCCCAAATCTTATTGTACACATTGAATTGCAAATTTATTTAACTCCACTAATTATTCTTCTGCCTCGACTCCGCTCTACTAACTTTATGAACAATTTGAATTTCTTTACCCGCACTATTTACGGTTAATACTTAAAAATTTATATTATTTTTATAATTTTATTTTGTTTGTTATTTAATTTATATAGGTCAAGCCACATGTACCAGTAATTTAATTACATGTAGAATATGTTTTTAATTTATACAGGACTAGTTGTCGCCAGCAACTTCGTCTGCTCCCTCTCCATCAAACTCAATCATAAACCGCCTACCATCAGTAAATATAAAAATGTATACAAATCCTTACTTGTTAGTTTTTATTGAATTGAAAATACAGAAGGTGAAAAATAATTATTTAAAAAAAATGTAATGTAGAGTTTTTACCTTATTGTTATTTTGTTATACGTATCAAATGTCTAGAAGGCAAGTCCTCCAGACCTCTTATTACAACCAAAAAATAATAACAGACTGATCCCTATCATTTGTATATCAATATATATATCATAATAGATGTACTGTTGTATAAACTAGCTGAAGATATATCATAATTATTAACATCAGTACGATACAAAAATCCAAGTTTTGTGATAACTGTAATTAATTTAAGGGAAAATTTGTATTTGAAGCAGTGCTGTTACCGACATAACTTCGGCCTACGAATTTCAGACTGAGATTTTTATTTTAAATTAAAGACACCCTACTTTGGCCAAGGAGAATGTAATTGTAATCAAATAAACTTAAATGATTCAAAAGTACTTTATTCTAAAATTGTTATTTTAGATCTACCTGTATCCGTAGGTAAATAATCAAATAAAGTCATATAAAAAAATATATAAAAAGGACATTTTATTTTATTGCAATATATTAGTATCTAGAATTCGTTTTTTTTATACCTGTATAACCATTTAAAATATAATATACATATCGTTACAATATTATTATTTAAAGTGATCCTAAAACAGAACACATTTAATAACGATAATGACTTAAAAGTTTTCTTTACATTCATTTTAAAATGTATATCTTTTATTTTATGTTATCTACAAATTTATTATAAGAAGTCAAATCCTAATTACTCAAGATAATATTGGAAACAGATTACGTTTAAATGTTTTTTTTATTAAGGACCTTATGCAATTAATTATATTAAGGTTCAACTTAAAACCAAAAATAATAGTAGAACATTATTCATTGAACAAATTCAGTCATGAGGTTAGATTGTAAAGTACCAGTTAAGTAGTCTGTAAGTTTTTTATACTAATAATTATATTATTGTAACTATTCTATTGTAACTATTCTATTGTAACTATTCTATTGTATTTACTTTGAAGTAAAGAGACAGAAATTATACTGGTGTAATGCACTATTCCAGAGAAATATTCCAAATAGTTGATGTTAATTATTATATTTTTTTCATTAATTAACTAGCAAATTAAATACTTCGGGTAGCAAAACAGTATAATTATTATATAGTACAGTGCAGCACATGGCAATATGCCAACGAAATATTAGACAGCATATAACATACCAATAGAGTGTTACCGAGACTCTTCCCCGCAAGGAAAATTGGTTTCGAGATACTATCTACACCTACGAGCAATTGTTTTTTACCGTTTCATTTCATCAACATTTTCAACTTTGTACCGTTATTAATTAAATCTATTTTTTTAATTTAAATTAAAAAGTCTCTAAAAAGGATAAAAATAATATTATTATGTACTTATAGAAGTCGTTGCGTCGGAGGACTGTTGTACGTACATTGACGTTGTACATACATTACAAAGTTTTCAGAGCTAATGAATGAGGGTTTGACTAACTGGTAAGGGCCTTGGTAACTTTTATGATTATATTTTATCAACAAAGAAACATTAATGTTTTCGATCAAAAGAAACATCGGATTTACATTTTATTTATTTGGTCCAATTATCTATTAAGTCATGTACTCAGACATCAGACACTAAAATCATTATTATTTTCTCCACCTAGAGGCGTCTAACTCAAAGTAACAACATATATCAAAGAGATTTAAATCGGAGTAAGAGTGGAGATGCATTCTCATCACGTGCAGAGTGTGAGGGAGAGGGATGATGGTAAGGTATTGTAGAAATCAGGAAACATACCACTTATTTATAACCCTGAATATATAATTATTTTACTGTATTATGTTGAAAAATACAAAGGGCGATTGTATCCCATTTTATAATACATTGTAATTTTTGTGGTAGTTGTTCTGATCTTGTTGAACATACCCAGATTTACCAAATAACATGTATTTGATTGTGTTTCATATTTTTTTTTAGTTACTTGAAAATGAGTTTGACAAACATTTTGTTATTTACACAAGCTATGTTAAAAAATGTAACGCTGTAACTGGTTACAAAAAAAAAAACAGATCCTAAAACACACAAATAATATATACATCACTAAAAAACTCAAAAATAGGCAACAGTTTTTACATTTACATTTACAATTATTCAATCTCAACTAATTAGTAGTACTTTTCTACTAATTATAAATAGTACTAGAGTGTCTTCACATTCAGAATGATACATGTGTGAGCGGAGTACCACTTTTGTAATCAAGGTAATATTAGGGGGCAGGTGTGTTCGTCGACACACTTCGAATATATATAACAGAAACACTGACATTGATTTATACAAACATTGGTGCTTGCTACTGGTGTTACTGGATATTCCGTGCAGTCAAAATATTCGGGCAACTTTTAAGTTATATTAGTTGGTTTAAACAATAAATGTTCCTAGTTTTTATTTGAAATGTCTAGCTTATTAAAATAAAAAATGTTGTCAAATAACAATAACACATTATTTTATCTGATTACACAGAAATCTTACACAAATTTAAACCTTTAAATTTTGAGAAATGGAAAGAATATTTTAATGAGACATCAAAAATTAAGGGGATTTGGTATAAAACATTACAGCCAGAGCATATTCGAATACCTTGGTTTTCCGATTTAGACAATAATAGACATTTTGTAAAACTTATGTTAATGTTAAGATCTGGGCATATACCATCAAACAATTTTTTTCGTTTTTAATGAAAAAATCAGATTCTCCTAACTGCAGTTTGTGTGGTGTTGAAGAGAATGTAAATCATGTGTTGATGGAATGTATCCAAAATCAAATTAAAAGAAAGTCACTATCGAGGCAATTGCAACTTAATCCATACGACGTTGGTACCGCGGAAACAATTTTGTCATATCCAAAATCAGAAACAGCGAGATTATTTTGCAAATTGGCGTCTTGTCTCCACAGCGATTGTTTAATAGATTAAGAGTTTTACATGTATGATGGTCACAACGGGGTTGGCATATCCTAACAAGGAAAAAACAAAACCCCAAATTTAAAATAAAGATAAAAAAAATAAATAAATAAAATGTTGTAATTTGTAGATTTGAGTTGCCTATTATTAAGCTGTCACTGGTCATACTATATCACTTATTTATTTTACCAAACTTTTTCTTCTCAGGATACTCGACATCACTGTCTAGGAATCTAATTAAAAATTGCAGATATTACAGAATTGCAAACTTGAACATGTTATGTTTGTTTTGTAGATGAGATCACGAGGAACGAGACGCCTTGTGTGAGAGAGAGAGAGAGAGGACCCAAACATTGTATACTGTGAACATACGTGATACAGCCGGAAGTTCTATAATAAATGAAAAAACATTATTATCAGTATAAAGCATTGTAATTTTAATAATATAACCGTCTAAATAGATTTTGAAGTTGCAACAATTAATTGATGAAATAAAAATAAATTATAATACATACTTTTTATCTGTCTTGTCTGTTGACTACAACAAATAATTGTTCTTGTATAATGAAAATTTTTGTCACGCAGTTTCTGTGCTTTTATATGAAGGTATAGAGACGGAAGGTAAGGTAAGTTACGGAATCATTAGTAAAAAAAATATAATAGAAGAAGATTTTAGTTAATGTGCGAACATTTTATGCTAATAATAGCCTCTATGACACCATCCTCCCTTCCCTATATAGACTGGGAGCAGACTTATCACCCGTTATCAATATTATAGAACGATTACAATATTATTTGCAATGGTTAATGTCATTTATATAAGTTTTATTATAAACGTCTTCTCGTAAATAAGATTGCTGCAAAGTAATCGTAACATCGAATTACATTTTAAATAAATAAATGAAAACATAAATTCATAAATGAATTAGATTCGTTAGAAATAGTTTTATTTATACCTTCTAAATGAAAATAAACATAAAAGTTAACAACTATGTAAATCCCTGTGTAGGTGTTGTTGAAGAAATTGGGACCTGTAGGGCTATTCCGTATCTTTTTTGACAGTTAAAATGAAAAGCACTATCAGTAAGTGCGGACATAATGGTTGTCAAACAACTAATTTCCTATAGTAACAAACTATGTAACTATAGTAACAAACTGCCATGACGTCACAGCTGATGGTCATTAGAAAAGTCAAAAGTTAGCGAATAGCCCTGCTGACCATCGTTTGGTTCTTAAAACACTTACTGATTTTCTTTTTAATACATTAACATCGTAATGTTGTTTCCCTAAAGCTACTTATTTAATTTTAGAATTGTCTTAGTTAAAATGAAGTCCATGACAATATATTCCCGGAGTCTTCATCCAAACCGGTTAATTCGTTACTGAGATTAGAGTACACAAACATACACATTAGATTTACAGACATACAAACATACAGACGAACAGACGAAATGAAAAAAATTGTTTTGGTTTCTCTAGCTTTTATATTTTTTTAATATTTTCCATGTACAAACAGCGATCAGTTACAGTTTTTTTTATATGTATAAATTAAATTTCTTGAACTTTTTAAATATGTATTTTTTTTTATTTTTACTTTTTGATAGAATGAAGAATGTGCTGGAAAGGTAAAAACTAAATGTTACTCAGGGTGACGCTCAATTTCTATGTAGAAAGATTATTTATATAGCCATTTTTTTTCGTGTTGCGTGCACAAGTAAAAGAGAAACAGATTTAAAAACAAAAATTTTAAAAATGTCAAAAATAGATTCTGTTAGTTATCCCTTTACATCAT
This sequence comes from Napeogenes inachia, assembly GCA_959347355.1. Lineage (NCBI taxonomy): Eukaryota > Metazoa > Arthropoda > Insecta > Lepidoptera > Nymphalidae > Napeogenes > Napeogenes inachia. The sequence goes on along the minus strand of OY365801.1, from coordinate 19,451,921 downwards.
GTCCGTATATATTTTTTAATATTTTTAATGTACAGAGACTACTCCTCTACAGATTTATTACATGTACCAGCTGTGCCTGCGACTTCGTACGCGTAAATTTGGATTTCGATAAAATGTACTCTTTGTACATGCCAATGAATGTACAAACTATTCAACCGCCCTGTTGATCGAGTGGTTAGCGCAGACGCCTAACGACAGCGACGTAATGGGGCTCGGGTTTGATTCCCGACGGGGACAGGTATGTATGTGACGAGCATAGATGTCTGTATTCCTGGGTTTAGTCGTTTAATAAATATATTTTCAGTATTTATAATGTGTATTTCTATGTATTGGTATCGTTGTCTATCACCCTTAACACAAGCAAATAATTTGCTTACTTTGGGGTTAGATCAATATGTGTAATTTTTCCAGTGTTATTATTATTAACCTTCAGAGTTTCATCGAACTCAATCAAGTAGTTTTTGCATATCTATAGGAGTATGTTTAATCACTGGTAAGTAGCAATGGTACGAAAATAAGAGATTATGAACTTCTTTATTTGTTAACTTGAAGTGAAGCCCAAGACAACATATTCCTGAAAACTGCATCCAAATCGTATAATCCGTTTCTGAAATTAGCGTGCACAAACCTACAGACATATACAGACATACAGACGAACAGACAAAATGAAAAAAAAATGTTTTGGGTTCTCTTCTTTATATAAAGGCCCCATTATGATTTTTTTTATATTTTCTATGTACAGACAGCAAACAGTTACAGTTTTATTGTATGTATATAAATAAACTTCTTGAACAATTTAAATACATATATATATATATATATATATATATATATATATATATATATATTAGGAGAGTGAAATGTGTGCAATTAAAGTAAAAAATTAAATGTTATTCAGAGTGATGGTCAATTTTTATGTATAAATGTTATTTAATTTGGCTATATATTTTTACGTGTTGCGTGCACAACTAAAAGACAAACAAAAAAACAATTAAAATGTTAGTTATCCCTTCACATCCTGGCTATTTATTTTGTAATACTTTCAATGTACAGAGACTACTCCTATACAGTATATTACATGTATAGAAGAAGATTTTCTTGGTACCTATTATGTGATTGGTTAAGCCGTTTATGAGATTAGTGTGCAGAAACATATAGACATACAGACAAGCAAACAAGATGAAAAACCATTGTTTTAGGTTCTCTTGCTCTTATAAAAGCCGGGTAGGGTGTTTTTTTTTAATGTTCCATATACAGAAATCGATCAGTGACAATTTTATTATATTTAATTAATTAAGAATTTAAAATTAAGCTTGATTTCACGAAAATAGAACACAAGTATCTTTATTAAGATTCTGGAACATGAAGACATGTTAGAGAAACCTAATAGAAAGTTAACATCTCCACTACGAACATAATGAATACTCTGGTAAGATAAGTGTTCTTTGTTGTTTTGTAATTTCGTCTCAGATGATATTGTTTGGCCTATGTAGGAGTAATTTGAAGATATTATATTTATAAAAACAGTACACTAAATTAACTGTTACTCACTAAGTATTTATGCAAGTTAATAACTACGTACAGCTAATTCTAATAACAATATATATATATAACATTATATATTTCATTCTTATTAATAAAAGACATTTGAAAGACAATGAGTATTTGAAATAGAGAATATTATTTACTTAAAACACAACCATTTTACTTACATAAACCATTGCATTTAAAAAACAAACAAATTATCTATTGCAGCCACTATAAATAATGGGGTTTGGAACTACGTTACTATGTTACAACTTATGTTATAGAAGGCAACATTTTGCTACGAAGAAGCAAATAACTCGCTTTCGCTGTCTTCCCATATAACTTACTTTCCTCATCAATAATACATATCCTATAGATATGTTTATTGTCCTCTTAGTTCCTAATATTGATGTTATATCATTACTATTATCTTTTATGGTAAAACGTTTTTTAATTGTCTTATAAGGTTGAACAAGACTTGATGTTATTATCAAAATAATATTCCGAATATTACCTATATCTGTTTTTGTTTTCTGTATATATAAGTTATATTTAATGTAACATGTCTCCTGATTCTGGCGACATCACTCAATACGAACATGATTGACGAAATAATCAGGAGTAATGATTTTAAAGGAAGCAGGTACCTACGAGTTAAGAATTCCTTTTCTTTGTGTAAGTTTGTTGCCGCCTCGTTAAATCTACTGAATTGCTTGTCGCTTGTGGTTCTATTCAAGGTGTACAATTGTTATAACTTTCTATTTTATGTAAAACTATGCTGAATTGTTAGCATTCCCAAAATTCCAACTAAGTAACTATTACAATTCGGTCATTTTATAGTTATTTGCAGTATTTCCGTTGCTCAAACAACTGTTTGGCGGATAACACTAGCAAAGTTGTCTAATTATTTATAGTGTCTTGAATTCTTTAATTTAATTTGAAAACAAATCTCACAATCAATGAAGAGAAAAACGAAGCTTCTTCAAAGTAGTTTTTCGTCATCATCAAACGTCAATCACCAATTCAACAATTCCGAAGTTTATCATATATCATAAAGTAAAAATGAATTAATATCTGGTAAATGCACATGAAATTAAAATTATATCTAATATAGACTTCTATTAAACAATCTTGATCTACGAAACAAACAAAAAAGGTATAAATGATTCAAACATTCTAATTATAGACAGAAAACAGTAGGAGAAATAATTAAAATTGTTTATAAAGTGAGTGAAGCGCAGTCTAGGAAGTGGAACAATTAGTGGACTTAGATGATTTTGCAATTCAATAGAGAAAGAGTTCGGCTCCGAGTTCCAACGTCTGGAGATATTAATGAAAAAAATACGTTATATTTCGTCTTTTAAATAATTGATATCTTAGTGCATACTAAGAAAAATATTATTTTATGACTTACCATTACTATGTTAAGTAGCTTTTATAACATGAATAACTTAAAAAAACCTTAATTTTCATTAAAAAGTTTAATTAAAATGTTATGTTAACCCGATGATGAAACCTAATAGTTTTTCGAGACATTGAGTGTATTTTAATTCATTTTTAATTACTATGTATATTATTTCAGGCTTGCTCTTTTAGAAGTCGATGTAGCAATAATGCTTATTAAAAAAAACAAATTACGAAAAGGCTTATACTTTTTAATCTGAGAATAACTCAGGATTATATTATAACAAGCCACGCAATCCTTAGCAATTTTTTTATTGAAATAAAACTATTTTTACGGATTTAACACGCGTATATTGAATTAAATTTTAAATTTACATTTTAAATCTAACCCGACGTTTCGAATGCTTTGCAGCAGTCGTGTTCACGGAAAGACGAGATGGAGGTGTCTGTCAGTAAGTCAGCTAATTAGTCATCTACATCCAACGGTTTCTAAGCTTTCGGGCGTACAGTTCAGGATTCACACAAAACGCACAAATGTAACGTTGTTCTTTAGCGAGGATTTTAGGTTTATCAAATCTAAATTCCAAGAATGGTTCGTGACGCTATTGAAATTAAAAAACATCCTAATTTTAATAGGGAAGATGGTTGGGGATTATCTAACACCTGGGACCCACTTTAGAAAAATATAAAATCCCATGTCTGTGACCGCACTGTAAGACCTCAAGATTCTGTTAGTGCGTTTTTAAAATTATTAAACCATTATTAAAAGGTCTTAAAATTAACAACATTTCAAGAAAGTTGTTTGATAGGTTTTAATTATTAATGATCATCTTTAAGTTAGTGATGTTATTGATAGCTTAGCATGGATTTAAAGTTTCCCTGATATTAAGATTTTTTTAATAAAAGAAAAACAACTGTCTTTTAATTGTTTTTTCTTTTAATTTCTTTTTAAAACAGAAACGAATCTAATTCGTTGTTTCTCTCTTATGTCAATATTTTGTAAAGATATGTTTATAAACTTATTGCTTCGCAATACCACTTTTTATGTTTACACTTTTATGTGACTTTTATATTGATTGAATTTATTTTATGATTCCACTTAGTAAGTACCTTCTGTTTTATTATCAATATTTAAATATAATTTTATAAAATTATATTTAAGAATCAATGACTTTTGTTGCGCACAACATCAAGTTCAATAGCATCTAAAGCATCATCAAAACAAACATGTTATTTATTTCTATTTCTCTATTTTTTCTCATATATGCCTATACATATATATTGATAATTGTAATCTAAAAATAAATATGGGAGTAGAGTGCAATTCTTGTAGTCAAGGTAACATTAGAGAGCAGGTGTTCTCGTCGACAGATTGAATTTATAACAGCAACACTGACATTGATTTACAACGAACATTGAAGCTGTTGTAACCAAATATTCCGTATAGTACATATAGTGTACTATACGGAAGTACATAGTACATAGTACAACACATTAGTACACTTTATGTTTTATGGTAGATATTGTTTTTAATCCCGAAAAAAATCAGGTAAAAATAAATCTTTAAATACAAATAATTAAAAAAAATACATTTAAGAGATTAATAAAACAGATTAAACATTAATTACGACGGTCACAACCGGAGGATCCAAAATGATACAAATTCTTGACTTAATATTTAATAAGTATAACTAATTTACAAACTACGAGTTACTTGCTCAAAGTTGAAGACTAGACTGATTTAAATAAATGAAATTATAATTAAAAGAATTACAGAATAATAAGTGTGACAAACAAAGGGTCGGATATCATGGCGTTCCGCTCTTGGATTCCTGTGAAGAATGCTTGATATATTGCACCATCGTCTAATCAGCGTTACCACGATGCATGGGAAAATAATAAATGTCTATTTAGCAATCCCACGATATATGGGAATATAACACATTATAAAACAGATAAACAAAAATAAAACAGATTAAACAAAAAATTAATAAAACTTTAGACTTCATATATTTTAATATTTGATTTCGACTACACGATTACAATAAAAAAATATTAGACATATTCTTATTATATTTGATATTTTTTATATACACGGTTATTTGTAATTAATGGGACACTTCTAGCAGGCAGAATCTTTACATCACCAGTCACCTATAAAAGTAAAAAATAATGAACCGCTCCCTTGCAATCTTTTTCATCTTAAGACAATTCTAAGTACTGGTTATCGCTGTACCTTTTCTATTTTTTTTTATTTTCCGGACAATAAACGAATTACCAAATCTGAGGTCGACTTAATTAAAATCTCCATCCATCCGTGTTTATTTAACATTATTAGCGAATGTAAAGCGTCACGATGAGAACTGCTTACGATTACAATTTGTTTTTTATTTATATATATTTAAGTTAGTATATTAACACCGCAGTTAAAGTGTGTAGAATTTTCAATAGTTCTTTTTAACTCAGTTACCTACAAGTACAGATTGAACACCTCGGGCAGATACAAGTGCAGTGATCCAAGTTTATCTTACATTTACTAAAATAAATCTATAGAAGACATAATTGGCTTTATAATGTTTATATTAGATTGTTAATATAAAAACAGTCACTTTATGTGTATCATTAAAATATGAACACATATATCAAATCACTTGCATTTTAAAGATGCTCACCTTCTCTAACCCTGAGGCAAAAAGTTACAAAACTCTTTCATATTTTTCTTTACTTAAAAAATAAGCATTAGTGCTAACGCGACTTGTAAAATATTAAGTCTGAATTAATATACACAGTAATTAAAAGTGAATTAAAATACACTCAGGGAGGTAATGTTACGCGCAACTAAGAAGTTTTACTACGAAAAAATCACAACTTTTACAATTTTCCACCTCAATAAACAATTACATATTTAAACTTTATTATTATTAGAATCAAATGACAATTATGTCTTCGTGATTTTTATGTTGTTGTTTTAATGTATTAATGCATTTTGCACAAAGACACTAAGCCCGGAGCAATAAGTGACTATATTTACAAAAAAACCTGTGAAAAGATAAAATTAATCAAAATATTAAAACCTAGCTTCTGCCGCATGATCTATTACATCTTGAGAGTATTGATTACGATTGGAAGCACTTCCCGTCAGCAGTGGACACCAAAGCGGGAGTCTTGGTGAGGCGACCCCATGATGGACGTTCACTCCTATGGAGAAAAAGTGTGTTCCCTGTGTATCTATAATACCGTGTTCTAGTGGCCGTATCAGTGCTATTAAAATTGAGTTCAATGGTACAAAATTTAATAGTGTGTAGTGTATACATGCCCGTTGACTGTGCGGAAAATATGACTGATTTTACGGACTGCATAAGCTATTTTAATGCGATAGTGGAAGAAAATGAATGTAAAACAGTATTTTTTATTAGGTGACTATATCACTGGTGGTTAGATCACTGTGTAGTGTGTAGTCACTGAGTCGGTCTTTAATTGAATAAACAATATGAACCTTTTATATTACGTATATTATATGACGTACATAACAAAAAATATTATGTTATCGTTGCTGGTTGAAAACGGTAACGGTTTTCAAACAGCATATCGTTTCTCGATATCGTATAATAAGTTTTGATATTAATTATACATTTTTGAAGGGCATTACAGATGTTATAAGCATTGTCGGAAACATCAAAGTTATTTTTTTTGAAAATTTTCCATTCTATAACTATTTGTTTTATTGCTGCCCTAAATATCCACTAGTGTGACTGCCACGACATCCTCTGTAAGCTCATAAGATGGATTTAACCACCCCGTTGGTCGAGTGGTTAGCGCAGACGCCTAACGTGTCACGGCTCAAGGGGCTCAGGTTCGATTCCCGGCAGAGACAGGCATTTATGTGATGAGCATAGATGTCTGTGTTTCTGGGTTTATATTAATATATTCTCAGTATTTATGTATTTAGATAAAAAGCTCCAGTAGAACCCCCATCTCTCGACACTCGCAAGCAAACTTAGCTCAGCCGTCTTTGCAATAAAAAAAGTAAGACAATTAACAGACGCTAATACGGCTCGACTCGTTTATTTTTGTTATTTTCACAGTATATTGTTTTACGGTATCTTACTATGGGGCAGCGCTGCAAATTAATTCTATATTTATTTTACAAAAACGAGCTATACGGGCTATTTGTAACTTAAAAGCTAGAGACTCCCTAAGAGATGTTTTTAAAGATATCGGTATTCTTACGGTCGCTCCTCAATACATTTTCAACAACTTACTATATATACGCTATAATTTAAATGACTACAGACACAGACATACGATCAAAACAAGAAATAAAAATAGGCTCGTAACGCCTAAATTTCGACTTCAACTTTATGGGCTTGAGTATACGCATATATAATAAAGTTTCACAAGATATCTTAGATCGTCTTGGTTTTAAATCTAAAATTAAAAGAATATTATTAAATAAATCTTACTATAACATTCAAGAGCTTTTGGTTGATCGAAATGTACAGAACTTGGTCATTGACTGATTTGCAGGGTTGATGTTATAATGTGTAAGTCAAACGTTGTTAAATTTCATTTAAAAAGAGCAACTGTTGAATTTCTGGCCAGCTCTTTTCAGCAGAACAGCATTCCGAGCTGGTGGTAGCTTACTCACAGACTGACTGTACTGACCAATTTAATTTAATTTAATGTAAGTGACGATTCAAAAGTGCGTGTAAATGCCTACTTGAATAAAGATATTTCGAATATTGAATATTTTGAATATTGTATTTCTATGTACATATTTGTATCGTTATCTAACCCTTAACACAAACAAATAATTTGCTTACTTAGGGGATAGATCAAAGTGTGTAATTTGTCCTGATATTATTATTTGAATACAAATCCAGGTGATATATTATGGGCGGTGACAGCAATGGACCTTTCGTTGTTACACGATGTCCAACAATCTGTGATTCACACTTCTGGATCTATTACATTTCTGCATTCCATTAAAGATTTTGTGTATAGTGCAGGAATTAAAGAATTGAATATAGTTTTTCCTGGTGGTGGACTATATCCAGGAATCCAGGATATCAGTTTTTGAAATCCTCTATCTACTATTAAAAAGACAAACAAAAACAAAGTTTCAAGTAAGGACTTCGTTGAATATAAAATTAGTATTCGAATAATCCTGGAAAATCGGTTTCGAAAGATTCCAATAATATAAACAAAGATACTACATAAATACACCAAACCTTACCAGTGAGTTGTTGCCGAACTAAAGGTAAAAAAATGAATGAACGGATAGTATTATAGTTATTAGTTGCAATTTTAAATAATCCCCAAAGTTACTAGCTTAAAGTTAAAAGTATTAAACAATTGCATAGCCTGAATAACAAAGTAACGTGACGCAGAGCACACACGTAAAACAAAAACATACAAACTCAATCTTTTCAAACTCAATACGTCATCTCTCACACGGAATCGTTAAGAAACAAGTGAACAGCAATTTGGAACATTTAACGAGGCGGCACCGGGCTTATACAAAGAAAAGGAATTCCTCACTCGTAGGCACTCCCTTTGAAATCTGTACTTTTGCTTTTGTACCGTAGTAATGGAGTCACATTTTGATTTTAAATGTCTCAATTTATTCTAAGTTCGATCATGTTCGAATCGAGTGATATTGACAGAATAAAGAGGATCAACGATACATCAATACATTAAATATAAATTATATTTAAATAGAAAAAACACTTTCTAAAACTAAACCTTCCTTATAACTTAACTTAACTTAACATAACTTTTTTTATGTAACTTTAAAATGTTCTATGTATAAGTAATAAATAAAAGTGTTTGAATGTACACCAAGTACATCTATTGAGATAATTATAAGAACTTTCTAGAGGTCAGAGTAAGTAAGTCGCTCAGAGGTCAAAATTCCGTAAATTTAACTTCAATGTTCATAAAACTATTCGACATAAGACTATTACCTAAGTAGGTACTTGTCATTGTTAGTATCAACGTAAACAATGAGTAGTGCAGCATTGTAGTGTTTTTTTCAATAATTTAGTATATTTCTAATGCATTGTTAAGATAGAAAACTTTTAAAACTACAAACGAATTAAAATAAAAAAGTCTGAAAGAATAATCTGAAATATTAGATATGTATACAGGGTTATTTGTAATTAGTTGACCACCTCATGCAAGCAGCCTCTCTACATCAATCCCAACAATATTGGTTTTACGACTTTTTAAAATTAATAGTTTTTAAAATTTTAATTCTCCCTTACAAAATTTATTTGTTGTCTCTGAACTGGCATTAACTCTGAGCGTCGGTAAGGCGCCCGGCCGTTGACCTTTTAAGTACTTCTTACAAAATACAGAGTAATAACTCTAAAACATTTTGACTGTGGTGTTAAATGTTTATAAATATAAATTTTTTGTAATCATTTTACAAATGTAAGCAGTTATCATCACGACGCTGTACATTCGCTAATAATGTTAAATTAACGGTTGGCTGGAGATTTTAATTAAGTCCACCTCAGATTTGTTAATTGTTTTATTTTCCGGAAAATTATAAAAGAGACAGCGATAATCATTATTTAGAATTGCCTCAAAATGAAAATGATTTCAAGGGAGTTGTTTGATATTTTTTACTATTTAAAATCATGGCCCATGTAAGTGAGGCTCCTTAATAGTTTAAAATGAACTACTTCGTTAGCTCTTTTTTTAGACATTCCTTTAAAAAAAAAATAAAAAAATATATAGACATGGACCAAAAAATATTTTTAGCGCTTTTTACTGTAATCACTGGTTGATTCAAAGTACAAAAAGTATAATTCAAAAATAAACGAATAAAATTAGAAAATTAGTAAAGCGTAAATAATGGGGATAAAAAAGTCTTACTTGAAGTTTTGGATGAATACGGAGTTGAAGAAGTACCTACTTATATCATATATGTATTTGCAATTCAAAGTGTACGATAATATTTATCTGTCATGGAATACTGTTGAAATTATCACCTCTTCATTTAATTATGACATGTTAATATAATATTGAACGTCACTCAATCATACTAAATTCCGAACACGTCAAATTAATTATTGAACATTGTTATTATTATTATTTTTGGTCTGTGGCAACACTAAGGTCAACAGCTGATTTGAATTGTTCCTAATAGTTTTATTAAGTAAAATTATTTATAGTGTATAATTTTAGCTAAATTCCCAATCAATTATTCAATTAAAGTGTATTGATACTAGTGTAATAAGTATTATAGTGTTTAAGTTATTCTTCAATATTTTAAATCTCTAAGAAAGTGAAAAGTGACAGTTGATTGGTAACGTACAAACTTTAAATTTTCTAAAATAGATATATATTGTAGTTTTTAAGTGTTTTTAGTTCTTCTTTATTATATAACAACTGTCTCATTCAATTTCATATTAGTTTTGTTTCTGCAAATCTCAGTTTCTTTGTTTTGTCTCATCTATTGCGGAAACAAAGCAATATAGGCCCTTTGTTTGGTTTTGCACATTGGTACCGTATTTAATATTAAAATGATGACTCGTTCACGTGCCCTTTCACGCCAAGAGGAGAACAAACTCCAACTGGCATTACAAGAATTAAAAGTGAGTAAGGACTTGTGTGCCCAGCTAAACAATGAAAGAGATGCTAATGAGAGGGAACTATTAGATGTTTTAAAGAATAATGACAAATTAAAAATAGAACTTTCTAAGTTACATGTTAAATATAATGACGTTGAAGAGGAGCGTAACAGGCTACAGTTATTAGTGGCTAGGTTTGATGAGTGTGGTCTTGAGTATGAGCAGGCCCTTCGGCGTACCAACACCCTGGAGCTGGAGCTGAGAGATGCCCACCAACAAATCTTGGAACTGGAGGAGGCCACTCAAAACTCAACTAACATTCACACTCACAGCTTGTATGAAGAGTTAATTGGCAGCGCTTCTCAGTTGGTCAACTCCCCGACTACTGCAACTAAAAACCCCTGTGTCACTATAGATTTAACAAATGACACATTGAACTCACAAAGGCTGGGTAGCTGCAGCAATAAGAAATTAAAAAAATATATTAGAATTAATAGATATATTAAGAAAATTCAAAAATTAACTAAAAAGAACAAGTTTTTTACAAAATCAATTATTAATAAAAATATATTGTTAAAAAAAATTAACTTTTGTAATATAGAATTAGAAAATAGAAATAGGAGATATGAATCTGACACACAATTATTAGAAACACATTTAGCCCGTTTGCAGACTACTTTAAGAAGTGTTACAAAAAAATATGAAAACACACAAATAATGCTAAGCGAACAAAAGTTAAAAGTAGATGAACTATTAAAAAAATCACAAAATAGTTTGGAATGTATGAACTTACAGACTAACAGTTGTTCAATTGAATGTAATAATAAGTTATTTTCTGTAAAACCAACATTGTCCTCCCCCGCTAAAATATTGTGTGACAAGGTTGATATCCCTGTTTCTAATAATAGTGGCTCCCTCAAATTAACTCCTGTACATGATACTTATATGTTTAGTGATAATATTGGAAAAGGAATGGGATCTGTACTGAATTCTTATTTTGAAAAACAAAATGTATTCAACAGCTGTTCACCTGATAATAATTTAATAAATATTACTAGACAAATAAAGAATTCAAGTAAACAATTCACTAAGTCAACAAATATAATAATTTTTGTAGGAAATAGAGATAATGTAAATCATTTGGAATTTAAAAAATGTTTTGAAACTATAAGTAACTTAGATGTTAATAAAATTGTTTGGTTTTCATTACCCTATAATGAAGGTTTGCCACAGGCCGAAAATAAAATTAGATATAAGATAAACTTACTGATATATAATTTATGTTTGTATAATGACAAATTTCATGTGATTGACACTAACACTAATGTTAGTAACTTTTATAACTTGACTAATGGTAGGTATTACCTATCTCCATATATTAAAAGACAGGTAGCTTCATCGCTATCATATTATTTTACCATGACAGCCAATAATTTGGCTAAAATTGTTTCTATTGAACAGCATTTAGTTACTTGTATAAGTAAAAACAGCTTGGAAATAAATCCAACTAGTAATAGTAGTATTAGTAGTAGTTTAAACTAGACATTAAGACAGTAGAGATATCCTCTAGCCAAATAATTAATATATCAAATAATGATATTAATGATGATCATAAAAATACAAAAATTGTTAAAATAAATAATAAAAACCATAACATAAACTGTATCAACCTGGTGCATCAGAACATTCAGTGTATTAGAAATAAGGAATTAGAAATTGAATTGTTTTTAAATACTTTTAATATTCATATTTTTTGTGTCACTGAGCATTGGCTTAAAAATGATGAATTAATATTTAATTTCAATAACCACCAGGTTGGTAGTTCGTTCAACAGAGTTAATTCCATACATGGTGGCTCTTTAATTATTTTAAATAAACAGATAAAATTCAAAGAACGCAAGGACATAGTGAGCCACTCTGTTGAGCGGACAACTGAACTTGCTTCAGTTGAATTAGAAGAGTTCATAATTGTAAATGTTTATAGGCCACCGTCATCTAACTTTGAACATTTTGAAAAGATTATGGATGAGGTATTGTATAAACTATCACAATCTAGTAAAAAGGTAATCATTTGTGGAGACTTCAATATTAATATTCTTGAACAAAATTCAATAAGTATAAAGTTTTTAAATTTGTTCAAATCTTATAATCTTTTACACATGTTTATGGAGCCTACTAGAGTCACAACCACTAGTGCCACTTGTATTGATAACATTTTTACAAGTGTTATTCCAAATTTTAAATGTTTATTCAATACATTAGATTCTGACCACTATGGCCAATTTATTAAATTCAGTTGTACCAAGAGAGAAAAATCAAAACAGAAAATAAGTTTTATACCAGTGACTGTAGAACGTATCGAACAAATTAAAAATGGGTTAGTACGCTATTTGCCTTTGATGAAAAATTCAAACCCCAATATTATGTATAATGACTTTTTTAGTACTTTCACTAAATTATTTAACTTTATATTTACTCCAAAAACAGTGGTTGTTAATGATAAATTAGTGTTTAGTGATTGGGCATCTGCTGAGTTACACAAAAATAGAGAAAAATTATATAATATGTATGCGGAATTGATGTTTAATACTAGTAATGAGTTTAGGGATGAGGTAAAATTATTTTCCAAATCTTTTAAAAAACAATGTAAAATAGCAAAAAATCAACATATTCAAAATAAAATAGGAAATAGCAATAATAAAATAAAAACAACTTGGAAAATAATTAATGAGGAAACTGGAAGAGCTAAATCCCAGAGGATCGACTTTAAATTAAATATAGATAATAAATATGTCACGTCTGACCTTGAGGTTGCTACTGCTTTTGAAACCTTTTTTACTAATATTCCAGTGACTACAACGTTATCTTTAAATTCTTCTACCGCTGCAGCTATGGGTTTACTTAGAGAGAATGTAGATCAATGTGTTAGTAGTTTTAAGTTTGAAAAAGTTAATGCTCAAGAAGTAATCAAAGTATTTAGATCAATTTGCGTTAAAAAGACTAGTGATCTTTGGGGGTTTTCTGTTGACATACTTAAGTCCATAATTGACATTGTAGCGCCAGACTTAGCATTAATATTTAATAATTGTTTAGAATATGGTATATTTCCTGATCTAATGAAACAAAGTAAAATAACTCCATTATTCAAATCCGGCTGTTCATTAGATCCTAGTAACTATAGACCTATTTCAGTCTTACCCACTTTTAGTAAGATTTTTGAAAAAATAATTCTTAATCAACTTGTAGCATATTTCAGTAAAAACAATCTCTTACACAAAAACCAGTTTGGTTTCAGTGCCGGTCGCTCTACAACAGATGCTGGTGTAGAGCTATTACTAAACATATTTGAAGCCTGGGAAGGATCACAGGATGCACTTGGCATTTTCTGTGATCTATCTAAGGCGTTTGACTGCGTTCAACATGAAATCCTTATAAAAAAGTTAGAACATTATGGAGTTAAAAATAAGTCCCTAGATTTAATTAGTTCATATCTTAATGATAGAATTCAAAAAGTTGATGTAAATGGAAAACGTTCCCCTGGTTCTTTGGTAAAAATAGGTGTGCCACAGGGCTCTATCTTAGGGCCTTTCTTGTTCCTCATTTACATAAATGACTTACCTCACCTAGTGAGGGAAAAACATGGGATAGTGTTGTTTGCTGATGATACTTCTCTTACTTTTAAAGTTAATAGACGGCAATCTGTTATTGACGATGTAAACAATGCTCTCTCAGATGTTGTACAATGGTTTAACGCCAATAATTTGTTGCTCAATAAAAAAAAGACGAAATGTGTCAAATTTAGTTTACCAAATGTTAAAAATGTTAGAACCAATGTACAATTAAATAATGAGGATTTGGACTTGGTCAAATCTACTACTTTCTTGGGCATTACTTTAGATGAAAAATTGCAATGGGGTCCTCATATATTTGATTTGTCGAGCAGACTAAGTTCTGCTGCATACGCGGTTAAAAAAATACGTCTATTAACAAATATGGAAACTGCTCGATTAGTTTACTTTAGTTACTTTCATAGCTTAATGTCATACGGTATACTCTTATGGGGCAATGCGGCCGACATTGATACCATATTTACATTGCAGAAGAGAGCTGTTCGCGCAATATATAATATGAGACCAAGAGACTCTTTAAGAAACAAATTTAAAGAATTTAAAATTATGACTGTTTATAATCAATATATTTATGAAAACCTAATTTACGTTCATAAAAATATTTCAAAATTCAAGAAAAATTGTGATTTACATAAAATTAATACAAGACAAAAAAATAAACTCGCTATGCCCGGCACTAGGCTCCATAAAATAGGTAAATCCTTTAAGGGTAATTGTATACGTTTTTATAATAAGCTCCCAAATGAAGCCTTAAGTCTATCATTAAATAAATTTAAATTATATGTTAAAAATAATTTAATAAAAAAATCCTACTATAGTGTAAAGGATTACATCGACGACGGTATGGCCTGGGAATGAATCTGTATTGTAATGCGAATAGCTAGTAATCTCCGCAATTTGTTTTTTGTTGTAAATTAATTTTGCTTTATCGACCTTCTGCATCACACCGATTCCTTAGAAGTCACTACTTGCGGTAGCATCGGGAGTCGGGTTGCCTCCCTCCCTCAAATATGTGCGAAGGGGGTGATGGCTGGCTCTTGTGTTATGCTCGTGAACGGGTGCTGCTTGCGGTGACTGGTTGTGTGGCAGGCCGAAGATTTATATATTATATATTTTTTCTGTTATTATTATTTAATTTTCGTTGCCTGAAATCATTAGGCTTCTTTTCAGATTGATTGCGAAGGTTCTAGTTGTTCCAAAATTGCACTTAAGCTTGACGTTTGTGAAACAGTGATCACAATAACAAAAAATATATCCGGCTGAGTTTGTTGTGTGGTTCTTCTCAGACCAGGACGCGTTTGGAACCCTCATAGCTTTAACATTAAGATGGAAAGTGCTTTTTCAGAAGGGCTTATTACGATAAATCTAGTATCGTAATAGGCCCTCCTGACATTTCCATGTTGACGTACACAAGTGATCACTGATTATGATTCTAAGTGGAAAAGATATAAATAAATAAATAAATAAATAAATATTATAATGAGTTTACTTCGCATTAATAATTAAATTTAGTAATATAAGTAATATTGAAATTTTCTATTAGGTGATGATAATAATAATTTAGATGAGACTTCAGAGCTATAAGGCCCGTTAATAAATATAATATATACATTAAACATCAAATTTTATAAGAATCCGTCTGATAGTTATTTATTGTAATAATATATTTTAAATCAGATCGTGGTGTTATTTTTTTTAATTATCTTTTTTAGTGCGTGCTACCATGGTATATGAATCTATTATGGTTTCTTTATATAGAAAATTATCTATACCATGGTTTCTATATATAGAAAATTCTCTTTGTCCAAATTAAAAAAGTGTTTTTAACAATGCTGTAAAGTGTAAAGAATAACATTGAATCCAAATTTATACTTAAGTTGCCAATAAAAATATTTTTTTAAAATATCACCATTTAAATGAAACTATCTTACGGCTTTCAATCTATACATTTGTTAGTTTTAAGTTTAACTTAACGTTACAAATATTTTTGCAGCAATAGTGTTACAGGGCATAGAGGTACGTATCTCAGGGCATAGAGCTACTTGATTTAGAGCATACAGCTACTTGTTGTGAGGGCATAGATCTACTTGTTTCAGGGCATAGATCTACTTGTTTCAGGGCATGGAGCTACTTGTTTAAGGGCATAGAGCTATTTGTTTCAGGACATAGAGCTACTTGTTTCAGGGCATGGAGCTACATGTTTCAAGGCATAGTTCTACTTGTTTCAGGACATAGAGCTACTTGTTTCAGGGCATAGAGCTACTTGTTTCAGGGCATAGAGCTACTTGTTTTAGGGCATAGGGTTCCTTTTTTTCAGGACATAGAGCTATTTGTTTCAGAGCATAAAGCTTAGGGTGCAAGCATTCTGTGGTCTCGCATTGTGACCACTGACGCGTGATTTTATATTTTTCATGATAAAGTCCCCAAGTTACGGAGAAGGCTCGAAGGGCGGTTAAATATCAAGATCTCTCAGTCACGACTTATCATACATATTTACTAAACACTTAGTCTCATAAATTATTAATTCATGAAGTCTGTAGGTAGGTACCGAAATTATTACATTGTACTTTGTGTTTTATTAAAAATCTTTTCAATGTTTGTTTTTACTAAGAGATTAAAAACAATATCTACCATAAAACATATTGTCCAAATGTGTTGGCTATACGGAATATTTGGTAACAACTAGTAGCTTTAATGTTCGTCGTAAATCAATGTCAGTGTTGCTGTTATAAATTCGATCTGTCGACGAGAACACCTGCTATTAACCTGTAATGTTACCTTGACTACAAGAATTGCACTCTACTCCCATAGTAAACGAAATTACCGCCTGTACCAGAATATTTATAATAATAATAATAATAATAATATCAGGACAAATTACACACATTGATCTAACCCCTAAGTAAGCAAATTATTTGCTTGTGTTAAGGGTGTTAGACAACGATACAAATACATAGAAATACTAGAAATACTGAGAATATATTTAATAAACGACCAAACACGGAAACACAGACATCTATGCTCATCACATAAATGCCTGTCTCCCGCCGGGAATCGAACCCGAGCCCCATTGCGCCGTGACTCGTTAGGCGTCTGCGCTAACCACTCGACCAACGGGGCGGTAATATTTGTCGCTACCAATTAATTTGACGGGGCCCAGGTTCGATCTATTACCGATAAAATACTTGGACGTTGCATTAATCAATTTCAATAATAATAAGATATATTTTTGAAAAGCACTTAACACTAAATACACTGAAAGCAATATATGTCAAGAGACCACACCAGCCTAAAAACAATTATTTTAATTTAGGAAAGTCATTAATGATGTTGTGTTTTAATTCCATTTTACATTAAATACTATAGTTAATAGTAATACCTGTACATATTTAAATTAATTACTATAGTCGTATACATATTGCAACATGTATCGTGTATATTACAGTGAAGCATCATTTAATAAAAATTGAGTTTTACCTTAACTGACTTTAACAATCAGCAAAACAACTTAGAAAAGTGAGAAATTCAATATGATATTTGAAAATATACAAAATAATAGTAGAGACAAAAAGTGTTTACGAACTTGTGCGGAAGCGCGGAAGTGGAACAATTAGTGGATATAAATAAATTTGCAATTTAAAGAAAAATATGATTTAATCTGACTTCGACTTGAATTATCAATGAACATTTATTATCTGCCTTATAGTAATACTCGCTTGTTAGAAGTCATATTTTATACATTTAGAACTTAAACAATGTACTTACATTTGATACATCATACTATATACAGTATTATATAACTAATAAAAATTCTAAACTAGTAATTAAACAATTATTTATTTATAAACATACCGTTATAAAATTAAAAGTTTAATTAATAATAAACTAATGAAAACATCATTAACGTAAAGATGGAAGAGATTAGAATCTCGGTATTGTACGGTTCGTACAATTTTAATTTGATTGTAGGTTCGTACAATTTAATTTTAATTATTTCAAATGCAAAAAAACAACAAAATATAATTTAGCATTTAAATCCTGAATGGTATTTCAACTTACGTAATTTAAAATGTATTTTTCCTTTTTTAAATTAGTATTCGTAACTTTACATTTTTATTAACACAACGAAAGAAATTGGTTTAAATCTTATTTACAATTATAATTTAACTAATTAAAAAGGTTTAATAAGAGTAATATTTTTCATTTATTATTATCCATATTATTCCATATATAATTTATTATTTAATAGTTACGAAGTCATTAAGTGTGTAATCAAATCAAATGATTAAAATCATCTCCTAGTATGGCACGTGCGGATTATTTTTATTCAAAGTGATAAGTATTTGGAATGAAAATAAATTGTTAGCTAATAGTATTAAACTATATAAAAAAAATTAAACTGTATAAATTAGACTTATTATGACACATCAAATAAATTAATGTTGTGCTGACAAAAAAAAAACAAGTTACTACAGATAGAATGAGGTATATAAATAATATTTATGTACCTCATTCTATCTGTCTGTGTAAAGGAATGTGAAGGTATTAAATAAAATCTTAAAATTACCCACATGGTACAAGAATATATTGACACAATATATTTATAACAAAGAATTCGCTTTATTGTCCAAACAACGAAAGTATAGTATTAGGGAAACTTTAAAGGCTTCAGTAGGTATGATATTACGACATCACCCAGATAATACACTTCTGTAACAAATTATTATCAAATAACCATAGGAACAGAACTATTGTTATTATCCACGAGTACATAAAAACTACATCATGCGTTAAAGAGACAATACGATAAAAAGATAATAAACAAAATTACAAAACAACAAAGAACACTTAACTCACTCTTATATTTATTGTGTCAGTGAATTTGTCTTTCCATAACATGATGTAAGAGAAAATATATAAAAGCGAAGTACTTCTACTTCTAAAACCTCGGGAAATATACTAAAACCAAAAATTAAAGAGATATTTTATTGAGTTGTTATTAGAAATTAGTCCGCTACAAGAGAAAACTGAAAGATTTTTAATATTATTGATCAAACTTAACAACAAAGCCGTTAAATATATTTAACTATTTGAACATGATCGAACTTAGAATAAATGGAGATATTTAAACTCAGAATGTGACTCCATTATTATGCTATGATATATATAAAGCAAAAGTTGTGATTCCAAAGTAAGTGCCTACGAGTTGGGAATTCCTTTTCTCTGTGTGTTCAATGCCGCCTTGTTAAATCTACAAACTGTATTCACTTGTTCCTCAACTATTCCGTGTGAGAGATGACGGATTGAGTTAGTATAGATACGAGTTCATATATTCGATAGCATATTTACTAACCTATGGTTGGATTGATATTCTTTTATTTGAATGTGTGATTTTTCTGACAAACATGTGACTGAACTCCTATTCCTTACAAAACCTTAGGAATGGGAAGTAAGTAATACCTGCTTACTGTCATGTTTTAGAAGGAAGGTTTTCAAATATTATGAAGATTTAAAAGCCTGTAAATATAGAATTGAGTTAAAAAATTCCTTCAATATAAATATAATAAATAGTTTATAGGGAGAGAGAGATATTTCCAATATATTGTTATTGAAAGTATTGCTGAAATTAAAACCGTGAAAATCAACCTGCAATCAAGAGTTATATAGATATAAAAAAACCGACTGTAATACTAAAAAATAATGCAGATTTAATATTAATTATTAACTACCTATTATTTATATGTCCTATTTACTAATAGGTTTGAAGTCGGTACCAAGCCTTTTGGTATAGGAATTCGGTTGAATACATTTTCGTAATTATTTATTTTTTGTTTTCCTTCGTATCGATTTAAGCTAGTAATCATATTTAGATTTAATTGCTCTTTTATTTACGAATTTTAATTTGTAGGCATTTCATAATTCACATGTTCATTTAGTTTAAGAATTCTGTAGAATACATTTTCTTAATTTAGTTTTTTTTTTCACTATTCTTCGTATTGATTGAGCTACTTATAATATTAAGATTTAATTTAATTGGCTTGGCACCGACTTCAAACCTATTAGTAAATAGGGCATATAAATAATAGGTACCTAGTATATAGTAAATATTAAATCTTCATTATTTTTTATTTTTTAGTTTTAAAGTTTTTTTTTTAACGTACGTATTTTTATTAAATATTTTTTAGTTCATTGCTACATTGTAAATTAGCCATGGGTAGACCTACAAAAGTTGCTGCGCGCCTTAAAAATACTCAAGAAAGGGGAACGGATAAAAGTAGTCTCCGTAAAAATGCTCTTCGATACACAATGTCACGTTCTTGTGAGACTATTAAGGATCGTGGTAACATTGGTTAGTCATGAAGGCATATATGAAATCACGATTACGTCAAAAAACTCTTTAACAGCATAATTCTAGACTCGCTAAGATCCAAGAGCGTCTTGCGAACAAGTATTTTGAGCAGAGAGCTAATAGACTTGGCCTCATTGATGAGCGTCTGGCCAATGAGTCAGCTGAGCATTTAGAGAACGAGTCGACTGAGCAGAGGGCTCATAGATTAAAAGTAATATAAAACCGTACAGCAACTGACTCTGCTTAGCAACGTGAGAACCGGCTTGCAGCAACGCGTAAGACTTAAAAATATTTAACACATTTTAAAAGATAGATCTCAAAGATGGAAAATACTCACCAAACATAAACTAACCTATGTTATCGGCTTTTATTATCTTAGTTATAAATACGTAGTTATGCATCGAAGTGTTATTGATTTAACTTTATTGGTAAAAGGATTTTAAAAGAATTGGACATCCCTCGATCGTACATTGTAAAAGAATATAAAAAACTCGTAAACTTTGAAAAGTTCTAAAGTCAACAATATGTAGTTTTTATAAAACTGAAAATGGTGAAAGTAAAGAAATTTAAAACTTGAACTTAGTAGAACGGAGGCGAGGAAGTGGAACTATTTTTAACAATGGGTCGATTTTTCAGTCCTTGCCTAATATTTAACCGTAGAATTAATTAAAAGTTTTGACAGTTTTTCTATATCCCAGGCAATTAATAGTTATAAATTTATAGGCTATATTTAAAAATTGTAGATACATTTGCAGTCAACTGAAATTGCTGGTGAATAATACAATACAAAAACACACACAGTTTCTAATTTCCACCATCACTTATCAACACAACGCCACTGAGTAGAATACACCAAACAACGAGTCTACACAAAACAGAACCGATTCATCAGTCACTACGAGTGGCTGTAATACATCAATCGGGTCTTTGATTATCAAATACTAATTAATGAATGGCAGAAACATCCACGGAGATTCAGTTGATAAATCGGTTCTCTTATGACTATTAGGTATTTGTTTTTTTATACATAATGTTACGTAACTGTATATAAATTGTCATGAATCCATGTTTATTTACAACTATAAAATATATTTAAAATTAAATCTGTCCATTATTTTTCTTTTAATAAGTTTTGTGAATATTTTTTTTTATTTTTTTTAACATAATTTTTTATTTTTATGAAATATAAATATTTTTCACACTTTTCGTAAAGTGACGTGATTCCGAAACTGAATAAAATATATATTCTTAAATTTTATCATAGCCTCGGATTGTTTAAGCTTAGAAAAAAGACGCATTGATTGTACAAAAACTATAAATAAGGTCTCAACACACAGACTTTTTTAAATTGATATTGTACTTATCAGTTAATAATATATAAAGTACCTACTTATATAAAAGTGCAATTCCAAGACAATAGCTTAACTGACTGACCAACAGGGACTGACTCCAACTGACTCTCAAAGATCCGCCAAATTAATCCGATTTTAATTTTTTATTTTTAACCAAAAAGTTATTCATAGTATTGAAGGTGAAGCTTATATGATACCTCCGCCTTTATACATTTATTTTCTAGTTATAACTTCCTAATAAGGATAAAATTAATATCGTGTTGCAATTTATGTAGATATTAAGTAGTTAGAATATTTATATATTTATAACTGTAAACCATTGCAATCCTGTTTGTTGCTAATATTGTGTTTTGGTCCATTTCATCTTTTTAATTCTTATTTATATTTTAATATTATTAAGTAGCGTAGCGTAGCATAACGTAGAGTAGCGTAGCATAACGTAGCGTAGCGTAGTAATACAACGAAATCGAACGAGTCCAGAGCGAAGAGTGATAAAGACAACATCTATTTAGCTACTATTAAAAATACTTAATGTTATTTTTAAACTCATCATTATCCTGTGTTATACATATCTTACATATTATAATTGTAATTACAATAGTGTTGTGAATTATAAAATCTAATTCCGTTATTATTAAATTCCATTAGAGTCTGTGACAGTACGCGACTGATTGCATTGTTTAATCTTGATTTGGCTGCCATTGAGAGCCTGAGATATTAATTTATTTTAATAGCTTTATTTACATTATATATAACGACACTGTAAATATTTCTAAAGGATATACTTTATATTGAAATATTGAATCGATTTAAAATTTTAGTAATTAGACATGTTTTGCTTTTGTTGAATTTAAAACTAAGAATATTTATTTCAAAACTGTAAGAAAATTGTTTCTTAATAAATAATAATATCCAATCCTCCTCCTTGTTTTTTTCGCTAGTTACAATAACAACCACATTGTACAATGTTATTGTAACTAGCGAAAAGAATAACATAAAGCAAGGAACGTAGGTAAAAGCTACCAAATCTAAAAGCGAATGTATAGAGAAAATCAAAGTTTATCTATCAGAATAAATTAGCGTTTTTAATAAATTGTTAACATTCAAGATACCAATATCTCATAAATTAATACAAAATAGAGTGAAATTGATACCTCTTCCATATTAACATATTATATATATATATATTATTGTTAGCCCTGTTGGCCATTACAACGTCACCGGGGGAGCGGGTGGGTCAGGAGACCAACCCTTACAAAGGGGTATATTTATTAAAAAACATTTTTTCCGAGCCAAGCAACGTCACGACGAGATGTGTTTTTAAGATAAATGATTGAGAAACTTTTCGATGAAAGTAAAATGTAGAATGCTTTTCTACTGCTGCTAGCCGGTTCTCACGTTGCTGAGCAGACTCGGTTTCACTTCTTATCTTTGAGCCCTCTGCTCAGTCGACTCGTTCTCTAAACGCTCATTAATGAGACCTCTGCTCGGCTGACTCGTTAGCCAGACGCTCATTAAGTCAATATGAGCAAATTAATACAATTAAATGCCTACTTTAATGATTAAGATACGTAAATAAACATAATAAAAAGCAATTAAATCTTGATATTATAAGCAGTTCAATCAATACGAAGAATAGTGAAAAAAAAACAAAATTATGAAAATGTATTCAACAGAATTCTTAAACTATATGGACATGTGCATTATGAAATGTCTAGTTCCAAAATTAAGATACGTAAATAAAGCTATAAAAGAGCAATTAAATCTTAATATTATTACTAGCTTGAATCGATACGAAAAAAACATAAAAATTAATAATTACGAAAATTCCTATACTAAATGGCTTGGCACCGACTTCAAACCTTTTAGTAAATAGGACATATAAATAATATAGTATATTATATGTAGTATCTAATAAATATTAAATCTTCATTATTTATTACTTTTTAGTTTTAAAGTAAAAACCGATTTTTAACGTAGCTATTTTGTTGAGCTATGATAATAATATCTAGAACTAAAAATGTAGAGGTTACTATTTACTTTATTCGATAATTTAGGGTTTATGGTTTTGATTTCACATTGGTAGTAGAGGAGAGTTTTTAAAAAAAGCTAGGTTATCTTACGTCTTTTAATAAATATATTTTGTCTGCCGTCTGCCTGGTCTTTTATTTGTGATGCCTATTAGAAAATTTTTTAGAGAATATCAATAACAATCAGGCCTACCAAACCTAAAACTAAAAACCATCCATGTGACTTTATGAGTTTAAAAAAAAAACAAAATTACTCAAGTCTCTTGTGAGTTCAAATCTACTGAGTTACCTAATCATTAAACTCTTTGTATACCACGTTGACAATTAAGATTATTTAAAAGAAAAGAGGAATATAGACAATCTGTCAACAAAATTAATTAATAACTACTATAAGGAGAGAAAATACTACAAATATGGTAAGACATATATTTCTAGCTCCAAGAATATAGGTATAATTGTCAATTTTATAATGGAAAATATTTAATAAGACTGTGGCTTAGGACAATTATTAAAAATACTAATTTTGGTAGGCACTTTTTACATTTTATGTACATCATGTGAAAAAGCAGTAACTACATTGTGTTGGTAATTTTAAGCAGTCAAGCTCGTGTTCTAGCCACATAACCAAAGCTACACAGTTAATAGCTCTCAGACTATCAGATTCCATACATGTAAATATTTGGATATGTAGATGTTATTTTTCTACAAATGGATCTAAAAAAATAATTAATAACTAAAATGTATACAAACATTTTTCATTTTGAGTTGGATATTAATTTCAGCCTCATAATATTTCTATGATTACATATATAAAGATAACCAGATTCATTAAAAAACTTAATTAATTGTTAATCTTTTGTTAACTTAATCATTATTTACTTCGTGTTAGTAACAAAATATTATTTTAATGACTTGATATTTTGATTAATTAAACCCAATATAAAACATGCATTCTGAAATTGTATAACATGTACAATATTATATTTTAAACTTAACGACTTTAAGATGATGGAAATGAAATACTTTATTTATTTATTATTTTTATAGGCTCTGCAGTTAAAATGGTGGGAGTACCTTCTGATGGCACTGAGTGTATTCATTGGCTCTGTGTTCCTAAACTTTTTCGTTAAGAAGTTTAACGGTAAAAGTGTATTTTTATTCCCAAGGTAGAGAATTCTGAAGGTAGCATTTCTGGAGTATTCTTACAGTACCCAGTACCCAGTACAGTAGTACTTACTATTAATTAAGATCATCTATTTCTCATTATAAAGGTTAACATTTCTTTACATTATTACAATATTCATTATCCTATCGCTCCACCATTCTCAAACTAATTAACTTCAAAACTCTATATTTTTTAAAACAGAAGCACGTCTTGAAGAAAGATTTAACAGGCTCCAAAAAAAAAATTCAACAAATCGTTCGACACAAGTACAAGAAACTATCCCAGCAGAACAGACATCAGTAAAAGACAATCAATCTATTTACTCTGGCAACCCAGGAATATCATTTGTTTACAACAAAGAGGAAAACCTTAAAAATAATCGGGACACTACCTCCAATGTCAGTACAGAATCCTCTAAAGAAAGTTCCAAACTGAAGTTTTTAGGAACTATCTATAACACTAAAGAAGGTGTTTTTATAGAAAATGACAATACAAAACCTACAATTCCCTCCAAATTTAAATTACCAGATTTGCAAAATAATGATATAAGTGAATGGATATCAGATTTAATTGTTAACAATGTGTTAATAAAGTTATAGAAAATGATAGTCAATAAGCTTACATATTTATAATCTGTAGTTTCTGTAAGTTATGGTTTATTAAAGGAAGAGAAAAACGAAGTTTATCTTTTAATTACAAAAAAAAATCCAAGAAGTGTGGGTCTTCAAATTATTTTGCATATTATTTGTTACTACCAAAGGCTGAACTTATTTTCTAGTAACAGGCGCAACGGTAAATTACACCATAGAATTTAAAATCAATATAAGTGAAAAGAACGGCTGAAAGGAATGAAATCTTTTTAAAATACGAAACTGTTACTGCTGTTGCATTTGTCAAAATCGATATTTTATTTTTTTGTTCACACATATGGGTCAAACAGCGATCGGACAATATATTAATTCCAAGCCAACATTCCCGAAAGAATACATAGCGCAAATCAGTCAAAATTAATAAATTGTTTAATGTATATAAACCTACAAAATATTTCAGGATTTATACAAAAACATGGATTGCAACTTTATTAAATAAAAGGTATTTTTTGGACAACATTGATTATGCTTAGATATACAGTATACCAAAACTGTGTACATACATACATTTTAATGTAGACATTAATTATAAGATTCTAGAATATATTTTGACAATAACCTAAGTACCTACTTAATTGTTATGTAATTTCTAACAATCTTTTTACCCAAAAAATAAATATGTATCAATATAAAAAATCTTATCGCATTTTAATTTTTTTTTTTCAATTTCCATTCGAAGAAAAAACAGGGAATTTGAATATGTAATAAATATATTGACTGAATTCTTATTTCTTTGTGATGGCTTTTGGTTACGCCAAGAGGGATTCTCTGAGTCGTAGACCATTACATCGGGTCGCCGGCAAAGTTACCACCCATCGGGTAAAGTCGTGCTGTAAAGCGACCTATTCGTGTTTCGGCACGTTGAAGCCGTTTATGGGAAATGGAACTGAACAGCTGCGGTGCGAAAGGCTGCCCCGCCAGCTGCGAAAAATCCCAGGGTGGTTCCAGCATGCTGGTTGGCGACCAGACGAAGAGACCCGGTGGCAATCCCTGAGGGGGTTTGGGCGTCCCCGCAGTCTCCAGGCTAGCCTCCCAGTGGCATAACTTAACCAACTTCGACGTCGGTTTTGATACGTACCACCTCGTTCAACTGCGATTTCCCATCCCGATTCACTTTATTTTTTTTATTATGAAGACAGACAAAATAAAGAAAAAGTTTTTACAGCGGTTACACTCCTCCTCATTTAAAGTGCACCTCAGTAATATCAGGGGGTTGCACTCTAATATCTTACCTGTCCATCACCATCTGGAGACACAGCAACCGCACCTGTTCTTTAGACGAACGTGCAGTCATTTAAGGGCTGCGCACCTGGATTATCCCGGATACATGTAGAGCACAACTTTCGCTCACGTGCCGGAGTCTGTGTACAACGGAACAACCTCTGTATCCAGCGCCTCCGTCACCTTGAAGACTCCACTTTTTCTTCTCTATGGGCTTTAGTAGACAGAGGAAGTCATGTTTCCTATAATAATGCATAAGCATTTCCTTGTTCAAAAATAAAGGAACCATAGTTAACGTGACTTTTTATGAGTGCAATTACTGACAGTAAGGTTGAGATCCCCACTAAACAGAAAGTGCCTTTACTGTTAAAAAGAAAAAACTTACTTAAAAATGTTAGAAAAGTGTAATATTTAAATATATTAACACTTTTCTAACATTTTTAAACTCGTTGTTAAAATGTAGAGTCCCTAATAAGACTTGAATCTCCCAAACTCCCTAAAAGTTTTACATCCGTTTCAATCTGACAAATGTCAACGTCAACATCAATGTCCATTGTCAAGAGCGGCTTGATTATTTGTTAAAGTAGCCGCGGTCAAATTCAGTATTTTAGTTTTGAAAATATACGATAGTTTATAAAAACAACAGAGAAACATATACAGATTATGTTATTATGAAGTTATAATAAGTTAAATGTAAATTAAACCAATAACTATGACCTCAATTATAAAGTTCCATTGCCTCTCAGGAGCTGGAGATGAATCTCCTCCTTGCTATGTTTTGCAAGTCGACGAATTTAAATTTCTCTTGGACTGTGGATGGAATGAGAAATTTGATATGGATTTTATAAAAGAACTGAAAAGGTAAATGATTGAGGTTATGTTATTATTTACAAATTGTACTTCTTTTATACCTTGTTAAGTGTTTACAACAAACTTTATGTCGTTATAAATTATACCTTTATATGTAAAGAATTTCTTTAATTTCTTTCAACTTCTAAATTGTTAGTACTTGTTATTAAAAATTATTTAAAAAGATTAAACAAAAACATCTATTATAAAATATATTAATTTCAGACATGTTAATTCAATAGATGCGGTTCTATTATCACATTCCGATCCTTTACATCTCGGAGCCCTACCATATGCAGTAGGTCAGCTTGGCTTAAACTGTCCTATATACGCAACTCTACCAATATACAAAATGGGGCAGATGTTCATGTATGACTTATATCAATCACACAAAAATGTTTCTGACTTTGACCTATTCACGTTAGATGATGTGGATTCTGCATTTGATAGGATAACTCAATTGAAATATAACCAGAGTGTAGATATGAAAGGTAAGAATGATTTTTATCATTTCTTTAAGATAGATTTCAAATATTTTTGACTAGAGAATAAACCCATTATAAAATAGTAATCAGTGAATTGGACTATATTATAAATATTTTTCGTCCCAAAACTTCATCATCATGATATATACAAATAACATAATATTACACAAAGGAAACTGATGTTATTGATTTAATTCATTAGTGAACATATAAGATATTTAGAGCTACCCTAAAATCTCTAATTTACCAAAGGACCATATGAAGCCTAAAATATAAACTATATCTGGATTATTGTAAAAATGCTTTGATGAAGGTTAGAATTTTATCAACTAGCCTCATAATTAGAAATATATTATATTTTTAATTAGTTTATCATATTTTCATATAAATATGTTTTCTGTAGCACAAATTTTGTTTTACAGGCAAAGGGTTGGGACTCCGGATAACACCTCTTCCAGCAGGTCACCTTTTGGGTGGTACAGTATGGCGCATAGCAGCACCTGGGGAAGAAGATATTGTTTATGCACCAGACTTCAACCACAAAAAAGAACGGCATCTCAATGGATGTGAAATAGAGAAAATTATGAGACCCTCATTGTTGCTACTCGGTGCTATGAATGCTGATTATGTACAGCCGAGACGGAGGCTCCGAGATGAGAAACTAATGAGTAAGTTGATGGTTAATTTAAATATTTAATAATACTAAATCAACTTATACTGAAAATATTTAAAAATGTCCAAAGTGGTCTGAAAGAATTATTTTCATGCTGTGCTGTAAAAAAATACATATTGTTATTGTCTCTTTAGATATCACATTACTTAAACATATTGATCTCACTTTATTCTGATTGGTTATTCCAGCAACAATCCTCAGCACACTCCGGGGTGGTGGTTCAGTGCTCGTATGTACTGACACAGCTGGGCGTGTATTGGAGTTAGCCCACATGTTAGACCAACTGTGGCGGAACAAGGATTCTGGGCTGGTGGCATATTCTTTACTTCTATTGTCCAATGTCAGCTATAATGTTGTGGAATTTGCAAAGTCACAGGTATAAAGAGGATTAATATCTTTATAATACTATAATGTTAAAGTTTTTTCTTAATTATTGGATCAATAATTGGCTTGAACTTAGTTTACTTAGCCTTAGTCATTTCAATACCATTTAAAATTTCAGATAGAATGGATGAGCGACAAATTGACTCGAGCATTCGAAGGCGCTAGAAGCAACCCATTTGCATTACGGCATTTACAGCTTTGTCACTCAGTCGTAGAGGTCACTCGGACCCCTGGACCTAAAGTGGTGTTAGCGTCTCTTCCTGACCTAGAGACGGGTTTCGCTAGAGATTTATTCCTATTATGGGCTTCTAATCCCCAGAATTCTATAGTTCTAACTGCAAGGTATGTGAAATAATTTGAAAATAAATATTCTGGTATTAAATAAAAAATGTATTGAAAAATCGTGTTCGTGCACCTTACGGCCCCAACGGCCATTGGTTCGTAAAGCTATGTGACTCCGCCCACTGCCACTTCATTTGCTAATCCGCTGGGCTATGTCGGTGACTTTTTTTCTTCTACGGATCTCCTAATTCCTGATTCGATCTCTTAGAGAAACACCTAGCATAGCCCTCCCCATGCCTCGTTGAGGGACCTTGACCTTTCTTATGAGGTCCGTAGTAAGAGGCCACGTTTCAGTCCCGTAAGTCATCACTGGTAAAACACACCGGTTGAAGACTTTCATGGACAAGAAGATGTGGCGAAGATTCCCGAACGCTGCCCAGCCGAGTTGGATTCGCCCATTGACCTCTTTCTCTAAGTTGGAATTACCTAGTTAGAGACTCTGTTGACCTTCGAGCATAGTACCTAAGTCCTCCAGAGATTATGAAATAACAACGATATCATCTGCAAATCGATGGTGAGTGATATACTCGCCGTTAATGTTGATGTCGAATCCTTTCCATTCAAGAAGTTTGAAAGTGTCTTCCAGCCCGGTGATAAACAGTTTCGGAGATATAACTTCTTCCTGTCTTACCCCGCGATGTATTGGAATAGCCTTTGTACGCTCTTCTTGTACTCGAATCAACATGGTAGCGTTTTTGTACCAACACTTCAATACTTCGATAGTCAATATGGCACGGCTGGAGAGACCCAAGCACAGACAAAGTCTCGATCGAAACTTTTTCACAGCCCACAAACGCTAAGCATAATGGTAGGTTATACTCTTCGGTCTCCTGTATAACCTGCCGCAGCCTATGTATGTGGTCTATGGTGGAAAAGAACTTTCAGAAACCGGCTTGTTCGGAAGGCTGAAAGTCTTCAAACTTACAAGCGGAAAACAACTTGTAAACATGGCTCAGGAGAGATATCGGCTTATAGTTGTTCAATTGGGTGTTATCTCACTTCTTAAAGAAAAAGACGATGCTCCTGTTCCGTGCTTCCGGCTTGTTACCTTCTTTAAGCGGAACTGAATTGAAGAGCTTCTGAAGGACTTTAAGTACCGCTTTCCTCACCACCGTTCCATCCTCACCCGGCGCCTTGTTCTCCTTAAGCTGTTTCAGAGCCATCCTAATCTCGCATAAGCTGATGTTCGGGATGTCATCGGAAAAGTGTCGAGTTAGCTTGGCTCTTGGATTTCTCCAAGCCCACAACAAATTTGATAGACGCTATAGTTCCGTCTTCCGTCTTCAGCTGTGTCAACCGGCTTTGCCCAATAGAGATATTCCTAGCGAACACTTTGGAGCCTTGGTTCTGCTCGATTGCATCTTCAATGCATTTAGTAGGTTTAATAGGCAATAGTTGTATGCTATAATAAAAATTTAAACTTTAATTCAGGAGTTCCCCGGGGACACTGGCCAGGGACCTCATGGAGAACGGCGGGGACCGCACCCTGGAGCTGACGGTGCGACGCCGGGTGCGCCTCGAGGGAGCCGAGCTGGAGGAGTTCATGCAGCAGCGGGTCAAGGTCAACAGTGCCGTCAAGTACGTGGATCGGTCCCTCGTCCCACAACACCAACTATTCACATCGCTGTTGGTGCTGTGGCGTGCCTTACAGTTCAGTCTTTCAGGCCGGAGCGTTTTATGGAAAAAAAATAACAGGGTGGTCGGGATTGGACTTATCTCTAACAGATAACTTTGCCGAGTTTACTACTCGTTTAGTATCCTTGCTATATGACTTCGGAGGCCTCTGGATGACTGCCGTATAAGGGCGAGTCCCAGCAGGGGCGTATCGTGACTTTGGGGCGCCCTGGGCTAAAACTATTTGGGGGCCCTTTTCTCTACACACTATGGTGATGTAGTGTATAGGTGTACTTATCAGAAAAAACCTCTGCTGATAAAAATATTTATTCAGGAAAACAAATATTACAATAACAAATATTTAATTATAAATCAACTTCCTTTATTTTGTTAGATCACAATTTGAGAAGAATAAATAAATCGTTCAACCATGTCGATCGTTCGACATGGTTGTCCTACATTTATTTTCAATATAATAAGTATAGGACATAGGTTGGGGACCCCTGTATCCACGGGGTCCAGGGCTGAAGCCCAAAAAGCCCATAGGTAGACGCCCCTGGGTCTCAGTGCCTTAGACAACTTTAGCAGTCAGTGGCGATGCCAAAGTCAACTTTTATCCACAGGGAGGAGACGGGCGGCATATCGTCGGACTCCTCGTCGGAGGACGAGCTGGAGATGTGCGTGGTAACAGGGCGCCACGACATCCCGGCGCGGGGCGGGGCGCGGCCCGGGGGCTGCTTCAAGACCAACAAGAGGCACCACGCCATGTACCCCTGCAGCGACGAACGAGCGCGCGCCGACGACTACGGGGAGATCATACGAGTGGGTGCACTTACTGTTTTTCGATTTAAATAAAATGCGGGTTTTTATTTACATATTTTTGTGTATTTTTTACATAAAAATATATAAAATTATTAATGACATTAAAAAAAATAAGATTGATAACAATGTTATAAAAATCAAAAACCTTACAATTATTCTAATAGTCTATATTAATCTCTTTCTTTCTAAATTTTCACTTCTGCCGGGTGTGAATCACGCACGCACACTTTTTAAGTTTTCTTATTTACCTAGAGTACCTTAGAATCAGCAATGTGTTGTTTTTTATTTTTAATAACACCTATATTGATATCTTTTGCTCGAACGATCTCTGTATGAGTAGATAGTCATAGAAGACGATGCTTCCCCTAATAGACATATAACGTATATAATGTAATAACTCTCTCGTCAGCCGGAGGACTACCGCCTGGCGGAGGTGGTGGACGCGGAGGGAGAGATCCGCGACGTGCCGCCCGCGCCGCCGCGACCACTGCACGCTGACGGTAGCACTATTGTACCGGTAACACTGTATTGTACCGGTAACACTGTATTGTACCGGTAACACTGTATTGTACCAGTAACACTATATTGTACCAGTAACACTATATTGTACCGGTAACACTATATTGTACCAGTAACACTATATTGTACCGGTAACACTATATTGTACCGGTAACACTATATTGTACCGGTAACACTATATTGTACCGGTAACACTGTATTGTACCGGTAACACATTAATATATATATTAGATATATTTTTTAAACAGATAAATTTCATATAACGGCAAATTGGACTCGTGTGTTACTTACAAAGTTATATAATATTAAGGACGCGTTTACGGCTAAGTCGAAAATTATCAAGTTTTCGGTACCTATTTCCAGAAAAACAAAATTACTCTAATTAAACCATCCACGATCGTTTAATTTACACGTTATTTCCGCACTATCCATTTAGCATTCTAAAACAAAATCATAAAATGGTTTCTTATTTAATTATTTGATCACTTTTATAAAGTTATGTTTCTTTAGAACAACATTTATGACTTATATTTGAATAATGTTATAATAATCATTTATTTAGCGGAAGAAATAACAGAAATTCCGAGCAAGTGTATAACGTCAACTCGTCAAGTGCAAGTTCGTGCGAGCATACAGTACATAGAGCTGGAGGGCCGCTGCGACGGGGAGTCCCTCCTGCGGGTGGTGGCCGCCGCGAAGCCCCGCGCCGTGGTAGCGCTGCGGGCCGGCCTCGGAGCCCTAGCTACACTCAAGTGAGATATTTAATTTAAAAAGTATATTTCTATATAATGATTTAATTCATTAATTGTAAGGCGAAATAACAGCTTAGAATTAAATTCACTTAAAATATGTAAAATTTAATGCAAATGATTTTTTAGTATGAGAAATAAATATAATTATAATTTTTACTAAATGAGATTATAACTTGAAAAAAGCGATGTAGTGACAGTGATATTAAACTAGCGACTCTCGTTACATATACAGGGTTATTTTTAATTAGTTGAGCACCTTTTGCAGGCAGCCTCTCTACATCAATCCTAACAACATTTGTTCTACGACTTTTAAAAAATCTTGATAAATAACTCAGAATAAACGAAACAAAAAAATTTTTGCTCCCTCGATTATTTATTACTCTGTATTTTGTAAGCAATCTAAAGTATAGGTCGCGGCAGTCTAGCGAAAGTCAGAAACTGTTAAATGCGCGCGCCAGCTTTTTTCGTATAGCTTCATCTCTTTTACACCATGTTGCTATGGAAATACTAAATAATCAAAATGACAAGTATGTGGATTACAAAACACAATTTACATTAACCAAAAATAAAATTATCGGATTAGAGTTTTATAATTACATAATGAATTGTAATTACATACTGGACAATACGATTTTATGGACTTGCTATTAAAACTAATAAATAAATTCAAGATTATAACATGAAGAAGAAATTATGAAGAATAATTTTATTTGTGACGATCCAACATGTTAAGAAGCCTAAAGTTATTATTTTAAAGTGGATTGTGTACATTTGTCTGTTTTTATGGTACTTATGTGTTTCTTACTAATAACGTTTTTTTTTGTTTTATTTCGAATAATATTGTAATAATATTGTGTCTAAGATAATTTTATTATTTTCAATTAAACAATTTTATACCCGAATGTACAATACCTACTACAACTTCCCCGCGTTTTTTCTTAGCCGGTCAAATTGAAATTAAATTTACTAGGAAATTAATAACATCTTACAATTTATTCAGATTATTACATTTCACCTCAATTTATGAATTTAAAGAAGTAAGTTTGCTAAGACCAAAGAACGTCGCGATACCTACCTACTAAGCACTCGATCGCACTCTGAATCCACTTTCCCTTCATACTTAATCAGGCTTAGGACTGGCTACATTATTCCTTTAAAAAGTTACTAAACCAAACTTTTATTGTTTAATGCAGGCGTATTTAAAAAGTGGGATCAGCTAATAATTTACAGTAATCTAATCATTTACAATAATTCAATGTCTCATTTACAGTTACTTAGGTAATATGAAAAAAATAATTACAAATTACCTCTTAAATTAAAATCTCGCGGATGCCGGTGGACATCACGCACATACCGTTCAAAGTAGTCCCCTTCGCATCCAACACAAAGACGAATGTTAGGGAATAGCCGTGCATACTCGCGGCAGGCTTTACGCACATTGTCACCACACCTAGCTAACACTCGCACCATCTCGGTGTACTCGATACTTGTATAAGTATACGGCATTGCAATACTGTTATCCGTAGGTGCACATTAATCGTAATTATCAAATAACAAAAATAATAATGTCAAATTACAATAATTTTGGAGAATTAGTGTTACCATTAATTAAAAAACATCACTGTAAAATATTAAATAACAATATTTAAAATAGCTCCATCTTTGATCTCAAAAAAAACTTCATTCAATGTTTTAACACCATGAACTAAGCATGGTGTTATAACTTAGAAAAAATAAGCTCAAATATTAAACTTATAATTTAAATATACTTCCTATTATTCCTCCTGGTGTTTCTTAATATTTTATTTTGTCGGATATCTGAATGAAGTTTATGCTTGGGATCACAAGATGGAGCCATTTTAAATAATGTTACTATTTTACGGTGATGTTTTTAATTAATGGTAACACTAACAGTTGGTGTCAGTACCAAGTGTCCAAACTCCAAAGTTATTGTAATTTGTAATTTGATATTATTATCTTTGTTATTTAATAATTGATATTTCATTTGTCTCGTGAGATTTATGGTGACGAAAGTGTGTAGTATTACTGATATTTTATATTAACTACCTGGATTGTTTCTGTATACCGACGCTTCTATTTGTGACTGACTGCAATTTCTAGGAACTTCGTAAAGAAATTCGTAAGTAACTTATTGTTTTATTGTCATGATATAAATATTAATAAACGAGAT
Source organism: Napeogenes inachia (assembly GCA_959347355.1). Classification (NCBI taxonomy): domain Eukaryota; kingdom Metazoa; phylum Arthropoda; class Insecta; order Lepidoptera; family Nymphalidae; genus Napeogenes; species Napeogenes inachia. The sequence continues at coordinate 19,416,383 of OY365801.1, read as the reverse complement.
AAAATGATATGTATAAAGTAAGTTAAAGAGAAGTTATTGTTATTGTTTTGAAAAAATAATATTTATCGAATTCTCAAAGAAAATACGCTATATTAATTACTATTCAAAATAATTTTGGGATCAAACTAGTTGCATACATTTTAAAGTGATAGTATAGTTATGTTTTTAGTGAATATAAATAATATAAATGTAATCAAGTATTACAAATTTTCTAAACATAGAAAAGTAATTCTTATTACTAGGTGTGAAACTTTTTAATAATAATGTAAATATTTGCAGGATCAGAAAAAGTTACAGTGCCCTTATTTCATAAACCAAATAAAAATATTGAGACATTCAACTTGTGGACAACGTCTATTGGAGATTTTGTTTTTTCATGAGATTCTTAAACAGTTAGACAATATTTCAATTAATTTATTCCTTTTTAATAGGTGTAAATATTGTAATTAGATAATAAATGCTTATTTTGTAAAAATGATATTATACAAAAATATGTGTTTCGACTATTGTAGAAAATATTTTAATAAATAAAAGTGGAAAACGATGCTATTTTTTATTACACCTTAGAAAATGATCAAGTTCTAACGTGCATAGCCGCCGCTGCGTCACCCCGCCACCCCGCGTCCCGATGCGCGTGGCCTTGGCACATATTTTGACAAGTTGCGTGGCCTCTCTTTGCTCAAGTTTAATGCACGTTCAGAGGCAATAATTAAATTTTGTATGGGAAAAACTAAATTTATAAATCTATTAATTTTAAAAAGTCGTAGAACAAATGTTGTTAGGATTGATGTAGAGGGGCTGCCTGCAAAAGGTGCTCAACTAATTACAAATAACCCTGTATATATACCTATATATTGAAGTTTGTTTGTAACTGTCTTATTTATATTTATAACTGTATTTACAGAAAACACTGCGTCACTGAAGGTATCGAAAAGATCTTCACTCCAAACCGCTTGGACACCGTCGACGCCACCACCGAGTCTCACATCTACCAGGTATGACCACTTCTAAAGGTGAGGGCGACTTTTCCAATAGAACAGTCACTGAGAAAACTCCATTGCTCAAAAATAATGTCGCTTAGACCAAACAGCCCTGGAACTGTCGACATACACATTTATTTATTTATTTATATATATATTTATTTGTCCGTAGGTGAAGCTGACGGACAGCGTGCTGTGCGGTCTGTGGTGGCGCGCCGCCGGCGACGCCGATCTGGCCTGGCTCAGCGCCGCCGTGGCGCCCGCCCGCCCCAGGGAACCCGCCACCACCGGTACACACACACACACACTATTGTCCTTCTCACTCTGCCTACTTAACTCCCGTAATTCTCTCCCCCTCTTTGAAGATGGTAGCTCACCGGTACTGTCCACAGACTTCTCCACTCCTTCCGAGTGACCCTCTGCTCGTTTCTCTTACTGATATATCTTAAGAATCCATTTATAAAGTAGTAGTTTTAAAGTAAAGCACTACAAAACCATAATACCTCATTCATATCCTTTTGGTTTATGTTCATTGTTTTACCGGTCACTATCTATGTATCGATTCTGTTCTTTGAATCCATTAATATATTACGCTAATTAATACAAACCGAAAAATGAGGAAGGTATATTCATATTGTACCCCTCAAATATAGTTTACATTAATGTATGATATACAAGTAAGAAAAACTATTTCATACTTACTCAATTTTCTATGCATGTGTGTATGTTTGTGTGTTTCCGTGTGTGTGTTGTATAAGCTCGTATTCTCACAGAGGAGGCCCCGGACTCTGAGATGTTATCCCTGGAGGCGGCGGAGGGCGGCAGTCGCGGCGCGTTGTTCGTGAACGCCGTGCGGCTGTCAGAGCTGCGCGCCGCGCTCGCACGCGCTGGACTCACCGCTGAGTTCAGCGCTGGAGCGCTTGAGTGCTGCAACGGAACCATCGCAATACGACGGGTACTATGATAGTATATAATACCTTATATCTTATAGCAGGGACTCACCATGATAAATGGGGATTTACTCGAGCTTAATAGAAAAGAAGCTTTTTAGAAAAGTACGTACGTTAATGAAACCGTTTGCGTAGTGGGGGTAGACGTTCGTAAGGGTTGAAAATGAAAAAAAATACATTTAATTAAGCGTATCAGAATTTTTAAGAGGATGTTAAAGGAACTCTAATTTAATAACCAACTGATCTGAATGACCTCGTGGCCATTATTTGAATATGCAAAAAAATCGCCATTTTGAAATACTCAAGCACGTCTGATTAAGATACATATGATTTATTCTAGACATGCTTTCTCTTAATCTGACAATTACCTGAAGACTAGCCTAATCGGATATATTAAAAAAAACTGTTTTTTTTTCATAATTGGACTTAATTAAAAAGTTCAGGTTATCATAGCATGCAAATAAAAAATAATAATATTATATTTTTGATTGTAAAACATAAATACATTTTTGTATAGTTTATAATGTACATTTAATAGTTTTTTGAAAAGTTTTTTGCACCACAAAATATACAGTTGGTACTAATAGGGCTCATAATAAATATTTGTAATCTTTATTTCACATACATTATAATTAAATAACGAAATGTCACCAACACCTGAAATTGTTTCCTGAAACCAACAATATATGTACATTTTGTTTGTTTTGTATGTACATTTTATTTAATTATTTAAATTTTTATCTTTAAATTTTATACCTTTAATATATATATTAATTTTATACCTTCAATTAAAAAAAACTATGATATTAAGTTAAATTGCAACTTTTAATGACTCGTTTCAATATTTTAAAATCGTAAAATGAAAATTTGGGTTTTTTCTTCATATTTCATTTTGATGATGAGGTTTTAAAAAATATTTATTTCAATTTAATGTAAACAGTTAAATGTCAATAAACAAAATGCGGGTCTTTTCAAATCCTTTTGAATATCAAGGAAGCGCTATATTATTGTTCTGGTCATGATTTAGAAATGGCATTAGCCTGGATCCCAGGACACAGGGGAATAGTAGGCAATGAACATGCTGATCGGTGGGCTAAGGAGTCGGTCACTGCTGAGGCCTTGACATACAAATCTGTCTATACACGAGACATTCTTCCTCTAACTAAAACCTACATGTTGAGAAATTGGGGCTTTAGATGGTCTAATAGCCAAATAAATATTGGAAAACACTACAAAAGTTTTCCACCAAATATACCTAGCAAACCTTGGTTTTTTTAAATATAAACAATTTAATAAAAGAACTACATCAGTATTATGTAGATTACGTATTACAAATCCACTCCTGGGCTCTCCTACTATTATACACTATTGGAGTTCAGAAACCCTAGTGCATTATAGTAGAAGTAGAAGTTGTATGTTGATGATATAAAATTACACTTTATTAGGAATAAATTTATATTTTTTTTATTATAAATGATAGTGCATTGTCTGTTAGTCAGTCTCTGGTATTTTCATAATACGTAGCTAGTATAAACATCTTATAAACTTACTACAAATAAAAATTCGTCTAGTCTGTGCCCATAAATATATATATATTTTTTTTTTAAATACTCTCTTATTTTCTTATAAAACATTCGTTATATTAAGTTTGAAATACTAATAACACATAATACACAAAAACATTATGTAAAAACTAAGAAATATAATTTAATGTTTTTTAACAATAAATAATTTATGTAAACAATAAGAATGCAACATCCATAAAACTTTGTTTGCATTATTTCTTAAATATATATTTTTTTTATTTTTCTTTATAGTTGGAAAATGGTCGCGTGGCCCTGGAAGGTGTGATGTCGGAGGAATATTTCAAAGTGAGAGAACTACTCTACGACCAATTCGCTATAATATAATTTAGAATTATTATATATTAATAAATGTGTTTAAAAAATACATACTTTTTCTCTATTTCATATCTTTTCTAGTTACGGAGATGAATGCGTTAAGAACTTTAAAAAAATCAAAACTACATATTTTCTTTGTACACTTTAGGAAGAATTAGCGGGGTCGGTAATGTGTATTTCAAAAAAAATCGAAGGAGTTATGGTAAATTCAAATTATCTTTATTCAAATAGGCATTTACGTTTAATCGTCAATTTAATTAAATTGGTCAGTATAGTCAGTCTGTGAGTAAGCTACCACCAGCTTTAAATGCTGTTCTGCTGAGAAGAACTGGCCCAAGTTCTACATATTTCGATAAATCAAAAACTCTTGAATGTTATAATAAGATTTATTTATAATATAATACGGTAAGCAAAGAAACATCTAAGATATCTTGTGGAAATTTATTATATATGCGTACACTCAAGCCCATGAAGGATTTGTTAACTTTCCTAAGTCAAAATTTAGGCTTTACGAGCCTATTTTTATTTCTTGTATTGATCTTATGTCTGTCGCTGTTTTTAATATAAGCATTTAATTTTTGGCGTATATATAGTAAGTTATTAAAATGTATTGAGAAGCGCCCGAAAGAATACCGATTGCTTTAAAACATCTCTTAGGTAGTCTCTAGCTTTTAAGTTACAAATAGCACGTATGGCTCTTTTTTGTAAAATAAATATAGAATTAATTTCGGCAGCGCTGCTAAAATAAACGAGTCGAGCCGTATTAACGTCTGTTAATTGTCTTACTTTTTTAATTGCAAAGACGGTTGACCTAAGTTTGCTTGCGAGTGTCGAAAGATGGAGGTTCCACAGGAACTTTGTGTTTAAAGTTATACGTAACAAAGTTCTTGACTCAGTCATTTCTAAGACTTCATTGTTAAGGAGTAAACTACAATTTTGCCTTTTTACATTAGGAAGTTTAAATTCCAAGCATTTAGTTTTCTTAGTATTTAAGACCAAATGATTAATTTCGAACCAATGAAGAACACGTGATAGAGCACTGTTTACTTTATTAGCTTTATTACGCTTAACTTCAAAAGTGCGAGATATTATCATCAAAAAAAAAACAATGTTAAATAGTTCTTTTACGTAAACGGGCAAATCATTAATATAGAGTAAAAATAAAAAGAATAGATCCTTGTGGAACACACATTATTTACATCAACCGTCTGGACTCTTTGATTCAGGTAAGAGGCAATAAGATCAAGCGCAGCACTACGCAGACTATAGTGGTTAAGTTTGCATAGTAAAGTTTGATGGTCTACGCAATCAAAGGCTTTAGATAAATCACAAAACACAACGATTGCACTGTGAATTCTCCCATGATTGATCAGTTGTTGGTTTGCCTTTGGTGAAACCATACTGTTTACTATGCATTATTTTATTGCTATAAACGAATTCTGTCATTTGGTTGAGCATAATTTTTTGCGATTATTTTACTTAAGGTAGGCAAAATAGATACTGGCTTATAATTTCCCGGTTCTAGTCTAGCGCCACTTTTAAACAACGGAACTACTTTACTATTTTTCTTTAGATCTGGGAATGTACCGACTTCAATACATATGTTAAAAATTAAGGATAATTGTGGAGCAATATGATTTATAACAGTAATAAGTAATTTAAATGACATACCCCAAAGATCACCGGTTTTTTTTTATTTAGCTTTCTAAACGTTTTAACGATTTCATATGACGAAACAGGTTTTAAAACAAAACATTTGTTACTAACTCTTACGTTATTTGTCAATTCGGTAATTGCGTCAAATGGTGAAGAATTTAAATTACGCGTGACGGTTACAGGCATTTCGTTAAAGAAAGTCTCAAAAACAGTACTTAACCGTAAACAGTTTCCAAAATTATTATCAAACACATAATAAAGTTTAGAAAAGAGTGCATAATAATAATCAATTGTATACCGTGATGTTACTATTGACTTAAATTGTTATCGTTGTCAATAACAGGTATGGCAAGAATTTGAGTATCGGTGTGATATTGTTCGTGTCGCTGGTGGAGGACATATTGAACATTTGTAATCTAAACTAGAGAATTTCATAAATATGTGATCCAAGTTCTATAGTTGTATGTCTTACAGTTTATTAAATACATCATGTTGAAATACGTATATTCTTTTTGGTCCACCCTGTATAATAAAATCAATCAGAATTACCATGAAATCAATTAATACAAAATGACAATTAAATCAAATCAATCAAAAATACAATTAAATTAAAAATATATAAATAAGTAGCTATTGCCCATGACTTCGTCCACGTAGATAGTAAAAATAATATTTTTATGGCTAGGAACAAAAAGCATTATTTTCGATTATTTTTGACGTATCTGCCGATGCCTCATACGTCAAAATCCTTTAATCCGTTTAGACTGTAACAGGGAAAATAAAAATAGTATAATTGGCTATATTTCTATTAACATACGTACCTATATTTGAATAACATAACATTTCTTCTAAAGCCGTCCGGTAATAAGACGGATTTTCATAAAAAAATATGTAAAATTCAGTGAACCAAAAGATTAAAAACAGGATTTCCCGTGGCAATTAGTAGTCGCGCTACAATCTATGTTATGTCACAGACAAAAACATGTGCAAAAGTTAGTATTTCTATTGCTTATGTGGTATTTTGGTACCTAAGCTACAATATTGCTAAGTTTCATCAAAATCCATTAAGTAGTTTTGGCGTGATTGAGTAACAAACAACATAGACAAAACCACGTGCAATATTAGTATTTCTATAGCCTATCTGCTATTTTGTTCAATATCTAGAATATTGCTAAGTTTCATCAAAATCCGTTCAGTAGTTTTGGCGTATTTGAGTAACAAACATCCATCCATCCAAACATCCAAACAATGGCACTTATATATTAATTATTATTGACTTCAATTTATTAAGAGAGAGATGACATATTATGTCAATATTTATAAATATTTTATTGTACCTACTTGGAGAATATAAATACATTTAGTCTTTGTTGCTTGGACGTGAATTATTATAACCAAATATGGTGAATCAATTTTATGGTTTATGATTTTGTATAAAAGAACCTATACCCCTAGTACAAGTTTTGACGTTACGGAAACAATGACAGCTTACCCAATCGTAAAATCGAAACAGAATTATAATACACTTGAAATATTTAAAAAATCAGTTAAAAATATTTATATTTAGATGTATAGAATGATCTTAAATAACTAAAGATAAATATGTTTGTCAACAGATTATTCTAAATATGTCACTAAATTTTTATTCATAGAGGGTATAATATTTCTATGTTTCGATTTCAGGATTTGGTAAACTATGATAGTTTTAGTTAGTTTTAGGAGAACAGTACCCCTAGTGTGAGTTTTATGGTATCGTAGCGTTTGGCCTATATGGTGCAGACAGGATAGTCTGAGTTTTTGGCTATCAATGGTAGTATGAGTTCAAATAGTTCAGACTATATCGACCAAATTTTAGGTCGATCGCAGCAACTTCATATATGTTTCATTTACTTCATTGTTTCTCCCTTACGTACGTTGAAAATGAAAGAGATAAACATATTCTTCTATTTTTAGTCGTATTATTTGACAATTGACAATTTGAATCTAGTATAATAATATTATGTTGTTATTAGAGTATTTTCTCCATTGAATTCAAATCTTAGAAGGTTAATTCTACTTTAAAATTAACATTGAATGTAGTATTTACATAGAAAGTATCTTGTCAAGAGAAAATTATAATGGCCACTATAACTTATAGACATGTGAATTCTATACTTTTATAACAATTACTATGTTATGAAGGAGACTAACAACTACGATTGAACACTTGGCCTGCTGAAACGAGTTAAATATTAGAATGGTAGTTCTCATAATAGAACAAGGACTATTCAAGGTAAAACAAAACATATTCTTATTTTATCTTTGATAACTATTAGCATTCTTTGAAATTTAACAAAGTAATGCTTCAAGATAGACATCGTTATGTGCTTTATGAGTTTTCTTGCTTGGCATCCTAAATAAACCATTCACAATATGATTTATTTTATTATAACTGTTAATCCAAATAAATATAATAATATCTTGTTTACTCTCTTAACAAATCATTAACTTTTATTTAAGTAGTTCATCAATGCTCTATTCCACTATTTACAATATAAATCATCCAATTTAATGCATAAAACTAAATACCCACAATTATACCTTGTATAATAATATATAATAAATATATATATATAATGTTTAACATAATATAAATATTATCATTAAAATATTTTATAAGTTTACATATACACATCTTATAGTTTTGTATTGTATTATGTTTCAAGTTTATAAATTAACAAACATTAAATTTATTAAGTTTGGTTCAGAATTTTTTATATCTTGTGATATAATGATAAAAATTTGTTCCAATTTAAAGTGTATACAAAATTTATTTCATGGCTTTTATAACTTAAATGAATATGAATTAAAAAGTAACTTGTTAACTTTATCTTTATAAATATGTATGTTTAATGTTTATGTTTCAGCATTCCTCACAGTCTGTATCAACTCCACTCTCCATCACACCATTTGAAAGAAAACCAAATTTACAAATGTTTCAAAAAGAAATGTATAAGGAGTAGTTTTAGAATATAATATACGTTTCTTATACAATCATTACTGTAATGAAATAACAAAGTTTAGTTTTTAATTCTTTATATTTTTATTTCCATTTTTTGTCTTCTGTTTCAAATTACATTGTACACACATTTCAAAACTTAATTATTTTATTATTCATGGTTAAATGAGTGAATGAGCTTATAATGGTAATAGTACCTTTATTTACGTATGTATATTATTACATTAATATTCAAATACATTTTACCACCAAGGATCCACGACAGTATGGAAGTTCCATCTGAAAGAGGATGCTCCGGTGCTATATCTCTTCACGATGTCGCCGTTTTTTTCACGCCGTCGTTTCAAGATGCTTGCATTTTCATATCTAATAAAATATTTATTTAATTGTTGTCGTTTTAATAATGGTACATTATATTACTAATGTTTGTATTTAAATTATTATTTATTGAACATGCAAGGAAATTTCACAAAGGGAATCCCTAACTATTATTTAGTTAATTGATGCTCTATTCCACTATGTACAATGTAAATCATTCAATTGAATTCAAAAAAGTATCAACAATTATATATTTTACTAATGTTTAATATACACATTATTACTTTAAAATCTGTTTGAAAATCTTGGTTAATAATATAAATATATTCATTAATACATTTTATAAGTCTATACACATCTCAAAGTTTTGTATTGTTTTAATTCTATAAGTTAGAAACATCGCAATTATTTAGTTTGTTTAAGAAATTTTATTATTTTGGGATGTAGTGATATATTTTGCTCCAATTTAAAGTCTTAAGAGTATAATATATATGTACATAGTAGTATTAGTTCTCAAGGTTTTTAATACTTAAATGATTTTATATGAATAATATTAACTAGTTAACCTATTTTATGTTTTATTAATTATAAGTACGTGCATGATTATGTTTCAGTATTCCTCCAAGTCTGTATCAACTCCAAAGAAACCAAATTTACAAATGTTCGGTGTAGAGAAGTGTAAGTTATAATTTATTTACAATGTTTTAAATTTACACATGTTCCTAATACAATACATTATAAGAATATTTTTTAAAAAGCAATTTTTATATATTTCTATTTGTTTAAAATTCAATTTACTTATGTTCATTTCAAATCCTTAATTCACTTATTAATTATGGAGTGACTGCTTGATGAGAGTGAAATAGGTATTTTGCTCATAATGGTACTATGTTATATTATTATTATACTAATATTTATATACTTTCTAGCACTTAAATATTAGTATAAGGATCCATCATCCCTAACAAATTTATCCTGAATTAGGATACCCCAGTGCTGTATCTATAAATTTTCAATCCACTCTTTTAACGCCGTCGTTAGATGCTTGCATTTTTTATATCTAATAAAATGTTTATTTGTTGTAGTTTTATTAATTGTACATAATATTACTAATGTATGTATTTATTAAAAATTTTATATTACTATAAAATGTTATGTTCCTAATTAAAATTTAAACTTACAATGCTTTTGAAACAGCCTCATATAATTAAAATTTCTATTAGTATAAAAAATTTATTAAGATCAATGTAATCTTTTTTATTAAAACCATAGTAAATGGTTCCGTAAGAGAGTGTATTTTATTTGAGTAGGTATATGAGTTGTCTGTTAGTCATCTTTCTATTTTTTTAAATTTAATTTTCGTGGACTAGGATCTGTAGAATTATAACCCAAATAATAATTATAATAGAAAACACATAAATTCTCATATAATTGCGCATAGAATGCGATGTACACAATAGCGAAATAAATAATAAATCAATTTTAAAATAAAGATATCAACAAAATTAGTAATTGGTCGTGGGTATGGGTGCTGGTGAAACAAAAAATGTTGCTTAAATATCAAATTATTAACTTTTTATATTATTATAAATTTATTTAAATAACGTATGCAAATAATTAGAAGAGATTGATTGACTTATACCTATATAGGTATTACAAGAACATTTTAGATTAAGTTAATCATTTATCAATGACAAATAGTGCCTTCAAGTATTGATGTATATTAGGGGATACCTAAATCTTTATAATTTTGTTTAAATTAAAATAGGTCTAGGAGGAAAGCTATTAGCAATAAGTCAAGGTTATAACGAGGTAAGATGTCTTTGTCACGGTGTTGGGGATTAAAAAGATCTTCGAAGAGAACAAAAATCACAGGAGTGTCTTATAGCCTTTCATATCGCTAAGTGACGATAATTTTACATTAAGATAACAAGAAAAAATATAAAACATACGGTATATCAAAATAATTAAAAAATAATAAGAGCAGTATCAGTATAGTAGCTATTGCTCTTAAGAATCCTCAGGTGCTTCAACACACGGTGAGTGCGAAAGCGATCCCGTGGCGTCCCGTCAACCGTTGGTTTTTTAGTGGGAGGTAAATATCTTAATAATAATGATGACAATGAATATCCTCGGGATCTCTAAGCTACTTTAAATAAAAGACATTATAAGATGTCGTAGGGTCGTCATGGTCCTTAAATTTATATCCAGTTTACTCTATTCAAAAATAGAGGGCAGTGTAAACAAAAAAATAATTGGTTTTTAAGAAAATCTATCGAGAAGTGGAAAAAGGTAAGAATATTATCTTTCTAGTGATAAAATATTGCGCTTCTTAAACCCTAATGACTGGTATTAGTTGTCAGCATTTGCTTTGCATTTAAGTGTAGAGTGATCTTAAAATCACTTCCTTTTATATCATTTATAACAGAGATTCAATGACTTATAATATATATTATGTGGGGGGAGTATGTGAATAAGCTCCCTTGATTTATTATAAGTAATTATAATACAATAACTGAATTTCTTCTTAAAGTAATTGAAATATAATAATTGTTAATGTAACATTGTATGAAGTATTAATAATAATATTATACAAAGTGAAAATAATTAATAATAATGTTAATATATAGTAAAGTAATATTATATAGGTATAAAACAATTGACTTTTAATTTAAATACGTATATTATGAAATTAAATGAAACAACTTAAGTAGTGGTATTTTTTTTATAAATGCAAATACTACCTATATTGCACAAAACGTCAGACTTGAGTTGCACTGGCAAGAAACTTCATGAGTACTCTCTTAACTTATTTATATAATTGCAATTGTCCATAGTATATACATCAGATTTAATATGTGAGAACCATTTAGAATTTAAGTAAAGTGTGGTACTACGAAATGATTACTAGGCTCACCAACTATTTTTACCATTATTAGTTCTTTGATGTTATCACATTTTCAAGGCTTTTAATGGAAGCTGACTTAAAACATTCAACATATCACAGAACAAATTATACACATCTAACCCCTACACCACTCGACCAATGAAGCAATTATAATATCATAATCTTCTTCTTGTTTTCATTGCAGGCAACCAGTCACCTAAAATATAAAATTATATAGTAAAAAAACTTGGTAGATATAATATAAAATATACATAGCACATTTTTTCATTATTTAAAAAATGCTTACCTAGTAGCTTGCTATTCTTCCAGATAAAGGCATCGTGGGTAGCTTTTTCTTATTTATTGGAGGTATATCCTAAAATTTTGTACTGAATCCTCTGAAATCAAAGAGAGACATTCACAAAGATTTTAAGGATTGTAACTTAAAATATGACAAAAAAATAAATAAATATATAATATATGAAATTTTACCAGCCAACCTGGCTCTCATCAAACGGCCCAGGGTCAGCAAAGAAGAACCGTATTCCTGCACCACAGCAATGTAAAACTCTTGAATGTCTCTAAGTATAAGAAATTATATTATTACATGTATAAATGGTCAATAAAATAACATTAACTGGGTACAAAAGTACTATTTACCAGATGGGGCTTATAATGCAGTATTCTGTCCTTGCACACACATGTCCATCTAGTCTTTAAGTTCCCAAAAGCATTTTTAATAAGCCTTGCCCGACAGTGTGTTATGTTATAATCATGTTTAATTGTATTAGGCAAGGGATTACTGTAGGGAGTCATAAGCCATGGCCTTTGGGGGGTAGCCAAGGTCATCTGTTAATGAAAACCCTTAGTGAAAAAATTATGAGATGTAACATAGCAGTCTTATTTTTTTAAGAAAATGCTTACCATGGAGGTTCCTCATGACTGTACAAGCTCTGCAGTGAATTATTACTAATATTCTTAGATTAAGGCATCATGGATAACTCTTCCAAGTGTAGGGTTAACACTTAAAATTCTTCCTTGATCATTTGAAAGTTATAATACATTATTGTATTAATATACATTTTGAAAGCTAATTATGAAATAAATTGATATTTCTTTTGAAATATGATTTTTGTTTACCATTTGCACATTCAAGGAGTAGTAATGCTTTATAATGCCTAATAAGGATGCACATTCTGCTTTAAGGGTTTTACAATTCTAAAGTGACTCCTATCTATACAGTCTGAGCTAACTACCCCAGGAAACCTATGTTTGTTTTAAAAAGACATAGGTATTAATCATATTATTGAACATGAATATTCTATAAAATAGAGACCATATACTAACTTTTGCTTTATTTGTTCTCTTATTTCTAGCTTCAGTCGTGTCAGAAAATCGTATGTAGCCTTTACTTTCGTCGGGGTGATTTAGAGCCTCCGTAACCTCTTCTACATTCCTACTCACTCACTGTTTCTTACGAAAGGCTATACCAATAACCTTTTGGTAATCACTCTTCACATAAAAGAATTCATTTAAAACCTGCAAAATTAAAATATGTAAAATTATATAAACTTGATCTGTAACAAATTAAAATTAAATCAAAGGTACATTCAATAATTTGCAGACGCCATTTTTTATAATAATTACTACTTTTGTAATATTGTTATTATGATAAAATCTATATTTTAGTAATTACGTTAAAAAAATATATATAAATATATATTTACCTTCGTCTTCAAAAATACTCTTTTTGACCTTTTCTGGCCGCTTTTTTCTCGGAGGAGGGAGCACAAATATGTAAATGCACATTTTCTTATACGGTACCGGTGTACGAAATGTGTATCGGATATGATAGCCGATAATTCCAGCTGCTTTTTAGAACAATTTTGCCTTCTAAATCCAGCAATTTACATTCCACAGACCACCTTACTAATCTCAAAGCCAAACAATTTCTAGCAGCCATTTTTAAAAAGTACAAGATACGCTCACAGTTCTCACTTCTCACCGATAATTGTTTAGCGAGGGAAAAAACTGACAAAGTACGAGATTTTTAAAACTATACGGACTTTTAACTGTCAAAATTGCAACTCACACTACCAATTTCATGCAATATAGTCTGAAACGTCAACCATATGGTTTCCTGAAACGATCTATGCAACTCACACTACGGTTTACAAATTGACAACCGTTTTCAATTATTTATGAATGAACAATCTGGTATAGTATGAAACTCGTACGATACCATAAAACTCACACTAGGGGTACAGATTCCCTTGAACATGTGGGTCAATAGCCGACACAGGTATCGATAAATTTCTAATATTGTTAGAACGAAATGCTGCGCAATTTTGAAGAAACCGATCATGTATAGGTTCGATCTTACGTATATGATTATTATTCTGAGGATTACAAAAAGATTACGCATACCTACTCTAAAATATGCGTTGAAGAACGCAGAAGCTCTTTGGATATCCTCACCACAAAACCCAACATACGATAACCCTTTTAGCCATATAATCTACGTGCTCATCAAAGGGACTCATTGACTCATTGAGTCAGTTATCACTCGCAAGATTTTGTACCATACTAACTCTTGAAATCGTTTCACCACTTAGATTGTAAGAATATTTTATTGGGAATTACTTCTGGTGAAAGTAATTACACTTCGCTTCAGAGCTAAAAAGTTAACGGAACAAAAAATACTAAGTCGATATAAATAATTCAGAAAATCTACGCAATCATCAATGTTTAATTAACATTTTATTGTCATCGGCATACGACAAATATTTGAAGCTCTTAAAAGCAACAGTAATGTCATTGGGATATACGTTAAACAATAATGGGCCAAAAAGGGATCCTTAAAGTAAAGATGGAACTGGAATAAAACATATAGTAAAACCTTTTATGGTAACAGTTTTTTAAATATTAGTAAATATTTGAAATTTGTGTATATGCACTGCGTTATATGGAAACAAAGCTTACTTATTTTGTTTAATAATAAAAATTAGAATTTGGTAATATATATTTCGTAATGAATAAATCTATATTTAATATTATGATTAAAATTAATGGTTTCGAAGTTGGTTGCTTAACAATTACTTATATGTATTCATATCATTCATGTAAGTAATGTTTCGATAATACATATATATGTATATATTTCTTTATGAAACCAAACATAATTTTGGTCATAGTACAAGCTGTGGTTAGTGTTGGCCTAGAATGCGTTGTGTATATGTTGGAATATGTCACCATTACTAAAGTAATTAAACGAATTGACGAACAAAGCTCATGTATTTGGCTTCAATGCGATCTTTCTCATGCTTCTTCTGTACTACTGAACCGATTGTCATTCGTATTTTTTATTTGATAGCAGCATTATCATCGATGGTCTAGCAACAAATTGGTCATGTATTTGAGGAATAATCATTGAAGAACAAAATTACACAAAATGTACGAATAAAGTCATTGAATCTGCGCTCAACTATCAATCAAAATGGTTGTCAACCTACTTAGTATTAATAAAGGAATGGAACGTAAATGAACAGTAAGCATAATATAATTTTGAAAATTGGTAGTAAGCTTGCAGATATCATTCACATAAAAATAAGAACTAAAATAAAAAACCATTTCAAAATTTTATAATTTATTTCACAATCTCCGAGACCGGTTCATAATAACGTTGTGTAAACAAATAAACATACAACTCATTCAATACAGTAAGAGACAGCTGTAGGTTCTCTACAAATAAAATAATTTGTTATTACTATCAAAATTTAATTATTTTGCAATCACTAAGAGTACCGTATACAAGAAAAATAAAACTATAAATAAGTTCAATAACAAAAAGAAAGTTTCTATTTGCATTTTTTTAATTAAATCTCGATAGTAATAACAATGCAAGCTTAATAAAAATGAAAACTTATATTCTAATCTGGCACATCACACATTTTGTACATGTATCACACCCCACGCTGCAACAGCGACATTACAACTATAAATAACTCGAATATTCTTAACATAAGAATAACTACAACAGGACGCTTCAAAGAACTCACTGAAATAATAACCGTATTCGTCTAACGAGAAGAATGTTATAAAATCCGTCAAAATGCTATGGATTTTAAATGCAAGTTCAGCACAAAATAACTATTCATTGAGGTCCTTGATCTTTACAAATAAAATTAGTTTTTCATATAATCACCAGGAAGCACCACTTTCTTTTGTCACCATTTTGACGTATCGTTTAACTGGAAAGAATTTTCAACCAGTAATTTTTTGAAATATCACATAATTGACAATCATAATATGTTATTTATTGCATAATTTAGGTACATTTATAAAATCATTTGTAAATCCAACCTATAACAGAGTCTTATTCTACATAGTTTCAGATCGTACTCTCTATCGATCGCGTTGAACCTCCGAGTATCTTGAGTTCTTATAAATTATGACGTTTGTATGGTAACAGATTATTGAGGTATTCATTATTATTACCGTTCCACTTTTACAATAAAGATATAATATTACTATTATGTACAATTTAATAATTCATACAACAATCCAAAAAATACATCTATATGGATATGAGAAAATATATATAATTTAGTGGAACAGCTCTAAAAATAGATTGCTTTATAGTTAGGTATGACTATGATTTAAAATAACTGTCTATGGTGATTCTGAAATAGCCAAAAAACCATAGAGCTCTTTTTTTTTTCACAAACTGCTATTGTTTATCGGTTGGCTTAAGATATTTCAGCTTTATGGTTTTTCGACAAATAGTCCTTAAGAGCGGACCGAGAGATCTTTAATCTTACACCAATAGTAAATAAAGTTTAAAACTTACTTCGTGAATAAAAACAAAAACAAGCCGAATACGGCCGCCGCATAGAAAATTTACAAGTAACAGTCGGGGAAACAATAACTCCTTTATTTATATAAAAGTATTCACGGCAAAGCTCGCTTTTCTATATAATTAAAATGTTGGAGAAAGTTGAAGAACTTGAGCGGTGCCAGCCGTTTCAAATTCTATCCCTCATTCTTTCCTCGACCATATAATCTCGAAACCTTACCATAAAACTAGATATACTTTTAGTATTATACAAAAATAGTAACAAGTTTTGTACTAGATCCGTCCATTTTGTACATCGACGCGGGACATCGTGCCGTCGGAGAAGAGTTTAACATCCAAGATCCGCCTCACAGCCAACGAACAGACGAGGTCTGTCGAAACATAAATATATACATACACTACGCCGTCACGTCCGAGCCGCTAAATGCAGACAAAAATGGCAAATTAAAATCATTTCTGTGATATGTTACTGCGACGAGACCGGCTGCGGCTCGAACGGACACCGGGAGCGCTAGGGGACACGGCCTTGCACGCTCGACACACACACACACAACAAGAGTCGGAACCGAAGCTCCCTCGAAGGAGATACACCGAAGCACTGTACACGGCTGAGTCACAACCGCTACCAGAAGATCATTGGTTCTACAACCACACTCACACACGCGAGTCACACGGCGGACACTCACGAACAATATAACACTAACACAGCCCCGCGTACAGTCGGGCGCGGCCCTGGGGCAGGGCGGCGGCAGTCTACCGCAGACAGGCCTCCAGCATCTCCACGAACAGCTTGTTCATGGGCGCGCGGCGGTCGCGGTGCACGCCCGCCCAGAAGCGCCGCACGGCCACGTCGGCCAGCCGCAGCGCCGGCAGCACCAGCAGCAGCTGCTGCAGGGACGCGTTGGCGTTGTACGGCCTGACAACGACACACGGGTTAGGGAGAGCGAACGGGTACTTGGTCTTTTTTTCAAACGTTTTATTTTTATAGAACGACAGTTTTGAAAGAAATATTTACACTCTAACAACTCCATTCCCAGAAAGGGTTATGAGGCCATCCATCACGATACCGAACTTCATAATGAGAAGGCGAAATCAGTATGAGAAGTCAAGAGTAAAAGAGATAGACAATGTTAAAAAATCCGCAGTAAAGAAATTAAAAGTGATGAGCTGTTGGCACTATGGTAACACAATGTTCGTGCTCACCTCAAGGCGGACACGGCGTCGTTGAGGGCGGCCAGTATGGCGTCTCTGAACCGTTTGAGGGCGGCGTGCTCGTCGATGCGCGCCTCCGAGTTGGCCAGCGCCAGCGCCTTCAGCAGGTAGCACTCCTCGCGCTGGGCGGACGCGCGCTCCAGGCGACGGGTCACACCAGACAACTGACGACCACTTGTGTTAGTATTGTGTGACGATAAAGACGAGTTGTTGTTTAAATGAACCATGATCAATGATTTTGAGTTTTAGAAACCAGCATATGTATATGTATGCAGTGTGTAATCATATGCAGGAAAAAAAAATCTAAAGCTATTTAATGTGCGTGCGTGCGAGAGGGCACGTACGCACATACGTGCGTGAGTACGTTAGCAGTGCGAGTGCGAGTGCTACCTGCAAGTAGAGGTCGTGCGCCCCGAGGTCCCTGGCCTGTTGCTCGTCGAGGGCGAGGTCTGTGGAGAAGCGCAGCCGCAGGGCGCCGCCCGATGACATGGAGCGGTACGCCACCATGAGACTCAACATCTCCGCCCACGTGCTTTGTAGAAGACGCATCTGAGAATATTCGTTTCATGTATTGTTATTGGAATTAAGTATAATTTGAGTACCAACATGGAGCGCGTAAACGTTAAAAGAAAGAATAAACAATATTACCGCTTACCTATACGAGAGCATATTTTTAAATTTAAATAATTATAATCTGACGTGTTCTCTCACCTGATCGTTGAGCGCCAGATCGGTGAACCCCGGTATTTGCTTGGCCCAGCCGATGACACCCACCAGCTCCCTGTCGTATATGTCGGCCAACATGGCAAGAGTGCGCGCCTGCGGGTCAGTGACCCCGGGGGGCGGCGCCCCGCACGTTAACATATCCGGCTCGTAAGAAGTCAAAGCTTCTAGTACCTATGAAATTAATTTTATAGAAATATTTATAATGAGTATCTAGTGTCTCGGTTTTAATGTGTATCTTGGACTAGTCCCGAGATTGATGCCCGATCAGTTTAATATATCTGTATAATATTTATTATATTATTTACGAGCATTTGATGGTGCTATAATAAATTTATAGCACGAAAGCTACCATTATCTATTACTCTAGTTAATTTACTTTTAAAATAATACCTACCCATATAATAAATACCCAATAACAAATTATTATTATCAACAGAGAACAACTTTCTAATAATTAACAATAACATTATGTATCACTAGTTCATAACATTATTTAAATATATTTATGATACAAAATGATGTATTAATATAAAGTTCCTATTAAAATATATAATACCACACTATTGGAAACAAATGTACATCCGTCGAATTGCATTTAACCGTACAATATTTTACATTAACACATTGATTATTGTAAATGAATTATGAGACTGTTTTTTTTTGAGAATATAATTCGGTATCCTGTCTCAAGGCCGACTAGATTTGTTACGAACTGGTTTTGTATGTAGCATACAAATGCATTTTATCAACACTTATACGTTTTTTTTATTAATTTATTTTGTTTTGAGGACCAAAATAAGCTTATGAGGGTATAAGGGAAAGTGGAAGAGACGGACTTCTTAAACCCTTTTTCGAAAACTAAACGGGCACAAACACCCTTATCTTTCTTATCTTAACTAAATGGAACTACAAGTGTCCCTTGAGAAACACTCACATCAAGAGCCCGAAAATATCCTCTCTTATTGTTTACAACCCTCAAAATATTTTTTTTATCATAAGAAAAGTGAAAGTAAAACTTTTCTTAGAAGTTTATTAATATAACATTACAATTATCTGACAAAAATATCATGCTACATACAATCGAATGCTTTAGATAAATCATTAAGGACACAAAAGACTTTTGATTTGCGATCTTCAAGTCTACGTTTATAAAGTATATATAAAGTAAAATGTGTTGTTGAGCCGCTGATTTTAACCAACAAAAGAGATAACAATTTGCAATGAAGTTGTATGATGTTAGCTATTTATTTAACAGAAATAATTAATAAAAAACAATAATTCTTAAAAATTTACCGTCCTCTTTATAAAGAAATAAAGCAATTGATAATTGATACTAAGTGTTGATTCTATAAAGGAATTTTTAAATGGCAAATAGTAAATACATATATTTATAAATATAAAAGTATACTTTAGGAGTGTATTCCTCCATGCAGAACCGAAAAAAAAAAAGTACCATTTGATTTCAAAGTTTTCGGTTCGAATCTAAGACTTAAAATTTGGTGACTAACGAGAAGAACGGACGTCGTCTTAAATAATATAATGAATATCTATAATCTGCGATGACTAGCGGCCCCTTCCCTACTTAACTTCCTGTCTCCTCACCTTGATGTCATCCAGCTGTGGTCTATGGGCGGCGGCGGCGTGGTCTGCGCGGCGGTACTTCTGCCTCCCCCCCCGCACGCGGTCCAGGCGCACCCCCTCCCGCAGCATGCCCACGCGGAGGCACTTGCGGAAGCGGCAGGCCTGGCACGCCTTGCGCCGCCGCTTGTTGATCTCGCACTCGTTGGAGGCCGGGCACGTGTACTCTATGTTGCCCTGGAGTGGAGGAGGATGGGTTGAGAGACTGTCTGTCGACCTGCGGCCGGTTTCTAGATCTATCTCCATGAGATTCATAATTATTTTATGGCAAATTAAGAGATTTGTGACATTTGGAACTAAAACTTGTATATATGACTGAGTAATGGGCCTCGAATTCATTTCAATGCTACATATTTGTGTAATCTTTTTTGTTTGTTTCTAGGTTTAATTATTATTTTAATTTAAATATCTATTATTAATTAGTTATCTCTAAGACCATATATATGAATATAAGATACGGGTTGTCTGGAAGAGATCAACATTATTGATAAGGCCGCCTTGACACCCAATATTGTATATTGATATTTTCTCTATCTACTTGTTTTCCTTTTACTGTATTTTTTTTTATTTTGTTGCGTGTAATAAAGAATTTTACTACTACTACTATAAATAATATTAATTTATTTTGAAATTGGTAACATTGAATTATATCGCTACGAACCTGTATGGTTCTCTTGAAGAAGGCCTTGCAGGCTTCGCAGCTGGCGACTCCGTAATGGAAGCCGGAGGCGATGTCCCCGCACACGTGGCACAGCCTCCTGGGGGCGTCGTCGTCCCTGGCCCCGCTGGCGGCGGCGGCCGTCGTGGACGAGCAGTGCTGCTGCTCTGGACTCGTGTTGCCCACTATGGCACCCTCGCCCGGCGACACACAGAATCTGGCTTCCTCCTTGGGCTCTAATTCTAACTGCAAATTTATATACATCATACATATTATAACAAATTGTGTTACTATTCCAATAATTTAAGTAGTCGATTATGACGTCACTCTTGCCCTTCTATTTAAATAAATTTGATTCTTTGAATAAACAGTTCTTAAAATTTAATTTACTTTTTAAATAAAATAAATAAAAAAAAGTTTATAATGATGTCAATGATAGTTTTTTAAACGTCTTTTTTACCACGAACAAAACAATAAAACCACAGGCAGAAGGTTATTGTCCTATTTAAAACAATTTTCGTAGTTTTCATGTGATATATTAATATTTTTTATTGTATACAGTGATCTCTACTTCGAACTCTCAAAGTCTACGAGTGACGTAATATTGACTGTCTCATGACCTATCTTACATTGCATGGCTCTAACATCTGTATTGGTCTGTGATGGTCTGTGGGCGAGTAGTGCGGCGGTGGCTCGACCTCCTGCTTCACGCGCCGCAGAATCGGATCCCCGCTCACCGCTGACATCATTTGCACCTGGAAGAAACACTATTGTTATATATCTAAATATAATTTATTTCGTTTTTAGCAAACCATCAGACAATTAACCTGATTACTAGAGAAAAAGTGAGAGAGTGAGAGAAAGAGAGAAGGTGAAATTTCTCCGATTTCGGTAATCTGTAATTCACGAGATACACCAATTTTATACTAACAATTACAAAATAGAAATAAATATATATATATATATATATGGTTGAAAAAATCATATATTGGTTTGGGTATTTGTCTTATATAAATGATTATGCGAAATATTATAAAATTTTATTCTTCACACAATACAAACAAACTGTGACGATTGATGTTAATTAAACGAATGACCAAAACGCACACACATAAAAAAACGTGACACGCATACGACACGACATTCAGTGGAAGTTAACATCAAATAGAAAATAAAATCCAAAACATCACTATAGTATAAAATGTGACCAATGACCAAAATAGGTCACCGAGACTACAATTTAGATAATACATTCAGAAACAAAATAACGCGATTCGAGATAAAAACTAAACGGATAGCGAATACCTACATATACTTTATCTATTTATGACAATGTTTCAAGGATGGCTTGCGAGTTCATCGTACTCTTGACATTGCCGATATTACGATAAAAAAATAAGCCGTGACGCAATCCCAATCGTGAGTTTTAAACAAAGAAAAATACCACAGACCTATATAATGAGATTAAGCAATTACATAATTTAAATAATATATATTATAACAAATTTGTTCTCTGTTCTCTTTTCAGCACCATCTATTATTTACACTACTATTAGTGAACTTTGATCAGTTTAATCTAAAGTGATTGTGAAATTTTAAATTTAACTTGCAAAAAAAAATATACAAACATTTATATTCCTGAAAGTGAAATTACTGGTTTAATGCCATAGATATTTAGAACGTGTCAATTTCAAGTTCACTGGATACGTGGCAGTGAACGAAAACTGACCTACAAGATTTAGTTACACTAACCAATTTAGTTACACTAACCCGATGTAACTCAGACACGTTTTATGTGCAATCAACTTTAGAAAGTATTATGTGCAACCACCTCTAGAAAGTAGGTACCTATTGTTTATATAATAAATAAAACGGTGTAAAAAAATTAAAAATTAAACTAAACATTACTAACGGTATTACTTTCAGAATAGACGCTGAGCCTATCCTAATAACCAAGTCGTTGAGCTTAAAAGTATTATATAAAAAGCGCATAAGTAATAAATAGGTATGTAATAATAATAGCTTTATTTGATTCGATGCATATTACGTGAAAGCAGTAATTATTTTTTAAATAATTAACAAAAAATTCAATTAATGAGCATAATTTAATTTCCAAAAAGATGATTTATTTATTATATATCTATTGATTTATTGCATGGACCCCATTCGGGTAAAAGCCTTCCCCAAGGATTAGGTATATATTATACATATATCTATATATGTAATTATATATGTTTATTATAACTTAGTATGTATATATGTGTGTATAGTTATATAATATACATTTATTATATTTAAGTGTGTTAGCTTATGTTAATTTAAATTATTTTAATTTTTAAGCTTTTACGTACCTATACCCTCAATAACACAATGTCTACTTTTATTAAGGGTTTCTGGAAGAAATCTCTGCTAAGAGATAAGTAATCCTATGTATTAATTATTTCATAAATACATTGTCATTTATATTTATCTTGGTACATAAATAAATAAATAAATAAATAAATAAATAAATAAATAAAAAAATAAATAAAGCATTGTATCTATTTATATAAAATTATTAAATTAGAAAACACAAGCGTATAACATTATCCACCGGAACAGTTAGTTTCAGAATAGTCGCTGGGCCTATCCCAATAGCAGGGTCATTAAGCTCCAAGTATTCGGCGCGTTGTCGAATAGCCATTTATCTACAAAGGTGACTTCGCGGACGCACGGTCGATGAACCTCTCGGCTTGTTATTATGAATATCTATTTTGCGCCACAACACACCGAAATTCTCGTGCTTACGCGATTTATATCGATTTCAAGGTCTCCACTTTACCGATTTTTTGCTCCCGGCTAACGATAAATTCAGCGCTGTTTGAATATAATAAAAGTAAAAGCAGCTGAGATATAAAATATCAAACGAACGGAAATTGTTTTCAATTAACTAATACAAAACCTGTCTCTGTCTATCAAATAGATAGGTACCACTTACGTAACAAGTACTTATAATAAATCAAACATATCACAAAACTCTGAATTTCATGATTATTTCAAATAGATATTTTAAGATAACATAGATTTGTATCTTTGCTGTGTCATAACATCATTATGACATTTAATCCAGATTATATAAAATATATTAATAATAGTTTTTGTAAGCTTCCTGTCTCTTTTTACATATTAAATTAACCAGAGATAGACTAAAATATCCTGCTGGCTTGGTTCATTGTTTAGTCTACCAAGAATCAGGAGCAAAAACTCTCCGCCTTTAAAAAAAGACTACCTCAATTTAACACAGATTGAGTCCGTTCAAATAAGAATAATTTTAATAAAAAAAACCCTATATAATACCACTCTTATATTGTAATTTGAAAACCAGTTAACAATACAGACTTGAAATTATTTACAGACCAATGTATTGACAAAAAAACATCGGTTCTAAACCAAATTGTTGAGGAAGTTGTACAAATGTATTTAAATATAAGCAACTTAATTAAGATAAAAGAACAAAGGACCGAATTTTAACGACTTTGTTGTCAAAAACGAATAGAATTTCGATTTTAATTTTAGTACAAATTCTCCATCTACTTTACACACCAATAATACTAAGATATGACCTTGCGTCGTCAAGTTCTTTTAAGATATATATTTAGAAAATATTATACAAATATATAATTAAAATTGAATTCAAACTTACACATAAATAAAAATAACGCCTAGACAATAAAAATATAGTACCTATTACGAATGTACATAATCCGACTTCATGGCAAGTCGAAAAAAACTGTCGCGATGCTGATATTGTTTATAAAAACTGAACCTACCTCAATGTTGTTAGATAGGAGTAGAAACGTGCTGTATTTTTCCATATTTTATCTTATCATATATTTTTCGATAAAAGTAAGGCTAAATTCATTTTCTTACATTATTTGTCTTGCCGCTCGTTGGCGACGCTATCTAAGCTCTACATTTAAATTTAATATTTATTTATATATAATATAATACATTTAATGCATCTATAATACATTTAATGCATCTATAATACATTTAATCAGCCTGTAAACAATTAAATATTTTATAGATATTTACCTTATTCACCAAGAAAAGAAGAGAAAGAGAGCTTTCTCCTCTTCTCCTTTTTCCTTATTTTAAAACTTTCATAAGTAAAACTATAATTGACGGGTAAAGCCAAGATAGGTTAGCTCGTATAAATAGCAAATGGTATCAAAAACCTTAACAACTCAACCTAAAAACAATTTCCCTTCGAAGTATGTAGGTATGCAATTATAAAAGCTAAATATTTAAAACATACAATTAAATTGTATAATGAACAGCTTATAAATTGCATTTGAAACCTTGAACACTTTTTGCATAATGTTTTTATAACTTGAAACATAATTTGCAATTTAAAAAACATGATTTATACTTATCCCCTTTATAATAAAATTCATTCGTCGATGTCGGCAAACATTACAGACAATATAAGAAGTGTATAATTATATTAGCGTGTGCTAGCCTCAGACAACCTAACCTAGCTCTAGCCCAGACATAAATTAGGCAACAGTACACAATATTCAATATTTGCGTGTGGTCTCGTCCAAGGTCGGTACATTAGATATTCGCCGGCCGCCTAACAGCGGTGACTTCACTCCTTCATTTTTATCAAAGCGCGATATCTTACTCGAACAATAGACGTTGTTCAAGGAAGTATATAAATAACATTTGACTCTTATTAAATCGGAAACTTTTAAATAAAACAGTCAAGACGTTGATGACAAAAAAGCTATAAAACAACGTGACATATATTACATTAGTTACGGAGGTTTTAAAACATCAAATAAAATCAATATAAAAGCAGACGCTACATATTTTAAATCAAAGACCCTAACTAATCTTTATTACCTTGAATACCAAAAATAATTATCTTTATTTCTATGAATTTACAAAAGATTTATATAATGATAGTTAATTATCGGTCAGTTTTATAATTTATCAATGTCTAACCGCAGGCACTGGTGGATGTGGCATATAATTATTGTCAGAAACATCACAGCAACAGAAACATTGTTGAGACACAAAACCTAGACATACTATACATAGCTATGGGTAGGTCAGGCCTGTACGCCTACGGAGTTTCGCCCAGGCATATTCGGCAGCGGCTGTGAGGTAAAAATAAATAGTGGGGGTACAACAAGCTGGTTTAGAAGTAGGGGTGGGGTGGATGTGACGGTGCCGGGAGGGGAGGGGAGGGGGAGGTGCGTCTAGACTGCGGCCTTGACCGCGCCTGTTTCCGCGCGATCGAGGTCGACTCTACTCGCAGCCTATAGACCGACTGCGGAGCTATGGCGTACAGAACGGTACAATTTAAGTACCAAAGCTATGTCCTTGCTACACATTATTACCGTAAGAGGGTAATTAAATTTCAAAACAGTTAATTAATTGTTACTTTATTGTCAGTTTATCGACCTGGTAATACAATCCAAACTGATTAAATAATTTGAATGCTTTAACATTCGAGTGCTTTATTAGTCATGTTTGAATTTCATGCAGGGGGCGATAAAAAATTAGCTAGAACAAGGCGGTCGGTAAGGCGCGCGGCGACGCGGCGGCGGTCTCTGAACTCTAGCGATTTGACATTGTGCCGACTTTGGGCTAAATAATGCAGATAGCGGAGGGTAACGACCGACAGTACCCAATATCACCACGCGGACGAACGCAACATTTAAAATCACCTGCTGAAAGAACACACGTGACGCAAGGTTACGTAACGCTGGGACCTACCCCAAGTACCGGCAACGTGCCTCCGAGACTCCATTAACATACAAGGCATCGTGACACGCACGGTTTAGGACTAATATTTTATATATAGATATAATATAGATTATTATTCTATAGATACGCCATAGATCTACTAGGTACGAGTTAAATTTTCCGTTAAAATTTTGTATAATAATCGTTTTAGATTTCCGATTTTATAATAACTCATGTCAAATTATATAAAGTATACCAAGGTATGATAAAAATGTAAAAACATTCTTAACCTTGAAATTATTTATGACCAAACAAAATATTGCATAATGACTAAAGTTTAAAAAATCTCAACCAAAGAAGCCGCGCAATTGGTGGTCGGAAATAATTATATGACGGGTCCTGGCGGGTGCTGACGGGTGCTGGCGGGTGCTCCAAGTAGACGAGGGGAGTGGAGTTGGAGCTCACCGGGTGACATTGTGCGGGCATCGACACCGCGACCTACGCCTCGGCGACGCTCGTTGCGGAAAACTAAGTCTCCCCTAGATTTTCCCTTTTTATATAACACTTTTCGTTATATTTCAAGAGCAAAATCACTACTAACGTTTGCTTTATTGACTTTTAATAACCTATTTATAATTAGGCCTCTTCAAACTAAGCTAATGTTATTTTTAATTCAATAGAAAAATGTGGCACGAAATAGGTGTCTTTTTTTATTTTAGACTACAGTTCTAGTTTTTTAACAGATATTCTTTGTACTTACGATGGATTGCATAATATTTTTAGGGTATGCTTGTATGCTTAAGAGCTTTTAGTAGGTCAATAAGAGATCATCGTTGCATCATTGAGACGTCATGTGCAGTGACACGTGACCTTAATAAACACTAAAAGTTAAACAAATTAAAAGATTAACTTCAAATTCAGTTAAAAAGAGAAACGTGTGTATTTTTAGGGAAGAAATTTAAATTATTTCTCATTAAAACTATAAAACAAACTAGGTAAAACATTTCTAAAAATATGTTCGAAAATATAAATGTTTACATAAAATGTTTTATCTTTAAACAATTATATCTTGACGATATAATTTCTTTGTACTCGCATTTCATTTCTATTCGTATATAACAATATCAAAACCTGATAATAATACATAATCAGAGGCAATGTACCAATGACCTCCCAAACTTCACAAACATCAAAATAATAGAGTTCGTTGCTACCTATTAATTATTTTTTGCTTGTTTCACTTAATTTGTAAATAAATTTAATAATTGTGAAGGCGGTGACAATTCTTAACATTTACTTAAATTATACAGTTTTTTAATTGTTTTTATATTTGGCTATACAACTTTGTGATACAAATTTGAACGAAATAAATTAATAACTTTGATGTCGTTTTGATATAGGCAAATAGATTTTTGATCAATATTTATATAGACTATGTTTGTTTTTATGTCAATGAATGAAGTATTTTGTAGGTAATTACTAATTAGATAATAGGCCATAATTTTGTTTTATTATTATAGTTTTCCAATTCTAGTTAGCCCAAAATTCGATGATAGATAGGTGAGGCATGTACCTACATGAGTATATATAAAGATATATATTATCTTTTATGTATTAACTATGTAGGTATGCCACATATTTACCTAAATTTAATCGATCTATATTTTATATTAAAGACGCGATGATGAGTCAATTTAAACTAATGTAGGTTTTTGATATGATGAAAAATATAGTTGTTAGTGATCTACAAAATAATCTATATTTTATATTTTTATCTTACTTACACTTTTTTTCCAAAAGAACCTTTGCTTCTATAGGAGATAAACACAAAATACCTAACACGCACATTATTTTTATATTTACAATGTTTGCCACCAAAAATGAATCACTGCAGCAAACTACAGTTCAATGCACTTAATCTTTGGCAGACCACACGAAAACTAACAACGAATAACTAAATAATAAATCAAACATCCGCTTACAAAATATGAGCAAAGCTAAACATCGAAATACGTTTGAACCAATCGCAGAACTATAGCGACAGTTACGCACTGTGGTCACGAGTAACGCATTGCGTACGCGCAGGCCTCGCCCCACCAGCGCACGCGCCGCCCAACGGTACACCACGTGCACTTCTCCTTTCAGATTGGTCCCTTCGTATTCAAACGATCATACTTGTAGCGAATGAACGCCCTTCGACATCAGACCTTTATTGAATGGTAACAAATAAACGCACCAGAATACATTTTCCTGAAACGATGCCAAAGTTTCAAATCTGATTGGTGGAAATTATGTTTTCAAGGGAGAGTTTAACGAGCGTTGTAAGTTAAGCACCAATCATTGTGTTAAGTTAATTCCAAACTTATGTAACTTAAATGATCTAATGTTATCGTAACTTTGTATAATATCGTATCTAGTAAAGTATTTTATTGCATGTTCCGTTAATTATAACATATGTAACGTATCGTAATATAACGTAATTACTTAATGTAGCAATCCAAAAGGTATATTGGCGGACAATATTATATGTTATGTTAAAAAAAACTACCTACAGCCCTTTCCCAATTAATCAGAAAATTGGTGTTTATGATTAGCTCGTATCATGAAAATTTATTTGGACCAACTATTTATTCAATATACATTATTTAAACTAAATACTTGTAGCATTGAGTAAAAGAAGAATTCTCCGGAGAAGCTGAATCTTATAAAATCTTTATGTTAAGAATTACAAATACCTAGATGAAGAAAATCAATAACAATAATATTCAGCCTCATAATATTCAGCCAGCATTTAATGGCTTAAGATAAATCAAATATGTCTGGTAAAGCCTATACAGATATGGCCTCGGATTGTTTTTTCGGCTCATAATCAATAGGAGCTGAGACCACTGATGTATGCGTTGTGTTAGGGCAGGCACGCGGCGTCGGCACGTCGCCCGCCAAACTCGATTACATTTTTTTGGCGCTAGGGTTGCCGCTTGTTTATTAAATTATATTATTATTATTTTTTTAATAAAATACAACTCATTAGAGATTATAATATTCCTATCGCAAGGGTTTGTACAAACATAAATAACTGTTATAAACTAAGACGGAGAAAAAGTTTGTGGATCACATAAGCAATTGTCCCAGATGAAAACCCACAAGTTTACAACTTGGGTTACTAAGCACCACACCAACAGATCATCAAATTATTCAGTCAAAATTGTTTAATATATTCGTTATTTATATACTAGTTGTTAAAAAATCTTTACAACGTTATCCTTATAAAAAACACATATGTTTATTTATTAATTGGAATTATGTCGAAAATATTAGAAAAAATAATATGTACAGTGAAATTTGATGACCCATAAGAAAAATTCTGTTATAAATAAAAGAGTTGTAATAATTAATTACAACCCTTATTTAAAGATTATCCAACCCTGTGACAAAAATTATTGTGTGAGAGAGGCCGTTCGTGGAATAGCTCTCACTTTATTGTGTGCATGTGGTTATATGTACATAAACGTAGCTGTGTGCGCCGCCGGTTCATTGTCAAGGCCAACTGCCAAATCTCCCACTAGAGCCCCTTCCCCACACTCCTACTCTTTCAATTATACAATTCGACGAAGCCAACGATTTACTGGCCATGTATTTCTCGGGGAGTTAGAACTTCTCCCCTCTTGTAAAGAATAAACCAGCAATAAGTAACGCACAATTCGGTTACTTGGCATATTCCTAAATGTTCGCGATTTCTATTACGGGAAGGCATTCGTCGGCAAGATAACGTATTTTTAATATTATTTATATGATTTCATTCTTGATGTTTTATTCTGGCAAGCTTCAAAGGACACTTAATATAAGATAATTTTTTTTTCGAGACATTTTTTATATTATTTCGAATAAAGTTTTTTAAGTATAAAAATAAAACAAAACCAACTTTCAAACACAAAAAAAAAACAAATTGCTGTAGCTACTTCGACGATAGATAAAACAAAATATCAGCATAAAACAATTATGTATTAAATTGAAACGCAATAAAAACAACATTGTTTAACAGTGAACATTTCCAAAGACCAGCGATAAAAGGTCAAACGTCCGTCTTTAAACAAAACAAAGATGGACTGAACATAGTCGGCAAATAATAATTAACTTCTCTAATAAAATCCAATATATTACGGAAGTATCGTATTTGAACTAATTACCGACCGATATCAGAAAAGTCCATGACCATAGCTTTATTATTTGACCCAAATGATACAATTATCGTCGCTGCATTCGCTAAATACATAACAAATCCGATTATACAAAACTAGTCTGCTATCAATAATAATCATTATTTATGTCTCTTGTGTTATATAAAAAATCTAAATAATATTTATCAGACCTTGCACAATATTCAATATATAAAAGTTTTATTACCTGTTACAAACTACAGTTATTAGTTATAAACAAATACTTTCTATTTATATTTTATTTTCACGACGTCAAAGCGTGATCAACGCTCTACATAGTAAGGAACTTGTAGACGTAGCTCTACGGAAATGTGCTACGAACTATTCCTTGCAATTAATTAAATAGTATACTACTTTCAAGGTTCCCGTATTCATATTTAGAATACGAATACGAAAAATAACTGAATACATTTTGTGAATACTCTTTTGAAAATGGAATTTAATTATAATTTTTTAAATAATGTCATGCGATTAGAATTAAAATAATTTATCTTTTATTGACATGAAACCATATATGTTGTTTACGTAAATTCAATGTAGGTACGTACTCTTCATGTAATGGCGTCAAACGTGACAATGTAAACTGTTATAAAAAATACTAACCCACATAACGAGTCACGAGTTATAAAACTAAATAATATTATACCTATACTTACACCCAAAAATGGTACATACCTACTTTGAAGAATACAACGATATTGCTTAAGGGATAAACGTTCTTACAAAAAATGTACTGCACTTTATCTAGAGTATGAAGTATGTATTACAAATAGTAGACATATCCGATATTATTTCGGTATATATTATATTTAAAAATAGAAACAAAATAATGTCTTTGGAAAACTGACTTTTAATCTATTCATTAAATATTTAGATATTTTGAAATCTACTTAATTAAGTAAACCTATGCTCCTTTTGTCGTTACATAATATTAATTATATTCACGTAATGCGGTCGTTTTGGAACACAGATAAAGATGCATTCAAGGTCTTTCCGTTTTTATCATAAAAGTATAGGCCCGATTAGATAGATAGACACAGTACCAAATTATAACTTAGTTCCCTGTTAATAATCCTTTCTCTATGTCAAACTTACAGGCATCTTGGATTTACGGGACGAATTATTATCACATTACATATATAACGAATATTGCTTCAATTTATTTCCAAGTTTCTAATAATGGTCTTGTAATAGTTTAAGATCCCTACAAAAATGTATAACATAAAAACAGATTATTGTTAATTTAAATACTGATACTTCATTATTAATCCAAAAATAAATATGTTAGTATCCGATAGAAAACATATATAATATATATTTCTAATCATAATAATTAAGTTAAAAGACCTTGAATAAGTCGAACATTCTGTATTAATACATAAACAGGTCCGTCTGGAAGAACAAAGAATAAATCGAAAGGAATATCAAGTATTATGAATAAAACCTTGGACGGCACTAGGCATCGGTTCGTGCGAAATAGGCCGATAAAAAACCGTTAGAGGCTTAGCTAGACGCTGAAATGGCTGGCGATCGATCACGAAATACGAAGCGTTGAGGTAGGTCGGGTACAAGTTTCGTTTCACACGTGTAGTACCGGTGTTTCGCAAACTAACTTTTATATGCAACATTAATAAAACATTTAGGTTTTATGAAACAATTGGTAAAAGGAAGAGCTCTATAGAATAGATCCTCTCAAAGGACTTCCGCGCCGAAGTATCGGGTAGAATAGCGATCAGGATCTAGAGGCAATTTTCGGCAAACGATTCGGGCAATTGTTAACCAATTACGAATGCTTATTCAGTGCGACATGCAACTTCAGATAAGGACTTAGTGCGTTAATAATATTTGGAGTAAATATTATAAATGAAACTTTCACATTCACTAAAATATATTTAAAAAAATACTAAGCACATTATTCAAAGAATGTTATCGTGCTTGTTTAGTTTATTTTTAGATTATTTGTTGTGAATATATATTGCTTTTTAAAATAACGATATCAATAACAAAGCATTATTAAAGATTATATTTTTTGTGATAAGTATATAACAAATCCGTCTTTGCCGCTCATGATTATGTTAGGATAGGTCATAGTCACGTTGCGAATAAAAATGAGCGGCGAATTTCGTTTAACCTCGACTATTTTTATGAGCTGATTAAAAATATCTAACACAAAACGTACGCACCACATCGTCCATTTCCATCCAGTCCATGTCGGCTTAAAGTATCAGGTTATCTTGATTTTCGGGTGTATTCTAACACCAGAGAACTGCGCGTCGCGACGTTCGACACACGAGTGCAGCGTCGTGTCGTGTGTTGCACCGAAATTTCGTTCCCGCCTGCCCTCCCCGCACCCTCCGTCACCAATTCTCGCAAAATTTTTAGAATCGCACAACGCCATCTATGGACGATCGGAAGCCCCCTCCCCCCGGCGTGGCCTTGAACTTGACAACACATCGCGGCGACCCAGTTTCGCGACGCTCCGCCCCCGCGCCGCTCGCCTCTGTCACGGCCGCGTCAGCTGAATGGAACCGAGTGCAACATAAAGAATATTTTCGCGCCACACCGCTGCAACTCTCGTTTTCATTGTATAATATTATTACATCACGCATTTGCGCATATATTTACATCGCTTCATTTATATTCCGAGTATTACAGACGCTACTCGTACCTTCGTTAGGGCAACTTTGGAATCGTTTAAACGTTGTTGTTATTTTTGCTTAAAGGATTTAAAGTACACGCTTATTATCGTCAAAAGAGGAATAATATTCCGTTATAACATAGTCAAACTTAATTATTTTCTTATCTTTACCTAAGTTATTGTTAGACCACAACACTAATAAAGATTTTGTCGTTCCCACAACTATTAGGTTTTTTATTCAATTAGAATGAAAATGTTTCTTTTTCCCAATTAAGTAATTTGAAAATGGCGGGATGAGAAAATAAATCCTTTATTCTCTCGAGATAATTAAAAACAACACAAAGGATGTAAATACAAAACAAAGATGCAAAAATGGTCTTTAGAGCGATTTGATGTTTAATTACTATCATAGATTAGATAAATGTAAGTATACCAAGCACGTTTCTACTGTAAATGAGATCTAAGAGAGACTGAGAAAGGGTATAGTACCTACTACCCCGGTGGAGCCACCTCATAAAATCTACATTTAACTACTTCAGATTATTTTCTAACTCGAAATTTTATTTGATAATTATAATAAGTAATAAAAGTAAAATATTTTTAATTATACTAGTACTATACTAGAAGAGTTTGATTTTATCAATCTCTAGAACTAGCAGTTGAATTGTATCTTTATTTTTACAAATCCAACTTGTAGTTCTAGGGATATTTAAACTAACGGTCTATTTGTTATGAAAGGGTTTAGATTTAACTTACAAACAACATTTTTAAGTTCCTTTTAAAAAATAAATCAAAATATTTTTGTGTATTTGATAAAGATGATTGTTTCCATCAAGAGACTGACTCTGTGGTCTATACACCAATAAAATAGCAGGGAACACTTAGTATCATATATACATTAGATATTACCATATCACATGATTATCAACTTATCAACAGTAAATCTTAGAAAGCTGAAATTTCCATGTTTAGAATACAAAAGCAATAGGATTTTTGGCGCTTTACCCCTAAATGTATCAAATACTGTATAAAAATAAACTTTTTTAATATGTTTTTACTATATTATAATATTTTAATATCATATAATAAAATATTATAATATAGTAAAAACATATTAAAAAACTTTATTTTTAATACGTTTTTATTATATTATATATATTTTTTTCTGTTTACAACATGCTACTTACAGACTAATTTATTATTTAGCACTTAAGAGGGTCTACTAAGAAAATAAAGGTTATTCGGCTGACAACACAATATCTTAACATGGTAACCAATTAATATTTACAAAAAATATGTATTATTTTTGCAGTGTAAGCATAAGGCTTAATTAAGAGAAGATGTTTCAAGTAAATTTTTAAAATGTATGTATGTATAACATTAATCTTATGTATGTTATATGTATATAAAACTTGCTATTGCCATATTTCATATTTTTTTTTCATATAGCCTATCCTATCCATCATATCAGGTTCATACATAATCAGGTTCTTTCTAATTACATAGTAATTATTATCTAAATTAATTAGTGTTTTTTTAGAAATTAGAACATTTTCACCAGTAAAATACATTATTTCTTAATTGAAATAATAAGCTTAATATTACACTTAACTTTAAAAACAAAATTTGTTATGTAATTTTATTAGGTGTATTGCAATAATATTCCAATTCAATTTTTGTGTTTTTCAAAGTATTTTTTTAATTATCTTATATAAAACTCTACAAACAGAACTGTTAAAAATTTTGTTTGACAAAAAGTCAGTCAAATTAGAAAACATTTTATCATTCATAAGTTTCTTATACACTTTCAAGACATATCTGGGCTGCAATTAATTTTTAGCACAGTAACGCCATCTAGTAGTAGTGTAAGAAAGCTTTTAACAAAATGTTGTAACTTGTATGTATATAATCTTTTCGATGATTTGAAATATTTAATTTATTAGACACTAATCAATGGATTAATAGTTCTCATTGGCCATAAATAAAGTTACAAGACCAAATCTGTAGTTTACATACAGTAATATTTTTTTAGAATAATTGTAATGAGATAAGTAGCCCATATAGGCCCCCTTAAACCTTAGTTTTTAAACACATGCCTATATACCTAATTGGTCTATTTGTTTGCTGAAGTACTGCACATAGTACTAAACAAATTTATATGAACCTTAGTGTGTTTAGAAATTATTTTTCAACACACAGGATACTTTATACTTCAAATAATTTAATTTTGTTTGAAATCAACTTCAATAATTACTGAAATACAAAAGTATTACAAGTAATTTGATGACATTTAATGTGCTTCTTAGCTTATTGTAGAAACTATTATATAGAATTACAATTAAATTATAACACATTTTTATAAGGAAACACAAAAATAGGTTTTGGCTAAAATTAAACTACATTTATAAAATTACATACACACTAATTTTACATAAATATAATGTAATAATGGATCCCATCTGGGTAAAAGCCTCTAAATAAAATAAATAAAAAATGTAATAATAATTAGCTTTGGGGCTGATGGAGTGGTAAAATTAAATTGCGAGCTAAAGCTAGTATGTAGCAAACTTTTAATGTTATAAAATTATCAACATAATAAGATACATTTTAAAATGATTTTAGCAACTCTTAATATATGACCTTCCTCATTCAAGTTTCATAATCCTTTCATAAAAATGCAGTTGCTCAAATCAGATCCTAGCTGGTATATATATCTACATTTTGTTATAGAATCTACTAGTGACACAACATTGGTCAATATAGATTGGATTTCTTGTCTACAAAAAAACTTAATGAAATTTCAATGAATGTAATATTAACATTTTAATGAGAATACTGTTATTATGTATATTTAGGCTTTATATTATAACATTGATAATTGAATTTAATCTATACTAATATTATAAAGAGGAAAGGTTTGATTATTTTTTTGTATGTTTGAAATGAATAGGCTCCGAAACTACTAGATCGATTACAAAAATTCTTTCACCGTTGGCAAGCTACACTATTCCCGAGTGACATAGGCTATGTTTCACTTTCAAAAAATTAGGGATGATTACTAAAACTTGAATATTCTAACGCAAGGTGTAAAAAAATAAACAAAAATCTGCGTACGCTGCGAAAACGGTGAAAGTTACGCAAAAATGATGTTCTATGAAATTGTTTCCACAGATTACGCGAAAAGCGACCTACACGCGGGCGGAGCCGCGGGCAACAGCTAGTGTTATTATATATTTGTTATATTATATATTACCAATTTAGTGAACCCAAAATATAAATAGAATACTAACCTTAATATCAGTTGATAGCAGTAAATATCGTTTTGGAGGTTTATCATCATTTTTATAATATCAATTTCAATTGTAGTGCAGTTAAGTTTGCAGATGGTGTGTGTGTGTGTGTGAGCGAGTGCCTGAAATGTACAAATAGCAATATACATAGATATAATGTTCAGAATATTGTTAAATAAAATTTATACATTAAACTATGTTTTTTTTATATTATATTTTAGTTATGAGGTAAACTTAGATAATCAAATTAGATTATTCAATAATCAAAAATTAAAATTTAATAGTTAAAATTTTAGCAAGTTTAGTCATAAAATCACAAATAGTATAGATAATTATATTATATATAATATATCAGCAAAGTATATGTTCGATATAGAAAAGAAAACATAATATATTACATTAGATATAATGTTGTTCATAGATTAATCTTGCAAAAGATTATTCAACTTATTATGTAAACACAAACAAGTACATTTAATAGTAACTATACATACCTAATAAATATTCAATTTCTTTATATGATGATTAATATAAAACAAAATTAAGACTTATTATTTTTCAGAATTAATATATTAGAATTATTCAATGACTTGTCAAGTCCACTATGATCGTAAAAGTCTTCAAAGTTCAAAAATAAACTAATTAACCTTGAGAGAACTAGAAAGATATTTTTAAAATAAAAAAAAAACACTTTTAGTACACACACTATAAAAAAATATTTATTATATTAAAGTTTTTCCCTATTACCAAACAAGGTTAGAAAATTGACAGTTCATTTATGTGCAACCAAATATGACATTTGCAACTATTCAATATGCAGAAATAATTGCATTAAAGATAGTTACAGACGTATAAATAAAATGTCATTTATTCTCATGGCTATATATTTTTTTATTTATGGTGTCTTGATGTTTTAATTATTTCTCGGTTTTCTCTTCATTAAAAGTTTAAATTCAATTTAATTTATTAACATACAATGTAAATCGCTATAGATCTTTTTTGTATACGATATGGAACCTAAAAAAAGGTAAATCATTTTCGATTCACATGTGACATAATTTTCTTATCCTACTTAATTTTCAAAAAATAATTATCTCAAAAAAATGAACTATGAACTTAAGTTTAAAATTAAAACAATTATTTTTTAAAAAGACCTTTGATGTAATATCTATGATAAAGAGTTTTCGTATTTGAGAAACATATTTAAAACTCCTAATAGACTGTATTATACAACAGAATAATAATGCCCTAATCCGAACTAGAACATTATCTTTTGTAGAAAATAAAGATTTTCAATGTACCGTCTTTATATAGAAATTAAGGAAAAATAAAATATACATATGTTACATATATAACATTATGAACTATCATAAACTACGCATTTATAATTTATTAATTGTAAATGGCAACAAAACTACAACTTTTTCTGGAGCATAACGCCGACGTTTCTAATTTTTCGGGCCAACTCATCGGTCTCTTGACACAGAATAATATGTTTATTTTTACATCGAGAAGTTATGATTTCTGACTTATCGCCCTAATATTAATATATAAAATACAATAATTAAAAATGGAGGTTCAATATCTCGTTCTGTTACTGTGTATATTTTGGAATGGGTGCAATGCTATAATGTGGAGTTTGGCACCAAACACACAAAAATGTTTGAAAGAAGAACTGCATGCAAATGTCCTTGTAGCTGGTGAATATGAGGCTACCGAAGCTGCCGGTCAAAGAATCGACTACATTGTAAGCTTGTATTTGAATTTCCTATAATTATTATCGCATCTTGGCAAAAAAGTATTGTAGATATAACCATATTTTTCGGTACTTAAGTTATCGGTCTGTATTCAATGATTAGCATAAAAGTAACTGAAATATATAGATAACAATTATTTAATACTAATCACACATGGACCGGGGTAGGGTATTTAAAACAGCCACAATTTTCGGTTTTTGAGTTCCCTAGCATTATCTATAAATAATTATTTTTCCTAACAAGTTGATATCTTCTACTTAGTTTATAATAAAATTTGATGTCTGATCTTATCAGGCCCCAGAGCTAATAATATAAAAGGAATTACATGATTTGTTGACTTGTTTAACACTGATTTGCTGTTATTATCTTTGTTCAGCCAAACCTATAATTAACACACCTGAATATTTTTATTTTTATATACCAAACGGTAATCATACTCAACTCTACCTTCTAATAAGATTTATATTTTTTTTAGGTACGAGACTCAAAGGGTCATATTCTAGCCCAA
This sequence comes from Napeogenes inachia, assembly GCA_959347355.1. Lineage (NCBI taxonomy): Eukaryota > Metazoa > Arthropoda > Insecta > Lepidoptera > Nymphalidae > Napeogenes > Napeogenes inachia. Next base: position 19,377,458 of record OY365801.1, on the reverse strand, counting down.
AAAGATTCCATTGTCAAAGGGAAATTCACATTTGTAACAGAGACATATGATACATTCGAAGTTTGTTTTATTTCCAAAGTGCCTCAAGGTAAGACAAAATGATAAAACAGCAACACCTCTTTTAAGGAATCTTTTCAAATAATTTTAAGTTAACAATTTTTAATAATCTTCAAAGGCTGGTGATTAACACATCTGAATAAATAATAATTTTCAATACATTATCTACTCAAGTTGCAGGTTATATGTACATATAAAATTCATGGATTTTCACATTTATTACTAATTAAACATTTATCTGCATACATTTTAAAAAGGTCATTAAGATAGTAATTCTACCAAAATTTAATGCACTACACAAATATTAGCCTAGCAAAGAAATATTAACCAAATATATTGCTTTATGCAGAACGCCGCGGTGTTGCCCAAGATGTGACATTGGATATCAAAGTTGGTATAGAAGCAAAGAATTATGAGGGCGTAAGTACATCATTTTTATTCTTTATCCTATTTTATGATTATCATTTTATTTATTTTTACTTTTGGTTATATTTTTATCATGAATACTTATTATAATAACTATTCCTATTCAGTATACACTGTTATATTCTTAAGATATAATTGCAATCATTTATTTATGTATTTTTGTTTTATCGGTGATCTTCTATAATCTGCACACTCCAGAATTCTTGGGTAATATTCAGTGGGCTTGCAAAATATAAAATACCTAATATAATTTCTATACTAATATATACTTACCTTCATGGTATATCTTATTATTTTAATAAGCTCTTAAAGCTATGATTTCATCAAGACCTTGTAGGCTTCTAATATAATTAATATTTAACATTATATTGTAATGGATAGAGTTCCCAATATATTTATACAGTTGCATGTGCTATGACTATATGTGTACTAAAACCATTATAATGTAAAACATTTCATAAGTAGTTATTTTAATAACAAAGATACATAATAAATTGCTAATATTTTTTATATATGCTTTATTAAATGGATATAGAATGACCTAACTGTTAGTTTTTGGGAGGCTATTTGAAGAGAGGTTACAACAATATTACACTCAATTTATATACCACTTGTATTGCAATATTGGACATTGCAGTAATAAGTATTACAATGTTCACAATATATTGAGATAAACAAAAGCATTAATAATTAAATTAAACAAAAGTTCTATTATGTAAACTAACTTCTTAAGGACTTCTTTCCACTATGTTAAATCTGTATATTTTCACAATTTTATGACAAATTTAAATGTGTTCATGATCAGTTTATGACATTGTAAATATAGTGAATACACCTGTATGTTACACCTAATACTTCTACAAATATTCTCCCTCACAACAACTTTCATTGTAATATTTACTTTCAGCATGTATTTTGTTGCATACAAACAGACCCCATTTATAACTGTTGAATATTTGATTATATCATTTGTATATAGATTGGTGAAGCGGCCAAACTAAAGCCAATGGAACTTGAGCTGAAGAGATTAGAAGACTTATCTGAAGCTATAGTACAAGACTTCACTCTGATGAGAAAGAGAGAAGAGGAAATGAGAGATACTAACGGTGAGCTTTGATGATTTTTGTGTTGTCATGTTTTTGAAATATTGGTTAGGATAATATTTTGTCTAGCATTTTTCTTGGCAATAACCATTTTTTTTGTATTTTTAAGACATTGTTTTATGGCCTAATTTTTACTAAAACGATATCTCAAAAAAATACAATAATGTATTTTAGTTCTGCCTATACATATATTTTTTTTTGTTTCAGAGTCAACAAACAATCGTGTGCTATTTTTCAGCATATTCTCCATGGTGTGTCTCTTGGGTTTAGCCACATGGCAAGTATTGTATCTACGTAGATACTTCAAAGCCAAAAAACTTATTGAATAACATTTTATATATTTTTTAATAGAAATATATACACACTGGGTAATATAATGTACAAGTATTTCTAACTGGATCTAATCTTCAAGAAGTTTTCTATTGTATAGGCTATCTGTTTGTTTTATATTTCTGTTTATATTTGAATAATAAAATGGCTATGTCAATTTCTTTAACTAATTCTTAGATATCAATTTTGTATACTTGCATGAATGTAAAGCCTTATATTTTTGAAGTGATAAAGTTGTAAACATCAAACATCACTAACCCAGTGTGATTATATTGTTGCTTTGATCTCGTGGCACGGTCACGGTGTATTAATAAATAAAACATCTTCTTTACTTAACAAATTTATTTAAATATGTTTGTTGTATGTATATGATTGATATCTTGTCACTAAGGATGTAAAGAGATTTATTTAAAAAAATCCCATTGTTTTATTTCTAAACTCCTAAAAGCTATGGTACTTATACATTAACAAAAGTTTATAAAAATCAGTTTACCTAATATTTATTAAATGCCAAATCTTCAGTTTTTACAATATGCTATTGAAAAATTAAAATAAAATCTCGTATATTGTGACAAGTTTGTATTGAAATTGGAGTCATTTTATAAGTAACTCATAAATTAAAAATAAGTAATTATCATTTTATTATGATTTCAAGTAACTTGAAAAAGTCGTCCATTGGTAAAGATAACTTCATATTTTGAAAATAAATTGCTTAATGTGATATTTTAATAATATTAATTGTTATGTTGCTATAATAAAAGAAAGATAAAAAATAAGATAAAGATATATTTAAAATATAATTTGAAATAAAAATTCTATACATATTTTATTAATTCTATTAATTTTTGTTTTGATATATTATTTTTCTATGGAAGATAACATAATTGTATATCACAATACAAACTTAATCGTTGCAAAATTTTGCAATCTGATTTTGCAAAGCATTTTCTATGATACTGCACTAATTTTTATACCATGTGATTCTGCTATGTACTGCTAATAAAATAAATATTTATTCACAACACACACTCACTTGTTTGAAACTTTTTTGCCAATATGCAAAAAATCATCAAAAGCAGAATTATTATAGCACTTATAAAAGGTTTGCGCTCACAAGATTACTTATATACAATATATGACTGTCCACTGTGTGGCAATATGTACATTTGTGATACCATATGCTCCTTATCAAAGTGGGGAGTAGTCTAATTGAACCGTGAGGTGCTTGACGCCAGCCTCTCGAAAAATCCTGGCGGCCTGATCTGTAATGTACCGAGGGTCTACTTCTCTCGCGACTTCTAATTTCAAAACACCAACATGGACATCGCTACATAAAGTCCAAAAATGTGGTTCTTGGACCGCGTGAACTCCAGCCAGACCTACAACCCTGGTGTATAAGTTTGGTAGCGCTCGTTCGAGCGACTCGGGAGTCCGCTGCATTAGCACAGAACCAGAGTCGAACACTAGAGGGAACACACTAGCGGCAATAAGCAGCGCTATTGCCATTGAGCAGATTGGATCTGCTCTCATCCAACCGAACATCTGCATTAATATGGCAGATATAATCACTCCTACTGACCCTAAAGTATCTGCTAGGACGTGAAGGAATACCCCTCGCATGATGGCAGACCCAGCTCCGGTGGGGGCTTCGATTTCATCATGAGAATGGCCATGACCATGGTTGTTGTGCGAATGGCCGTGACCACCATGGGAGTGCCCGTGGCCTCCGTGGCCATGTCCATGGCCATGGTGAAAGGCGTATATACCAATTAGATTCACTAGAAAACCTAATATGGAGACCACAAGCAGACGTTCATGTTTCACCTAAAAAATAAAACAATGTTATTACGTGATTGAAATGCGAGAGAAAAAAGGCGGGAAAGTACGTGCTCAATCAACTATTGAGAAACGCCTCTTCAGCATTATTGAAAAGAATAGAAAGTAGATATTGTGTTATGTAAATTTATTATCTGCCCTTTTTAATATGTATTTAAAACGTGACGAATTGTGTATACCATAAAATACTGTTTATAATTCGTTCCTACGAAAAACATTTACGAACCTCATAGACAATAATTGAATTCACTTATTTAATTCTCTACTATCAGAATTTATGAAAAATAAAATATAATATGACTAGTGAAACAATAGAAAAACGTAAATTGGTATAACTATGTTAAACATTTTAGTTTTTACAATTTTAAATTTCTTATAACTTGTCTGTCAGTATACATGGAGTGTTCAACAGCTAGTGCTGTTCAATAAAATGTTGAACTAGCTCTTCAACACACAGACCAACTAGCGAACTATGGCAAGTTGGTCTGTTTGTCAATAAATGGTTCGTCAAAAACAATCTTTACTTGATTTCATATTATTTTTATTTACATAGTTAAAGAAATTAACATAGTTGTCAAAATACAAAAGCAGACATGTTAATGCAATTTATGTTATATATGCAATATCAGTTTTAAATAAGACTGTGACAATTGTTTTAATATAACAATCTCTTTGGAGTCTATTATTCTTGTGTTAAATCTCAATTATAATAATAAATAATGTTGATTTGTCCTTGTCAAGTGTCAGACAAAACATAGTGAAAAAACTTGAATAAATACCATGTTGTGTTATCTATCCAACACATAGAAATCACATAATAGGACTTAGAATTACACCCTGTTTTTCATTGTAAAGCAGCAAGAGGTTTATAGTAAATTATTCCGAGACTATAGAAATAGTTTTTATATTTAATATGTTGTGTACTCATAACACAAACCATTAAACTAAATTTGTCATTTACATATTTAAGTAAATGTAGTGTGATTTATTAAACTGGATAAAACCAACATAGATTTTATACATGTACTTTAATCTTATCATGGTATTTTGAATCTTTAAGTGGATAATTTTTTATCGTAGTCAGTTTCAAGTTTCAGCACTAGCAATATGATCAATTAGGATTATTATATGTCAACTAAGATTAATATTTAATAATTAACTTAAAGTATGTATGATATACAACATTTTTACCTCTGGTGGTTCAATAGCCCTTTCAACAGCTTCTTTTAATATAAAGAATGAAATAAACAGTAGAAAAAGTCCATTAACAAAGCCAGCAAGCACTTCTGCTCTAGCATAGCCATAAGAGTAGCGCTCATTGGCTCGCCATTTTGAGACTAAGGATGCAGCAAGCCCAGCCACAAGACCCGTACAGTCAAAGAACATATGGAATGCATCAGAAATTAAACCTACAAATAATACAATGATTAATTTCATTAAATAATAAAATTGTAAAACAAGATAGCATAGAAAAGTAAAAATTACAAATAGGAAAAAATATTTTACAACTTGTTTAATGAATAACAATATTATTTATATTTTTTTGATATTTCAAATGAAAAAAAAGAATATAAGAGCACTCACCTAAGCTGTTTGACCAAACGCCATAAAATAGTTCTACAAATGCAAATGATAAGTTGAGTATCAGGAAAAGAAATAAATTTTTCGAGTTTTTATCCGCAAATATCAGTCGTAGCCAGTTTTGAAATTTTTCACGGATTCCACCAGCTGAACCCCGCGAAAGCCTAGTGTCCTTTTGAGTAAGTGGTAGCATTGTTGGAATGTTATTCTTAATTATATGCTTCACCTCATTTCAGGCTTATATTCACAAAAATAACGATTCACTGCATACGTGTTCACTCACTAGCGATTTATAACCTTACACGGAAATGACTTTTATGAAATTGTGTGAGATAAAATTTAAAAAGATGTATTCTAAGTAATACATGCTTTATTTAAAGACAACATGTATATTTTATATAAAGTAATTGAAAAAGTAAGATTTAATTCGCGCGATAATCCGTCATAATTTGCTGTCGTCAGTCAAAATCTGTCATAAGTCATCTCATCAGAAGACAGAAGCCCGAACAAATAACAATTTACAATTACTTACAGAATAGTGAATAGTGAATACAAGTATTTATTTAAAGTACAGATTAGAAATATTTACAGACTTAATTATTTAATGGGTTTTTATTCTACTGGCAATACAATTTAAATTTTATTCTCAGATTGATAAGGTATTTCACCCTTAAAATTTGATGTATTTAAATTATTTAAAATATATTACTCATAACGTACACTATCAAATTTTTAGTTACTATCTCAAATATATTGTTTCTGTTATCAATTAATAATGACAAATAAAATGTGTATTGGTAATTCGTATATCAATTTTCCAGATAATTTACAATAATTTTGAAGAAACAGAATAAAAAGTAACACATTTCAAGGATTAAAATTGCGAAAATGATGTACGGTGTAAGGTGATGATGTAAGGTGAATTAGCCAATCAAAAAGTTTCTACAAATATTGTAAATTGAAAACGAAAAAACATTTCGATGATTCATAGCTTTTAAATTGACACTCGTTTCCGGAAAGATAAATATATTGTCTATGATATTTAACAAACTTTGCTTATGGTATCAAAAATGTTGTGTATTTTTAAACGTTTATTTATTAATAATGATTACTTGATGGGGTTTTAGATAGCATAATCTTAATGATGATCCAATTATATAATTTCTAATATTTTTATTAATTTCTATTTTTAAGTGGTAATTTTTCCCTCCAAATATTCAAATAAATTCTACCGGAAATTCGTCTATAGATGCGTTTGTTTCCGAAAAGTGAACGTTTCACGAGTCAACAGCAACGTCTTTCGAGAAGTTCTAGGCGCTGTTTTGCGACATTTTTCTTTCTTTTATCCGTCATCAAATGTTCAATGTGATGAAATAACACGTTAATTAGCGAGTATTTTTGATATTAGTGTTCATAGTCGTAATAAAATATCTGCTAGATTACGATATAAGCTAATATGGGCGACGAAAGCCACCCGAAAACTCTCTACGTCGGTAATTTAGACGCGAGTGTGACAGAAGAATTCCTATGCGCGTTGTTCGGTCAAATAGGCGAAGTCAAAGGCTGTAAAATAATTCGTGAACCAGGAAATGATCCATACGCTTTCCTTGAGTTTACAAATCACACGGCGGCGGCTACGGCCCTGGCCGCCATGAACAGGCGAGTATTTCTTGACAAGGAAATGAAGGTTAACTGGGCTACTAGTCCTGGTAATCAGCCTAAAACGGATACGAGCAATCATCATCACATATTCGTCGGTGACTTATCACCCGAGATAGAGACGCATATTCTACGCGAAGCCTTTGCTCCGTTTGGCGAAATATCGAACTGTCGAATAGTACGTGACCCACAAACGCTCAAATCTAAGGGTTATGCCTTTGTTTCATTTGTTAAGAAAGCTGATGCTGAAGCAGCGATACAGGCAATGAATGGTCAATGGTTGGGCTCGCGATCTATACGTACTAATTGGTCAACACGCAAGCCTCCAACAAAAGGGCCAAATGAAGGAGCACCTAGTAGCAAGCGGGTGAAACAACCTACATTTGACGAGGTTTACAACCAGAGCTCACCAACAAACACTACTGTTTACTGTGGAGGCTTTACTAGTAATGTAATTACAGAAGAATTAATGCAAAGCACATTTTCACAATTTGGACAAATACAGGATGTAAGAGTGTTCAGGGATAAGGGGTATGCTTTTATTAGGTTCACAACTAAAGAAGCTGCGGCTCATGCCATAGAAGCAACACATAATACTGAAATTAGTGGACACACAGTGAAGTGTTTCTGGGGGAAAGAAAACGGTGGAACTGAGAATCAGGTGATTAGATAGTAATGTTTAATTAATGAAAGTTAATAAAACTAGTTATTTATTGAAAATATTTACAGAGCACGAGTAACCCACCTGCGGCACCTGCATCAATGGGTGCCCAGACACAGTATCCATATGCATACCAACAAGGAATGGGATATTGGTATACTCAGGTAAATATTTACAAAATTATGTATTTTAAAATAACTTAAATCTTATTACCATAACCACAAACTGTTTTGGTTACTGCTACAATTTTTACTTTAATGTTCATATTATAAATCTAATACAAATAAGTAATATGCTAATTATTACAATTGCTAATAAGAATCCCTTCTAGTTGTATAAATATTTTTATAATTATACAACACTTGTTTAAATAATGTTAATATGAAAATTTTAATTAGCCATGAAGATTAATTGAAATAGGGAAATTTGTTGATACATTGAGGGAATTTATTTATTTAAAGTTATAATTTTCTTTCATCTCCATGAATTTTCAGCATGACTGTATAGATTGAAAGAATTGAAATTATATTTTGTAATTTGGAAAATGTTGCTAGGCAGTCTGTCTAAGACTATAATATATTATATATTCTGTGAACAAATTGCAAATTATTCATAAATAGTTATGAATAATAATAGTTATGAAAACTTGTGGCATCTGGATTTTCATATTATATGAAAAAAGCTTCAAATTAAATAAATACATTTCTGCCTGCTGGGCAAAACGACGTTGCCTCTTTCCGCCTTCACTGGAGAGAAAAATATCATACACACCCCGGGAAGTAAAATAAGAAAGCCTCAGATCATATGTTAGTCATGACAATTACATGTGATCTGAGACATTTCTTATTTTTCCTTGTGTAATATACTATTTTATACTGGCGGATCACTTAATCATTTACAAATGTTATACAAGAACTAATAATAACAATTAAGAACAAATATTTTTTACTAATAATTTTACTTTGTAGAATGTACATGTCTTATCTTTTTTATGTAAAGAATAAATTTTATGATTTAGTAGTAGTTAAATTAATAAGTAAAAACAAAACTATTACAAAAGTGTGGGTCACTTACAAGGTCATTCAAATTGATCAGTACTTATCTAAGAAAATAATAGTTTCATTATGAATTTTTTATTCCATAATACATATCCAATTAATAAACTAAATCTATTTACATTGCAAAATATTATTTAAAAATGAAAAGTAAGTTTTTATGGCAACATTTTATAGAACATTTTAAGAGGTATTTACATATTTTATAGTATAATAGCTTGTTGCTAGACAGATTATTTTATAATATCATTAGCATATTTATAAATGAAAATTAATTATTCATACTATGATTTCTACATTTTTCTGATATAAATAAAGAAAATATTGCAAAGACATTTAACATAACTTTAACTTAGATCAAATTATTAAAATAAAATTCTTGGCTCAAAGTATGTTTTTCTCAAAACAAAATATTGTTATATCTATATATGGGATTAATTCACTTCAGATACATATGGATAGCTTTCACACAGTTGATGTAAGGTCACGGACAAATTACTTGTAATGTATATTAGTTTTCCATATCCATCACTAATTGGAAGAAATTTTGAATTGAATACAGTATGGTTCTGTATCCGACTTGTGACAATGCAATATAGAAATATTTGTAAAATTTAAAATGCTGACAAGCATTCTGACATCTCATATGATTGTTATAAATATTTTATGTGACTGCATTATCCAGTAATTGTGTATAATTGCTATAGCAATACATTGTGGACGTAGTTATTAAAATAAAACTAAAATGAGAACCCTTACTTGAAGTGAAATGAATGATGTAAATGACCTCAATTTTAGAGCTGTACTTAGTCATGGTGAAATTTTAGCATAAAGTTCTTTGTGAACATTTACTCTTTGTGAAAACGAAAGTTGAAACTGTGTTAAGAGATACACAATTATTTTAAATACGAAAATATCAAACTAGTTTCTAAAAACATTAACTTGTATAATATTTTAATTATTTTACTTATTTTGACTTCAAATTAATTTCACTAATAGAGTTATGACAACTCTTCTAAACTAAATTAGCATAAAGAAGACAATTAGATTATTAATGTATTAACTATTGAATAATAATATTTAAACAATATTTTTTCCTTGTTTCCAGGGTTATCCCGCGATACAAGGCTACATGGCACCGGGCTACTATCAGCAGTACGCCGCCGCCTACAGCAACCCGCAGGCAGCAGCAGCGGGTCAGTCAAGTATAATGAATCAATTATTTAATGACATAGAATTACACTAGTAAATAAATAACAATATAGAAATAGAAAAACATACATTCGGTTTCAAAGGTGATAAAAATAATTATATTAAGGGCATTTTGTATAAATTAAAAGAGAGAGACAATCTTTAATGGACCAGTACATCCTCTCAAAAAATCTGTTATCATTCACCTTATCATTCCTTATCTCGTTCTAAACTCTTATCAGAGTATGAGTCTAGTAGATTAAATACATAATTATAAAATATTAATAAAAATACACTGAAATCATTTCTTTATTTTTTAATAGTATTTGATTTGATTGTTAATAAAATTTAAACAAAAATATTTAGTTTGCTACACAAGGTATTCCAATATTGTAATTTTATAAGGAAAAGAGGAATATTTTCTGTTTTTATTCATTTGGGAAAAAAAAATCATGGTATGTTATTTTATACAATTTTTTCCTACTAAATTTACTCCGTAATTGAAAATTTTACAATAAATACATCTTGGTATCAACATCTTAGTATGTATTATAACCATGCCAAATATAATTATATTATTCATTGCTGACTGCAAAACTTCAAGAGTTGTCATTTGGTCATATAAACTGTCAAGGTCAAATTGTTTATATAGTGCCCGGCAATAAATATTGCACATCGACCTTTGAAAAGAGACAATCGGCTAATTTCGGCTTTGTAGAGCATTATCTCTGTCGCACGAAATTTAAACAGTATGGTAACTATAAGGAGCTGTTAAAACAAGTATAATTTGCTTCTATTGATAATTATTTTTATTCTTTGTATAAAAGCCACAAATTTTTCTATAAGTGGTGGCTTTAAGCTGGGGTAAAATAAAATAATAAAAAAAAGACGTGTGGCACTCGGAGACTGCCGCGGTATAGTTATTGCATAGCATTTTTTATCAACTTATGCAATTATAGTTATTTATTTATTTATGTAGTTGTTTTTTTTCTTTGATGTTAATTCAAGTTGTGTAACTTGAGGGTGCGCGGGTGGCGGTGAAGGCCCAGATGAAGTATCTGGGCCTCACCCTGGACGGTAGATGGAAATTCGGGGCCCATTTCTCTCTGCTGGCCCCGAAGTTACTCTCCACTGCAGTCGCCTTGAGTAGGCTTCTACCCAACGCCGGAGGGCCGCAGGCTCCTTGCCGCCGGTTATACGCCGGAGTGGTGAGGAGCATGGCCCTGTACGGTGCTCCCATATGGTCGGGAGCCCTCACCGCGAATTCCAAGGCCCTTTTGCGTCGCACGCAAAGGGTCCTAGCGGTGAGGGTGACTTAACATGTTTGATGTCGGCTGTCAGTGGTTTATTCTTGTTTAGTTTCATTTACGAATTCATATAGTTATTTACATATTTTCTCCGTTTTGTTGAAAGAAAATATGACCTAATAGCAAGAGCAATGTCCTACATTATAAGGGGCTGTAAATCCCATTCTTTCCAGAATGAAAATTAAGTTCAAAACGTAACCTTCCATAGGTAAGTGATCCAACATGGTATTTTTTTTAAGTTGTTCTTCATTACAATAAACTATTTTTGTTTTTTAAATGGTTTACAAATTATAAAGAGAAAATCATCCTATGACCAAATTATAGGACTGCTATATGCAATATTTATTACAACTTCTCATTTTAAGAATGGTTTTTATTATATGCAGTTATAATTTTCCTAAATAATAAAATTTTTAAATAATAAAAACCATGTTTATTAAATTATATTACTCCCCAATTAAAATAACCACTTATAGAAAAAAAATATGTTTTTATACATAAAATAAATATAATTAGAAAAGAAGAAAATTATACTTGTTTTAACAGCTCCTAATAGATACAGGAATGATTGTATTTCTTGCGACAGTGATAACGCTCTATGAAGCCGAAATTAGCCGATTGTCTCTTTCCAGAGGTCGATGTGCAATATTTATTGCCGCGTACTATACCTCACAATACGATTTTTTCCTGTCTATACATGTTTATCAAGATCAAAGGGATATTAAGTTGAATATAATTTTAGTGTTTTTTGCTAATATTTGATTTAAGATGCCATATTTATGTGTGTGTGTTGTTGCAGCGGGCTACCGCATGAGCGTGCCGGGCGGCTCCGTGGGCTCCGTGGGGTCGGTGGGGTCGGTGGGCGCGGGCGGCGGGTGGGGCGGCGCGCCGCAGCCGCTGGTGTACTCCGTGCCGTCGCAGTACCCGTCGCAGTAGCGCGCCGGCACACTGCCGCCGCTGCCGGCCCGGCCCGCCGTGACCGCCGGCCCGGCCCGCCGTGAGCCCCGGGATGTCGTTCCTAGTTTATAATGGTATCGCGACGGTACCGCGTCGCCCGTGTCGGAGATGTTTCGGTGTAGTCCGTCCGTCTCGCGCCTTCGCCTGGTGTTTTTATATTTTTGTATGATGTAACGCACCGGACGAACGCGCGGGACGACGTTCGCTAGATATTATTGCGCAGCACAAAGAATGTTAATTCGGTTGATTTGTGAGAGTCTTACATCTTTGTATATGTAATTTACCAGCCTTATTGACTGCCTTTAGACAATTATGGTACGAGAAATAACTAATACGGCGAATACGTCCGTCGCTACGGCCGAAGTCGTACTGAATGCGTGGGCGAAGCGTACGTCTGTACCCGAATATATTTCGTCCAGTACGGCGGTCGGATCTAACCGACGCACATATCCGGTATATTTGACTTGGTAACTTTGCCAAAAACATTTACAGTAAACAGTCGGAGGCGACCTCGCGCCGGTCGGAGGCGACGAGTCCACGGACGGACCGACCGTCCGTCGACAGTCGATCTACATAGATAGGACATAACGAAATAAATTATAATTTTTTAAAAAAAGTTATAATTATATAGGGGGAGTAGTGTCGCGAGAGGCCTCGTGTACATACGTTGATATTTATTGCGGACTGAGCCGTTCCCGATCGCTCCTCGACGCGCCAGACCGTTTGACGTATTTATATTAAGTTCGGCACATGTTGTTTTGTTTGACCTGAATTGTTATGATTTATTGTATGGAAACACTGGAGAGTCAATAAAGCAGTGGGTCTGGGACACCGGGTGTTTGATTTGAATATATACTGTATCGTGTTTATTTCTGGGTCCAAAATTGAACGGCAGTTCTGTTCTGTGATTGAAGTCTGCGTACAGTTGGTTGATGAGAAATTATTGTAAATTCTTAACTGAAGAAAATAAATAGTTTAAGTTTAATAACACTTTTGATTATTGTTGTTTGATTATTGATATTGTGACCTCTGTGACTACACCCCTACCGCTGATTTGAGTTGGATTATAAATAAACACGAACTGTACAAATATATTTTGTATATAAATAGTAGCCTTTTGCTATACCCTTCCTTAGAAAAGTAGTAAAACTTATAATTAATAGTAAATGACAAATATAGAAAATAAAAATTATAAATCAATATTATAAAATATGAACAAAATATAAAAGTACACAAATTACTTTTAAAAATACGAAATTTTTTTTTTATTAAAAATATTTTTTTTAATATACCTATAACCATTTCAACAAGTGAATAGTAAAAGATTTTTTAAATAGGTATTATTACGAAATAATGTTTGGAATAAAGATTTTTATTTTACTTCCACTCATAGTCAGTTAATCTTAGGTTTTTCTACGCTTAAGATATAAGAAAAGCAGTGAACGAGTTGAACAATCTGGATTCTGGAACAATGGAGGAAGAACTTAAAACAATGATTAATTAACAACGTAAATAACAAATATTATGCATTCTGTTTTTAAAGCTTCCGATTTTAATAGTGTCCGTGGTAATATTATGAATGAGAAAGTCGTTCTGTTTATGTGTTACCATTTCAAATTGAAATTACTGCAACGATTGCTAAAAAATTTATTAGGATACAAATTGTCACATCTTTAGAAAGTATATGGATAAGATCCTTTTAACAATAACCAACTACTAAAGTGTGAGTATAAAGGGATGAATTTACAAATTTGCTGTTTATAGAATTCAATTTACTTCAGAACATATTTATTCAAGTAGGCATTTACACGCACTTTTTAAACCTCAATGGTCATTAAATTGGTCAGTATCAGTCAGTCCGTGAGTAAGCTACCATTAGTTGGGAATGCCAGTCTGGTGAGAAAAGCTGGCCAAAAACTCAACAGTTGATCTTTTAATATGAAATTTAACAATGTTTGTCAATTTCTTCAACGTTATAATAAGATTTATTAAATAATATACTTTTAATTTTAGATTTAAAATTAATAATTCTTTTCTTAATTTTAACTCTAAAATATATTGAGGAACCTTATTATATGAAAAGCGACCGTAAGAATATCGAATTCTTTCAAAACATCTCTCAGGGAATCACTAGCTTTTAAATTACAAATAACCCGCATAGCTCTTTTTTGTAAAGCAAATATAGATTTAATTTCGGCAGCATTGCCCCATAGTAAAATACAGTAAGTCAAAATACTAGGAAACAAAAAAGGAGTCGAGCCGCAACTAAATTTTTTACAATTAACGTCTGTTAATTGTCTTACTTTTTTTTATTACAAAGGCGGCTGAGCTGAGTTTGCCTACGAATGTTGAGAGATGGAGGTTTAACTGGAGCTTTTTATCAAAAGTTATACCCAAGAAAATTGTTGAGTCAGTCGGTTCTAAGACTTCATGGTTAAGGAGCTTAAAGCACAATTTTGACATTAGGAAGTGTAAATTCCATGCATTTAGTTTCTTTAGTATTTAAGACCAAATTATTAATGTCGAACCAATGAAGAATACGTGACAGAGCACTGTTTACTTAGTCATAATTAGCCTTATTACGCTCAACTTTAGCAACGCAAAGGTATCGTCATATCAACGGCAGCAAAGGTATCGTCATATCAACGGCAGCAAAGGCATCGTCATATCGATGGCAGCAAAGGTATCGTCATATCAACGGCAGCAAAGGTATCGTCATATCAACGGCAGCAAAGGTATCGTATATCGACGGCAGCAAAGGTATCGTCATATCGATGGCAGCAAAGGTATCATAGATATTATCGGCAAAAAGTACTAAAAGTAAAAAGGCAAATCTCTCTTGACTACCCTATGCCCCCCTTGACATCTCTCTATGCCCCCCTTGACATCTCTCTATGCCCCCCTTGACATCTCTCTATGCCCCCCTTGACATCTCTCTATGCCCCCCTTGACATCTCTCTATGCCCCCCTTGACATCTCTCTATGCCCCCCTTGACATCTCTCTATGCCCCCCTTGACATCTCTCTATGCCCCCCTTGACATCTCTCTATGCCCCCCTTGACATCTCTCTATGCCCCCCTTGACATCTCTCTATGCCCCCCTTGACATCTCTCTATGCCCCCCTTGACATCTCTCTATGCCCCCCTTGACATCTCTCTATGCCCCCCTTGACATCTCTCTATGCCCCCTTGACATCTCTCTATGCCCCCCTTGACATCTCTCTATGCCCCCCTTGACATCTCTCTATGCCCCCCTTGACATCTCTCTATGCCCCCCTTGACATCTCTCTATGCCCCCCTTGACATCTCTCTATGCCCCCCTTGACATCTCTCTATGCCCCCCTTGACATCTCTCTATGCCCCCCTTGACATCTCTCTATGCCCCCCTTGACATCTCTCTATGCCCCCCTTGACATCTCTCTATGCCCCCCTTGACATCTCTCTATGCCCCCCTTGACATCTCTCTATGCCCCCCTTGACATCTCTCTATGCCCCCCTTGACATCTCTCTATGCCCCCCTTGACATCTCTCTATGCCCCCCTTGACATCTCTCTATGCCCCCCTTGACATCTCTCTATGCCCCCCTTGACATCTCTCTATGCCCCCCTTGACATCTCTCTATGCCCCAGGTATAGAAAATATTTACCCAACTAAAAAAATAAATATTAGCTATTTAAATTACCCTTTATAAGGAAAAGTCTGCTTCAATAAAGCAAAGACCGCTGCGTCACACTCTAAAACAATCTCCAGACAGAAACTAAACCAATTATATAATATGTATAGGAACAACAAAATTATATAAGTCCTTTGATGTCCCTGCTGCTTGTATAAAAAACATAAAAATCAGTTAACCGCTAATTCACTCCTTTAATAGGATAAGTCAACAGTCTTGTAAATATATTAGGTATAAAATAATATTAAGAAGATATTAAAATTCTTAATACTCATATGTAATAATAAATTAAAGTTAGAAAATATATAAAAGGTTTTCTCTAAGGAATTTTGAAGGTTAAAAGGTGAGGAGATAAGAACAAATGAAGGAAGGATCACTTTCCAGCAATGCTCTTCTGTTTCTCTTTAACGACATTAATAATAAATATAATAGATAAATAAATAAATATATATTTTAAAACCGCTTAATAAAGGAAGAAATTAAAACGCAAGTAAGTTACTAAGGCAAATAAAAAAATTACGATATTAAATCGTATAGTCTAAGCCCTTGTAATTTCGTAAAATAGACACCATCGTCAACGTATGTACAAGTATAACAGAATAATATCATTTTTATTATTTTTAGAGGTCTCTTTGTATCGGGGGTTTTTCTTTAACTTTTATTTTTTTTTTTTTGAGTCGGAGTTAATAAAATTGTTCTAAAGTAGGAAAGTAGGTAGGTATATAGTTTTTTTAATTATTACAAAATATGTATTATTGTAAATAAAAAAATTAACATATTTTCCATGTCTGTATCCTTCTTAAACAAAATTCTTGAAAGTAGTAAGAGCATCTTGAAAACTGAATAACTTTCGCTGGTTTTTAAATTTAGGAAACAGAAAGAAGTCAAAAGTCTTATTGATATGGTGTCTAAGAAACTTCTCGTATTGAAGTAAAGTGTGCGGCCGCTTCGCGATCTAGCCATGCTTCGAGTTCATGAATAGGAACCCAGAATGGGTTCGAAACTAATAGGCCAAAATTCCGCTTAGATAACGTGAACATGGCGGCTAGGTAAATATGTATCGAATAAGTATCCCGGAATCCGGTTAAAATCCGGTTAAAATCCGGTTAAAAAAATCCGGTTCCGGTGATCAAAGTGTAAACACGTATGCGACAGACCTCCACGAGAAATAATTCAGAAAAGTGCAAAAAAGTTATTAACTACGCGAAATTAAGTGTAATTCTATCACAATTCGGAATATTGAACACAGTGAAACAGTGGAAAAGTGAAAATAAATAAACATTAACAAAAAAATTTTGTCTAATCTTTAGTAATATACCTAAAAAAGTCAAGACTTTTTAAATTGACATTCCATTATCAAGTAGTGCCAACCTTACGCTAAAACTTAGAAGTCAGTGTTGCCATTTTCGTATTTGAAATAGTTACTACGGATTTTTAGTTACTATGGATATAAATATGGAACTACTCTTACAAAAATTAGATGAAAAATTTAGTAAACAAACGGATCAGATAACAAAGTCGGTAACCAAAAACGTCACTGAAGCGATAGATGATAAATTAAATGCAATAATTGAGGAAAATAAATTCCTCAAAAATAAAATATCAGAAATGGAGTCAAAACTAAAGTCACTAGAAATGGAGAAACGAAAAAACAACCTAGTGTTCTTCGGACTAGAGGAAGTTGGGAAATCTGAGTTGGAATTAGTTGATTACATAAAAGAAACCATCGAAGAGTCTGGAGTACAAATTTATAGCCAAGAGATCAACAATGTGTACAAAATTGGAAAGAAGATCGAGAACAAAAACCGTCCAGTTGTTGTCACATTAACAACACAATGGAAAAAGCACATAATACTTAAAAATAAGTCGAAACTCCCTGCAAATGTCTATGTTAAAGAGGACTTCTCTAAAGAAGTGTTAGAAAAACGCAAACAACTGCTACCCCAAGTGGAGGAGGAAAAGAAAAAAGGCAACATTGCCTATCTAAAGCAAGACAAAATAGTAGTTATAAAACCAAAAGATAACACTAGAGAAAAGAGAAAAAGAGAAACGTCGGGCTCGCCCAACGAAACATCACAGAAGAAAGCCAGCGTTAAGAGTGCGACAAAAGCAACCCAATCACATTTGAAAACTCATAGAAGAGACACTATGAAAACAAATGAACTGAGCAATGTTGAATCAGTAAACAAAACTACTACAAAAGATTTAACAAAGGCCAACATATTTAATTATGTGGAACAAAGACGGTCAACTTCGATATCAGATCTGCCAAAAAACTTGTAACTCCCCCCCGGACCCGGAACCAATATAAAACAACTATAGCAAAAACAAATTTTGAATACAGCACCCCAAGCCGGCCGGTCACCGTGGGGGAAGAAGACCACCACCCTCTATCAAATAAAACATATATGGCAAAAAACAATGAAAATAGAACAAAAATCTCAAGAAATTTAAAAATATGCACGTACAATGTAAGATCCCTTTCAAATAACATGAGAATGCTAGAACTAAATAACTCAGTGAAAACACTTAATTGGGACATTATAGGCCTCGCTGAAATTAAAAGAAATGGTAGCGCCATAGAGGAACATGAAAATTACATCTTTTATTACATAGGTGAAACAGTGGGCCTACATGGAGTGGGTTTCTTGGTAAAAAAATTATATAAGGGTAATATTGTCAGTTTTCTGGGCATATCAGAAAGAGTAGCAGTGTTAAAATTAAAGTTCGATCAATACCCTCTGTCACTAATTCAAGCTTATTCGCCAACCGACTGCTCAAGCGAAGAAGACATTATAAAATTTTATAAAGATCTAACAAAAGCACAAGATCTAGCAGATAAAAATTTCCTGATCATGGGAGATTTCAACGCCAAAATTGGACAACCAAAACCTTATGAAAAACCAATACTTGGAGACTACGGGTATGGAGAGAGGAATGAAAGAGGCGAACAACTTATCCAATATGCGTACGAGAATAAGCTTGCAATAATGAACACCTTTTACAGGAAAAGAAAGTCTAGAAAATGGACGTGGGTATCGCCAGATTGTAAAACAAAAAATGAAATTGATTTCATATTGAGCCCCAATCCAGCTTCTGTAATAAATGTTGAGGTTATAAACAATTTAACCTTCCCATCTGATCACAGGATGGTAAGATGCACTTTAAAAATTCACTCCTCTAAAATAAGCAGAAGAGCATTTGATGCACCACCCTGTAGGCTCAAGTCCATTAATGAAAAAACAAACTATATGCAAAACCTAAAAGAGAACTTACTCAAATCTAGGGACACTATTGAATCCATAGAAAATATTGAAACCTTAAGCACCACACTGGAAAAAATTATAACAAAAAGTCTTAAACAAGAAACAAAACCGAATGGAGACAAAAAGCAAAGAATTTTAAGCGATCATACACTAAAATTAATATCTAAACGTAATGAACTTCTAAGATCAAGAAACAAGTCTAAAGCCACGAGAGAGGAACTCAAACAAATATTTAAAAGTACATCAAAAGCAATCAGAAAGGACTATGATACTCACAGACGAACAGTGATAGAAAGAAACATGACAACATTCCGAAGTTCAAAGAGAGCCCACAAAGAACTCATGAGCCACAAAAACTGGATCCAGTACTTGAAGGAGGGAGAAGACGAAATCAGGAACAGGAAAGACATAATAAAATGTGCAACAGCTTTCTATGCGGACCTATACAAAAAACCATCACAGGAAACAGGACAAGAAAAAATAGAGCTGTGCACCTTAGACAAAAGTATGGTGGTAGGAAATACATTGAGCCCAATTACTGAAAGTGAGATATTAAGTCATATAAAGAAACTAAAACCTGAAAAGAGCCCTGGTCCAGACAACATCCAAAACGAAGCACTAAAGGTGGGAGCACCTATACTAGTAACTTATTTTGTAAAAATGTTCAACATGGTATTGGAAAAAGAAGAAGTTCCCACACAGTGGTGCAAATCAGACATAATCCTTCTCTATAAAAAAGGGAACCCACTAGATATAAGCAACTACAGGCCCATTAGTCTATTATCTACAATCTACAAACTATTTTCTTCCATTGTCTTAACCAGAATTGCACCTGAAATTGATAAACATCAACCAATCGAACAAGCAGGATTCCGCCCATACTACTCTACAATTGATCATATACATGTTATAGAACAGCTAATAGAGAAATTCAAAGAACAAAACAAACAACTTTACATAGCTTTCGTGGACTACTCAAAAGCATTTGACGGTATTACTCACTCATCTATATGGAATGCTCTGAAAGAAAACAACATAAGTGAAAAATACATAAATGTTATAAAGAATATATATTCAAAAAGCAAGAGTAGAGTGAAACTTGAAACACCAGGAGAAGAGTTCACAATAGAGAGAGGAGTAAGGCAGGGAGACCCTTTGTCTCCAAAACTTTTCATAGCACTTCTTGAAAACACCTTCAAAAACGTTGATTGGAAAGATAAAGGCATATGGATAATGAATAGAAGGCTGACACATCTCAGATTTGCAGACGATATAGCACTTTTCAGTGAATCAGCCACAGGCTTAGAAGTAATTATGAAAAATTTAGATATAGAAAGTAAAAAAGTCGGTCTACACATGAATGCTTCCAAAACCAAGATTATGACAAACTGCCAGACAAATCTCAAAACAATAGCAATTGATGGGAAACCGTTGGAGTATGTGAGCGAATATGTATACCTAGGCAAATTAATCTCCTTTGAAGCAAATAGCAATGTAAATGAAATAGACAGAAGGATAAACACAACATGGAAGAAGTACTGGTCACAAAAGGAAATTTTAAAAGGAAACTACAGTCTCAACATGAAGAAAATAATTATGGACTCCTGTATACTACCTTGCCTAGCATATGGAAGCCAAACTTGGGTATTCACTGAAAAAATAAAAAACAAAATCCTATCATGCCAACATGCCATGGAACGAAGTATCTTGAAGCTGAGAAGAATACAGAAAACGAGGAATATAGATATCCGAAGTAAAACAAAACTGACAGATGCGCTTCAGTATACCCTCAGACAAAAATGGAAATGGGCAGGGCATGTGGCAAGATATGAAGACAAAAGATGGACAAAACAAGTAACCAAATGGCATGGACCGCTAGGAAAAAGGAGAGTTGGTAGGCCAAGAAAAAGATGGGCAGACGATATAGTGCAGGAGGCAGGAAAAGAATGGATGAGTGTCGCCACAGACAGATGTGTCTGGCTTAAGATAGAGGAGACTTTTACCCAGAAAGGGGCCGTGTAATTAAATTAAAAAAAAAAAAAAAATATACATAAAATAAATAAATACAACAAATAAATTCTAAATTGCATGGAAAATAAAGTTTAATAATAAGTATCCCGGATATATTACTGTCTATGTTAAGAAGAAAATACTGGTCATACAAATTATTCTAGCGTTTCTCGCCTTTTTCAATAAAATCTTTTTTAACCAGGTTAAACCATTAAATCAGATTTGAGGTTGACTTAAAGTCGTAGTCAGGAAAATCCGTCAGTTTAAAAATTAGACAAGCATAATTGGAAGTTACCCAAATTAAATAAATTGCAAAAAAGTGCAAAGATTATTTTTTTATAAATATTGTGACTCTGAAAGATGGGTATCGTTTTAAAAAGAACATTTTTAATACCTATCTCGTAACTAAGTAGTTTAAAAATGAATCTCTTACATGAAGTCCCTCATAAATTCCTCATACCTTGTCCTCATATCATAAATTCAAACAAAATCAGTAATACTGTCACTGCAATAAACTGTCTAACAATAAAATGTTTCGACGTTTACTTATATAAATAATTAATGTAAAGTATTACGACGCTATAAAAATGCGCATTTTGCTTTTGAAGGGTACTTTCAACTAACGACACTTTTTGATATTGATGTACGTGTGAGTGCAATACAATATAATAAATTAAAAACTTAATAAGTCGAAGTTTGAGAAGAAAAAATTGTATTTAGTTATTTTATTTTTCTTGATCAAAACAAAATAATAAAATAGCTGGAGAGCATTTTTATAATGACTCATGCGATTTATAAACTGTAGCTATTTTCGTTTCACCCATGGTCTCTCATTCCATTCTCTAGAATTATGATTATCCTTAACCCATTTGTGACATCACTGCCACTTGTTTTATAATGGTAGTGTAAAGTTTGGGAGAAATGACGTGAAAATTGCAATGACAGTGATCTAAAAATAAGGTCGGCGCGGCGCGACCGCCAGCATCGCTGGCTCCGCAGTCGAGGACCGAGCGTCGCGAGTTTCACACGAACGATCACAAGCAGCAACCATGGTTTACGAAAGTGACTTCTACACCACCCGCCGCCCCTACAGACCCGCTTCCAGCTACAGCGTGTCGGTGAGTCCATCGCCTTTTAACTACTCCTACCGAGCGTGAACCTCGCTCCAATCTATAACTCCCGGGAGCCGGACGCCCTCGCACCAAATCGACCAACGCTACTTTCATGTCTCTCGCTGATATCGAGTGTCTCAGTATCACAGTCGTAAAGTGTCCAAATTTGTTATCTTTTCGAGAGTGCAGACAGATCGCAGATACATTTAGCGCTTGTAAAGAATACCTAATTATTGCTTTTTAAGTATGAATGTCCAGCCGCAGCGAGCATCGTTTATTAGTAGTAGGGTTCGGTAGAACGTCGCGGTAACATTCCGCAACTGGGTCATCGGATCGAGAAACGGGTATCAGAAAGAGGAGCTCTCCGAGCGCGCCAAATATAGCCGCGGCTGGAGTCGGCGTCCGTCCGACTAACGGCGACTTCTACGCTTGCAGCGGCCAGGAGACTGGGAGATGGTGCCGTACGTGCCGCGACCGAGTCTGGTGCCAGACCCGGTGACGGCGTTCGGGCGTCGCGCTCGGCCCGGTGCGCGCCCCTCCGTACTCGACCCGCTCGTCCGCCAGAACATACAACCCAAGCCGGAGTCGAAGCTAGCACCGCTCGCCCCGTACGTGTCGCCGCGCGACCAGACGCGGGCGCGCGTTTTGTCGGCGGTGGGACACCGAGAGCGCGCTTTCGAAGCGGACCCGCTGGGTACTCCGCGTGACCACATGGACGTGGTGCTGGCGCAGGCTCACGGGCGCCCACAGCACGCTCCGCATCGACACGTTTTCTACAGCAATTACGCGTCGTATTGATTTCGTCGTAGTCTTATTGTTTGTTTCGCTTTCGCTAGTCGGGTAGGTCGGGTCGGTGCGAGGGTGCGCGGAGGGACGCGTGCTAAGGGCGGGTTGTTGCAGACGCCGCGTCACTACGTGGTGGTGGACCGGGAGACGGCGCCGCGCCATGCGGAGGAGCAGTACTCGTACTCGTACTCGAGCACGTCGGAGCGGGCAAGAGGCAGCGGCCTGCCGCAGCGCAGCTCCTACAGCAACACGGTCGAGCGGCGGTCGGCCAACGGTCCCGGAGGCTACTCGTACACGAGCGAGCGCTCCAGCAACCTCGGCGGACCCGGCGGGTACTCCTATTCGTCAACAACGAGCGGTCGCCTACCCTACGGCACCAACTATCGCCACTACTCTTACCGCGTGTAGCGCCCCGGCTCCCGATCTCCCGACCGTACCCTTTCCTGTGTTCCCTATGACCCTAATTTACCCCGTTTGCCCCAAGTTAATCAGTATTCGCTAACGCAATGTGATCGCACTACTTAATTTATTGTTATAAGTGGACGTGTATCTTAAAAGCTTTTTATGTTTTTTAATGTTTTAGAACAAATTAAACCTTATTTAAATAAATATGATTTAGACTGATTTTTTTAATAAAGCTTGCATTTTTAATAAATCTATTTTCCTTTTATACCTGTAAATATCGATGATGAGCTCGATATTTTTATTTACTAACTTTCTTGTTTACTTTTGATTTCAAACAGATAATGAAATATAAGACAAACGAAAAACTTGTGGCTTTACAATTAAGAACAATACTTAGTAAATTTTCATAATTTAAATATTTGAATATTAGTATTTTTTGTAGAATGAAGTATAAATTAGAATTTTATAATTAATATGTAAAATTAAACATCCTTCCGAAGTCTGTAATCCATTTTGTAATTATTAAGTATGCTACAAATGTAAGTAAATATTTAAATAAATAATACGTTATTAAGGACACATCAAATAATGAATTATTAGAAAAACACTGCAAAACAAAAACAGCATATTCTGTCCTGTCCAATTATCTGTTGATATGAAGTTTAATAAACTGAAATAGATACGTAACTATCTATAAATCTAAAAAAAATAAGAATCGTTCCCTGTTTTCATTGGCGCTGCCGAGGACAGCCGCTGACATCGGTGTACTACCTATCATCTTTTGAACCGTATTACCATATCCCGTATGTCACGTACATACCCAAGCTGTCTCAGGTAAGTCAAGGATCAAGACTAAATATGCGAAGCACAGCGCTTTCCACGACTGTTCCATCGTCTCCATCGATGCACTGCAAAGCACAATAACTGGGCTTCAGACATTTTAAACTATTCATCATTTTGTAGATATATTTCAATTAGCAATCGAGTATCAAGACTGTGTAAATAAGATATAGCGTGCTTTTTCATAGTTGTTTTGCATCTTCAGAATACGTAGTTATCTTACAAACTACCGTCATATTATTATAATGTTAAAATTTTCATACAAATAATATCTTGATGATGGTAACCCATGCCTTACACTCATCTTCAAGATTCGTTATATAAATACGTTAGTATTTATTTTGTACGTTTCAGTATTACTCGTATCTTCTTAAAATAAACATGTCTGTTGAATATTTTAGTTTTCTGTAATGATGTAAATATTTATTATAAATAAAAAAACTATAAATATATTTCTTACTACCAATTTGTTGCAAATGCTCCTATTTTTTTTTTGATTGTGGGTAATATTTTTCTGTATATTAATTATTTATATGAATGGTATGAATTATTTAAGACAACTTTAAAATATATTTTTTTATGCATTTAAAGATATTCAAGTTTCATATTAAATTATTTGATTAAATCGATCTAGGACAAACATGCCTTAAAATACGTATTTAACAAGCAAGGTCTGCAAGTCTTATTATTCTAAAACAATGAATGCAACAAAAACATCTTTGATTATTATCGAGTATATCTAAACCTTTTTTAAAGAGAACTCAACGTTCTAGATAAAGTTCTACAGTTGTTTTCGAGAAGTCGTCGAAATAGTTTTAATTTTTTAAAACATATTATGTAAAGTTTTTGGCTACTACCTATACTTGTGAAAATAAAAGTAGTTTTGTCCAGTTCTAGTCTTTACCTACTTGCCTCTAGATCTTTAAAATTTATAGCTACATTGGTCTTTTAATTACTTGCTACTTTTAGTTTGTCTTATGCTTATAAAAAGCATTGACTAATATTAAAAATCATGCTGTCATTATATGTTTGTAAGACGATCCAGGTCGTTAAGAAGAATCGTCATTTTGTTAAATAGTTTATATTTATGAGGAAAATTCCATTTTAAATAGTTAGTCGTTATTGGGCGTAAATTTAAATACTGTAAGTTGTAACTGATAAACTTTGCTCTTCTATTCAAAGTGTTGCCTGACTCAGAGTTCAATGAACACTTGTAATATGACAGATCAATAAATAGCATATCAATCATCAACTCAGTCGCGTTACTTGGCTCTGATACCGTTTAATAGCTTTCTCTACCGGTTTGATAAATGTTATTGAGCCACTGATTAGATCTCATTGAAGTACTTATATCGTAAATATAAACAAAAGAAGTGTTGAATATTTTGAAATCAGTCAAAGGATTATCGTAGAACTATCAGTAGCGGGTAGAAGAGAGATCCCTGGGTTCTTTCATTATACCACGTTTGCAAAGCAGATTTTCTAAATATATTTTTGTTACTTGGAGCTGACCATCCCCTAATTCTTGACAATTAAAAAACGATCCAACATAAAGAACCTTAAAAAACTGTAAAGTTACGTTATTTTTAGTTGTTAATTTCATCACAATACAACATTTTTTTAACTGTGTTTGTGTATATGGACTTTAAAAAAACTTCGATACTTTTCGGCTTTTTCAAAGAGTTGTCATGATAGCAATGAATGACAGCAATTAATATAAAATCTAAACCTGTTTTCTTGACAAGTACTCAAGAAAAATTATAACTACTTAGTTTTTACGATCAGCTAGAGTCTATGATTTTTAAATATATAAACGCATTAATTTGAAAATTGTAAAACCATAACAATATTATAATCCGAATCAAGATATTTCATGTTGAGTTAGTGATTTCTTTAAACCAACAAAAGGACTCATATTAATTATTTACAATTGATATTATAGATATAAAAATTAATGAATTGAACTAATGATTGAAAAAATTGAAAAGAACTAGCGGGCATAGCTAGTATATACATATGATTATATACCCATATGTATATTACGTTGTGCTGTAGTAGAATCGGGAGCGCACTTAAGCTTTTTTATCTTAGAGGACATTTTTAATGTGTTTTATTCATCATGAACCTAAAATAAATCTAATATATTGCCAACATTTTTCTGTTGTTGCAAAACAAATAAATCGATGAAAAACAAATAAAACGATGAAAAACAAAACATCATAATCGTCACAATCTATAATTGTAAGATTACAGCGGTTTGTACAGGATGTTAAAATGGCCGACAAAACAATAACGAGTTAAACTGTAAATTCGTTTTATTACTATTATACCATTATTATGAGCAACAAGTTTTTGATAGAATTCATAGTATTATGACGCAAAAATATTTTAAAAGCTATTCTTAAGCTTACCAAGAACAGTTGTATATTCCAATACATAATTAAAATACCAGAGTGTATAAGTATAGGACTTACAGTAAGTAGTTTGGTCTTTGGTACCTCGCACGTCGCGTCATGGCAGCCCGCCAAATTCGAAGTATCCAAAATTATATTCTAGAAAGCATTAATTACTGTGCGATTTGAAATATAAAGCCCAGCCGAAACCGTTATCAGTTTTTAGATTGCTCGAAGAATAAGAAAATAATACGCCTTAACATTAGTTATCTGTCAACTGATATTTAGGTACCTACTTTAAAAACTTGTAACTTTTAGTAGTTTATGAGTAACGACTAATATGGAAATATTCTTAAAATAGGTTCTTTATTGGGATTATGTTACCAGTGTAGTAATTTTTCTAAATATCCATAATGTTACATCTGTCAAATGTCAATATCAAACAGCAACGAACTAAGTACCTACACATATGGAACCTGGATTTAGTATTAATTTTTATAGACTGTAATAACATAGTAAAGAAAATTGCAATAAGTCCTCTCGAAATAGAATTAACTATGTCATTAACAAATAAGTTTCTACATTCTAATTAAAATATGTATCACAGATTATAAATGAATGTCACAGCCCAAATAATAAACAAGAACGCAAAAAGTGACCGGACGTCTCGTATTTCTAAAAAAAACAAAAGTTGTAAATCGATCTTGGGAACGAGGTTTTGGCAATTTACCAAAGGCCAAGTGAAAACATCTGCGTATTACGAAAACCATATAATATTTTTATGTCTCTTCTGCATAAATAAGAAATTTGAATTGGACATTTTTGTTATTATTGATTTAATAAATGTTTAATTTTTTTTTATAAGGAAAGCCCTCATTTATTTATGTCGTAGAAATTTATCGCATAGTTTTTATAAAGACCGTATTTTAATATTATTATACATCTTGCAATCATTGAAACTAGTAAATATTTATATGATTAAGGTTGAAGGAGTTTTACTATCAAATATATCTGTATAGGCATACTATCAAATATACAAATAAAAAAACAAATACAAAAGAAATCTAAAAATACAACAGTAGCAGCAGCAGTTGATATTTCCCACCTAGGACATAGGAACCTACTTCAATTGTTTCGGTAAATTTTATGCGGGATAAATTTTAAAAACCTATTACAGCTCTATTTAAGAAACAACTCTCAAGGAATCGTAAATATTTACATTGAGAATTGCTTAAGAATATTTTGCATAACAGTGAGAAACACGTTACACGTTCTTGAATCGTGTTTCCTTTTCTATTTTTATCTTGAATTATTTCTGACTCACGCCTCTAATAATATTATTATTTCGAAACTCATAAATTATTCGACGGTATACAATTGCACGTACGTAGAATTCTGTGACATATTGTCATCTATAAGTTCATAGGTTCACTTTTATCTCATAGTAATAATTATATTTAATCAATAAAATATAATAAAATTATCTCATATATTAAGTAGATTGGTTTTGCAACCAGCTGTTGAAGTCACAATAAAATCTTTTCTATTTTTCGTTATAATATTAACGCAAACTGTAAACTATATAACCTACGAGTTTCGACCTTTGGCTCGGACGTCAGGGCCGCTGACCAACAGGCCTTCAGAACATCTTTACATCTATTTTTATTATCAAGTCTGTTTCATTAAAATGTACCTTCTTCAATAAAATAACTGCTGAAATCTATTCATATTGTGTATTTTGTTTATTTAATAACATTGAAACTTAAATTACATTGGCATTATCAACATTTTTACACATTTATCACAAACACACAAATATAGAGTGAGTAAGAAAATGTTGCCTCTTTGCATGTATGGCTTTCCAAATATATTACCATTTTTCAGTAGAAATATGAGTTAATAAAGTATTATAATAACAGTATTTCAATAACCAAAATCGTATGCCATTGTATTTCTAAATTGTTTGTAATACCTATCTTTAGACATTGTTAAATTTATGTATTTATACATGTTTGCTAAATAAAATTGAAAATATGCATGTTTTATTTCCATCTTGGACGATTCATTCGATTATTTCCCGGCCGTAAATTTAATGGCATTCAAGTGCGCATTGCAATCACGTATTTGTCAACAAACACCGCTGTAAATTGCTTATATGTATTTGTGAGTAAAATAAAATATCCTTTAACAAACCAACAATGACCATGTTTAATTAAAAATCTGGCATGGTTTTTTTCAATCATACACTATTATAATAAAGTTGTTTGTAGGCGGAATTGATATACCGTCCGCAACCTCGCACGATCACCCGACTCGCCACGTACCCTGAGGCTCCACACCACGTGGTGCGCGTACGAGTGCGTCCCTCCGTAGTCCTGAAGGAGTTAGATCGCATTGCGTATCGTCGTCGTCCCGCCACCGCTGTATCTGCTTTTGATGACTACTTCAAATCTGAGTCCACTAGGGTAAGGCAAAATTTTATTTATCTAATCTCATTCATCATTCTCACAGCCCCGTTGGTCGAGTGGTTCGCGCAGAAAAATAACATATCGCGGCGCAAAGGGTTTCGGGTTCGAGCATAGATGTATTATTTCTGCGTTTGGTCGTTTATTAAACATATTCGAAGTATTTATAATTTCTATGTATTTGTAACATCAACACCCTTAACACAAGCATATAGGTAATTTGCTTACTTAGGGGTTAGGTCAATTTGTGTGTTAATATTGTCCAGTGATATTAATTTTATAAATCCATTCCAGGCTTTTGAGGACGAAACCCGTAAAATCCGTGCGGACACGGCTTCTTTGCTGCAACGTGCTCGATCTGTCGTTCCTCGCGCCAAGACCGTAGCGCCTCTCGACACTATTTTTTCGTGAGTTTCTTAAAGTTACTCAATATTTGATGTCTAATAACAAAATTACAAAATTGCTCCATTTTTAAGGAAATTAAAACACTAAAATGACAAAATAAGTAAATAATTGATTCTAAAACATAATTATGTGTGAGGATTGTACAAAATTTCCTGTTGATTTCTTAGTAAATGTTAGGTCGAGCTTTTTTAGCATCTGATGTAATGTACAGAAATAGTCAGTTCATTGATGAGTAGTAGATGCCACCCTGGCCCTCGACAATGACATTTCAGCGTCACGCATCAGATTTTGGCAATACATCGATGTATTAGTAAACAATAGAATCATACAATGATACATTTGTTTGTTGCTATAAGAGGGATAAGATTTTGAATTTCCAGAGTGGGTGTTCTTTGCTATCCGGCCAAAAGTATGTACGAGTCTGACGTACGATCATAATTTAATTATAGCTAGTGTAAATGCCAGATAATGTTTGACGATTGCACACCACCTAATGTTGTATTGATTGATTTGCTTATCCGTTTTATATATACTATGTTTCATTTGATTTATTTTAATCTGTAGATACATAAACCAAATGCTATTTAGAGTTGTGATTAAATTTCTAGAAGGCCATAGAACTACAACTCGAAATGGGCTTGATCAAAGATGACTTAGGGATAATTTTATTTACATTTCAATGCAGATATATACCTCCCTGAGTAATATTGTTAAACGACTATAAGAAACTTCAAAAACTACAGATTTGGAACAGGTTAATGACTTTGTATGAGCACTTTTATATTTGAAGTTGGATCATATCATTGTACATTTAAACATTTTGTTAGAGTTTAATAACTATTAGTCAGCTAACTGGATATCTACCTTGAATAAAACATTATTTTACATTAGCAGCATTAGTAATAATTATTGTAAGTATCGTATAGCAATACTAAGATTTATTTCTCTATGCTATATTTAGTAATTAACTATACTTGCAGATACTCGTACGGAGAGCCGGTACCATACCGTTTCAGTAATGACGCATACATCGCCAAATTGTTGCTGCCATTACGCAGCGTGGCTGATAACATTCAGCACATTTCCTTCTACTCAGAGCCAGCTAAGAAGTTTACAGGTAACATAGACTAAAACATGACTACCAACATACCTTTAAAACACCCACAAAAGTGGGTTGGTTTCAACTAAATATTTTACCCCATGATCCGATTTAATAGTTGTGATCTTCCATCTCTGGAGTAGCTAACAATGGTCCTGGTGTGTCCCCGTGTTAACCGAGGTGTTCCCCAGGACGTGGAAACCTCGCGTGCGTGCACTATTCCGGAAAAAAAGCATTCTCCAACCGCAGACCTCTTTACAAGGAACTTAGCATCAGGGACGACGTGAACCTACTTTCGTTTTACGCGAAGAACAGACTCGCGGCCGCGGGTTTGGCTGTCGAGACGGCCACAGGTATTACAAGTTAGATGCATCGCTAACGCTCGCTTATCCTGTGCATATTTTTTTAAACGATTATAAATAATACGCAGTGGGCAACCTCGTAGCTCATTATACTATTCGTAATATTTCAGTGTAACATTCTTCATCTAACTATTAAAGGTAATCTGACAACTTGAGATATAATTACACTAATTTAAATACAATTTACCATTGACTAAATGAATGATATCATTAATTTTCTGTAAATATTAATACAGTTGTAATCTGTTCACAATACAATACCTGTAGGTACTTAGATTTTCTTTTAAACTAAGAACTTATTACTTGATATTTCCCCGCGCTCACAAAACCGTGATACAAAATATAAGAAATATAAATAAGATCGTACATATAATGGATTGAACAAACGTGCTGCAAGGGGGCAGTTGGTTGCGGCTACCACTGCAACAACAGCCACATAAGAATAAACGAAGGAATATAAATACAAATATGTTGATATGCCGAAGGTTAATTTTCCACATAACTGAGGCTTACATTTCAAAGGCAGCCACGAAGCTACATAAAACGTTTTAAAATTTAAAACTTTTAGAGTGACCGAAGCGAGCGTGGGAAAAATTCTCATAGAGTTCTTGTTTTAAACACGACTTTTTCGACAATCCTTAGTCACATACCAAGCGGTCTACAAATATTTTGGGTTACGAGGCCTCATACTTAAATTACTTTCTAAATTGCGCTTAACAGCTTCGTTTTGGTGTTACGATAAAAAAGGAACATAAAATAAAAATAAAAAAAGTGTCTAACACTGGGTGTGGTGTCTCTTGCAGCGAAAGAAGCGCCAGAACAGGTGACGGCGGCACAGTGCGCGTAGGTTCTTCCGCGCCCCCCAAGCCCCCACCCCCCGCCGCCGACGCGACGCGGCGCGGGCGCACGCTGCTCCGGCAGGCTGCGCCCGCGCCACGCTCGCCCTTCGCGTCCTTGATCTCGGTATAATACGACCCGACTTATCGATATCTTATATTTTTTAAATCTTTTTTTACACCGAATCACTATTTTAATATTTATTTACAAACATCGATAGATTGTACACTTTTAGTCGTGATACCGCGCTCCGAGGCGACACGGTGATCGAGACGTCTCGTTTTCACTTAACAGGACTGATTTTGTTTAACAATAAATAATGTAACCAGTATTTTAGTTGTTTTAATCGATCTGCATGAATACCGTAACCTTCACGCCAAGAAAACCCAAGCTTCTACTTAATGCTTCGCATTCTTCACTAACATAAAAATTTACTGAACAAAATAATGATAGATATTAATTTTAGCATAGGATTGTGTACAATCCAATATTGTAATATCAGTATATAAATATATTTTATTTCCCACATTATTTTATTAATTAGCAAAATAACGATTATTTTTATTATTGCCAATGAAAACCATTTCACATCGATTCTACGTGGAAGTACAAAATTTAAATCAAACTGCATACATTTCATGCAATACATTGCATCTAGAAGCACACGCACACACACGCCCTGAACACGCTTTCACATGTTTACAGCATGAGTTCAAATGATATGAAAACATTCAAGCAATTTACACGAACGGCTTAATCATCGAGCTTTAAAGCCGAGGTCATTCATGATGAGAGCGTTACAAGCTGTGCTGATGCGCTATCTTTACCATTATCATAATTGTGACCGTTGATCAAATAAGCTTCTGCAATCAACGGCTAAAGCTCATTTCATCAATGCCACGCCTTCATTTACTGCGATGCAGTGAAACTCCTACCCTGGAGAGCGAGCCGCAAGTTCCAGGCGCCACAGTTAATGGAAGACCCCGGATTTGAACTAAAAGCAGCCAAAGCAGAGCGTGAAGCAAGATTCCGGGCTACTACTGCGGAACCAGTTCTCGCACCGGCGGCAGACCTCGCTGCAATTAAAAAGAAAAAGCAGGAAGAAGCTCGAATTGCTGAAGAAAAGTAAGATTCTCATATTCCATTTTTTAAATATTTATGCATTTAAGTTAAGTTGTTTATCATCGTCGATAACCAAAGCCCACGATTTAAAATTTTTTCGTTTTTAACAGAGCATTGAAAGAAGAAGCCAAACATGAAGCTGAACGAAAGGCTCAGGTATTAATTAAGTAGATTATGTGATGTTAAAACAAACATTTGTTTTAAAATCTGTTTTATGTTGACTAAGGTGTATTTGTAGGATGCAATATTCATAACCACATTTTTATTTTGAAAGGCTGAACGTGATTCAGCAGAACGTAGGAGAGCAGAAGAAGAAGCACGTAAGGTCGAGGAAGCTAAGCGTAAAGCTGAAAAAGAAGCAAGGCAAGCTGAGGAGGAGGCTAAAAAAGCTGAAGAAGAAGCTAAAAAAGCTGAGGAAGAAGCTAGAAAAGCTGAAGAAGAAGCCGCTAGGAAAGCTGAAGAAGCTAGACTAGCAGAAGAGGCTCAAAAGGCTGAAGAAGCCAGGCTAGCAGAAGATGCTAGATTAGCAGAGGAAGCCCGCAAAGCAGAAGAAGCAAGGCTCGCCGAAGAGGCTCGTTTAGCTGAAGAAGCTCGTTTAGCGGAAGAAGCAAAATTAGCCGAAGAGGCTCGGATCGCAGAAGAGGCAAGGTTGGCCCAAGAGGAAAGATTAGCGGAGCAAATGAGGCAAGAAGAACTGGCTAAATTAGAAGAACTAGAACGTGAGGCCCAAGAAGAACGTGAAGATGAACTCGCAAGACAGGTTGGTTTCGAGATAGTACATAACACATTTTTAGTAAATAAAAAAATAATACTGAACAAAAAAATATAGCAAATAGTAAATATCCTCAATATCCTTATCTCTAAAATCTTTTAACCCCTTTTTGTGGTAAAACGCAAACTATATATTATATAATAATAAACTAGTTTTACATTGTTAAATTAAATAAACAATATTTATTTATTGGTGTGTAGGCAGCCGAATTAGCGGAAATTGCTAGACAGGAATCGGAATTAGCGGCTGCTCGTTTGGAGGAACTTACACACAGTGCATCTGCTGGAGAGAGCATTGCTGAAGTTGAATCAAGGTATATATCATGCTTATTTTATTTATATAATTAAAAGTTAACACATAAAGAACTGAAATAAGCAAAATATAACCCATTGCAGCGAAGCACCAGTAGAAGATGCTGAACCGATAGTCGAAGAACCAGAGAGCCCTGAAGTCCTCCCAGAAGAATCACAAGAGAACGCAGAAGTCAGTGAGGACGAACAAGCCGAACCGGATGTCACAGACGAAGAGTAAATTTATAATGCTTTTGAAATTTTAATTAACTCTTTTCTAGACAATATTTTACACTTATTTCAATAGACGTCCATAATTTACGAAGATAGAACTGGAAGTATTCTAGATATGCATTTTCTTTACATTTTAAACATATTCTATTTATTATTCATATTGTAATCATTTATGAATAATTGTATAGGAAGTTGGTAAATAAGTTTTCTACAATACTCCTAATACTCTCATGTCTGTAATATTATCTATTACATATTAAAGAGAGATCTTTGTTATCTATATTGTTGTGAATAACTTGTACTACTATTGTTAACACTGTTGATTTTGATATTTTATTACAATTGTTTCTTAATTTTATATTTTGTTACATTTTAACAATAAAAGACATATTAACAAAATATTATTTTATAATCCTTGGAACCGTAATATTTCAAAGAAAAATAGAAAAAACATGTAATAAATTGATGGATTTGTATTTTGTATACAATAATACAAAAACCGTTCTCCTTCAAATTTGCGATCTTAATATAGAAATATAATTTATACATACAACCATCTAACAGCTACCTAACTGGTATTACTAAATTGCACTTTTATGTATAGTAAAATAAGTAACAAAAAATAATTACTGCCAAATCTACAGAGCACTATTTGACCCAAAAAACATGAGTAGGTATATAAACTTGTTTTGTCCGAAAACTTTAGAGTTTTACCTAATATTTAGTTTCATATTTAGTGGTAAAAATGGTATAGTGGTAGGCAAACCTACGTTTTTAAATCCGTTTACCGTCAGGTTGGTTTTGATAACTTGTGATATATAGATTTTTATGTAACCATATTACTACAGAAATTTAACGGCTTTCGTCATTAAAATGCGGGTCTCACAAAAATTCTCGAAACCGATAATATTCAGTTATAAACATTCCTGAGGCAGTCTAAACATATCTTAGTAGTTGCAGCTGCTTATTCTCATAAGCAAGCTGTTAGCTGCATCCATTCGATATATCTGTAAAAGACCCGTCATAAGTTATTTGAATTGACGTTTACCATAAGTAAACACCTAAATAACTACAATTTCAAAAGCACTAACTAATCCATAATTTTTATTACAAGGTCTCGTGACAATAACAACAAAATACATTTGAATATAAACCGTTTTGTATCTATTGTTTTGAATTACTACAAGAATTTTATGCACAACAGTGTCCAGTATATGATATGCTTCCAATTATGCTAAAAATAGTTTTTCCCTTACTATGTTATTGCAAATGAATAAAAGTAATGTTTTTTTTTATTAAGATGTAACATTTTTATCCTTGGAGTACTTTTAAAAAATTTGAATTGTTAAATTCAAGTTGTGACTATACAGACAACATAAACATTTATATAAGTATCTGTGATTATATTTTTTTTCTAAGACCTTAGGTTTTCAGTAGTTAAAGTTTAATAAACAATAAAACTCTGATTCAGAGTCATTAAACATTTAGTCCAAAAATTTATATCATAAAATAAATTAAAAAAATATATATTTTTTTCATACTTTATTAAAAAAGTTGTCACTTTCAAAACCTTATACCTAATTATTGAATTCTAATAATTTTAAAAACTAATGAGTTTAAAACTTAATTATATCATTTTAAGTAAGTTATTTTATAGAAAATAAATGTTAGGCACCCTTCAAACAAATCTTAAGTAGACAAAATTAAATGTTTTAAATTAATAATTAAAATTTTAAGAAATAAAACCCTGTATTTGTTATAATAAATTGTTATGGTACAGTCAATTATACTGTTAAAAGGTAAGAAGTGAAGTGAAGTGAAGTAAAGGGAAACATTTTTTTAATGTGGTAATTAATAAAAAAAAACATTTAAACTTAGATAATTTATTTCACAAGCTATTTATATACATTAAATATTCTCTTAGCAAAACAAACTCATTCTTATTATAAGTCCATTTTGGTAATATTATCGACAGTTGAAGCAATTTCCTCTTTTGTAACTTTTTTTACTTCCTTTTTTTGTGGAGGTTTAATTTCATTTTGAGGTTTCTTTGCATCTACTTTTGGATTATTTTTTAAATCTAGGAACTGTTGATCTATATCTACTACTTTTTGCTTAATCTGTAAAAAATATACAATTAATATAGAATAGACGTCATTGTTTATCGTGGAAAGCTTCTGTGCTTTAAGACCTAAATGTTTTTATTAATAAACTTACATTTTTTAGACCCAGGTTAACTGCTTTAGATTTAGTCTTCTTTAAGCTTTTGGCACCTGCGACCTTAAACACATTTGCTTTAGCTTTATGTACCTTCTTTTTATCTTTAGCCATTCTTGAAAGTAAACAACAAAATACTAATTAATCTAATAATAGATAGATAGATTGATTTAATGGCTTTCAGTTGTAATCTAATAATATCTAAATACACGTTGTATTAAAACTTAAAAAACATCGACCCAGCCTTGAAGTTGACACTTGACATGTGACATTTCAGGGATGGCCGACCTTTTAAGAGAAGATTATTAGTATAGTCTAATAACTAACTAGTAATATCATTACATTAAATTATAACATTAATGTATTAACTATTAGGTAGTACATGTATGCAGAATTTAGGAAAATTATTATAAATAAATATATTTTATGTTTTTTTTTACAAAATAATATAAATCTAAATTATATCTATTTTTTAGTTTCTGAACGATTACAATCCTGTTTTTGAATGCCAAAATTTACGGGATTGGCAAATATAAGGATTGAATTTGCATTTTCATTATTTACTTTTTTGATAAGCCCATTCAACATGATTATTTAGATTTCTTATCACCAAAATATTTTTTGCTTGAAATAATACATTGTGAATATTATATTCATAAAAGCAGCTGTGATATATTTATAGAATATATTTTATTTGTAAGTGGTTGTACATAGGCCGCCAAAATTAATTACTACTCAAAATACAACGGGAGTATCTCCACAATGGCCAAGGTAAGCAATTTAAAAATAAGATAATTATTAATTTATAATCTTTTTATTTACATACTGGTTTACTGAGATTTTAAACCAGTTATTTTGCCAAAGTTTTGCCTCTTGTATGTCAGAACCGGTCACCAGTAGTTGTGAGCGTCTTAACTCAACATTTTATTACTATTTCAAATATTTATTTAACTCGAAATGGAGGACCACACTGAAAATTTGGTAAAGTTAAAAAAAATAAATACATTCTTTATATGTTATTATATGTTTTTGTCACTGAAATCTGAAATATATATGTATTTTTTTTGTAGCCAGTTTTATATTCATACTGGCGAAGTTCCTGCTCTTGGAGAGTAAGGATTGCACTCAATCTAAAGGAAATTCCTTATGATATAAAGGCTGTTAGTCTTATTAAGGGTGGAGGAGAACAGCACTGCAATGAATATAGAGAAGTTAATCCCATGGAGCAAGTGCCTTCACTTGTTATAGGTGAAAGTGTTTTAGGTTTTTGTTTTTTTAAAAGATATTGTACATAAACTTATGATCTACATACATTTACATATATGTATATCTTAGTGAAAGAGAACAAATTAGTCTAAAAATGTTATTTTTATAGATGGGCATACATTGATTGAATCGCTGAGTATAATGCATTATTTAGAGGAAACCAGACCCCAGAGGCCGCTGATGCCTCAAGATTGTTTTAAAAGAGCGATAGCTCGAGAAATTTGTGAAGTAAGTTATTCACAGAAATAATAACCCACAAGCCATATTTTCTTTTAACATATATTATTATTACAAATTTATTTATTTTTAATTAACATTTTTATAATTATATTGTTTTAAAACAGCAAATTTTAAAGTAAGTATGTATATAAATATTACAGATAATATCCTCATCAATACAGCCACTCCAGAATTTGATAGTTCTTATTTATGTTGGGGAAGACAAGAAGAAGGAGTGGGCCCAACACTGGATTATGAGAGGGTTTAGAGCAGTGGAAAAGCTCTTGTCCTCTTGTGCGGGAAAATACTGTGTTGGGGACGAAATCACAGTTGCTGATTGTTGTCTAGTGCCACAAGTGTTCAATGCAAGAAGGTAAGTGTTCTCATAAAAGGATTTAAATAGTTTACAATGACATTACACATCATTATGTACTGAAAAGCAGTCACTAAAAATTCACAAATATTAACACGGAAACAATTTAAATTTTATTTAAAGTTTTAACAAATTTTTATTTTAAAAGTGATAACACAAGAAAATATTTACCCATGACATTCATAAAAATACCAAAACATGTTTTTTTTACAGCCTTAGTATTTTCAAATACAAAACCACTTGGGTGTGATTGAAAACATATTTTAAATGTTTCTTTTGTTAGAAACAATCTTACATCTTTATAGGGCTACTAATTATTATTCTTTATTTTTATATGTAAAGACACATAAGAATAAATAAACTTTACTTTTTTCCAGATTCCATGTGGACCTCCGCCCATTCCCGATAATCCTTCGTATAGATCGTGAACTAGAGAATCACCCAGCATTCCGGGCTGCCCACCCCTCCTCCCAGCCCGACTGCCCGCCTGAGGTCGCCAAGTAAATATCCACATATACAGTTGGGGAAAACAGCTTTCTTGGCTGTAAATTATTTTTTTTATGCATTGTAAACGAAAACTATATTGCAATCTTCTTTACTTGATTCAGACAAATATTAATGATTATTTTATAATCAAGTTTTGCTTTTCATATTGTTTATTAATTTGTTAAGTTTATTTTTCCATGCGCAGCAGTCTTAAACAAAAAGGGGAATATAAGAATTGAGTTTAGAATGTTATTTATAAACTAAATTTGAAAGAAATAAGTCAACTCCTATTTAATATCAAAGATGATTTTCAAAAACTTTTACCAACACAATTTTAATATGTCCAAACATAACAGAAGAATATTAGACTTATGAATATATGCCATTATCAAAGGCTTTTTGATACTTAAAAGCATTCCTTGTATGTAAGTCAAGTTTTGATGTTGAGTGTTAAGAGTAGAATATTATATTTTATTTGTGCCATAGACAATGATTTGTGCTGTAGTTTATGATGGTTTACCATATTTTATTTTATTTGGTTTCTAAATAAAAATAGACATTCAAGTACTGTGTTTTATTTCTACTGGAATAACTCAATATATTGGCTACACATACTTTAAAAGCCACAAACCTTACAAATAATATCATCATTATATCATTATTATAACCATAATCAAATCTAAAATCTTCTGATAACATTTGATGTACCTATTTAGTTATTGGTCAGACTATGTGCAAGTTTTCTTTCGTGGATGCGAGCATTTGTTTCAGAAATACTTAAAAATCTCGTTGTACTATCTATCTACGATAATGGAAATTTTAAGCATCATGTGACTATGTTTGAATTAATAGTTAGCTCTTATTATTAATTTATGCCATATTTAAGTAATCTTGGAAAACTGGTTTGTCCATTGCCTGCATGAAAAAATGTTAACTTGGGCAACAAGGGATGTGAAAATTACCACGTAATTGTGAACAGTCTACAAGAATATCAACGAATGGGCTGTAATATGTCCCTAAAAATTCACTTTCTTTATTCTCATCTACATATTTTTTTTCTATATTAACTGTGGTAATATGAATGATGAACATGGTGACAGATTTCACCAAGACAAATTGACAATGGGAAAGAGATACAACCAATGCCGAGCCGACGGAATAGGTTTCAATGCTAGTGGACTATTGCTAAAACTCGATTAGAAATACTCCTGAAGCTGATTAAAAAAGACAAACGAAAAAAAAGAAATTCTTAAATGAAAAAGGTCAAATACTATGTTAATATTTTAAAATACATGTTTCATTTACAAAAATTGAAAAAATAATAACATTTTTTTTTAACGAGGATA
Source organism: Napeogenes inachia (assembly GCA_959347355.1). Taxonomy (NCBI): domain Eukaryota; kingdom Metazoa; phylum Arthropoda; class Insecta; order Lepidoptera; family Nymphalidae; genus Napeogenes; species Napeogenes inachia. Next base: position 19,337,318 of record OY365801.1, on the reverse strand, counting down.
AAGCGCGTCTCCACCGGGAAGACAGTAGACAGAATAGAGTATGAGTTATATTATGTTAATTTTGTTATTTTATTAATATTTAATTGGAACCAAATAATAATACATCATATTGCAATTTGTCTATGAATGCAAAATCATATTGAAATTGAAACTTGTTAAGTTGTCGTCGTAATTCGTTATTTGCTAATTTTATTAAAAAAAAAGAATCTGCAATTTGACAGCTATTTTTTTTTTTAAATGTAATCAGTGTTATAGAAATTGGCTATGAAGGTGACTTCTCAATTAAAACAGTCATCTAACATAATTTAGTCCTATTTGTTTTATTTTAATACATTTTCGTTATATTGCCCATTTTTTCTAAACTAAAATGAGTATTATACTTAATTTAAAAAAAGATATATATTTTTTTCTTATGGCAGCATTTTCATTGCATCTGTGATCTGTCAAATGTATCGAACGCTGCTTTCGTCGGTCGTCCGTAGCCGACTAGCCGATATCAGCACAGTATGAAAGTGTGCTGAGTATTGTTGTATTTGGTTCGGGGTCGGTACCCTGTACGTACTGTGGTGAAATAAAAAATGATTACAGTGTTATGTTTATTGATTTAATAACCATGTAAATTGAAACCATCGCTTAGTGCCGTTCTGTGAAAGTTATACCCTATTGTGTATTGGTGCTGATTTAAAATGACCGAGAAAAATAAATCCGAAAAGATGACTAATTCATCAAAACCTGTTCCCATGAAACTTTTTGCCGCCTGGGAAGTGGATAGGACACCTTCCAACTGTATCCCAAGGTAGGTTATTATTGTGGTAATGTTTATTGTAATAATGTACGAGACATCTAAGTTATGCTACCGCGGAAATCTTCTGTGGATGATCTGTGTAAGGCACTAGACACCAACGGAATCAATTATGAACACGAAAGTGTAATCTATTTCGAATGTATTTATAAATCAGATTATAATGAAAGAATTACCAGAACATTACATTTTTTCTGAACTATTGCTATTAACCCGTCAATCATTTCGCCGGCTACATGACATCGTCTTTCTAATTAATATCTGACTTATTATTGTTTTTTTTGCATATCTCAGCAATAACATTAAACAGTAATGTAACTTTTTTCTTAGCAATTAGAAACACAAGTTTTACTTAAGTATAAAAATAATGTTTTAAATGAATGAATGAGGTGAATAAGTATTTTTAATTTAAATTGGATCATTGTATTCTCTTACTGTAATGATCACAGTTGATTGTAAAATATTTTATGCCTAATAATATACATTTGTTTTATTAAATAACAATAAATATAAATTTAAATGCAATGATATTAATAAAAGCAAAATATAGATAAATAAGGATAAGATAAGATTTTAAAACTACCATTAAAAATTAGGAGAAAGAATTATTATTTTGGGTTTTTATAATAAATTAATTGCAGTGCCTCTAAAAAGCCAAAATAATATTATTAACTTATTTTGTTCAATAATAAAAAAAAAAACAAATTTTTAATTTATCTCAAGGATATTCTTATTATAAAACTTATTTATGTATTACAATGCAATGTACATTAGAAAAATAATTTGTACAAAACTCAAATAAAACTTTTTTAGTTTTTTATTATTTACCTATAATTATACCAAAAGCTTAAAAAAAAATAATTATAATGTGATCAAATATACAAAAAAAAGAAAAAATAATCATTAAAATTGAATTTAAAGTAAACTAATTTGATAATTATGACAAATAGTAATTATGTTAGTTATATTTACATTTTCCTAATTAGTATATTTGTATTCTGGTAGTAAGTACTTACTATTATAACTTAGCTATCCTTTCATAAAAGTTTCTTAATATCAACTATTTATTACATTTAAAAGGAAAGTGAGTAATGTATTGCTATATCTTAATTTTTTTATTACTTTTTAATTGATCGGTAAACAAATATGATGGTACTTCTAATAGGGGTTTTATATTAATGTCATACTGTCTATTCTTAGCCTAATCACTTATTAAATATTTGACTATTTTTAATAATATATTATCTTTGTTGCTTATAAATTAAATAACATGAAGTATTTCATGTCTTAAATTCAAATCACCAAATTTGTTGACACATTGACTAATTCATTAGTAAACAAACACCTATATCTTCACATTCCATGTAGGGATGTAATATTCTTTTGTTGCTTTGTTAGGTATGGTGATGTATGTACAATAGTGATTTACATACCACTTTGTTTATTTGACACAAATCACTAGACATGGAGAGACGACCTTTGGTGTGATATATCTTCACCTAAATATCTAAATCATTGATATTTAATATTTCTTTCCAAGGTTTTTGTGTATAATATTTATATTAGAACCTTGATGTTTTAATATAGACTTGGAAAGATAAAACAAAACTGTTTTCTTTTAAATTAAATATAAATATGAATCTTATTTCTGAAAATATATATATAAATTTAATAGTCGCTTTATTAACCGAAACTATGAAAACTTTCGTTCAAGATAAATTGCGTATAATTGAATGGTTTCTTATTTACATTAAATACAATGAATGTAGCTCGGCAGCTGTAAACCTTGTAAAAGCAGTTTGCTGGTAATGAACTGAAGCATAGCTTTTAAATAAACAACCTGTAAAGGAAAGCGAGCTGCGGCACGCATGACGCACACAAACACCGGTTATGCAAATGTCGTAATACCGTGATATATATACAAACATATATAGCAACATAGAAAACTAAACATCGCCTTTGTACTTCGACGTTGACATAAAGATATGTGTCAACAAAAAAAAAATATTAACTTAGTTACAATTATAGTATCGTTCCTTATTTGAATATTCAAATAATATATATATATCAAGAATGTTTTACATTCATCCCTTGTAAAGCTGACAAGTGACTATAAAGTTAGCTTTGTCTTAGGGATGACACACTGTTGACTCACTAACATCTGATTGAGATGTGCTTTTTGGAAAAACAACTTTTTTATCCTTAACGCCTACTTTACTCTATCTTTGAACATGACTGCTATTATAATGCTATAATTTTAGTTGAATATTATTTTAACAAAATTCTACTTATTAAAAGAATTCGGTCTTTATGTACGATTCATTACCGTTTATAACTTTAACTGTATGATTTATTATAAAAAATACATATTTTATATTTTTATTTAGGATACCTAATACTTAAGTTTTTCAGAGCGCGTCCAGGTCACGGCTGTATGTAAAACTCAAATAAAGTCGACTTGGCGAGGTCAAATATGTTTTGATGTAAGTGCATCGCCTTGTTAACAAACGGAACGTGCGATAAACTTATGTAAGCCAATTAAAATATTGATTGATAATAATGTTTTTGTTAGAGCCAAGTTTTAATTTAAATTCCCTTTGTTTTAGTTTAGTTCATTTTCCTGTTGATCATGATAGTCAAATTGGCCCGTAGCCAGGTTTTGTTTGAACAAAGTAAGAGTTTAAGGGTCAACAATGGTCAATAATCAATTTTATTAATAACATTAGCTTTATTAAATTTAAAAAATGGAGTAAGGTCATTCAACTTTGACAACAGTAACAGAATAAAAAATATTATTTGTGGTTATAAAACCATAAATATTGTTGGTACTTCCTCTGCACTCATCATCAGATTGAGTTAAGTAACGAGTGGTATTTATATTAATTGAGTTCGTCCATATCTCTGTGCCTCATTGGGCTTATTGTAAGTCACGTTGTTACGTGTTATCGGGTTTGATATGGATTTGAGTTTCTGTTTCTCTTATAGATTTATTTCTTGAGACAATGGTATAATTATCATGTACGTGTTAAATTGAATTGAATTAAAGATAAAAATTAAAATTCAAATCTATAAGTTATTAATTGATTTTTTAAATACATTAGCAAATTAAGAAATGGTTTTCTTTGTAAAATAAAATTACCTATTTTTATTTAATTTTACCCGGTTTAATTATAACTGTAACCTATAATCGATTAAAAATAATTTTGTGTGTCTGTTTTTCTTTTCAAAGGTCATCTTAATCAGCAATATATCAATTTATATTTGACACCGATACCTTTGTTTTTAACATATTGCCCGTTGTTTATAGCATGTATAAAATATACAAATAAAACGTTTATAAAATGAAAATGGAATTATATTTTTTATCGTTTTTTAAGCGATAACCTGACAAAATAAAACTAACTTAGTTTTTGCAAAAAAAATATTAAATTCGACACAATAAAGTGAGAGGATCCCAAAAATTCTGAAATATCTATTAAAACGTTATAAAAAGTTTATTTCGTACTAACATGAATTTTCTGCAGATCGAGACGATGTTTTGTTTTTTTTTAATTAAAACAACCTTTATTCGAGTAGGTACAGGCACTTTTGAATCGTCAATGATGACATTAAATTGGTCAGTATAGTCAGTCTGTGAGTAAGCCACCACCAGCTCAGAATGCTGTTCTGCTGAGAAGAGCTGGCCAGAAAGAAACTCAACAGTTGCTCTTTTTAAATGATATTTTACCATGTCTCAAATGTTCATGACGCGAATGTAGTCATTGGTCGGCTTAATTCTTCATCTTCTACTCTTATTTGGTTTTGTTTATTAGTTTTCGTATAAACATGTTACGTTCTAATAATTTATCCTTTAAACTAGAATGATAACTATTTGACCTATAAAACTAAATTTTATACTGTTTGTTTGTTATATACACACGTTGCTTAATACTTTTATAACTCGTGAGTCTGACGTGAAATATTAGTTTAAATTGGATAACTACAATGTTGCAATTATCTCATAGCTCATAGCAGCATTAAAGAGGTATCTTTCGCGGGTAATTTCAGTGATATCTATGAACGACATAATTAAAAACATTTAACTTATAACTAGCGCTCAATGTCCAATGAGAAATAGTCAACTTTGTCTTAATGTTATTTTATAAAATAAATAGTCTTTTTTTCTTCAAGCACTATTGTTTTCAAAACCTAGATTTAACATGAATATTATCAAGTCATGTAATTTCGTATTAATAGCATAATCGTAAAATAGAGAAGGTATCAGTGAGAAAAAAAAAATTAAAGCACAATATTTAAAAGTATGAAAATATACAGTTTTGCTAAATTTGGGTAAATTGCTCGCTTGCAATTTCAGCGGCTACTTGTCTGGCAGCTGACGTGTGAAAACGAAAAAACTTAACTGTATCTCTAGGTGAGGAGGGTTGAGGAAACCTTTAGTGAATTCCCGGTAGATTAACATAAAATTGTAGACGACTTGCTTATCTTTCTAGGTTAGTATCTATTTAATCCTAGGGTCAATATCCTGAGTTCTACTTTAAATAAATAATATAACTAAATTGTTACACTACAATTATATTTTAGAAATACATTTATTACGAGAGATACTCTTTAAATTTTTAATGAACAGTGAGAGTATTTTATAGAAATTTGCCTAACGTTTATTTGTTAATTGTTTGTCCATATTCGATTCATATTATATAGTATTGTTATTTGTAAACAATAGTTATTATTATTCTAGTACTATCTTGGGTTCCGTGACAAAGAAGGTCGTCGACCTTAACAAAACAGTTCGTTCCGACTGACGATTTATTACTAACGGTTTAGATAAGACCGCGGACTGTGGCTAATTTCACTGATGTACTTTTTATTGGCAGCCATTAATTATTTTTTTTTTTTGTAGAAGTCTAGTAGGTATCTGTAATTTTTAATTAATTTATTATATCGTTTATAGTACTAATAATGTAAAAATATTAGAGCCACTGCTATTTATTAAGACTTTGTATTTTTATGAGTTATGTATTGTAAATATATTTTCATATGATTTTGTATTTCTAGACTGACAAGTATGTTGTACATTATTGAGATTTTTAAGTAAATTCATACTTAAGATTCAGAGACAAACAGTTTTATCTGATTTACTTCTGATCGAATAATAATTAATAACCTAAGATCAGAAGTAATTCAGATCAACTTAGTCAAACAATTCTGATCTACTACAATCAAATATTTTTCTATAACAAACCTTTAGGAAAGTTTTGCAGTCATTTTAAGAGGGTTTATAGTATTCGTGTGCTTTCGAAATACAATTATTAATTAAACATCGATTTGGAAAAAAAACTCGAGATGTTTTCCCATTGTAATTAGTTTACTACAAAAAAAAAAAAAAATACTACAATCCAATACTAACGTTTTTCTACAAGAATCAGCACGAAAAAATATTTTCTTATATCGAGGGGATGGATTTTTTCAGTTTTACTACAAACGAAATCAATTTTACTACTAACTAAATAATTAATCGGCTGCCAAGTTCAAATACGAGAGTAGGTATATAAAGTTTAGTTAATTCGTAATTAATTAGCTCTGTTCTCTATTTTTAGTTATTATATAATACTTATTTTTATATGTCACTTTATGTCAGTTGGAAGCCATTTGGAAGTTTTAATTACTTTACGACCGCTGGCGTGTGAACTAGGGCTGTGCCAAATAAATATTATATAGGTGTATTCATAAAGAGTATTTTGAACCAGCTTCGAGTCATTTTATTTCAAATGAGATGTCTTTTTATGAAACCTAAAGTATCATTCATAATATTTTTTCAGATCAAATCTAATTTAACAATATTTCATGTCACGAAAAAAAACCGTCACAAAAGAATATAATCCTATTACCGAAAATTGTTTTATCGTTGGCAACCCTAGCTCGAACTGTCATCGCCACTTTCTAATAACGTGCTATTAAGGTAACTTTCTAGAAAACGTTTATAGTTTACTGGGACATGGACTACGATATGACCTTATGTTTTTATTTAAAAATTTATAAGATTAATAGACTATCATTGGAACTTCTCGGATCTTCTTCTTCATAGATCTACTCTCAACAACCGCACATTTACACTGACGTCTCACATGTGCTGGTTATGACTAAATAAAATATATGTTTTGAAAAAGAAATTTATTAATTTATATATATATTAGCTATGTAAAGTATGGCTCAAGTAAAAACGATGCAAGGCTAAAACTTTATAAAACATATAAAGTCGGAAATAAGTAACATTGAAACAAATTAGTTCCGTGGTAATGATTAAGGTAATTTATGTTTCTTTTAAAGAATCAAGATTACGTACGTTGTGAGACACAATGGAGGTGTTGAGGAAGTCACGGTGATTCAGAATCGATTTCCTCGAGATGAACGTGATTCGTTTTGTGATTCATTTGTTTGTGTTTAAATCATTGTTAAACACATATATGTACACGTATATACCTCGTTATATCTCGTTAATATTTTAACGTTATGTTATGTCAGCGTAATTGGGATTTAGGATTATTATTTCACGAAATATCGTTAAATTGGGTGTCAATTGAGGGTTATTATTGTTTTCAAAATTAGCTGACTATTTTTAAGCGAATATTAGCAAAAGAGAAGGCTGTATAATTTATATTACCTACTGCACATTTTTATACGATTTCCGTATTGTATAATTGTATACACAATTTGTTATATTTGTAAATTTTCCTCTATTAATTACTATTTTCATTAATTTGTAATTTAAATGCATATTCTCGATAATAATAAGTCATCTATAATCGCTTATCCCTAAATATTATTTAAAGATCCATATTATTATAACATATTATATTATTATACAAATATATAGAATGAAAAAAACTCATGAAAACAGGCAAGACTGTAACGAATTCTAGATTAATCGGACACGATAGTCTAAATGGCACAGTGACGGAACTGTTTGCTGAAGATAGTAAACCAAGTCCGGCCAGTGTTAATGAATTGTTCATACTATTACTAGGTATATAAATTTAAGTAAGCTTAACATGACTGAACAAGTTTATAGCAGTTTCGAACATGGCATATTTATTAAATATCGAATGTTTAGATTTGTATTATTATTTCATTATATGTATATAATATATATTCGAAATTATCACATTATTTTTAATAAGCTCCAGTTTGTAATTGAGAACAAACCTTTAGGTCTGAATAATTAGCTTTGGTGACTGTTCCTAACCTATCTCAATATTTAATGATATGTAATTAGCAATAATAATGTCAATACATAATAACTAAGTGCTTAAAATTATATATATTTTGCATTAATTGCCTCAGATTACAGTTCAATGAAATTCGATTTAATTATGTTGTAAAATATGGCTTAAACGGTTTATCTTTAAAAGGCCAAGTTTATTTCGATGTAACTTTCACGGACACACAAGATAATACTTTTTACAAAGGAAGTCGGAAATATTTTGTTTATTTATTTCAGATAGTTGTCGTATAGGGTCTTAACTTAAAATAATCTGTCTATTATCCCTATTAATATATTCATGATAATATTAAATATTTATCAAACTTATGTTGTAATTTTATAAATCAATATTGAATATAAATATGACTGACCTAACATGGTTCCAATGTTAATCATATTTGCCCACATTTATAGATGATTCCGGAGTTTTTTCTTAATGTATTATATGTATATATAATTTATTTATACTGAGCATACAGAATTCATCTGTTTATATAGGGTTTGTTTGTTACCGGTTTATCACGGTCGAGGAAACATTCCAACTAAGAGGTATAAAAAAAATAGTAAATATAGTTAGAGTTGGGGATGATAATTTATACGTAGCGTTTTCTTTTTTATATATATAAAAATGTGGTGTCGGTTTGGTTTTTAAGTCTTGCGAAATTCATGTGTGTTGTAATGAGTTTAACACCACGTTTGTTATAAATTTCACATGGTTATTGAATTAACTAATCAGTCACTAATGTATATTTTACATGGAATTACTTACTGATGATGGAGGATATTTTAACTAAGCTTTGTCATAAAAACAAGTCCGTGATTGTTTGCGGTGATTTCAATGTAGATATATTACAAGAAAATTCGTCTAGTGTACGTTTATTAAATTTGTTTAAATCTTTTAACTTACTGAACGTCTTTTTTGAACCTACTCGTATTACTAGTATTTCCGCGACTTGTATTGATAATGTGTTCTGTCGCTGTAACATTTATGAAGAAACAGTAATGACAAATTTAAGTTCAGACCACTGTGGTCTAAAATTTTCTCTATTAATTAAACACGAAAGTGAAAAGCCCCAAAAGTTTACTTGTAGACCAATTACAAAAAACCGGGTCCTAACATTTAAGAATAATGTTCAGCAAAAAGTGGGTAAAGTAAACATGAGCGATGATAATCCAAATAATTTATATAATAACATTTTCGGTTTTTTGTTACAAGAATTTAATAATGTTTTTAAGCCAAAAACTATGACTAAATACCTAAAACTTAAATTTAGTGATTGGGCTACCGTGGGAATATATAAAAGTAGAGATAAGTTATATGATTTATATAGTGAGAGGCAATGGAATCAAGATCCGGTATTCTTGAATAAAGTTAGGATTTTTTCTAAAATATTTAAGACCGTTTGCATACAAGCTAAGTCGATTTACATAAGAAATAAAATCTTAAACTCAGAAAATAAAATAAAGGCAACTTGGGATGTTTTATCTAGTGTTTCTGGGAAAAATAGGGCTGCTAATGGACCTATTGAGTTAAAAATTGATAATATTGAAATAAATTCAAATTCAACTGTGGCGGCTATTTTTGAGACTTTTTTTAACGAAATTCCTTTAACAGTCACGGGTAATTTAAATTCTTCACCATGTGATGCAATCGTCGAATTGACGAATAACGTAAGAGTCAGTAATAAATGTTTTGTTTTTAAACCTGTTACATCATATGATGTTAAAACTTTTAGAAATCTAAATATGAAAAAAACCGGTGATCTTTGGGGTATGTCAGTAAAATTACTAATAAGTATTATAAATGATATTGCTCCACAATTATCCTTAATTTTTAACAAATGTATTGAAACCGGTACTTTCCCAGACTTAATGAAAAATAGTAAAGTAGTTCCTTTGTTCAAAAGTGGCTATAGACTAATTCCCGGAAATTATAGACCTATCTCTATTTTACCCACTTTAAGTAAAATTTTCGAAAAAATTATACTAAACCAAATGTCAGAATTTGTTTATAGCAATGAAATCATGCATAGTGAACAATATGGTTTCACCAAAGGCAAATCAACAACTGATGCGGGTGCCGCGCTTCTTAAGCACATTTACGACGCATGGGAAAAGTCACAGAATGCAATCGGAGTGTTTTGTGATTTATCTAAAGCCTTTGATTGCGTGGACCATCAAACATTACTTTGCAAACTTAATCACTATGGTGTGCGTAGTGTTGCGCTTGATCTTATTGCCTCTTACTTGAATCAAAGAGGTCAGACGGTTGATGTAAATAATTGTAAATCGGTTGGATCTCACCTAAAAATGGGTGTTCCACAAGGATCTATTCTAGGCCCTTTCTTATTTTTACTCTATATTAATGATTTGCCCTTTTACGTAAAAGGACTATGTGACATTGTACTTTTTGCTGATGATACCTCACTTATTTTTAAAGTTGATCGTAATAAACCTAATTTTGACAAAGTTGACTGTGCTCTGTCACGTGTTCTTCATTGATTTGAAATTAATAATTTGGTATTAAATACTAAGAAAACTAAATGCATGGAATTTACACTTCCTAATGTAAAAAGTCAAGATTGTAGTTTATTCCTTAACAATGAAGTGCTAGAACTGACTGACTCGACAACTTTCTTAGGTATAACTTTAGATAAAAAGCTCCAGTGGAACCCCCATCTCTCGACACTCGCAAGCAAACTTAGCTCAGCTGTCTTTGCAATTAAAAAAGTAAGACAATTAACAGACGTTAATACGGCTCGACTCGTTTATTTTAGTTATTTTCACAGTATATTGTCTTACGGTATCTTACTATGGGGCAGCGCTGCCGAAATTAATTCTATATTTATTTTACAAAAACGAGCTATACGGGCTATTTGTAACTTAAAAGCTAGAGACTCCCTAAGAGAAGTTTTTAAAGAAATCGGTATTCTTACGGTCGCTTCTCAATACATTTTTAATAACTTACTATATATACGCCAAAATTTAAATGACTATAAAAAAAACAGCCACAGACATACTATCAATACAAGAAATAAAAATAGGCTAGTAACGCCTAAATTTAGACTTCAAAAAGTTAAGAAATCCTTTATGGGCTTGAGTATACGCATATATAATAAGGTTCCGCAAGATATCTTAGATCTTCCTTTTCTTGGTTTCAAATCTAAAATTAAAGGTATATTATTAAATAAATCTTACTATAACATTCAAGAGTTTTTGGTTGATCGAAATGTGTGGAACTTGGGTCATTGTATCATAAATCTTGGGTCATAAATCTGTATTGTATTGCGAATAGCTAGTAATCTCCGCAATTTGTTTTTTGTTGTAAATTAATTTTGCTTTATCGACCTTCTGCATCACACCGATTCCTTAGAAGTCACTACTTGCAGTAGCATCGGGAGTCGGGTTGCCTCCCTCCCTCAAATATGTGCGAAGGGGGTGATGGCTGGCTCTTGTGTTATGCTCGTGAACGGGTGCTGCTTGCGGTGACTGGTTGTGTGGCAGGCCGAAGATTTATATATATATATATATATATATATATATATATATATATATATATATATATATATTTACTGTTATTATTATTATTTAATTTTTGTTGCCTGAAATCATTGGGCTTCTTTTCCGATTGATTGCGACGGTTCTAGTTGTTCCAAAATTGCATTTAAGTTTGACGTTTGTGAAACAGTGATCACAAAAACAAAAAATATATCCGGCTGAGTTTGTTGTGTGGTTCTTCTCAGACCAGGACGCGTTTGGAACCCTCATAGCTTTAACATTAAGATGGAAAGTGCTTTTTTGGAGGGGCTTATTACGATAAATCTAGTATCGTAATAGGCCGTCCTGACATTTCCATGTTAACGTACACAAGTGATCACTGATTATGATTCTAAGTGGAAAAGATATAAATAAAATAAAATAGGAGTTGGCACCGGTTTTGACGCGTCTTTTTCGGCTCTCATACTCTTCCGGCGTCGTTCCGAACTGCTGGAAAACAGCTTTAGTCCACCCGATCCCTAAAAAAGGTGATCGCTCGGATCCGTCCAATTATAGACCCATTGCCATTACCTCCTTGTTCTCAAAGACAATGGAATCCATTGTTAACTGCCAGCTCCTTCGGTACTTAGAAGATCACCAGCTGCTTAATGACCGACAATACGGTTTCCGTAGGGGTCGCTCAGCTGGTGATCTTTTAGTATATCTAAGTCACCGTTGGGCACAGGCGATTGAGACCAAGGGAGAGGCCTTGGCGGTTAGCTTGGACATAGCAAAAGCCTTTGATCGGGTCTGGCATAAAGCGCTTCTCTCGAAGCTGCCTTCCTATGGGCTTCCCGTGAAATTGTGCAACTGGGTCACCAGTTTCCTGGCAGACAGAAGCATGAAAGTCGTTGTTGACGGTGCTTGCTCCAACTCCAATTCTGTCAATGCTGGTGTCCCTCAAGGCTGTGTGCTATCACCTACACTATTTCTTCTGCATATTAATGATATGCTGCAAAGCGGCAGCATTCATTGCTATGCGGATGATAGTACGGGTGATGCCTTTTATACCGGCCGCACTAATATTTCACGGGAAAACGTCACTGAGAGCCGAAATAAACTTGTGTCTGAAATCGAAACAACTTTGGGAAAAGTTTCAGATTGGGGCGGACTTAATCTAGTCCAATTTAACCCTACAAAGACACAAGTTTGCGCGTTCACCGCAAAAAAGACACCGTTTGCCGTATCACCTTCATTTGAGAGCACTCCCCTAACTGCCGCAGCCAGTATTGGAGTCCTTGGCGTCGATATATCGAGCGAGGTCCAGTTCCGCGGTCATATTGAGGGCAAGGCCAAATTGGCCTCAAAGAAGCTAGGTATACTGAACAGATCGAGACGATATTTCACTCCGGCCCATCGCCTGCAGCTTTATAAGGCGCAGGTTCGGCCGCTGATGGAATACTGTTCTCATCTTTATGCAGGTGCACCTCAGTACCAGCTTCTTCCTCTTGACCGCATACAACGGAGAGCGACTCGAATCATCGACTGTCCAGATCTTTCCGATCGGCTTGATCCCTTGGCGTTGCGTAGGGATGTAGCTTCCCTCTGCATCCTCTATCGCTTATACCATGGGGAGTGCTCTGAAGAGTTGTTCGAATTAATACCACCCACAGATTTTCGCCATCGTCCATCGCGACAGAACCACCATCCCCATTACCTGAATGGCTGGCGTTCCACCACTGTGCGCTTCTCTAGAAGTTTCTTACCTCGCACAGCCAATCTGTGGAATAAATTGTCTCCCGAGGTATTTCCGGACCGATACGACATTGATACCTTCAAAAAAAGAGCGTATTCCTTCTTAAAAGGGCGGCAACGCGTTTGTAACTCCTGAGTTGCAGACGTCCATGGGCGACGGATGTTGCTTACAAGCAGGTGACCCGTTTGCTCGTTTGCCTTCTATTACATAAAAAAAAAAAAAAAAAAAAAAAAAAAAAATAAAATTGACTCATTTGCAGGGTTGATGTTATAATATAATATATTTAATTTATAAGTCAAACATTGTTAAATTTTATTTAAAAAGAGCAACTGTTGAGTTTCTGGCCAGCTCTTCTCAGCAGAACAGCATTCCGAGCTGGTGGTAGCTTACTCACAGACTGACTATACTGACCAATTTAATGTAATTGACGATTCAAAAGTGCGTGTAAATGCCTACTTGAATAAAGATATTTTGAATTTGAATTTGAATTTGAATTTGATGAGTTTAACACGACTTTTATGCGGTAATAATTATTAAGAGGTTATTTTAATATGAAATCTGTTATTAGTTAACGTGTGTATGGATGCTTGTGTATTTGTATGTAATGTATTATCAATTTTTGATTAATAAAAATATTATCATATATTTCTTGTACAACTTATTTTGGATAAGCATATGAAACTATACAATATTAGCTTAATTCAATATAGCATCAATCATTGATAAAAATATTACAAGAAAAACACCTATCATAATATTTTTGTACAACTTATTCTCGATAAGCTTATTATGTTGTTTTCTTATATTATGCCAAGTTATGCCAAGTTACGCAACATTGGTGTTAAGTATTCACGCTATGACAAGACATCGTAGACGGCTTTCACTGACAACCCTGCCAAATTACTTTCTTCATTTTCATATTAATTTTGACAGCATTCTTTGATACTTTATTTAATAATCATTCAATTAGATACTGGTATTTTGATATATATATATAATACTATTACAATAATATATATGTATTATATTATGTTTCAACTTAATGTTTGTATTTTCCAATCTGTCACTAATTATTGACCCATACACGTGAAGTGATTCAAAGTTGTAATTAATTATATCTTATCTTTATTAGTTTCAAAGCAGATGTTAAATAGATCTGTAATACTTTTATCTTTTAAATATACAGAAATGTATGTCGATGGTTGACACTCGAGATTTATCAGATGAGAGCAAACTAAATATTGGAAGTGAAGAAACTATCTTAGATAGGATATATTAGTTTTATTTCGATCTTCACACACATGTATATATTGTATTGTTTATTTAACACTATTACATTGAAACTTGGTATAATAAACATTGTATTTAATGTTTGTTTTACGTTTATCCTGTTTTTATTACATTTCTAACATCACCACACAATTTAGTTTTATACTTATGGAAATACCAGACCTCTTATTTACTAAAATACGAATCAGTAATTATATAAAGTTATAACTACATATACTTATATATAAATAATAATATTTTTATATAACACAAAATAAAGTCCTTAATAATTTAAAATACCTACGGTTTATTCTTTTCTTTGATATTTTATTATTTATATGCATAAATAGTTTATGTACATAGTTTTAAAGATAACTGCGTTAGTGTGGAGATACAAACACATACACATGTATATGTAAATATTACAGATCTATGATTTGATTCACAGATGACGTATTTATATTTCCGCTATAACAACAAATACCTACTAAGAACAAAATAAAATAAAAAATAAAATAATATTTAGGGGGATCACCCATACAAAAACGTGCTCTTCTGCACGATTTTAATAGACATATCTTAATGCGGAATATTTAGATATATATGTATTCACTTTAAGACTAAATATTTAAATGGATTAAATTTTTATCTAAAATAAAAAAATATTTAAACGGCGCTACCATACAAAAAACATGATTTTTATGTTTTTTTATAAATAATGGTACGAAACCCTTCGTGGGCGATTCCGACTCGCACTTGGCTGGTTTTTTATTTCATGTTATTACACGCCAGAGGCCGTATAAACTCGTAAGTCACAAATATATTCAAATGTTCCTAATCACTTCAGTTTTTTTTAATCCGATAAGCGAAGACTTATATTAATCTTCAAGTCAATAAAAGACTTCGCCGTCAATAACACTAGTACCTACCATTTATTATGTATAGTTATAAAAATATTTATTTATATATTAGTCTTAAAATATTTTTCAATATATTAAATTAACATATTGAAACCCAAAGTAAATGGGATAGAGTCATAGCAAGCAAATTATTTGCTTCTGTTAAGGGTTTTAGACAACGATACAAATACATAGAAATACACATTATTACAGAACATATTTAATAAACGAATAAACCTATAAATACAGACATGTATCCTCCTCACATACATGCCTGTCCCTGTCGGGAACCGAAGCCGAGCCCCATTGCGTCGCTATACTTAGGCGTCTGCGCTAACCACTGAACCAATGGGATATGAATAATATTTAAATATAGGATACATTTACTCCAAATAACTGTAATACTTTTTACTCTAGTATCTAATCGCTATTAGCCAATTCACCAAATCGATAGGTTTATCACAGTTTGTTATTTTTATTTGTTATACATTGTTCATATCATCTTATTTGTTATCGCTTGCTCTTATTTGATATTTGATAACGGCTAAAATACATATTGGGTTAGTAAAACTAATATTGTTATTTATATATTTACCTAATTTCAACTTTTTTGGTTTTCAACTTAGTAGGTACATAATACCTACCTAAAACTGAAGGTTTTGAAATATTGATAATTTTGTTTCTTCTCCCTAGATCTATTAAAGTACCTTTACAGGTATGTGTATATTTAGTAATTTTATGCCAAACGTGGACAAAAAGGCGAAGCAAAACTTGGATACAAATATATATATTGTGGTTGTTCTATACAAACTATAAAACTCATTGTACAACAAAAATATTAGTTGAACAGGAAAGTAGCAAAAATGAAAAGTTCATCAGAAATATGACTATTTAGCATCGTTTTTCATTGAAATAAGTAAAGTGTCGTTCCATGGTAATGTTAGTCTAACAAAGCCTTTGATCATATTTACCGCTGATGTTTATTTGATTGACAACCCTGCTATCAAATTACTATGACTGTAATAGAATACTAAGTTATTAAATGAATTATTTGTTTGAATTGTTTAGAGTCATGTTACATTATTGGTTCTAGTAAATAAATAATAATTCCGAGCGTTCAAAGAGTTCAAAGTGTTGAATTTGTAACATCCGGTCGATTTAACAAGAGAAAGTACCGCTTAGTATGCGTGCGGGCTGTGACGAATCAGCCTGAGCTAAGAATCGTTCTAGTACTGAATTTATTAGCCGCTTTGAGAATTATTGTTGGAGTTGGTAAGAAATGTTTTTGTACTCAGAGTAGAATAGATAAGGGTTTTGATTGTTTTATAGTTTTCAAAGTATATTCTATAAACCAGCTTACAATTGTGTTACAGCAGTTACAGGTTTGACCCTGGCAGGGGTTGTTGACCTCATTCAAAATCTATTACTTAAAACTGTCATTTCGTTCATCTAGTGGCAAAAAACTGCCGGTAGTATTGAAGTGGTTTGGGGTTGGGAAATGTACTTATTTAATGATTTTTTGAGTTGAATTTCGTTCCTTTCGTTTCGATCGTTTCGTTCGTTTTGTTGGTATGACTTTCGAAATTGAAATTGCTAGATTTATTCATCGGGACATCATAGCTTTAACTTTTAATATAAATAGAAACAACTTTTGTTGTTTGCGTACAGGGTATCAACAGCTGATTATTTGTAAGTATCTAAAAAAATATATAAACAGCTCCAACTTAAAAGAATAAAATATAACTGTTTAAATGAAACGGGTTTTATATTTAAGTTTAGATTTAACAAATAACCAATTAGTAATATCATAATTGTCTGTCCGTGTGTGATCAATGCTGTCATTCCAAGAAAAAATATTACGTATATTTTTCTTTCCTTAACTAACTTTTTTTTTTTTTTTTTTATACGATCTAGGGCAATGCTTGACTACATTCCACCTGATGGTAAGTGGAATGTAGTCTTAGGTGGTAAGACGCATTACCCTAGCAACCTATTCACTCTTCGCTTGAAGACACCCACATTATATTCGGTCGGAAATACCGACGCAGGCAAACTGTTCCAATCCTTTGCTGTACGCAGTAAAAATGAGGAAGCAAAGCGCTTCGTTCGGACAGGTGGAATGTCCACAACAAAAGGATGAAAACCTGCCGTGCGTCGGGACGTCCGGTGATGGAAGGGGGACGGGGGAATTAAATTGTGTAATCCCAGCGCACACTCACCAAAATGTATCCTATAGAATACTGAGAGGCTAGCAATTCTACGCCTGTGCTCAAGGCTTTGGAGGTCGGCTCCGACCAATTCGGGATCGCCTATAAGCCTCTTTGCTCGCCTCTCAATTGAGTCCAGAACCGCAAGATGAGACTTTGCGGCACCAGCAAATATGTGACCACAGTACTCTACACACGACCGGATCTGTGCGTTGTATAAAACAAGAAGCTGTCCCGGTGTAAAGTACTGCCGAACCTTCGCCAGAACGGCAAGCTTTGCTGCTGCTGCTCTTGCTCTGGACTCAATGAACCGACCAAAGTTGAGGTTCGAGGAAATCTCTAAGCCTAACAACTGAAGCCGGTCACTGTATTCCAAGGATACATTCTGGAAAGTAGGAGCCAAGGTGAAAGGGCTCCTTTTGGCGGTGAATAGACACGTCTGCGTTTTGGTGGCGTTGAACTTGACAAGATTGGCATTGCTCCATGCCGAGACTGCCTGAAGTTTGTCATTCAAACGTTGCACCATGGCTTCTCTTTCAGACTGTACTTGATCTCGACTAGCCCGAGTACTCGGCAGATATCTTTCTACAACTGTGCTGTCGTCTGCATACCCATAGATACCGGGCTTCAACAGATCGTTAATGTGCAGCAGAAACAGAGTTGCAGAAAGAACGGACCCCTGAGGCACTCCGGCATTTATTGTCAAGGGTTCCGAGGAACACCCGTCGACAACTACTCGGAGAGATCTGTGGCTCAGAAAGTCCGTTACCCAGCCGATCAGACCAGGAGATATACCGTACGCTGAAAGCTTGCTTATAAGGCTCGCATGCCAGACCCTGTCAAATGCCCTCGAGACGTCCAGAGAGACGGCGACCGCTTCTCCGTTCTTCTCGATGGCCTCGCCTAAAATGTGAGTAGCATACACTAGGAGGTCCCCAGTAGACCTATTACGGCGAAACCCGTACTGTCGGTCACTGAGGAGATCGTTACCTTCTAGGTATGCTAGTAGGCGCGAGTTCAATACACGCTCCATAATCTTGCAGAGTATGGAGGTGATTGAAATCGGTCTGTAATTGACAGGGTCGGCACGGCTGCCTTTTTTGGGCACGGGTTGCACATTAGCAAGCTTCCAGGATTTCGGCACTATTCCAGTCATGAAAGAGAGACGATACAGACGTGTCAGTACAGGAGACAACTCAGCTGCGCATGTCTTGAGCAGAATGGCTGGTATACCATCAGGACCACTGGCTTTATTCACATCTAAACGACACAATGTTCTCCATACCTCTTTGTTAGTGATGCGGATTTCAGGCATCGAAACACCGCAGTGAGGAAGATGTGCTGGAGAAGCATTGCCAGTGTCTAGATGCGAATTATCAGCAAACAGAGAAGCAAGTACGTTCGCTTTCTCTGTTGCTGTGTGGGCCAGGGATCCATCCGGCTTCAGCAGAGCAGGCAGTGAGGGTTGGCAGAAATTCGACTCGATCGCTTTCGCAAGAGACCAGAAAGCTCGACTGCCAGTTGGTCTGACAGAGAGCTTTTCGCCATTCTTAGCGATTCGATCGAGACGAGCCTTCTGCAATGCCTTTTTGTAGGACTTGGCAGCTTGGTTAAAGGCTCTTTTCTTCGAACTTACATCCGGAGTTTTGCGGCTTCGAGCGTCAGCCCAAATAAGGTATGCCGAATGTTTTCGGTCTTGAGCATGACCACATTCGGCATTAAACCATGGGCGAGCTTTGCCACCGATGGGTACGTCAGCAAAAGAAATAAAATACTCCATTGCCTGATTCACCACATCGGTTATAGCATCCGCGCAACTCGACGGATCCAAAGAAGAGAAGCAGACCTGCCGCCAAGGATAAGACGCAAAAAAGTGCCGCATCTCATCCCAATCTGCTGACTTGTATTTCCATACTCAAAACTTTATATTTTATGATCTTAATTCTATTTTAAGATATTTGTAAACAAGGGAAGAGGATACTTACGTAAAAAAATAAAACAGTTTTCTGAATTCCATAAATAAGTATGTTAATATGTTTTAATTAGGATTTGTTCTCAAAATATTGTTTTTTTTATTAGTATAAAAACATATACTAAAATGGAAAACATTTCATATTGAGAACACTGCAGATGTGGTTAACATTTGGATGATTCACATCTATTTACAGTTGTTTTATTGTTGTTTTGTCGTATTTTCTTTTGTTGTGTTTAATAATTATTTGTTGATGTTTAATGAAATGAATATTAGACCCAATACATAATATCCTAAATCTAATCCCTCTACAACAACAGATATTTGATATAAATAATACAAGGCTTATTTCTTTTTATACTCACATTAAAACACTTAAGGAAACATAAATGTATAATTTTGTATATAAAAATATATTTTATTTTTCACCTGCCATTTTGATTTGCCTCATAATTGTATTATCTGTTGACAAAAATATTTTAATAAAGGAATCAAAATGTAGGTCAATATTGTTAAACATTTATATACTCAAGTATGTTATATAAATTGATATTTTGTTAGAGTTTCCTACTTATATAGAGAAGTAAAGTTTGGTCAAAATGAGACTAATGAGTAATGCTATAAATCAGTAGTTTATTAGAGGTCTGCGGTGTGGTGATGTGGCTTCCTCGCCGCAATGTTTGGGAACACGTAAGAAAAAATACATATCTCTGTATATCTTTAGCGATTTTGTTGAAAGCAATTTTATTTTCCATTTACACTTTTTTATCATAACAAATGTACGGAACGATGTTGAAGTTGTAACTGGTTCATCCTTAACGGTTCCAGTTTAATAGGTTTTAATTCTGTTGTTGGTACCATAATTACTTATTTTGCAGTTAATTAGTATTTAATGTTTAATGCACCAAATGTAGTTTTACATACCTTCATTGATTAGCTATTTGTGTACACGTAAAATTTTCGTTATCATTATACATTTAAATTACATATGTACCTTTAAACATTTTTTTTTGTTCTAAACACAAATACTCTTGATATTTTTGTAATTATTTTTAATAAATAATATACAAAAGTGTTTTAGTAATTACCTATATGACCTACTTGTTTTATGTATATGTATATAAAACATTAGAGGTATAAATATATCTAATTAAGAACAGAACAGGCTTTGGTAACCGACTAGCACTAGCTATTTATTTATCAGTTTTATCATTGGGAAATCCTTCTTGCATACCACCCAGCCCAGGAGAGAAGAGGAGGATGGGGTATATGGAACATACCAGGTTACCGGTAACCATCATCACCTTAACTGGACCTTAATAATGAAAACAAAGATAAAACAAGTACTGTCATGTAGTAATATAAACATTGTCGTGGGAAAGCGGCGATTAGCAATGAACTGGTTTGTCGGTCACGCGTATTGATCTCTAGTTACGACTTCCAGGAATAATATTATGTACACGTTCATTACTGTAAGTAGTCACTTTTGAGAATATAATTTATTAAATATTTCTTATAACCTTTAGTATTGACAATTTTAATAACAAAAGGAAATCACTTAGTTATGTGTACATACATTACATTTTAATATTTTTCGATACATTTTGTCGAAATATAGAATACATATTAATCATTTGATTTTATGTCTGGAAACTTTAAATAACGAATAAATATGAAACGTCTTATAATTAAAAAGTCAATAAGAAATATGAATTAAGAAAAACAACTAAAAATACGTTGCTTTAAATTTTAAACAGCTGTGTGTTTAAAGATGTTTGTTAATTCAATAAACAAATGGTGTGTTTTGTTATTGTCGTCATTATACGCCATATGGAGGCTGGGATTGTAATGAAACACGTGGTTGGAGTCCGCCCTAGTTGTATGTTTGTTTTGTTTCGAAAACCGTAGGTACTGTTAGGACAATTGAGAAATGGTAACTTTAAGTTGGCTTTGAACAGCTGTTATTAAATATGTTATTGTTTTGTATAAGCTTAAACAGCACATACCTTAAAAGTTCATTATTAGCTAAGGGTAATATGTGTTTATTATTATTAATTTTTAATATTATTTTAGTAAGCTAAAATAATATTAAAAATTAATAATAATAAACACACACGTGCACACAAAAATACATGTATAAAAGAAACATATTATATTATGTACTAATAATTAATGAGGACATAGTATACGATTTGATATTGTTATTTATTTGCCTAGGTCATATTCGAATGAAGATTCATTCATTCTTTATTTAGCGGTTTTGTTTGGAAGCTACCAAGCCACAGACAGACATACGTTCAACTTATAATAAAACCTCTTGTTTTTGCGTCGGGGGCTAATTAATATAATAAGATATGAACAATTTATCTATACGTTAATCTTGAAACAGTATTGAAAATATATATTAAGTAATCTATGACATTAATATTCACCACAAATTACCATATTAGTTGATACGAGAGTTGGTTTTGTTAACCTTACGTGTTCCCGGTTTGATATAATAACGGATGCATATTAAAATCATACAATATATACAATAAAAACATGTTATCATCATTGAATTGTCCATATTTAACCAATATGTCTTGTCACATGTATTTTTTACCCCTATATATATCTACATAAGATTAACCCGTACATATTTACATATGAAACGTTAATACATAAGAAAAGTTAGATTCCTACAGATGCTGTATTAAACGAATAAACGGTTTTACATGTTTTCTAAATTATAATAAAGTTTTGTGTTAAATGTTAAGTGTAAAATTTATATTAAAAACGATTATTATAGTACATTTAAAAATATCAGTATAAGTGATAAAATTACCATCATCTGAGAATACGACTTAGTGAGAACGTATACGATAATCCAATAACGTATGAGGTCATTGACCCGTTATATTAATTATTCCGATCATAAACAAAAGACTTTCTTGTAGTATGTGTTATAGGGTAGTGAGTAGGTACTTGTGGTTATTATATAGGTACTAGAAATACTAAGGTCGCAAGAAAAATATTAGATTTTTTTAATATTTTTTTCCTTATCTAACTGTGATTAAGATTACAATGCAAAAAATATAAATATAACTAATAATCACATAGCCCACCAATTCTTTAATAAGAAAAAATATTTTGCTGTCAAATTCCAGTAAACCTTTCTTATTGGTCGAAGACGTGGTAGGTATACAACCAATCACAGCTCTTGACAACTGTCAAATAATTTAATTTAAATCGTCCTTACAGAAACTGGCCGTTCATAATCCATTAATATTAAGAAACTTTGTCCTAAAGTTACTGTCAATAAAACATATATCTTGTGAGCGAACCTGTAATCAGTACATCGAAAAGAAGGGGAAAGCAAATGAGGCTACCTAGGTGTCTCTGTTTTTAATATCTGTGATTAGATATAGATAAGTGTGGGTCTCTGATGTTCCGTCTCTTAATATTTGTTAGACATATTACTCACAGGCCTTTCTAGGGCTCTCCTATGTATAACAACTCTATGATATCTTATCCCTAAGATTATATAAACAAAAAAAACTTTTGATTTAAATTTGGAATAACTATTGTTTGAAAAAGTTTTTAACATTGTAAGAGAAATAATTTAATTTTGATGTTACGGAGATAGAGATGCCATAGCAAACACACAACATACATGTCATAATTAGCTATTATCAGATGCGTGGGCATTGTTTAGTTAATGTGTAATGCTAATAAGTCTATTGTTGTTCCAGGTATGCTCGTATATTCATGGAGAATGTTTTGTTCTGATGCTCTGGTAGCTAGAAAATTTGGTAATCTAATACCTATTTATTTATACAGCATATAGCTGTTTTGATCTTTGTATATAATGTTTTTATAACGAATGAAATTCGTTTTTATATTCATTATGTACTTTTTTTGTAAATTTTTATGGTCCTCATATAACACATGTTTTATAGAACGAAAATTGATATATCCTAGTAGTTTATGTAAATATTCAAATTCAAATTCAATAAATATCAAAATTATATTGATCATATAAGTCTGAAGCATAACTAAAATAAACGTAAACTATATATTGATATTTATCAGAGTAACTGAATGTCACAAACGTTGTTACATAACTCATTTATTAGTATTTGAGCCTACGTAGTTAAATTTAATGACTTTCCAAGGGTCTGGTTTAAGTTTCAATTTATAAAAATATGAAAGTTTTTATTTTTTTTATTAATTTTGATATATATTTAAGGGTCTGATACATATCACATTATATCTATTAATATATTTATCATTTGTTATTAAGGTCTATTATAAATTCGCCTTTCGTAATTTTTGGAATGTTTTGAAAAAAAAAAAACCCCCCATGACCGACCCCACCGTGCCGGGTATTAGCCAACGGGAGAACCCAAAGGTTCGCAGAAACCGTTGCTGCCCAGGAAGCACCACGAGGAGGTTCCCTGCATTAGCTCACCACCAACTCCTAAGTCCTAACTAACTATCAAATAATAACATTCAGAATGTTACTTACATAATTCAAATGATTTTGTAAAATACAAAAAAAATATATTGAGACCTAACGTAACCTACTTATGTTCTAGAACAATAAATCAGTAATGATTATTTTTGAGTCATTCATCGCGTTATTGACAATGATGTCTAACAAATAAACTTTTAACTTTTTGTCACATATTGTTTCTTATACAAAACCAACGAAAATAACAATGTAACGAGAAACAAAGAAGTATAACAAAGAGTATATCCGTTACCATATAAATATATTGTTATCGTTCCAATAATATGCAATATTCATTATCATATCTCTAGGTCAATGACCTCGTGTTTGTCATCACACTGCCCTAAGAATTTTGAAAATAAGTACATATCTCAAGGTCGTAGAGTTGAAAGTATATTGAAAGACTGATTGCCAAAGCGGTATGACTGAAAGACTGATCTGTTTAATCGTGGAAGGGATACTGGAAAATAGCGAATTAATGTAGGATTAGCTATTTATATTTTAAGTTTTGTTATTTTTTTATTTAAAACTGATAGTTCTGATGATTCTGACAGCAAATAAAAAGAGTCCAATTTAGTTGTTGTATTATCTATGATAAAAAGTCTTATTAACTTAAAAAATATATTTTATATTTTAGTAGTTGATGAAATTTATAAGCAGACTATTTCTATGATAAAGTTTGACACGCAAATTGAATTGAACACCAAATGTCGAGAGAATGAATCTGAAAAAATATCAAACATTTCACGTCGGAGATATTTTTCAAACAAAATCTATTCCAACTCCAATACTTTTTTTCCCATTTTTTAATCTAACAAAGTGAATATACCTAATTAAAAGATAGTGGTTTTTTAAGAACATTGTGCCTTAATGTAGTTCCGTTATCCCAAATTACTCTACTCTAGTTTCTTTTGTATTCACTACAATGTCTGTAACAAGGGCTTCCTTTGTTGGCAGCCCTGTGAGACTTCCTATGTCCCCCTGGTGTTGTCCACTCAGTCCCCTTTACGAAATCAATAAAGCTTTTAACGCTAATGGCCGGACGATCTCAGCTGCTGTTTTCGAACATCTAATTCATACATTCCTTGGAAATTTTCCGTTACACGACAGATGTTTTTGACATTCAAAGTAAGGTAAGGGTTCATATCTTTTTTTTTTAAATACGGTAAATATTGAACCGATGAACCAAATTGTATAAAATTAAATAACCAGTTACAATTTAATCAAACTTTAAAAATAAATTTTATATTTATTTTTAATGGATTAATTGCAATAGGTTGCAATCTGTTTACTAATCGCAGAAACTTAATCCCGAGCTGAAACCAAGAGACATGTTATAGGAGCGGATTGAATTGCCGTGGTTAGTAAACAGTGAAATCACTTCCGTACGACGTGAGACTAATTTAGTTGAACGCAAGGAAAATTATTTGTCTCCGCAAACAGACTGGTTGGAATTGCGGTATTAAGGGATTAACTGTAGCTAGCAATTCCATTCCTACTGTTATGTAATGTTATTTGAGATATGTTTTTCCATCTTATATCATATAGGTATGTATTTAGTCATTTATAGAATAGTTTATAGACTAAACTTTAGTTATAGTTGGCTATATGATAAAAAAATTTATATAATTTCTGTTACATCTAACGTTTCGTGAACGAAATTTTCCATTAGTTTTAATATACTTATGTTTCCAATAATTACACTCGACTCGCTTTAAGACTATTATGAAAAGTCGAAGGTGATAAAGGTCGACAAGTCAAAGTGACTTCACCTGTAATGTTCTTATCGACTTTAACAGTTTTCAGTATTCAGTTTATGATTTTGGTGTTATGTTAATTTTATTATACTTTTATCGAAAGAAAGGTTACACTTTCAACCTAGACGTACATTTTTCTGTGTAATTGTATTAGGTGATTCTTATAATACAATGAAATCGTGATACAATGAAATTTTTAAAATATATTTCATCTTATGATAGCAAAAAAAAAAAATATTTTATTTTTTTAAATATGACTCTTACGTATATATTCAACTATCAATGAACGCAGCAATTAAGGTTATTTATCGTATTTTATAAGAATGACTAGTATATGTACCGTTAACCTCGGTCTTAAGTTCGTAACAGTTTTGGGTCGTTGCTTTACATTCGATGATCCTTGAACTCGTCTGAGTGTTAATAAACGGTATAATTAATAAGTAATGATTCAGGAAGTTCTATTATATATTGATACACATCGAACCCGCATCACTGGTAACCATCCTGTTATGTTATACATTAATCCGGTAGCTCAATTAGTAGAGCGACGGGAAGGCTTACCAGAATCGCCGATTCGATTACCTGAGCGTATTCGGTTATTTTTCATTGTATATTTAACATATATAATATAAAATTGAAATAAGCTTAACATGGAAAGATATATTTGCAAAGATTTATATGTTATTTTAGTTTGAGAAATGTAACGTAATGTAATGAATTGTCTAAAAAAGTTATTATATAAAAGCAATTGAATAAATTTAAAAAATGGAGAATATATTTCAATTATTAAGGTAAGGTTTTGAATTAATTACTTCCTTGCGGAAATAATGTATATTCACAGGTTCGCTATTTATTAACGCCTTAGCTAAGTGTTTTGGCTACTTTCCATCACTTAAAAGCTTTTTACTATAATCAACTAGTTATTAAATTACTCGAACAGTTATTCGATTCTAGTGTAACACAGACGATATTCGAATAATCAATCTACAATCCGACATGGAAACCAATTATAGATGGCTAACAACTGTACCTACTCGCGGCTCGTTCATTGACATTTGATACTAATTAATAACAAAAAGCAGATCAGGGTCTATTATTAATTTCAAAATTGGAAAAGGATAGATTATTGATTTCGCCTGTGTATAATTCAAATTCTCAACCTATTTCCATATTGTATAAATCATTCAAGAGTGATTTAAATTCTAATGAGATATCCTTTGTGGTTTGGACGTCGTTATTCAAGCCGCCGCGCTGGAGCGTGTGTGTTTGTCATGCACAAGTGGATATAACCCTCATCCTAAAAACCTTTTTTGACCACTTACATAATTTTGTTACGGTTTTAAAACCTGGGCTGTATAAGGGGTATATTTTAAGACCTTTGTCCTTTGTTCTATCATGGCAAGGCCTTTGCGTGATATGCAGTGGTTGAAATTAAATGTCATAAAAAAATAAGAGGCTAAATTACGTTATAATGCTGAAAATATCGCGTCATTTCAAAGAAGTACTATTGTTAGAACCATTGTGGTTAAATAAATATTTTATATAAAACCTAGGTAATTTAAATTTGAACTATCATTTAAGTACCCGTGACTACGGTATTATTGACAGTATGAAAGTTAAAATTATAGTGAACTTTTGTATGAATGGTAAAGGTTGTATTGCGCAGTTGTATCAGACATTTGAACGTCAGACCTGTCAGTGATGGATGAATGTAACTGCCTCAGCTGATGCTCGCTTAATTTATTACCAATTTCAGTTTTGTCTAGCTTTTCTCGATTTACTTTATGGCGACAGATAATGTGTTTCAAAATACCAAGGAATATTATTTCCCCATTTGTATTTTATCATTGTATTAATTATGATTTTGGATTATGATATATTTATTACTTAAATCTTTCATCACATAATCTTCGTGCATGTATTAATTGTACGGTAATAGCGTTGTTTAATAATTTGAATTCATCAGAAATAATTAGCGTAATTTTCACCAAAATCATGCTCTATTTATTTATATCTTCCTTTAGTGATAATAAAAGCTCTTTAAAATAAATTTTGGCGCTTTTTTTTATCATTGACACTTCGTTCGGAATATGCAACCGAAATACTGTTTTCAAAGCTACTCTAATTACACGTGTATCTGAACATGTCACCCAAGTTGTCACCGTGTCCTGTGTCCTGTCCCTAACGAAGATGGACAATGTATTCCGCCCTAAGTGTTGAGGCAGTACCCATGTGTGTGTGACTCTAAAATAGCTCAATTACTCGACCGGTGTTATGAATCATCGTAGTGGTATTTGATGCGTAAACCGGCGTGTATATATTATTCACACGTCTGGATATGTCAGTAGTGCGGTAATGAATACTAAGTTGTTGGTATTTAAGAAGGGGACGAAATAAAAGGTACAACTGCTATTACATACGTATTTGTACTTCTAAACATTTTTTTTTAGGAATATTAAAAGTTATGATTTGGTTTATAAACTAAAAGTTAGTAACTTATTAACAAAAAGCAGCCAGAAATATAATGTATTGAAAGTTTTAAGTAAGATATCATATTTTTATTATTAACTATTGTAAAAGACAAATCACCAGCATATTTGAGAAATGCCGGTGCCTGCCTCTTGGGTGATTACAATTCTGTGATGAATCATTTAATTGCATACAATGAAAATAATGCTAGTGTTTGTGTAAAAGATAAGATGGGGGATCTGTCAGACAAATCAACTGCATACCGTTCTTTGCTAACAATCCTGATTAAAGTACTTAAAAGTCATTAACTTAAGATAAAATATACATTTAAAATTACTTAAAGGTTAGTTTTACTCGACTTAGCCATTCTTAGAATTCTGTAAATTTACTAGTACTAATTAATGGATTGGCTTGCGAGCATGCTTTTTGGATTTGAAGATGCGTTTGACGTTTGAATTAGGTCTGAATAAGGTCTTTCTGAAATATCTTATAGTTATTTGCAATAACCTAAAGGATACATTAGCTCCGAGATCATTATAACTAGACTTGTCAATTATATGATACTTGTGTGATAATCAGGATCTACGTGGGCAGCATTTTGGAAGCAATCTTCACGGGCATAGGATAGGTACCGCTAAGAGTGACATTCAGAAGACCTGTCAAATAATTTCTTTGAATTTTGGATTTGGAACTGGATGTAGAGCTTTTCTATACGTTTCATCCAAGAGTCACCAGCACTTATGTCACCAACAAAAAAGAGTGTTATTTCTATTTCAAAAAACTGTAGCTGTACGGAATACAATACTATTTTTTTTTCTTATCATCTTGATCAGTATTCTCCCAAAAATGGTGAAAAATATATAATACATATAGATATGTTTTTGAGTAGGTATATATATAATGTATTGTATGTGTTCTTTAACATTGACAAATTATGTCATTTCTAATTTATGATTCATAATCCTAATACCGTGAACGATAGTAGGTACTGTGACGCGAAAACATGATAAGAAAAGAATGTATTGTAGTTGTGAATTGTAGCGATGGAAACTATTTATTTTATGTACTACGGTAATTTCGTGAACATAATATAATTGTACCATAAATTTATGCTTTGTGTTTTGCAACTGAAGTCCTTTAATTTCGACCTCGTAAATATTGGCGTGTTAGAACAGTCCGCTGTTATAATAGCGTGTGGGTCACATACAGGCAAAAAAAATATATGAGAAAAAGCAATATTTTAAAACAACTGGCAATTAGAACAAATAATATACAGTGGTATTTCTAAAAACTCATGAAATATGTTTTTTTGCATTGCAGCCACCTATGCACCAATTTATATAGATGTTATCTGAAAAATATATATGACATTTATCTGTAAATACCTACATCCTGATTTATGTCTTGTATTAGCCATGGGTTCATATGAGTGCAATTTACTCATGAAGAAAATGTGAAAAACGCTTAAAAATATCTTACTTTTATTTAAAACTTGTCTCCAGAGGATCAGAGTGCGTTGTCCGTCGAAGTGTTGTTAATCTTAGATAGATTTACTAACTTTTATGAAATGAAAATATAAAATGTTAATAAAGAAAATTATTTTTTTTGGAAAAATATTTTATATACAGTAGGTATGTCTTGACAACTACGATCAACACGAGTCAATTTCAAAATTACACATGATATTGTACACGAGAGGCAAATTGTTTTCAAATAGTTTTAAATATGTCAAGAGATTTACAATATTGCTGTTTGACAATATGAAAACTACGTAGGTGCTTCGACATTGAGCGACATTGAGGAATACTGTTCACTCGCGGCCGCTATGTGATAAATGAACTCACATGAAAAATTATCGTCTGTAGAAAACAATCGATAGAGTTTTATTTTTGTCATATTACATATATATTAACAACATTGATGATGTGCTTGAGAGGTAGTTTTTAAAAAACAATAATTTAAAAAAATATTAATGCTTAATTTATATCCGGTAGTAAGTCTCTGCCTGTCTGTCTGTCTTCCTGCCTGTTACTTTATCACTGGCCAAACCAGTAAGTTAGTTTCTTTTTATTAACCACTGCCCTTAGATGACAAAAATCAAATATAATTGAAAACTTTTATATATTGTGAACGGGTGTTCCTGGTATCTTTATTGGTCCAAACCTGTTTGCTTTACATTAATGGTATCATTATTATTAAAATACCTCACTTATATAAGTATAGATGATGCAATTTCACAAAAATGACGTCACAAGCGCCCCTGACATAGAAAACGGAAAAAATGATCAGTAATTTCCTAATTATATATTTTTTTTCTCAAATAATGTATCCGTTTTGATACAAATATTATGATAGCAGTTAATTGCGTTGTATGGGCTTGAAGGTTTAACAAAATTTATTACACCTATTCAAAGAAGCGTTTGAAATTGTATTTCACGGTCTACTGGATAAGCTGGGTGTAGGTCACTTGTAGGATATAAGGCTGTCTTCTTTGACAGAGTCAGATCTAATTAATTGGGTATTTGATATTAATTAAATTCAAACCGTTAATTTAGTACTTGTTAATTATTTAGATTTTAATATTACACACAAATTATTTAACAACATGTTAGTACTAATGAATATTGTAACGCTTGCTTGGTAAGCAAGGACCTCTATAATGAAAATGTAAAACAAAGGAACACTTCAGCTGACAATAAAGGTACTTGAGGTAAGAGGATTAATCTTAACGATCGACCCTTCGAACGTGATCAAAGACCTGTGGACTCTGAAGATAAGGGTCTTAAAAATTTGACGAAGTTCTGCCAACTAGTATTTTACAATTCGTATTAATTTATTACTCTATCTATAAATACGATCATTTGTTATTGATTAGCAACATCGGTTTAAAATCCGAGTCTAATACCGGATACTGCCCACGTAAATAACATTCCCTTAAGCCTCCCTCGCACAATACAGCACTTTTGCAAATCTATTACGTCACCTTACTCTGTTATGAAATAATAAACTTATAATACTGGTGCAATACAAGCAAAAAAAATGCAATTATTATTAATTGTTATGTGAATTGAAAAATGATATTATATGTAGCTAGTTCAGTATTTTAGCAAGCAAATTAAAATAACTCTACCGTAAATTATGTTTGTTTTTATTTTGAACACGTGTAAGAGTACCAATATTTGGTTCAAGAATTCTCGTTACTACTAATGTTCATTAGTTATTATCTAAGTTACTTTAATTTGTATTTAATGACCTACAAAGTTGGACAATTTTATTTAGATACTCAAATCTCTTAATGGAAACTGTACCCCTAGTACGACTTTACAAATCTTAAAATCAAAACAGAATAATTATACATGATATGAATCAAAACCTATTGAAATATATATAAAAAAAAAATTAGGATTAGAAACGTTCTAAAGTCACCCTAAATAATATAAGTTTAAATAGATTTTTAAAATGTCAATAGATTTTATGTTTTGATTTTACGATTTGGTGAACTGTCAAAGGTTTCGTAACGTCAAAACTTGTACCAGGGGAACAGATAATGCTGAAGAGTATATAAGATTCCAGAGTATTATAAAATACTATGTGTTATATAACACGCATGGGTGATCTGGAAACCCAGTCATAGTGTCAAGTTCGCTTCTCACGACCATTACTGAGCGGAACCTTCAAGCTTAGACGATATCTCTTGTTAATTACTACAAAGGCCATTTCTTTAGAATGCTTCAGTAATTTATTTTAAATAACTCAAAAATAATTAATATATTTGTAACAACTAAATCATTCGAAATATGCTGTATTAATTTTGTTTGTTGAGTAAAATATTTGCTTTTAAAAATGTACAAGAATCAATTGACAAAAATCTTATTCCTTATGACAGCTTCTTTGTGTCGAAAAACATAAGTATTTCACTTTTCATAACACTTAAGTAATCTTTCGTAATATAATTTGATCCCGCCCTCCATGAGTGCGGATTTTTGATAATAGCAGTTATATTATCATCTTAATTAAGTATTTCAAAACGTAGCCAGGTTAATGGATGGAGCCATTTTGAATTTCAGATTAAATTCTGTCAATGTCTTTAGGGTCCGGTCATTGGGATAGTTTATCTTTTATAATTGGATGAAGTCATTAATTCGGTACTTTATTTTGGATGGTTCTTAATTATTATATATTTTTTTGGGTTACTGTTTGGTTTCTGTTAATTATATTATTTGATATAAAAGTCAAATTTCAAAGTCAAATTTCTTATGAAATGGGACGATAATGGGAGATATTTTTTTATACACTTAGTTATTATTTACTTAGTTGTGGCTCAACACAGCGTGTCATATTGTTTTATATTATTTAAATATTTATAGTCAATAAAGTTGGTCATTAAATTATAAATGGTTGAATGATTTTATTGTTTATACTTTATCTTTCTCTTTTATTGGTGAAAGTCAATAAAATTTTTAAACTCTTTATTGTATTTAATGTACAGTAAATTTAATATCTTAACTCATTTTTTATGACATGTACATTGAATATAATCCAAGGATGTATTTAATCATACAATATTTTGAGACTACAAAAGCTTCAATATCTTTAAGATTCATTGAATAAATAAAACCAACTAACAACCCAAGTATCGATAATAATAAAGTAATAATTATAGGAATGAGTGAGTGAGTGAGTGAATGAGTGAGTGAGTGAGTAATAAATTTAGTATTGTCATATAAACTTACCCATGTAACTATTACTACACCGGAAGGTTATAATTACACTGAGGACACCTCAGCTTTAATACCAAGAGCTGTTCTTTACATAATACTCGAATTAGTACATAGTGTAGTTTAGTATAGCTTTAGGTTTTGTAATAAATCACCGATAAATATATATTTTTATATATGATAATAAGAAAATATCGATCCTTGTCGTAATTTAGTCATAAATTTTTAATTTTCTAATGTTCCTAGCGTATGAATTTGTTTTTAAATTAATCAAGCTTTATTAAGATACTTCTAGCTCTATTATAGTAGTTGCAGTATCAGTTTCAGGTACATTAAACGGGAAAATTTTCCACAAAGTCCCGTCTGTTGCAGGTTGTCGTAAATTTGCATTAGGTATACTAAACTTCTAGTTTTAGATGTCTAAATATTATATGTTTTAGTTATTTCTTTTATTTAAATATAAAATATAAAGAGATTATTACTGATCTTTAGAAATTCGGTTTTAATATATTTATTTTATAATCGCAGCTTGATTCAACACGTTGTTTATGACGTCTACTTTATTATTAGATAATGTAAATAATCATATATATGACTAGTATCTATAAATATAAAAAAAACTTTATAAAGAATATGTTCTTGAGTCGAAATATATTAGTAAGAACATTGTTTGTCAGTCGTTACTTGTGCAAACACAGCTGGAACTAATATTTGCACCTGTAGTTTGCAGAGCTAATATAGAAAAGTAAAGAAAGTATGAACACGAAACAAACTTAAATTACAAATAGCAAAAGAAATCTTATATATTACAACGTTGAAACGAAGGTACTACTTAGAGGTAGTAGGTTCGTATACGGATTGACTCGCGCTTAGTACCAGTCTTAAAATAGAGTCGTAAAGAATCTTAGCTATGTCGTTTCGTTTCTCTTTCTCTACTCCTACTTATTCCTCCTCGTTCCTCAAGAAAGATAAAATATATTTATAACACATAAGGCTTCTTTAGATAAAGATATGATAAAACATGAACTTGAACTGAGATGCCTCAGTCAACAATACTACTACTATTATATATTTTGAGATAATATCTCGCCAGGCTCTTTCGACTTTTTCAAGTAATGATAAGTTTTTACTTCGAATGAGCCAATGTATTAAAATATTAGAAACATTTTTTTTCAAACCTAGTATTTTGTTTTAAAGGTGTCACATGTTTTTTTTTTATAACAATAGCATTAATAAAATAGCATTGTAAAGTGCAATTCTCAAAAAAAATCTTGTTTAATCAGTAATCAGTTCAAATCCAAAGAATTTTCTAATCGAAAGCTTTGTTTGCGAAGATATTGTCTCTATAAGAAACTGATGACAGGATCTCAGGTCATATTGAAGCCAATAAATCCGAATTTCAATACGGGTTTTGTTTAAAAACAAAAATGTTTGACGTAACGAATGACATTTCATTATAGGCTAGACGTCAGTGTCAGTCACTCTACCACTAAAACCACAAACCTAATATAGGTCAGTGGTTTTAGTAAGCCAACTATAATTATGAAACTAATTTACGCCAGCCTACTCAAATTAACAGTTTGTCCTTGTGTTATCATAATTTGACTACAATAATTGATTTTTTAGAAAAAACATACATTTAAATTTGCATTTTTAGATTATTTTTTTTTTTACTTGTATATCATTCTTGTTTACATACTTGTGTTCATTATATAATATAAAACCCACAATTTTAGATAGATAAAATATAAAACTACCGAGTACTATAGAAATAAAAAGAGCAATTCCTTTTTTTATATTGATAACTTAAATTCGAAAAAAAAACTCTATGACCTTCTTTATTAATGCATAGATAAATATTATTTATTAAGAAATATATTTATACAAGGCAACAAATAGTGAAATAGATACAATATCCAATATGTAATTACATCTCAAAGGTCATCCTGAAAGGGTGTTGGTGATATCAATTCGTTTCACCCTTTATACCTTCCTTTGTGTATTCTTTGTACGATCAGATCGGTTGGTATCCCTTACTTGTATTTCTATTAAGTTTGGAACGAGCAGGGTTATTATATGGGTAGATAATAAATTTTTGTTTCGTTTTGTTTTTTGGATTTAAGGCAACATATATAAATATTAAAGAAGTTGTTCATCAGACACATTTTTATGAGCTGAGTTTGGACTTAATTAAGCAGTTATCTCACTATCCAACCTACTGATAGCTCAACCAGGGTGCTAATATGACATTGTCTCAAGACTGTAATTTAGCTAGTGCTCCCATCTGATTGGTGGAAACTTTTACTCGCTATTTTTTAGGTAAAATAGTGCTCTATGATTAGATAATAAAATGGTTAATGTATAATGCATATTATAGTTAGGGTTAGAAAGGTTTTAACACTTCTTCCATTCAAAGCTCGTAGGATCAATATCATAAACGTGTAAAAAAATCCTTATGAATTTTCTAGTTTATTCATGTCTGTATGTATATTTATTTATGTACGTGTTTCTATCTCGTGTCTGTTATCAATCGCTGCTAGACCTGTTATTAGACCTGTACATTTCCCTTTATTGCCTTCCAATAGACCGATAATATCAGCTCGGAGTCATGCATTACCAATTAAGTAGCCAATCTTGTTTAAATGAAAATTGTATTACAAAAATAACTGTTTTTTTGCTATCGAGAATTTAATAGATCAATTTGTAAGTACAGTTTGTTATTGAATATTCCATTTTTAATACATTCTTTCTTTCATTCAACTATTCATTCATTAATTCACATTGTAGGGTTCTTAGCGAAATACGACATTCTGACAGGTTATAATTAGGGTCCAAATGAATAGCTTTTTAATAGTATATTTAAAATGTACTAAAATTATGACAATCACACTTCTAAAGGCCAACATATTTAACAAGAAATAGCATTTTACCTTTACACTGAATTCAACCCTTATAGTATAGAACGTAGGTAATTTACTATTTGACATTTATCACAGAATAAATAATAAAAGCACCAAAATTATACTCATTATAACAACTTTGTTCTCTTCGATATTTTAATAGAAACAGTGAAGAAACCGATCTATATTATAAAAGTTACCTATTTATTAAACATAGGGAGTTACAAAACATTAACAATCTAACAGATTGAGGTTCATTGGCCGAGAAGGGAACAGATAAATAAACACACAGAAAGATGTAATATAAACATCCAGCGAATGTTCGAAAACTTAGAATACGTTTCCGCTTTTAGATTTTATGGCAATTTTGTTTAACTTAACATGACTCTCTGAAGATACTTTTAGATCAAACATATAATGAATTATTGAAAACCATTATATAAAATAATGATTACATAACATACACAAAGAAGATAGTTTTTAAATTACTAGATAAATCTACATCATCTCTTTTTGTTATTAAACTATCGTGAACCATAATAATAATATAAGCATAGCATATATTTATTCAGACATAGATTACAAAGTGTTATAATAGCTAGTCTATTGAATTATGTTATTTTGCCTGTTTGCTGATTAGCAAAGACCTCCTCCAATAATTTCAACGAACTTCTATCTTCTGCTATTCTAGTCCATGTGCCACCTGTAGTTGCTATAATATCGTCCACCCATCTTTTGAATAGTCGTCCACGTTTCCTGGACTTATGCCCTAGGAACCAATACATTATTAATTTGTTCCATTTTTCCTTTCTTCGTATTGTATGCCCTGCCCATTTCCATTTAAGCTTCCTGATGGTAATAGTGACGTCCTTAGTCTTTGTTCGATTTTTTTTTATTATTTCCGTTTTGATTTTGTCTGATATCTTTTTTCCCAACATGCTTCTGTGCATAGCGTTCTGGCATGTTGTTAGTTTCCTACTTTGTGCCTTGGT
This sequence comes from Napeogenes inachia, assembly GCA_959347355.1. NCBI lineage: Eukaryota > Metazoa > Arthropoda > Insecta > Lepidoptera > Nymphalidae > Napeogenes > Napeogenes inachia. The sequence continues at coordinate 19,300,344 of OY365801.1, read as the reverse complement.
TAAAGACCATCGTGAACCATGATTATTATTAAATATATTAGTATTAGTAAATTAATCGAAATTTTGCCTGAACCCATTCCCGTCGAACATACCCAGGTAAATATATTAATAACTAATCCATCTTCAGGTGTTTTAAATTCATTCAACAACGCGTTCTAAGAGGTATGATAACACAAGTGACTGCTCATGGAATGTGAACTCAATGTTATCTTCAAAATGGGACGTTCGTTACTCGACTCGCATGTTAATGAAATTGTTTTACCCAATGTTAATGGCTTAATTCATAGTATTTCGGTTTATAATATTATATATATATTATAGAGATATAATATCTGCTGTTAATAAATTTGGTGTATGATATTGGTATACTCTGACACTCTCTGCAGATAAATATGACGTCATACAAATGTTTTTGATTAATTTTTAATACTAAATTAAAAATAGTAAAAGCTGTTAGTATATATCGTGTTTTCGATGATATAACATGTACATAAATAACGTTCTCCAAGTAAGACATGTAAAACTAATATTTTTGTATTTATCCTACAACCATATAATACAGAAATACTATTAAATCCATCACAACAATCAATGGTGTTGGATGTATCATTTTTCAAGCCAACCTCAGGTCACTCGATCAATAACTACCGACTAATTTATTACTGTCATGCTATTTGCTAGCAGCATTTATGAGTTCGTGATTTATGAATGCATGCAACAAAATGTTGAATTATCATGCACTTGATACACTTAACGTATGGTTTTTTGTCATGTTATTTGTAATACCATAATTTTAATTACAGTTTTCATAATATTAAAACACTTACTAGATATACTGATATCTAGTAAGTGTTTTAATATTATGAAAACCAAACAGTTTACCAAATCGTAAAATCAAAACACAGAATTTTTATATACTCTATAAATCAAAATATATTGACATATTAAAAAAAAATTTAAAGTAATATATTTATTTTTAGTTATTTACAATGAAATTAAAAAGAAAAGTTAAATATAATTTTTATAAGATTAATATGTCAATACATTTTTATTCATAAATTCTATATTTTGATTACGATTTGGTAAACTGTCATAGTTATCGTAATATCGAAACACGTAGATGCAGGACTTCAGATTTATATATTTAATTTCAAATGTTATAATAACATTTTATTTAAATTTGAACTCCCCCGGTGACGCTGTAATAGCCAACAGGGCTAACAGTATTAAAAAAAAAACATTTAATTTATCACCTCGTTTAGAAGAGGACGATTTTCAGAACTGTAAAATAAATGGTGTAAACATTATATTTATTTAACTATTAAAAACTATAATTCTATTAGCCTTCATATAATTCGTGGAACATATAAAACAGAAATTATGTGTTTAAAAAATATATATCTAGAAGGACATTGTCAGTAAACGAATATCCGTCAACTAATCTAAATAATAAAAATTGTTGACTGTACATCTGTGCTGACACTTGGACGTGTGCCAGCTCGCACTTGACCGCTGTTGCTAATATCAAATGTAGCATCTAGATATAACTAGACTAAACGCGATTAAATTAGCTGGGTACAAAAAAACTTACAATTTTGTCTGATATGACCTTGGAACAAAAACTTATTCAGTCAGGGTTATTACAAACCTAATTATATGATGTATAGTAAATTAATTAAAAACTGTACTAATTAGCTTCGTTAATTGCTGAAAAGTTTTTCCGGCTGTTTGTAAATGAGAAGCCGCATTGCAGTCTGCAGTCTCTCGTGCAAGAGGTAACCTACCAGCGTGTAATTCCATTAACTTTATGTAAACATATGATTTCTCTTTTAAATACGGAAACTTTTCGTAACGGAACAAAGAGCTTTTTGTTTTGTTTCTGCTAAAGATTATACCATTTGATCTTTTTAGGGTTCCGAATTTAAGTTAAAAAACGGCACCTAAGACTTCGGTATCCGTCTGTTGGTGTCCAAGCTGTAACTCACGAACCGTGATAGCTAGACAGTTGAAATTTTCGCAGTTGATATATTTCTGTTGCCGCTTCAACAACAAATACTATAAACAAAATAAAAGTGCGACTCGCACTTGGCAGGGTTTTTCTTTGATCTGCATATTGATTCAATCTAGCAGATTTTTTAAATCAGTAATAGTAGTTGAAATATAATTATAATATTGTTTAACATATTAGACTTAAAACATCTGGCTTTGAAAATGATTTCTATTAAGAACAACATAATTGATGGTTGAAAATATTGTTAACATGTATAGCCATGTTAAGCTTATTTAAATAATATATATAGAATGAAAAATAAGCCAATACGGGCAGGGATTTGAACCCGCGGCCTCCGGAAAACTGTCCCGTCGCTCTACCAATACCGTCCCGTCGCTCTACCAATTGAGCTACCGGATATGTTCTAAACATCTTGGTGAATTAAGCATTCTATATGTGATCGTCTTAATTAGGACGGTGGTGAGATCTCAAAAATAATTGCTAATTAATTACCAAATGTTAGTCTTTCGAAAACATAAACACATTAGATCCAATTTGTGTTTATTCAAACAGTGGGTTAGTTTGGGTGAATGAAGATAAACATCTTTATTTATATAACAGTAATCGGTATTAGAACGATTAGTTCTGTTTTTATGACGGTAAGGTCGGAAATTGTTATTTTTATCTAAATATTTCAATGTCGACCTCGTTTTGAATGGTTTCAAAAATAATCAAAAAATAGCTCTCTTATCTAAATTCTGATAGAATAGATAGATATGATATAAACAAAAAGGATATGATATTGATACGGTTGGATAATCCACTTATTACAATCTTAGTTTTGGTATATGGTTTAGAGGTTATAGATAAAATATACTTTATATAGTTTAGTATTATCAAAAGAATGCTGCTTTTGTACAAAACAAAAAAAAAACAATATTTAATTTAATATTAATTTAATAAAATGTTCTCATTCTTTAAGTACGTAATAAAATCTATTGTCATAGTTTAATTATTATTCATACATGTGTCTTAATGTATATTTAATTCACTATTATTGAATACAAGTCAAAACAATCTGTCCGTCTTAGATTGATCGAGGCCATGTAAGGTATCCTGCGTTCGACGGATCAAGGATACATGCGCACGCGCAGTTTGTAATCTGATAGTGAATATCATATAACAATGTGCCTGGTAATAAATGTGATTTGATATACTTGTAATAGTATAAAATAATGATTGTTTATGTACAATGACAAACCCACATGATATGTCATAAATATGGTAAGTAGGTAATTAATAAGTTTTGACTAATAATTATTGAATTGGGCATGATTCATTATATTAAAGTGTATAACTAAGATAATTCTTATTTTATTACAATCTGTTAAAATAAATAATCATATTGTGTGTACAAAAAAAAAACAATATATTTAAATCCGAATCCAAAATTCCATTATATCCTAAGTATAAGATATAAAGGTATATTCTTGTTATTCTAGTATAAGTAGTCAATATATTTTACTTCTAATCAAAGGTTAGATAAAAAGCTTTCGTCCAGACGCATTTACTGTGATAAATGAGACAGAAATGGAGAGGGTTAATGACCGCTGACTATCACGACATGTGTTATACCTTTCAATACCCAAATTGATTATATAGTTTCAGAGAAAGCATTCCAATGTTCACACTAAATTATATATACAGTAGAATCCGTTTATTATGACGCCGGTTATGTTGACCAACCGCCTATTATGACGTGAATCAAAACTAAGTTTGGTTTTTATATGAACTTCTTTGTAAAAAATGTAGATGTAATGACTTCACTTACAGTGACATGTCGCTTATTATGACCCATTTTTAATAAATTATGTCCAGTTATAATGACTACTTGATTCTTTACACCTAATGGTAATGAAATATGAATAAAGGTAATGTTCGTTGAATTTTGACGAAGTTCGGCACGTCGCTCTTTTTTTTTAATCACAGTAAGTAATTAACACTTGAAGGACCCGCGCATTGTTTTTAGTGACGTCCTGTGAAAAAAATGTCATCTCAATGCTTTAAAGCATTTACGATTGAGGAGAAAGGTGCTATAATATACAGATTAAAAAAAAAAGATTCAAACTCAACTTTCGCTTATGAATTTGGCGTCGGTCATTCGACAATCTCAATGATTTTCAAAAACAAGATCCGGAGTAAACAATCTTACAATTCAAATTCAAAAAAACTCGAAAAGAAAATGCCGGTGACTGATTTCATTGATTAATTCAATTGATACATTTAAACATGTACCATAATTATTACATGAAATTATTATTTGGATTCAATTTGTTTCTCTATTAAAAAACATAAGAAGGTATATGGAAGTATATAAAATAAAAATATAATATTTTTCCACAAAAGGCTTTGTATGACGTCCGCTTATTATGAACGTCATAACAATTGCCTTCGATGTCATTATTAACGGATTCTACTACTAAAACATGTATATCAAAGATTATTAAAAAATGTATGAAATCTTAATAACTACAGTTTTTACCACTTAACCGCATTTCTTCTTTTATGCTTTTTCAGATAATTAAGCATTTGGCAAACATTGTGAGATTAGTGTTTATTCTATTTAATTTAACTTTGCTATTAAAAAATTAGACATTAATATGAAATCGATTTATTGAATACATAAAAAACTAATGATATAATAATGTTAAGAGTAACTAAAATCGTAGAAACCAATACATAAATGTATTTGTTCAAACATGTTGAGTCAACATACCTCAGTGGAATGTATTCAGATTGTCTTCAACTAATAACTATCAAACAACCTGTCGGTTTGTAACAATGGAATGGAAAATTAAAATACTTTTTTCGTAAAGTTGAATACTTTTCTGTTTCCTTAGTACAAGCTTTGACGTTACGAAAACTATGACCGTTGTCGAAATCGTAAAATCATAGCATCCGTGTTATTAAATATGTACCTACTCCTATTGAGATCTTTAAAATAATTTCTTAAAAATTATTTTTATCTTTAGTTATTCTATAAATAATCCTAAATAATGTTATTTTAAAAAATGTTTTTAATATGTCAATAGATTTTAATTCATAGAGTGTTTAATAGTTCTAGAATCTTAAGATCTGGTAAACTGACGTAGTTTTCATAATATCAAAACACGTAATAGGGCTACGGAGAATATGTTCGTGGTATTAAGATGAAAGGAGTTTAAGTACTATATTAGTTATTATTATTAATACTAATAGTATGTATGTATTTACTTGTCTGTCTGTGTGGTAGATACTACATTTCTAAAGGAATAGAGTTCACAGTTAGCAATTACATTACGAAGGAGAACCTTACAATCATTACACATTTATAGAATATTATTTCATTTCATAATTATAATTTATATGCTATATACCGAAAACTTCCAATTACGTTTGAAATTCACGTCTTTCAAATAACATTATCAATTTAGGTACATATGAATTATATACGAAGTAATTACTATAGTATGAACAGACGTTTCCTAAACTGAGGGAATATTAATTATTAAATCGCTACTTGTTCCTCAATAGATTAATACATCAGATAATGTAATGATATGATGTCAGAGAGGGTGTGGAGTTTTAATGTTTATTATATAAAATAACATCTTTTATTCAACTTCCTTTATAAATGTGATTGTAATATTTTAAGAATAAGATTATAATACTTATATATTGAAAATTAATTATTTTATTTTTGTTACAGGTATGTAATATAAAACGGATAAAATGCAGGCAGTAAAAAAAAAAATCTAATTAAATGATATGTTGAAATCATTAAGTATATAGACGTAGCGTCTTATTAAAACAATTATTACTTGGTCAGTTCAACAACAAAACAAACAATGATGACGTCACTTCACTTTCTCCATATTATCGCAATTCACACAGTTGAGTAGTTGAACCAGTGAGTAGGTAAGTATAGTCGGGCATGCGTGTCATGTACACTCATTGAATAAGAAAAAATATACATAAGTTAGACCAATATACATAAGTCTGGACCATACATGTTTTTTTTTTTTTTTCAATGACACTTGATTTATATTAATTTTATCAAAATCTGTTTAATGATTTTTACTTCAAGCTAACATATGGCCCATGTAAAAATATATAATGTATTTGTTTTAACCACGTTATATACCAAAGCCGTATTCAAGACCTCTATATTCTCATAACAAACCTCATATTTAAATCTGCTTCTGTGAACTGAAATAAACGAACGCGTAACAGAGTCTGCTCTTTGTTCTGATTCATGAAACTAATACAAACTGAATTTCAATATTCCATAAATTATTTAAGATGGTGCAGTAAGGTAGGTTAGTATGGCTATCTGTAAATTATTACACGCAATTTTATTTAACATTACTTAATTATGGTAATTTTTTTTTTAATTAGTACGAGCTGGATTTGAACCGACGTACTTTGGAATACCGTTCCCGTCACTCTGCAAACTTAACTAACGTGTCCTTGCTCGCTTTAACGAATTTAAAATATAGTAGTAAATAAGTAAATTACTTTACTATTAATACATTTGTTATTAATTTACAACAGCATGATAACAATAAAATATTACAAATTAAGATATAAATTAATAATTACAACCAATTAAATGTAATACATGTAATAAAATATTGGCACTGAGACCAGACTAAATAAAATTGTTTACTTTTAAAAGCTATAGTTCCGTAAATATTGGCAACAAATATTTGAAGCAATGCAAATGTAATATAGAGTATTTATTCAAAATTAGACCATATCCCATTGTTATAAGACTGAAGATTTATTTATCAAATTTAGTGCCTTAGTAAATTTGTTGCCAAATTATCTGAGCGTGCTCAGCAATAATCTGGACTGTGCCCAAACCACTCGCGTGATTGTGGACTTTATAGAACGGATTCCGATAATAATCTCGTGTTGAAAAACGTTCTTACTAATGAGGATTTTTTTTTTATTATTTAATTTGTCTATTTATCTATAGACAATTTGAGTTTAGACCTTCTTACTGATCTCTAGTCTGTTTACATCTGGTCAATATCATACACCCATGTGCTAGTTATTAAAACATCCGCTATTACAATTTTCATACACACTTTTGATTATTTTATTTGTACCTATTCTTTATTGTTTGTTTGATTGATATTGATATATCTCGTCTTTAAGTACTCAATATTATTTGTTATCACTAAAATTTTTATGTTGCTAACTTCTGATCCTAAATAATAATAATAAATATTGTTTATTGTACGCTTAAATAAAATAATAACCAAAAAAAATAAAACTAGAATATGTACAAATTTAGCAGCCTTATCGCTAAAGAGCTCCATACTCTGCAAGATTATGGAGCGTGTATTGAACTCGCGCCTACTAGCATACCTAGAAGGTAACGATCTCCTCAGTGACCGACAGTACGGGTTTCGCCGTAATAGGTCTACTGGAGACCTCCTAGTGTATGCTACTCACATTTTAGGCGAGGCCATCGAGAAGAACGGAGAAGCGGTCGCCGTCTCTCTGGACGTCTCGAGGGCATTTGACAGGGTCTGGCATGCGAGCCTTATATGCAAGCTTTCAGCGTACGGTATATCTCCTGGTCTGATCGGCTGGGTAACGGACTTTCTGAGCCACAGATCTCTCCGAGTAGTTGTCGACGGGTGTTCCTCGGAACCCTTGACAATAAATGCCGGAGTGCCTCAGGGGTCCGTTCTTTCTGCAACTCTGTTTCTGCTGCACATTAATGATCTGTTGAAGCCTGGTATCTATGGGTATGCAGACGACAGCACAGTTGTAGAAAGATATCTGCCGAGTACTCGGGCTAGTCGAGATCAAGTACAGTCTGAAAGAGAAGCCATGGTGCAACGTTTGAATGACAAACTTCAGGCAGTCTCCGCATGGAGCAATGCCTATCTTGTCAAGTTCAACGCCACCAAAACGCAGACGTGTCTATTCACCGCCAAAAGGAGCCCTTTCACCTTGGCTCCTACTTTCCAGAATGTATCCTTGGAATACAGTGACCGGCTTCAGTTGTTAGGCTTAGAGATTTCCTCGAACCTCAACTTTGGTCGGTTCATTGAGTCCAGAGCAAGAGCAGCAGCAGCAAAGCTTGCCGTTCTTGCGAAGGTTCGGCAGTACTTTACACCGGGACAGCTTCTTGTTTTATACAAAGCACAGATCCGGTCGTGTGTAGAGTACTGTGGACACATATTTGCTGGTACCGCAAAGTCTCATCTTGCGGTTCTGGACTCAATTGAGAGGCGAGCAAAGAGGCTTATAGGCGATCCCGAATTGGTCGAAGCCGACCTCCAAAGCCTTGAACACAGGCGTAAAATTGCTAGCCTCTCAGTATTCTATAGGATACATTTTGGTGAGTGTGCGCAGGAATTACACGAGTTAATTCCCCCGTCCCCCTTCCATCACCGGACGTTCCGACGCACGGCAGGTATCCATCCTTTTGTTGTGGACATTCCACCTGTCCGAACGAAGCGCTTTGCTTCCTCATTTTTAGTGCGTACAGCGAAGGACTGGAACAATTTGCCTGCGTCGGTATTTCCGGCCAAATATAATGTGGGTGTCTTCAAGAGAAGAGTGAATAGGTTGCTAGGGCAATGCGACTTACCATCTAAGACTACATTCCACTTACCATCAGGTGGAATGTAGTCAAGCATTGCCCTAGATCTTATAAAAAAAAAAAAAAAAAAAAGAGCAATCTTTTCCAGGCAACCAATTAGTTGAAAGAAAAGATGTACAGAGACGTAGTGAGTGTTGTTTAAATATAAAAAAAAAAACAAAGAAAGCATTGCATACAATACATACTGCTGCATACATACACATATCCACGTATATATATACATACAATATACATTACATTATATATTCTTAAAAATTATAATAACTATATAAATCATTTGGTTGGCATTATATCATTATACCACACAATTTTAACCTTCTAAATTTTGTAATAAAATGAAACCATCAAAGTGCAATATAATATTAAAACGAAATTTAATAGTGTTCACAAAATAATAACCAACACTATATTATTTATTCGAAATAAAGTTCATATTATACGAAAATATTTTTCTTTGAAGTGGCAATAATATATTTGTTAATTGAATTTACTTAAGAAAACTATATTTCTCATATTGTTTTGTCATTGTTTATAATTGTACAAATTATGATGTCTGTATGTTTTTTATTATCATATGATTCATATAATAATGTTAAATAAAACGTTTATAATTTATTACAAAATAATGATTCATTAATAAAACTCGTATATTCATCAGATTTATCTCGTATAGGCCGTCCTTGGTACGAAGAACTAGTTTAGACAGCAACTCCGGTCTCGCTGAACAAACACACATACAAAACTCATCGTTCATTTTACCACCCCTAAAGATTCTTCCTTATTCTTACATTATAGAATTAATCTTGTGTTAAATCTAAGTTTCAATGACGTAGTAATATCTATATTTAATGTATTTTTTATTATGTACTTAGAAGAAAGATATGTTTTAATTAAGCCCGGCGAAGTGTAAATAATTATATATGTCATATAATCTAAAACTCTTGTCCATAAATGGGGGATGTATAATGTTAATACTTACAGTTTCAGAGATTAATAAAAACAAACATATTGTTTAAAAATATCTTTAAACATGTATAACCATGTTAAGCTTCTTTAAATTTAAATAACTGTGAAACCGTCCCCAGTGTTCGCGGGTTCGAATCCCAGCCCGTATCATGTTATTTTTCATTCTATATTTATTTAAAAACAATCCAATTATTTATCATATAAATAGATAACGCTATATTTACTTGCTGTTGGAAACAAGTATAAATTATTCATCAAAATTAAAAGTAAGCTACATTTTAATTCATAAAATATAATATTTCGCTGCTAAATTTCAGAAACATTGAAATGTTGAGACTTTTGCATAAATAATATACGCTTGTGGCAGGGTTGAAGCCTTTGAGTTATAAAAATATACTTTAAATTAAAAAAAAATTGAATTTAAAACAAATAGACATTGAAATTCATCAACACAGTCTTAACTGGAACCTGCGACCTCTGGAATACCGTTCCGCACTCTGCCAATTTAGCTACCGTGTCCAGTTATAATACTCTCAGCATTAGTTAACATGTTATTAGACAACTTGAAACATAAATGTAAATTGTGTTTGAAATTTATGATAATGTAAACTAAACTAAAATGACTAACGACGGAAACTAAACTAACTACTAAAATAGTAGGATGTTTATTACCGTTATGTATTGCTCTAGTCATTAAATAGTTTTTATGTGTTATGCATTATGTTCCTATAGCTAATATGCAATTAGGACCATAAACCAGTGTCATGAGCGGAACATACCATAAAGAATGCGACCTTGGTCTATAAATCTGACCCAGGCAGTGACATCCAACTTTTAGGGCGCTATAAATAGTTATAGGATAGTGTGCTACATTTAAATGTTATAATAAAATGTATGGTTCTATCTGAATGATTATTATTTATTAGTGGACATTATGACAGAACGACATATTGGTCAAATGTAAAATTTGTTTTATTAAATATTTGTCTTCTTAAAAAAATACTATTAAATTATTTAAATATAACTTTTATCATTAATAAAAGATTTTTAGTTTTTTCGAAATTATTTTATCACACAACTAAGCTAGAAAAAAAACATCTAATATATAAACAAACAGAATGACAGAACTGTAATGTTATATACTTGATAACGTTGGTAATTGGTACCGAAGCAATTAAAGCTAGGAGTTTGAGATTACCGCGATTCCAATTAAAACCGTTTCAGAACCAGACATCGAGCCGAGTTAGTTTCCAATCAGACAAGTTATTGGAGATGTGTTCTAGATATCAAAGGAAAATGTATGCTGGAAAAGTTTTGATGAACACATAACATAACTGGCTGTAACACTGACCTATATACCTTATATTTTATCAATACTGAAAAAAAAATCTGGAATGTTTTAAATCTTAAGAGACTGTCTTCGGCAACCGCTTATGAACGATGATGGTCTTATTAATATAATAATATATACATATTTATAGAACAAAAGTATGTTTAATAATATTTTTGAAGGTAACGATACAATTTTAGTAATTATATAATGCTCTCGAGATTACTCCAGCGAATATAGCTTTAAATTTTAACTCGTAAGTTGCATACTATGTTCGTTGAAACTGAAACAATTTATATTATTCCGTAGTTAAATTGTCAAGTATATTTTATGGCATACCACAAGTTATTACACTCTTTACTATAATTATTTGTTTTGAGATCATTATTGTACCTTTATATGACGCTATTAGGACGTTACAATAACCCCATACATAGTATTAGCATAATAATTAAGTAATAAGAATTTCTAATATGTCTGTGTTATTTTAACATAATGTTATATTTAGCGGAATGAATAATTCAAACAGTTTGTCGGGGTGTATGTTATGTGTATGTTCATACATGGTGGTTATGGAGGTGTGGTGCCGACACTGGGGTTGTAATTACATTTTCCACCTGGAAATTATTTTCCCGTCTATTGAGTTATACTCTCGGAATAATCAACGTTCCAGTGAGTAAGATTCCAGGCTTAATTGTAACGAAATTAAATATAATATGATCTTGAAGATTTTGCGTATTTTTATGTACAAAGTTTTTGTAGTTTTAAAAAACATGTTACAGTGACTGATTGTAAACAAGACCTATATCTCATTATTAAAATCAATCAATCAAAATTTATTCAGATGGTGCATTTATTTTCAACCGCACCGAGATAAAATAAACCCTCAATCCTAGTTCAACTCAGTGCTGAAGTTCTAAATCCACTTTTAAATCTTATAAATCACACACGTACACTCCTAGGTCTTCCTTCAGTATTATCCCAGATTTACAGTTTATAGCATTGCTTTGATGTGTACGGTGTTGACTTGATTATATATATGTACCATTATGTATATATCCCTAAATAAATATTCAATAAATACCATGAATTTAGGCCAATATATCTGACATATTTGGGTTTTGTAACCTAATTATTCAGTTTATTAATTCAGATGAGATAAAAAAAGATAAACCAAATTGTAATCTTTAAAAGAAATATATGAGATTTATAAATGTAGAATAAATCATTCATAAATAATATATAAAAATAAGAAACAAAATTTCGACGCTTCGATAACTTTTTGTTGATAGAGATTAGTTTCATAAGATTTATCTTGTAATTTGGATTTCTAACTCCGTAATCCTTACGATAAATCACCTCGTATCCATATGATGAATCTGGTAATAAGCTATCTGTGTTTCTAAGATATTTGTCTTGTAATAGTGTGAAGTAGATCTCAAGAGATTGTTTTATGGTGTACTCGCGCTTGTCTCTAGAATTACAATCCGATTTGACAGGTACATGATTTTTGTATTATATAGTCACTTATTAAGGTAGGTTATATGATATAGGTATATACAAATGTTTCTAACAGTATGTCTTACTACTATACCTACCAGTTTTGACGTTACGAAAACTATGACAGTTTACCAAATACAGACTCGACGAAGCTTCTTAGCATTCCATGGATTCACCGTGCGGGTGCCGGGCCCATCGCGTTGCAAGGAGAGGAGTGCAAGCAGTGCCTGGTACTTGCGACCTAGGTATAGGTTTAAGGAACCCCTAAATTATGCGCATACACGCTCGCTTAAACTATCCACAGTCTTCTCCCTACCCAACTAATTTGGAAAAACCTACTAATGCCGCCTTTGAAATAGGTTCTAGAAGTAATCCGATGCTTGTTCTAGAAAGGCTTTAAATAGGTTATAGAGATATTTTGCTGTTATAACTCTCGCTCCCACTTCTATCGCGTACAAGCTAACTATAAATTTATTCCTGGACAGTTCGTTGGTCAGTTCGTAATACTTATTAGGCTTGAATTTGTGATCCCTGGCGATGTTTGTTTCCCAGGGGACAGTGAGCTCCACAAGTAGTTTAATTATTTAAAATCATTATTTTAAATGAATTTGTGTCTATTGGCAATAGATTTTAATTGATGAAGAATTTAAAATTATTTAATTATTTTAATTGATAGAAAAATGTCTAAGTCTTCGTAACAACAAACTACTAGCAGTACTCTTATAGTCCGAGCGGAAGAAGTCACGAGAAAAATCTTGTAAAATGTATAACGCTTATCTTTAATTTTCTTCTCATTTGAATATAATCATGAATAATAGATTATAGTTTCTTTTATCCTCTCCAAGTCGGAATGTTGTCAACGGGATGCGAACAAATGGTACCATCATTATCAACTTATATGACTCCATTGTTACGTTACTAATCAAAGCGTAACAGTAATTACAGCCTCATTGTTATCAAGCGCTTTTTTGTGCTCAAAGCAATTAGATGTGCGAACGTTATGGTGTTCTCCAGCTCTTACGATACTACGAGAAATATACATTATGTATATTTCTTATTAACAATTATAATTTTGACTACGAGAGGAAAAGCTGTACTGTCGTAGACTTATTTGGTAAATTAATTTCTAATTTAAAATATCGATTTGATTTTTAAGTTTAATTTATTGCTAAAGTGCGACATTTATTGTTAAAATAGTAATTTTGGTTAATCTCTGAAACTTTTCAAAACATAGGTCATTAAAAATAATCCAAATCAAAAATATGTTACATTTAAACGAAAGTGTTGGTTTAATACAACCGACTTATAAACCAGATCTAGTATTAATAAAGCTCTGTAGTAACTTCTCGGTAAACATCTTAAATCCTAAGACTAATGAAGGCAGGTGTGTTTTATCACCGTGCGTGCTCGGAGGCTGCAGGCTACAGCTGAACAGAAACTTCATAAAATATAACGATCGTATTGTTCCCCGCGGTTCAACCTGTCTCTGTACTAGATATTTAGAGAGAATTTCATTTTAGTGCCGTTTTAGATATTTATCGGCTATTAAGATTGTATTAAGGGGAAAGCTTTAATACTACTAGTATTATATGTATATTATATTTAGAACATTTTGTAATATTTAAGTGAAAGAAATGGTTTTTCTCTTTTGAATCGAGATCTTTGTATTTTTATAATCATTTCTCTTTTCTAATATTTTGTTGAATACAATATAATTATGTATAATATTCACTACTTTATCTGATCGTGTTGATAAATAAGGACATAATTCTTTTTAAGTTCACCACAAATAATAGAATGGTGTATATTTCATAGAGTTCGGATCCATATCAGAAGGCGGGTCTGATATCTATTATTTTTGCCCCAGTTCTTAAAGTGGGACGTGGGGTTTGCACGAGCTCTTTAATAAAGCACTATGTAATGGCCACGATGTGTTATTTGTTAGATATAAATAGCCTCTGTTTATTAAATAAATTTGTTTTATAAGAAAAAACACAGTACACATCATTGATACGTCTCCAACAAAAAAAATATAAATATTGTTTTGATGTTTGTGTAATGGACAAATAAACAGACAACCACACCGTTTTTTTATATAAAAGAAAATAATTCTTAGAAACATCTAAATATGTAATTAAATGAAAATAGTTTCGTTTTAATAAAACATTCCTGTCATTTCATTTGGCGAGTGCTGACCTAATTATTATATCTCAAATGACCCATTAATAGTGCAATTTTAAATACGCTCTTATTACACATAGTAATAAGAATAGTTTTCACTTGCATATGTAAATAATATAATTTTAGCATTTTAGTAAATATTTTAATATTTTAGTTTGAATTCAATACTAATTAGTATATTTTATTAACCAAGTATTATCAGTGGATTATGTGATTTTTTTATGATATAATATATAGCCTTTAACTGTATATATAATAAATTATGAATCATTATAGAAAATACTTATAAATTATAACGTCGTGCATTTTCTGAATACATAACTTTATTACGTAATATTATTTCCTTAACAATATTGTCTATTAAAATTAATATAAAATGATAAATTATTTATATAGCCATATATTTGAACCAACAAACGTGCACAAACTTATAGAAACTTCAGTGTAATATTAAATTTGTCGTCGAGTTCTCAACTAGAACAATTTTCCACGAGCTCCGTGCGTGCCTTCCAATAATGAAATACGCCTTGGTTTGAGTATCTTTTGATATTACTAAATATTTCTAGAATGTTCATTAACGAATTATTATGTAATTACATTCTGTGATGTCGGAAATTAGCTACTATATATATTTATGTAAAATTTAATTTATTACAAGGATGAATTAAGTCAAAGAAGGCCATTTCGTCCCTATTAAGGCATTGTAAAGCGCTTTATCCAATGTTCAAAGCGCTTCAAGCTTAAATTGAGTGCGAAACGACGCTATAATTTGATCTTAAGAAAGTCATCCAACAAGATGTTAAAAGTACCTTCCGCTCTGATTAATTTAACATATTTTTAATAAATTTAAAGAAACAGTATAAAGATATTAAACTATTTTATTTAATATACAGGGTTTCTTGTAGTTGATTGGCCATCTCTTGCAGGCAGCCTCTCTACATCAATCCCAATAACATTTGTTCTACGACTTTTTAAAATTAATAATTTTAAAAATGTATGTCTTCTCATGTTTATTTGTTGCCTCTGAATTAGTATTAACTCTGTGCGTGGGTATGGCGCCCGGGCGTTGAACGTTTAATAACGTCTTAAAAAATACAGAGTAATTAGTAGAAGAGGGAGCAAAAATATTTTTTTTGTTATCTTTATTAAGATTTGTAAAAAATCGTAGTTGGGATTGTTGTAGAGAGGCTGCCTGCAAGAGGTGGTAAATTAATTACAAATATCATGTATATATATTATATATATACTAATGACGATACCAGGTCTGTATTATGCGCATACGTTTGACTTTCTTCTGTAGTTGTAACATTCCATACAGCAAAGCTTCAGCAGTCGGCGGGCATCCCGGCACGTAAATATCAACCTAAGATGAATAGTTCTGTTTAAACTTCGATGATGTCGCTTGCTTTAATCGCTTTAAGTGCATATAACAACAATTTATTTATTCATATATTATGAATATACTGTTTCATATTCTATTATATATGGATGAAGTTCTGTGCTTTTAGCTAGGTTACAAAATAATCTGTTATAAGGAGTAACGGTCGTTTTCCCGTGTATAGTTGTTACAATATAATTTTGTACAAATTAATTTACGATGTTTTACAATATAATTCGTAATTAATTTTAAAACTTAATTAAA
This sequence comes from Napeogenes inachia, assembly GCA_959347355.1. Lineage (NCBI taxonomy): Eukaryota > Metazoa > Arthropoda > Insecta > Lepidoptera > Nymphalidae > Napeogenes > Napeogenes inachia. The sequence goes on along the minus strand of OY365801.1, from coordinate 19,284,071 downwards.
AATTATATATTTTTACTGTATGAGTGTGTTTATATGTGAGTGTGTATTTATGAGTGAGTGTGCGTGTATGCAATAATTATAATATTTTTATAACTAACCGGTATGATTCTATCAGCTCCTCGCACAGTGGAATACGTATAATGGTAGTACCCACCACCATTTGCACAACTCCCCATAGACACCACGAACCTGGGTTCCGGCATTAGATCATATGTCTTACGTAGGATAGGCGCCATTTTGTTGGTGACTGTACCGGCTATTATGATGACGTCGGTCTGTCGGGGTGTTCCCCGAAAAACCATACCGAAGCGATCCATGTCGTACCTTTGTAAAGAAAATAACTGTTTTAGAGCAGTTTATTTATAAAGACTTACATGTACATTAATATTTACCTACTTGTGAATTACAAGTTATACGTCTAGAAAAAATAACTACTTCATCTTAAATGTCTATATACATATTGCTATATGTATATACGTATGGTATCTACATCGTGCTAAGCAGGACAAACAAACACATTCACTTAATCATTTATAATATTAGTAAGAACAAGTGCGGACAAAGGAATGCCTCGAACAATCTTCAACTGAACTGCTCTATATTTTTATAATGCAAAATAAAAATGCCAAGGCTTTGAAAACTTTCCTCTTACTAAAGACTTTAAGCATAACGAAATCTCTTTGTTCGTATCTACGTTAGCGAGCATTTTTGTGTTTTGATTAAAAACCTAAGACCAAAAAAGAACAACTTAAGTCGCCTATTGTACTCATACAGTACAACTTGGATGTATTACATGCTAAGAATGATCTTTATATACACGTATACTAAATATAGCTTTGTGTATATTATCATAAAACTAATTCCAAGCTTGACGACTGTACGGCTAATTAGGCGGAAATACTTGACCCTAGACCCCATTGTTAAGTTGAGGCACTTGACTCAAATGCCAAGACTTGGCCTTTTGCCTATTATTAAAAAATATATTTTCTAGGAAAATGTTTGAAATCAAAAGATACTAGCATAAAAGTTAGACAACTTTTAATTTGTAAGGATTCATTTAATGTCTTTCGGGTTCAAACTGAGCTGATGTATAAACTTTTATAATAATTAGTTACCTTGGACCAGCGTAGTGCATCATTTCCAGGGCGCAGCAGGCGAGGCCGAAGGTCAAAGGCCAGAGAGATCCCTTCCTCCCCCAGTTCAGTATGTCATCAGCTCGTGCGATCACCCATTCTACTTTTGACTGAAACAAATATTAGCCGGCTTTATTATTCTAAGTAATTGTATTTTTCAGTTACAATTCAATAGTATATTTCAAGAATCATTTTATTTTTATGTTATTCAGGTAAATATTTTGTAAACCTTTTATAATGTATTTGGTTATTATCGCCAGAAACCATGTTTTAACAAAACATAAACGCTGGCTGTTTTCATTTTAACAAATCCGACGTAATCCGGGATTAAAACAGAAATGGCCATTAAAAGGAAACATCGTCGAGAGGAAATCCGCTTTTCTCTTGAGCCAAGTAATATTCTACTGTGTTCTAGTAAATGGAAACATTTTAAAAAGAAAATAAATGTAGGTACTGCAGAAAATAACATATTTATACCAATAGTCAATGCAGTCCAGTGTCTAAATATCACTATCGAGGTACAATATCTGTTAAAATTGGAAGCCAGGATTGGCCCAAGATGGCCAATCTTGTTCCAATCAATGTTCTAGAATACGAACAAAAACAATATGTATTATTGTTACAGAATAATTTTCATATGAGACGAAAACAAAACAATATAGAAAACATTATTATTGTAATAATTTTAATTTGAAATACACTCTGAGCTATTGTGTCGCTTCTTTGTATTTTATTCGTTGTTTGCAATGTAAACTCTTTTAAGAGAATCTGATATAGATTTTTCTTTCTACGTATTACATTTCTTTTACTTAGCAATTATTTAATTTTACGGTATAACAGAAAACAGTTTTTTTAAACACTACGTATCTTTTCAATTATTTTATTTTGTGTTATATTTAACGATATGTCATTCTATGGGTTGTTTTCCCGTAGAATAATAATTGTAGTTAAAAGATTACTTTAATTATCTGTGTTTCCTATTTCCGGTATACTCGAGTCGGGTATTCCCCGGATACGAGTGATTCCTTCGAACATTATCTATTGAATTACGTAATATCCTTTTAACGTTAACTTCAGTTGTAAATGTGTTTTAATAAATAATAATATTTTTTTGAAGAAAGAAAATCATTGTCATATTAACATTTGACTTCTTGCACCTTTGCCACAGATTAAAAATTCAAATTCAATACTGAAATCATAAAAATATATATACAAAATTCCTCGAGTCAGCGGAGAACAGATAATAATGTATTCGAAGTAATAGCAACTTCGATTCTATTGAAATCCATTCCATCCAGTTTGTATTCCAAGTATTTGAAGAAGTCTATAACGAGGCTTGAAGCACTCTCTCCAGCGATTCCATTTCTTATCTGAATAAGATTCGTACTGTGGTCTGTGCCAGAGATTATTCAAATTGTGGAAATAATGTTTGAATATATTTCTTACTTAGATTTGATAATAATTCGAGTATATATAATAGTACGCATTGGGTAGGTACATATTCGAGATATGTAAAACATATTTTAGTATGATATAATTTAGCAATGACTTTAAATACAATTAGTTTAAGTATAATTTAGCGTTGTGCTTTTGGGACAGTTTGGGTTTTAATTTAAGTATTCATATTCGGAGGTAAATATAAAAAATATATAGTAAGTATTTTAGTCTAGGTTTAGTTTTTACTTGGCCTTTAAAATGGAAAGGAGAGTAGCGTCGTGTCTCGCCGGCTTTGTAGGACGGTGAACCATGGGGGTTGACTGGAGGGTATTTGTTGACTTTAGTAGGTTCTTTCACATGGGCACAGGGGTCCGGTTCCTGAGCTCCTGTTCCGGTTCCAAAGCTCCTGTGACACAGACTTCTTGGTTATTATGACTTTTATGAAGTCTGTTTAAATTAAACTACAACTTGTATTGTCTTTACAGTTGATATCAAAATTATTTTCGTTTATAATATTTTCTTCTAATAAATACCTGTATAATAATCTTCGTGTGCTATTAACCGCTATGCGGATCATTATTATTTATTATACAGTTATTCATCAATGTCATTTACTTTGACATTATTAATATATTTTTATTTTTATCTCGAAATAGGTTTTATTACATGAACTTAAATTTATATAAATATAGGATGAAAAATTCTTTTTTTATATAAATTTAAAAAAGCTTAACATGGCTATACATGTTTAAAGATATTTTCAAAACACTATATGAACTTAGTTATATTGTATATTGTTTATTTGTCGTCGATGTGTGTGTGTATTGAGAACGTGCCTGATCGTTGCTGTACCGTCTCAGAGGATTATTTATTTGTTCACACACACAGAGCACAGGAATACATTTATCTAAATAAATATAATTTGAACTGTATTTATATATTTTACATTATGCAATAATCATGTGTGTGTGGGTGTTCCTGATTGTTTGTGTGGGTGTGTCTGTCGAATCAATTTCATGATACGTTTAACGTGAACGAACGAATTAACTTTTAAGTATTTAGTGAGTGTAGACTAGTTTTTTAAAAACAATTGCCACATATATGAAAGATCTTTGTTTATTGTGTTCGTTATCGTTAAGGTTTACACGAAATTTTATTTTTTCAATTCCACAGAAGTAGGAAATTTTAACGGTTATTTTTGTTTCAACAAAAACAGAAGTCAGTATTACAAGAATATTAACATACTTAATTCAATTTCATACAAAAGTTGAATTATTTTTTAAGGGAATGTCAGAGTTGGTTCTTTTGGTTCTTGCGAGGCTTGCAAAACTTTTAATACGTTTTAATATTTATATTCTCGTAGATGCCTCGTTTACTTTAGAGCAGTATGGTATGAAAACCATTTACCTATGTAATGTATGTTTAATGTACACTACATATATATCGCGACGGTAAATTGCACGGAACTTTGATTTGAAGATACTTACCAACATACACAAAAATTCATAAATTAACGATAATAAATTCTAAAAGCGATAATATAGTTATAATATTACGACTTTGTATGTCATGTTAGGGTTAGTACTGGGCTTCTAAGGTTTGCTTAAGGATGTTGCGGCCACCGTAGCCCACTATGATTTTATGCCTGGAGCAGTCGCTGGGATCACCGGGAGCTTCTACAGGGTGTTGGTTTTCCATAGATTATTTAGATGCGTTTATTAATTTTAACATGATTGAGTACACTGTATAATTGTATAAGGTATTTATTTTTATTTTTCAATATTTTTTTTCTCTACATGTATCTATATAAATATTCTGATCGGAATCGAATTACCTACCTTTTATTGTTTAGTTAAAATAAAGCTATTATAATATAAAGAATATACATAACATTAGAAAGTATAACGTAATGAGAAAATAACAAGAATGTTAAATTTATGTTAATTATTCATCGTACTATATTCGTACATCGTGTGAAGACATGTCACAGGAGGGTTCCGACATCGCTTTGACAACTGACGTCACATACAGAAAACAAATAGTTATTCATCCCTCGTATGAGAACTCGTTATACAGCGCTGAGAGAAAAGTTTTTGACGGATTACGTGGCCGGAAATATTTTTTGTTTCTGTATATAAGAGAATTATACGTTATCATTACATAGTATAAAGCTTTCCGCGTCTGTCTGTCTGTCTGTATGTATGCTTAGATCTTTAAAACTACACAACGTATTTTAATTTAAAATATAAACGATGTAAAATATAAGGTCTTCGCGTTTGCGGCGGTACGTTCTACCGGCGCACTCTGGTATGGAACCGTGTAAACCGTCTCAAAAATGACTTTTGTGAATATTCAGTATTTTTAAATTTTGTTAATGTATCTAGTTAACTGAATGTCTAATACATATTATTTAGCATTTAAAATAGTTGAGAGTAAAAAAAAACGTCGATTGTGTAGCTCAGAGTTCCTCAAGTTTACATGGTCATATTATGATTATGTTCAATGAACATCTATAAGTGTGATATATGGTTAGAATGGTTATTAAGTACTCTGTTTAAGAAGTATTTAAATGGACGTTTAAGTAAAAACAAGAAAGTACAGTACAGAAGATACAGTGTTTAATATTGTATCCTTATTCAAAACTTTAAATAGATTTTTGACTGTGATCGATGTCTACCGATCGTAATTTTGATTGTATCACTTAAAACAAGTCATATAAAAAGGGAAAGGAAAATTGTTTTACTACGAATTTAGGGGTGCGAAGCCGCGGGCAAAATCTAGTTTTTTATAAAGAATATTGGCATACCTATGAGTTTAAGCCTGGAATGGAACAGTTGATTATTAAGCTAGGAACACACAAAAATTAAGCTTTTTTAAGGTTATACATATTTATATTTTATTAATATCGGTGTGACGTCACGTTTTTACTCTATACAATAAAAAATGTCTATTTATAAATCCCCATATCATTTATGTTTTTATTTTAACGTATACAAAAGTTCTCCTATACTACCAGTATTTTGTATTTTTCACATGTCAATTATGTCTGGAGTAAATTACAATTAAGCGTAAGAGTATATAAAATACTTTTAATAACCACCGCGTCTCATACTGAACATGCCCTTTGTAACGTATTCATTAAAAACTTTTGCTTTGAGGCAGCCTCATTGAATCGGCAGCGCTGGTGACAGACAGACACCTCGTGACACAATTATGTACATTAACTTACAAATTTAAAACATCTTGTGTCAGAACGTTTTCGCTTCTTGGATGGATTATAAAATCTATACATAGCACTCGTTGGAGATTTTGTATTTGCTGCCTTGGCTTGTTTAAACTGTCTTTTGTTTCAATATCGAAATAATATGATTACTTGCAGATGATATTCTATTTAAGATGTTTATACTTCCAATAGAGCATTTTGGTGCAATGTAAACAGATATTTGAGCGCGTAATTGGTAGCTAGTAGTTAGTAATTTGAGCATTATGTCAGTTCATTGAATGTTGCACATGTGACCCGCAGGAAGTACAAGTCGATAGATCTCTATTGCACATACACATACATCATATGAATTAGTAATATGTAGAACAATGATTTAAGATATCATCATATAGAGGTACAGAAACTTCACACAAAAACAATGTGATTCATTCATATTATGTTATACTTTCTGAATCATTTATGATATAAGTACTGAATTATTATTCTATAGGAATAACAATTCGTAGTAATCATTATATATTTTTTAATAATAATCTTTATAATCATTTTTTTAATATGTCGTTGGATGTAAAAATTTACCTAAGATATTATAATTTAATAAAATTATCTTGAGTTTCACTTTATTGAAATCGTGCAAAATATAATGAAATTCTTGCGACGTGCTTTCGCGGAAACTTCGTTGACATTGATTTTATCAAACATATTGGAAACCTGCCGAGACACCTGGGTGAAATACTTTGCAGTTTCACCTGGATTTTATAGTCTATGAAATTTGCACAAGTTTGCAATTTTATATACCGACTATAAATACAATTTACTTACATAATTAACATACCACCCAACTACGAAATATTAATCATCGCAAACATTCTTGATATATTAATTTTGTTAACGTTAATTTAACGTTGTAATTCTAAAAGCCCGTTATTATTAAAACAACGCGTGTAGGAATTTTACACGAAATGTTAATATGAGAAACATGAATTTTCACTTTTTCACTTATTTTATTATTGCTTTATACAAGATGATAGAATTTCCTCGCAATCCGACACATGTTTGTTTAATTCGTTAAATGCTGTCTTTTCTCGTCATGTTAATTTATACATCATACAAATACATATTTAAAGATTTTTTTTGCATAAAACATTTTTAATTATAATAAGAATTTGTTAAAACCTTGCTATATTTTGGCTAAATATAAGTTAGACCATCTGATTCAAATAACACAGAACAGATGAACAGTGTTTAATTTAATTTCCTCTCAGCAACAAAGATATATAGGGATAAATGGAAAACTAATAAAAAATGCCACATCCCTTGCTTTATGAAGAATATTTTAATTCCAGGCTGTGCACGCTTCGCATCACTCGTCTGCGGGTGTGTGGTGCGCTGGGTGACTCCGGCGGTGGTGCGGGTGGCGGCGCTGGAGCCGGTGCCGTCACCCTCGCTGCTAGGATGCACAGCAGCAAGCGCACGCTGCGCTCCAACGACATCACCGTGCCGCCCATGGACGTGGAGTTAGATCTCTGCTTCTCCTTGCAGTACCCACACTTTGTCAAGCGCGATGGTAACAGGTCAGCACATTTTTTGATGTTATGGATGTATACGTTTGTGAAACAATGATCACAATAAAAAGAATACTTGGCTGAGTTTGTTGTATGGTTCTTCTCAGACCAGGGCGCGCTTGAAACCCTCGTAGCTTTAATTTTAACCTGGGGATGTGTCTTCAGAAGGGTTATTTTGATAAATATAGTGCTAAAATAGGCCCTCTTAACACTGTCTTTGGCGTACACAGGTGATCTCCGGTACGGTTTTAAAGTTAAAAAGATATAAATAAATATACAAGAAGTAAACATTGTATAATATTTTATGGTATTAAATTTTATTTATTAAGATATAATAAAACAATATATATCTAGGCTAATAATTATTTAGTATTATCCTAAACGGAAGGTCCATTCAGCTTAGTTTTGTCATCGTGCCACGATGTATGTAACAACATTGATCATTAAGATATATGAAAAGAAAATAATAATACTTGGTTATTTTTCCAAGGAGATTCTTGGCGGTTCTTCTCCATGGGTCTACCCTTGGAACCATGCGAGCTTGACGTTTCACAAGTGCAACGTATGCTTCTTTGAAATAAGATATTTTGATTTTGACAGATCGACAATAACACAGACTCTCAATTGAATTTAGATTTACTCAAAAATGTATAAATATACTTAAAAATCCCTTAAAGAAGATCGTTAACCAGTTTTAAAATGTATTTTTGGTAGAAAATAAAGAAATTTTTTATAAGATAAGCTAACGCAGCAAAGGTAAAGCAGTTTCAAAATGAAATTCAATATAAAAAGGTATCTTTTATTTCATTACTATCGGTGAGTCAGATCATTTATCTCGTTTGATAGAAAATGTAATGTTACCAGCGCAGTAATACTTAAAGGCCGAGGTCGTAGTTAATGCGGTTTCGACGATAAAAAATATTATTCCAAATCTTTATTACCATACTCTGATGAATGTGTTATGGCTGTTTCATTGACGCACGGGAAAAGTTAAACTTTTGTGTAATGGGGTCGGGAGTAGATAAAATATAAATTGCAAATACCAAACGTCATGGATACATAAATACTCTATATTATTTGGGGATGATAGGGATAGACTATAACAGGATGGTACCAATATTGTAGGATTTAGGGGAATTACGACTGAAGCGGATCACGGAAACTCGGAAAACAAGAAAATACCCAAATGGACTTCGCTTGTAAAGTCGTAAATTCATTTACAGTTTTACAGTTTTTATTTACAGTCGTATTGTTGGAAATAAAAGTTTGAATTTAAAGCTTTTAAACTTCATTTGTACAGTTATATTATTTACTTGAATAAAAGTTTTACATTTCATTTTATTTTTTAAATGATTTGATCATTTCTGTATCTTAGAGGCATCATACAAATTATATAAACTTAAGATTTAATTGACTTTTAATTTATATGTTTTTTTATTATAATAGTTTTATTTTCAAGAGTATCAGTCCATGGCGTACTGTACCGACGTCATAATATCTGCAATCATTACCGTGGAATTTTACCATGACCGAGGTCATCCGTGTTCCAGCTATTGTCATTTCAACCCACTTTGTAACCTTTATGATACATTATTATTATTATTATTCACTTCTAACAAAAAAATACATCCTAATTGACAACAAAATAGTATTTTTTGTGAAGTCGGTTAAACCATAGGTTTTGAATTATTTATTCTACATACAAAAAGTTTGTTATTTTGTATGTTAATGTTAAATAAATGTTTTACAGATTGCAAATAATGTTGCAACGGCGCAAGAAATACAAGAATCGAACTATACTCGGTTACAAGACCCTCGCTGAAGGTGTCATCCGTATGGACCAGGTAAGATGTATTCCGAAATCATCTCAGAGTAATTTAATATAAATTTAATAATACAATAATAAGCATATTGACAACTTACGATGGCTTAGTAACTAGGTGTATCTTGATATCGTTGAAATAAATATAAATTCCCCTTTAAACGCAAGTGAAAAATTACTCCAATAAAATACTTTCAACAGACAACATCCCACACGTAACTAAATAGGTGATCTGTTACCAAACAGATGTGCCTGAGATAGCTACGTATATAGACCTTCGATTATTTGATCTTACATTTACTTAGATTCGAACTGATCTTATTACTTGAGAAGGTTTTTCATTCTTATTGAACGTGAATTACGAAAAATAAATAATTTAGAGCATATTTATTATTTAAAGCAAATATAAGATTAAAATGTATATAGAATCGAATCCCGAAAATCTCGTTTTCCGAACGAACGGGACGGTTTCCCAGAGGTCGCGGGTTCGAATCCCTGCCCGTTGTCGGTTTATTCTTCATTCTATATTTATTTAAATTTATGTTTATTTAGCTATAAATATTTTCAAGTATTTTAATATAACTTTTTAATACCTATATTCCAAGTCCCTAGTTGAAAGGCTTAGAATAATTTAATTACCGCGTTAAAATAATTAAACTCGTCGTTAAATTTATGCTCGTACTAATTGGGATGATATTGCATTTAGTTAAAAGATATATTTGATTAAAATTATTTTATATTAATGCTATGACTTATGACAATAATGAATGTTTTAATTTTTTCGTCTTTTTAATACGCAGGAATTTATACTTAAATTAAAAGTATACTTAAATTTATACTTTTAAGAAGATTTAACGTATGTGAGAGTATTTCTTGTTTTTAATAAGACGCAGTTCAGGACCTTTTCTGTTGAAATTAAGTAACTTACGGATTTCGGGGAAAAAGACAACTTAAACAATAAATTAATTAAATTCTTTGTCTATAATCTGTTAAAAATTTAAGTTACTTCGAAAAAGATAGAGGAACACTGAACGATCTAGTATTCAATAGTATTCGAACCTAGCATCTTATATCCAGATATTTAAATTTGTCGGGATTTGTTCATAAGTTTACGTTTCATTCATATTCTCTTGGTTCTTTACTTATTATAGCGGTATTTTAATAATGTATCCTATATTACATTCCTTTGCTTAACAAATATAAATGACCGCCCCAGGTGCTGCAGCGCTCAATGGACATGGAGCTGGAGTTGACCAGCGTGGGGGGGAAGGTGGGCACGGGTGGACAACCTGTAGCGAGACTCACCATCACGGGCCTCGCCTCCACACCCGTCGATCACGACACCAAGAATAACAACACGCTGCTTATTACTGGTATGAACTGCTTTTATTATTTTATTTTAATTTAATTTATTTAAATATTAAATAAGTATGGAATTAAAAATTATGATTATATACCTTTAAAAGCTATATAGTTAGTAAATCAGAGAGAGCGACGGAATGATATCCCAGACGTCGCAGGTTTGAGTACTGCCTGTTAAATATTCTTTCATTTAAAAATGTAGCTGTAAAGTTTGTCTGTTTCACCGCAGTAATCTCTGGAACTACTTGTCTAATTTAAAAAAAATAGCATTTTCGTATATGTTAAGGAACGCGTATATAATATAACCTTACACTTGGCCCTTTATAACCGGAAGTGACTTTTTAGCAAATTTGCGTCTAATTGTTTTGGTTTTGGGTTTGATCAGCTCTGAACTAAAAATCCATACATCTGTTATAGTAACCTAATATTTTACTTTGTGTTGTGTTCTTAACACTGACTAATATTTATGTTCCAGAGCGTGGTTATTCAGACGAGGAAGAGGAAGGAGAGTTCAGCTCGGTGGAGGAAGCCGACGATATGACGTACGGAGCCGCTGCGAGGAGAAGGGCGCATCGACAACTTGCGTTCAACAAGGGAGACTTGTCCTATACTAAGGTATTAACAAAAAAATTTACGTTCCCCAATAAGGGCGCTGCTCCACTCAGGTACTCCCAATGATAAGTTTCTATTAAGGTTCGTAGCAAACGTGTAATGGAGCAGCGTCTTTAATTTGCTTGTGTATGTGTGCGTGCTTCTTTACTCTGCTGATCTTATCTACGCACACATAATCATTTGCCTAAACAATTGCTATTCCATTATTTATAAGACAAACTGTATTATATGTAATATAATTTTGTTATAAATAGAGCTTGGTTTTTAGTCATTTAGTAAATTTAGTTCTGATGTAAAAAATTAAATAGAAAAAAAATCGTGCTAAGCAATTTCAAATATTTCTTTTAAGAATATAGGAATAATAAATGCTAATATGAAATTATATTTAAGCTAGTGTTGTAGTCACTGCACGAATTATGTATTTATTATACATATAAGTTCATAATAAGTATTCATCTGTAGACACTAAATTTAGTTTAGCTTCAGCTTAGCTCAAAATTGCTTGTAGCTATCACGCTCGCGAGAGCTAAGCTTCAGGGAGAGAGAGAGAAAGATACAGAGCTATATACGATCCAAGGCGAACGAGCGAGACAGCGATAGCGAACTGGAGACCGCCGCCAAGCGCAAGGGCAGTCGCGGCAAGCTCGCGGTGAGCTGCGCGTACCTTATTTATATGGGATTAGAGACGATATTTGATTGTCTTTGATTACTTGAGCTTCTCTATTCTCATATAAAGTAGTTTGCTCGTACTTGTATTTTGTACTGTTTATTACTTATGACTTATTTAGTCCTTCTATTTCCTCACTTTCTAATATTTTCTATAGATTTTTAATTATACATGACATAATATTAATGTTTAGTTTGTGTGTTTTTGATTTGAGCATGTGAGCATGCATTATTCGTAAATATGTTATTTGTGTAGTTGTGTGTTTTGTCTGTAGTGGTCTCTAAATGTATTCCATACTTTTATATTCTATGTTGTAATACGCAAATGACATTGACTGACTAAATCTAAAACAAACGGTAGCTGAATATTATATTAACTTGAAAACCAAATATGAATCTTATGTTCTAGACGTAAGGTTCTAAATAATGTAATATTATTTCATGAATCATCACTGAAATCATATCAGTTTAATTTCGCGGTGGAGATTAGATTAACGTAAATGATGTAACTTCAGTACGTTTCAGAGAATGGCGGTAGATTTTCTTCGTGAAATTTTTGTATGAATTTTCGTGTTATTTCTATTTTGTCTCGTGATGAGTTTTAGTTATTTATAATGGACGGTATTTGGGTATGTTCAAAATTTTGTTTATTTATACACAGATTCTTATTTTTTTTGTCAGTTTGTGTGAAATAATGTTATTATAATTAAATATATAATATTTCAACAAACTAAATCTCTCCACACCTTACAAATATAACAAGGACTTGCACCAAAACCCCAATTAAACTAGTAGCGTCGAGTCACGAACTAATAAGAAGCGCTCCGCAGCAAAGGAACCTGAAGCAGAAGTTCGCAGCGCTGCTGAGGCGCTTCCGTGTGCCCGAGGAACTGGGGGAGCGAGGAGCAGCCAGGGACACGCACCACGCACAGAGAGACATCGACGAACTGTTCCAGGTGAGGTGGGACAGGGATGGCATGATTGAGAGAAGAGTGCAACTATTACGTCAAGGGTACAACTTTTAAGTAGAAGTGAAAATAATGATTTTTGATTAGAACTGTTCATATGGTTTTGGTAAGCTCAATAATTATCTTTTGCTAACACTTTGCATTCGAGATATGAACTTAACTTTTACGAAAGAAATTCTGGATATTTTCCAGGAGCTGGAATCACTATCGTGCGGTGAGGGTGAGGACTCCGGTCCCGATCAGATGGACACTATCAGTATCGGCTCCACTCCCAAACCCTCGCTGCGGCCTTTCTTCAGCAGCTCCAGAAGCCTGGCCAACCAGGACCACCACAGACATTCCAATGGTATGTCTCTCCTGCTAGCTTAGGATGAATAAGTTTTTGGGTTTTAAAAACATTTATTTAACTCTACAAATGTTTTTGAAGAAAAACCCTTACTTGTCATCAATCACCTGCTTTTATTCCAATATCTTGGAAAAAAGTTTTGGAAAAAAGTTTTTAGGACCGCGCGGCCGCCTGATGTCAACCCTTTTGGGAATAAATAAAAACCTTACTTGTATGTTATTTAATGTAATTAATACAAAGAAATCCGAACATATATGTCTCGAGCATCAAGCCAGTGCTCGAGAGACAGTGCATTGTGTGGCTTGTTTTGTTTTGCATTAGTGACGTCACAGAGGAAGGACAAGTGTTTGAAACTAGTTAATATATCAAATATTCACTTGTCCTTTTTCTAAAGTATAATATTAGTAAATGAATTGAATATAACATATATATATCATGTATACTTTGTGTTTTGTTTTGTGATGCTGTGTGCATAGTGTAGTGCATGTGCCGGACAGACGGAATAGTAATACATATCACACTTATAAAAAATATACTATAATAGAGAATAAATATATTTTAAGATATTTATCATCTTTTATTAAAATCCAGTACTGTATACTGCATTAATAAAAACATACATACATACAAGTCCAACCCACACATCCGTCCGTCCAGTATATCCCCCGCATGTTCAGTGACGCGTCACGCGAGCCTGGCGTCCGCCGCCGAGCTGCGGCCGCGCGACCGCCTCGCCTCCCCGCTCACAGGTACACGACCTTGTGACCTAGGACATACGGTTGAAAATGCCTTGTCTGAGATATCAAATATTTATATATACATTACATTCTATTTGCAACCTAATTTGCTACAAAATAAGATTGAAAATCGTCCATGTTGTTTTATATGTTAATACATTACAGTTTTTTCTCACACATGGTATTTTGGCTGCATAAAATGATTCAATGAAATTAATACTATTTTGATACGATATCTGTCAAATTTGTTTTAGCATTAGAAAGCTTTTGTCTGTCTGTTTTTTGTTTTACTTCTCTTTCCATTTTTTTTACTAGTTTGATGCTTCGCAATCAAATGTATCTCAGATACACAATGTTACTTTAATTTATCTTCTATATATTTCTTATATTATACTTATTCTTATTAATTTAATATAGAGATAAAATATAAGTAATTTGTTATTAATAATTATTGTGTGTTGTCAGAGTCCGAGGTGGTTCGTAGCTCTGCTGGTGACGAGCGCGGCAGTGAGGGCAACAGTGACGGTGACGTCACACTGGACGCGACCGTCTCCGGCGCCTCTGTGTCCAGCTCGCCTCCCAACGACACCAAGGTACTGTCATTTTATTTACAATATTCAGGTATTTTCAAATTGTTTATATATATTTTTTAAAGGTACAGGTATAATTTATAAAAACAACGCATTACATATTAGATTATCTGTGATCAATTAAATAATTTTTCTAAAATTATCTCAATTTGCTACGTACCGTTACATTTCCAGACGTTATACATGTCAAATATTCTCTCAGGAGGACAAGCGCTCCCGCCTCTTCCGAAGCGCCACGAGCGGCGGCAACCTGACCCCGGGCGCCGCCGCGCGCAAGAAGAACTCCCTCGTCATACACACGGAGCGCCCGCTCAGTGCACACGACCTACCCGCACAGAGCCCCACGGCGCTGGAGGTCAATAAATTATATTCACTTATATATTATATTTACTTAAAGAAGATAACTTATGTGTATCTTATAGTGTATGAATTCACAACCGACCGGGAAATTTTATATTATAAACAAATTTACTTATACAGGGTAGGGTTATTTGTAATTAGTTGGCCACCTCTTGCAGGCAGCCTGTCTACATCAATCTTAGCAACATTTGTTCTATGACTTTTTACAAATGTTGATAAACAAAAAAGTTTGCTCCCAATTTTACTAATTACTCTGTATTTTGTAAGAAGTGCTTAAGGTCAACGCCCGGGTGCCATACGGACGCTCAGAGCTAATGCCACTTCAGAGACAACAAATAAATTTTGTATGGGAAAATTTAAATTTTAAAAACTTTTAATTTTAAATGTTGTTGGGATTTATGTAGAGCGGCTGCCTGCAAGGAGTGACCAATTAATAACAAACAGCCAGTATATCGATACCTTACGTCTACCCCGTTTCGTGATAGTGATACGTTCAACCTGTTTCGTGGTATTACTGTGTTATTCCGAATCAGATGATCTAAGTAAACTGTGACCTCAGCCGCGCCGCACGCTGCTGGAGCAGGTGTCCCGGGTGCTGGGCGAGGAGGGCGCGGTGCCGGAGTGCGTGGGCGTGGCGCCGGCCGCGCTGGGCCGCGTGCTGCAGGCGCTGGGCGTGCCCGCCGTGCTGGCGCCGCCCGCCGCCGTGCCCGACGTGCGCCCGCTGCTGCACGCGCTGCTCGCCAGGGCCTCCAAGCAGTGAGTCAACAAGATAACCTATTTTCATTTACCTAAATGAAAATAAGTTAACTTACTTATGACATATCCCCCTCCCTCCCTCCTCCAGGGGCGGTCGTCGCGTGGTGCGCGTGTGTGTGTGCGGCGGCGAGGCGGCGGCAGCGGCGGCGCTCAGAGCACACGCCGACCTCGCCGCCAGGAGGCACGACGCGCCGCTGCTGAGATACTACATCATACCTACTGGTACCAGTATGGCACACACACACACACACACACATTCTAGTAAGCCAATGGTGTACCATAACGATGCTGTCGGTGTGTAGGAGTGAGCACGGTGTCTCGCTGGGTGGGTGCCATGGACGGCGCGTACGCGGGTCTGTTCTGCAACGAGGCCTGGAGCGCCCTGTGCGACCGAGTGCAGGACGCCTCCATGGCCGATATAGCGGAGATGAGCTCCAGGATCGCTAGGTACTGTATATTTATTGGCTAAGTGGGTGAAGAATGAACGGGTTAACCTATGAAGTTTTCTATAGATGAGTGATTTAATAAAACGAACATTTCATTTATAGGTATCTCAATAGCATCGGCCCAGTCAATAACATACCGATAGGAGAAGCGATGGTCGCGTACAGGGAGAAGTCCGGCGACGAGGACTCCAGTCAAACATTCGTGCCATTTATTGCCGTGAGAGACAATCTTAATATATTATTCATTTTAAATATTTTATTTGCATAGAAACACTAAACTTTAAAAAAAGCAATTGCATATCCGCAACTAGACCGGACACGTCTCTAACCTTACAGGAGGTGCGCGTCGGCTGCGGTGACGGAGGCCCGTCCTCACTGGAGCTGGAGGAGGGCGGCTCACCCCCCGCGCGTCCCTCGCCCCCCGCCACCCCAGCGCCTCCCCTGGCGCCCGACCTCGCGCCCCCCCTCGCCTTCGCACGCACCGAGCCACTCGAACTGCAGCTGGACTACTGGCTGGTAGGCATATAGTCTAGATATCGTATATTCTTTTTAAAATCAGTTATATTCCAGTGCTCATGTGTGTCTGTTTGCAGGTGGGCGCTCGCTGTGCCGACGGCAGCGCGGGAGGGGCGGGCGCGGAGGGGGGAAAGGTCACCCTAAAGGCTTCGTTCCGCGCGCTGCTGGTGACCAGACACAACCACCATCTCTGCATCACGTACCTCACCAAGGAGAAGAAACAGAAGAGTTAGTGATTTCTTAAATGAACGATACTATGATCTAGATTCAAATACACATATAACCCACGATCGATTTTTACTTAAGCTTTGGTATATTCAATAAGAAGCGTTCTATAATATGATCTACCATTTCTTAGTAATGCGTCTCGGCAAGAAGAAGGAGAAGGCCGGCGAGGCGGAGGGCGGGCGGGCTCACACCGTGGAGGGCGTGGCTAGACTCATCTGCTCCGCCAAGGGCTCTCACAACGCACCGCTCAAAGGTACACACACCCACCTACATACACTTGGTGTGTGATGTCTTAACACACTCGCACACATGTATGCGAGTGCACGCAGCCGCTCTATACGTCCTCTCTCTTTCTCTTCTTCTTCTTCTCTTACCTACTACTTTTAACCTAATTATCAACTATTATCTTTTGTACAGTATACATCGATGGCACAGAATGGAACGGCGTGAAGTTCTTCCAGTTGTCGACGCAGTGGCAGACCCACGTCAAGACCTTCCCCGTGGCGACGTGCGGGGCGCCCCTCGCACCCACTGACTCCTAGAGGACACCAGGGCGCTGCAGCCTACAGGGTCCCGCTCCTGCATGTGCGATATGAGGCTAACGATGACAAATACAGAGTTAAATTACACGCGTCGTTTAATATTTAGA
The DNA here is from genome assembly GCA_959347355.1 of Napeogenes inachia. Classification (NCBI taxonomy): domain Eukaryota; kingdom Metazoa; phylum Arthropoda; class Insecta; order Lepidoptera; family Nymphalidae; genus Napeogenes; species Napeogenes inachia. The sequence goes on along the minus strand of OY365801.1, from coordinate 19,266,655 downwards.
TGTGTTCAAAATACATTACAATACAAAAGAAACATTTTTCAACTCTATACTTGTCCTTGTGACGCGTAGAATTATATCAAAACGAGGCTAATGTCCATATTAATTTGTTGGAATGTTTTATCTACGAATTGTAGTCACTTAATGCTGACGAGCTGCCATTGTTTTAAAGAGTAGGCTTATGTTATGTGATTTTAGATTTTGTTCAGTCGACATAGAGTCCGAATTCCGTCGTAGACTGGCTTCGTTTGTTTGGAGTTGCGTAACGAAGGCTCAATAATCACGTTAACTATGCAGTATAGTCATTATAGGATAGTCTAGTTCAGTATTTAATGTAGATACGTGTATTCGGTATGTATCGAGGAAGTTATGGTTCGTGACATTTCCATTGTAGTAGGCTAGTTATTGATGTAATGGAAACCGAATTTTTGTATACACAAAATTCGGCACATATCAGATAGTCTACGGGAGAGCGGTTTATTTATCTGTGATTTACGAATGCAGTTTAGTGCGATGCGTGCTATTGATAATTATTTTGTATCTTTTATATGCGGATTCGTTTGATTAGCATAGCTTTTGGTACAGTCATGTAGGATTTTTAATATCTAGATTGTATAAGATATTCTTCCCCGTTCTGCGTTCTTTATTGACACGGTGCGTGCTATACGCAGGAGCAGTATTATCTTGGCTAAATTTAACAACACTCTATCACACGTTAATATATTCCGAGCCAGCTTTGAAAGTCATTTCTATCGGGCTGTTTAGTAGTAAATGTTATTGTTGTTATTGACTGTTCTATAATACCATAATTAATCTCGTAATGCGTGTTTAGAATAACATAAAAAAGTCAAAGCTTTACTTAGACAACAAAAAAAACGACGTCCAAATTCAAAAGCCGTTCTAATTGGCATTTTCTAGTTATGTTAGTATTATGTGGATGTTAGGGTAAATATACACGCAACGAAATTTTTTATTAAACCCTAAACTATTCTGTCTCTATCCTAGCATTGAATTTGAGGTTCTGGTTATAAATACTATAACAACTAATAATTTGTCGTTCTTCGGTAGTGTTAGTAAAGTGTTGTACAGATGTTGATGTGCTCTTCCATTTTTTTTATTTCAGCGAGTGCCAAATTTTCTTCAATCTTATTTTTACCAAACATTATACCTTCCAATTCATGATATGAAATGACTTACAATTGATCTGTTGATACTTTGATATCTTTAGCTGTTGGCTCTATGTATTACATTTTAATTTGGAAGACATCAGGCAATAAATTAATAAATATCTTTTTTTATAAAAACGCATATTACTCTGATAATAGTTGATGTATTTAGAAGTGTATGCTTAAAGTCAATGTACTGTTATAATAAGATGTTAATTAAATAGTCTCCGGCCTTGCTTGGACGTACAAAATTAATCCTTAATATATCCAGCATAAAGCTTATTTAAAATATACGTCCACGCGCGGCCGTTAAAATCTCATATCCATATATATGCATATATTATAACATAATTTATTCTCATCTTGTAGTAATTTCAATTTAAATGAGACGAATAGGTTTGATACTCTAATTATTTCATTTATCTTATAGAAAACCAACAAAGTTTAAATTTATCTTTACAATGTTGCTGGTCACATTGTGGTTTTCTAAAAAAATATTTATCATCCATATTTGGTTCTTTTCTATTCTGCACTCACTGCAGGTTATGTTTTCATAAATTAATTATATATAATTATTTTTTATTTTAGTACCGTTTTAAATTAATCTGTATATTTGTTTCATATATTTTCAGGAGTATGTTATTATTTTATGAATTGTTATTACATTTCCAGATCTGCATGTGCTTAAAAAATATAAATTTAGAGATGGTCTAGTCTATACATCGTGCATATATTATTGAGAAAAGTAACTTTCTGTGTTAACTGCTTTTTATAACCAAACAGTTAATGCTTCTAGCATGTTACTTGATTAGAAGGAAGATTAAAATTAGTTATTTCCAGATAGCAATTAAAACAAAAGGAAGCTCAATACCCTTAGCTGTTTAGGCCTAGTTGATGTTAAACAATGCTGTAGTCTTACTTTACAATAAGCTATTAAATATAATTTGATCTCAATGCTGACTGACTTGGCAATTCAAATTTCTTATTTGGCTGTATATTAGAATGATTTAAATGTATTATAAGAAGGTATTCGATGCAACTCGTAATCTTTTATTGTATAACAATTATTAATATTCATCACATGTCTGATAATTATATCTTTTAAGTTTAATAAATTAGTACAAAGCTATATGATTATGTTCCCTTTATTTATAATGTTTATAACTTGAGTAGCTTAGGTGCAATAATATGCTGACTCAGTATAGTTTGTTTTACAGTTGACTTATTATTGAGTGGTTGATAATTATTTCAAGTATATTTAAGTGAAGTCATGAGATTTATTATTTTAACAATTTGCAAGTATGATTTGTATTTATTGTACAAATAAAATTTTGCATTAAGTTATTGTTTTATTTTAGAGTTGTATATTGTGGTTTATTTATTAAATCCTATTCTAAATAAAGCTATAATATTTTTTCATTCTTATTTTAAGATTTGTGTACATGTTAAATTTACACATAATTTAAAGTCTTGTAGTTAGTACCCCTCACTGCCCAGCCTAGCATTCTAGTTTCGAGTCTGACTTGAGACAATTTTTCTGTGTGATCAACTGGTTTTTTGTCAAGTTGAGTAGTACAGTACATAACAATAATATGTTTGTCAATAAAACACTGCAAGACAATAAAACAGTATATTACATTAAATAACACTTACAAACCATAAAATATTAAAAATTGATTTCTTAATCCATCTATTCCTCCTACACCACCTTCTGGAAGTAGATAAGTTAGACTGTCTTCCTGTTTCTTTGGACATAACTCCCATAGATTCTTGTTACTTTTGTCTAATTTCTGAAGAGGCCATGCAGTAAGGTATTTAGACTTTCCGTGATTGCATAGGATGTAAACATTGTTTGGATCATTGGTGAAACTTTCCACAGGTTCGGCAACTATTATTACACCACACACTAGCGCCCAATGTGCAGTGTGACCACGTCTTAGACATGGTGAGTGGTTGAAATCGGCATCATAACTAGTATAAGTTAAGGAATTAAATAGGTTTAGTAAAGTTATATAATTAAATAAATTTAATAAACAAAGTATGTATATGGGCATGGCTATATGGGCACTTTCTATTTCAACTTTACTAAAAATTAGTGTGTTATTTTTAAATAATTTATTTATAATTTAGTTAATTAAACATACTCGGCAAATGATTAATTAAATTATGGTATTTTTAATAAAAAGGATACGCTACTAATAAAACAGCACCATCTAAAAGATCAAAAATAATTTCATCATTAAACAGACCACTCTTTTTAACACTAATATTTACATTTTTCTTATTAGCCAAGGTTATGGCATTTTGTGCAAGTTTGGCCATGTTTCTACAACTGAACATTTCTCCATAGTTGCTATAACCTTCTTGTTTTGATATATTAAGCAATTCTTCGGGCGAAACTGCTCCATCCAGTAACATGGACAAGGCTACTAACCCACAAGTCGGTCCTTGTTGTATAATAGACTCAAAATGTTTATACTTATATTGATAAGGAGCTTTGTACATGCAGACACTATTTCTAGCACATGCTTCCCACAGACGAGGTTCCTGTGCAGCCCATTGACAAGTTTCAGCGTCAATTAAAGTGAGAGGTTTACCTATTGAATATGATAGTGAAGTAGTGCTGGGCGGTAGTGGGGGCGGAGGCGGAGGTGGTGCAGGTGGTAATGAGCACATTTTTAAATTCATAAACTATATTAAGCCTTACATTTATTTTTATTTATATGTATAAATCAAGCATTTTAAAAATAATAATTATATTTTTGAATTTCTTGAAATTTGGCATTCGTCATTTCACATTTGGTTTGGTTTGACATTTGACATAATAAGGCTCGGCAGTCGGCACCATAGAATTAATATACATAGAATAGGTGAGCCATAGGTATTCGTATGAGCGTCAGTGACAGATAGTTAAAAAAAGATGCAAGATCTCACACTGTTTGTCTTTGTCTAATCAGACATGCGCAAAGAAATATTCATGACGCGTTAGTCATTTAAATACTTTGACATTTGAGGACATCTTTAAATGTTTGAGTTTTTTGACTATTTTATTTCGAAAGAGTTTGGTTGATATAAATGTTTAGAAAGACTACATTGAGTCAACACAAAAATTCAAATATTCTAAACGAAAGCTTAAAACGAAATCTATACTTCTATACTAATATATAAGAGCGAACTGATAAAGAAGTGCGAATGTTGTTTGGGTGCTTATTACTCAATTCCGCCAAAACTACTGAATGGATTTTTATGAAACTTTGCAATATTGTAGCTTATGTACCAGAATAACACAAAGACCATAGAACTACTAAGCTTTGCGTGCTGTTTTGTCTGTGATATAACATAGCTTATATCGCGATTAGGTAGTTGCCACGGGAGCTCCTGTTTTTAATTGTTTGATTCACTGAATGTTACATAAGTATTTGTGTTTTATGCTAACAACCAAATCCATTGAGGAGCGTATCAAAATAATTGGCGTTAAATACTTAGTTAAATTGCATGAAATAAAATTTAAATTGAATCAACATTTAATCACTGCAGTTTAAATCACATGCATTAATAAGAATTCAGCAATATATCTATTATCTACCTACTACTACCGCCTACTTATTAGGCGGACATTTATTTACGTGAAGTGTAATAAAACATGTTTGGAAGGAGCATTCATATTTTTATTATTACATACACCTATGTGTAGGTACAGAAAATACCAACATATTTTTTATATGTATATGACAATTATAAAAAACAGTATAATTTTATAAATATAAATTTCTTACTTATGAAAACTTCGACTATTGTCGAAAGGAATACCTTCTTTTTTACACAGAATACACGTTATTTTCATTTTATTGACTCAAAAAATATACTTTAAATTAAACAGTATATAATTTTGTATAATTTGTAATCCAATTTTATCTTACGTTGAAATATTAGATTAGCATTTCAGTAAAAATGACAACTGGTCAGTCAATTTACGATTACGAATTACGCACGAGACACGACGACGAAGCACGATACGACGACGATGAAGCACGATACGACGCCGACCAAGCACGATACGACGCCGACGAAGCACGATACGACGCCGACCAAGCACGATACGACGCCGACGAAGCACGATACGACGCCGACCAAGCACGATACGACGCCGACGAAGTACGATACGACGACGATGAAGCACGATACGACGCCGACGAAGCACGAAATTTCGTAAAAAAAGGAGACGGATAGGGTTTTTCGATCTACCTATCTCTTTTAAGTTCGATGGCCACATTTTAGGCTGGCTTCCCCACTCTATGTATAATATCTCTATGGTCGGCACTCATAGGAGATTTTAGTTTTATTTTTTATTTAACTACAGAATATGTAATAGATGGCTGAATAATTGCAATAACCAGGCTCTGGCTACTTTTTCACAAAACAAGCCAGGGACAAAATGTCCTTGCTCGTTAGGATTTAATAGAAACTGTACACAGAGTACTATAAAAAACTGTATTCTAATTTAGTAAATTGAAGTACATACTAACATAGTAAAGAGAACCATCTTGTATGGCGGACAAATTAACACTAGTGAAGCAAGAGGAAACGATACGAACTTAGCAATTATAAACTAAGAAATTACTGTCTTGATTGTACTAGCTTATTATTAAATAAAATATGTTATATTTTTTTGTTCAATTATGAAATCCCTGTAACCTCGTTTTAAGCACGCAATTGTCTGAATTATTGGAAATTTGAATATGTTACAATTATAACTATTTTTTATTATTATTTTTATAAAAATAAACAATACAACAGAAGATAATATTAACAGCATATTAGAAATTTCTTCGTACTGAGATATTTTCGTAAAATCGAACTGAACGTTAATTTTTAAAATCTTTCCTCTTGCTACTATAGCGCCACCTTAATTTGTTCCCTTTCAACGGACACTTTTCAATACACAGAGATGGCCCTCCTTACACTTCTCCCTCCATAGGATGTGATTTTGTTCATTTGTTTGTTCTCTTTCACTCACCAGGTAGTAGCTACTCAAATGAGTATTATCATAAAATATTTGACACCCGATAGTATAAAGAAGAAAAGATAGATAGACAAAAGTACGTTTCTCTTAGAATAATAACTAAAGCATGCTTTAGCTACAGTTATGGTATTTTAACGAAGACTAAAGCATTATTGTTTGTCACAAGCATAAGCTATATTTATTACTAGCTCTCGCCTGTGAGTTCGTCCACGTAAACGGTAAAAATAATATTTACATGGCTAGGTCATAAACCGTAATATCTTTGGCTTATGTATCCATATAATACGTAATACCTGTGGTAATATAAATATTGTCGAGCCATATAACAACGTGGATGGAGTCACGGGCAATGGCAATTAAAAATATATAATGTAAAAAAAGGCTCGTTCTAAAACAATTGGGTAATAAGAAAAATTTTTACAAATAGAAATATCATAAATAGTAGAGAGGTCGCTTACAAGAGGTGGTCAATTATTTACAAATAACCCTGTATATACACATTAGCTGTTCATTTATCTTAATTTTAAAATACCAAAATTTTATTATAACACAATTATATTCATTCATATTTTCTATAGAAGGTAATTTATCGTTATTATAATAACAATATAAATATTATATTTTGAATATTCATAAAACATTGTAGTAGTTCGTTTACTTACTCGTATTTTCTTTTACTCATAAGTTAGAATACATTGACTGTCTCTTTTAATTTATATAGACAATTGAATTTGAAATTTTTAACTGCTCCAAAAAAACACGAGGCACGATGGATGACCGCATTATTTTAGTTACTAAAAAAAAATACCTGTTTGATCGCAAGCTCTAAGAATATAAACTGCAGCTTTTAAAATGTATAATTTTTTAGTGATTGTTTAATAATTTACATTTTTTATGAGTAATTTATATTATTTAAAAAAATACAAATTATTTTTTTTTGGACATATGTATTTAAAAGTAATTTAAAAAAAAACTTAAACTTATATACTGCAAATTATAGTTAAAAGATTTTTGTATTAGTTCACTGTTCACGGTAAAAAAAAAATAGTGAATGATTTATTGATTTGGAAGTTGGGCGTGGTATCTATCATTCAATAGTAAAGCATTCGTTCAACATTGTCAAAAGCCATTCGCGTTTCAAATTCCGTCGGGACTCAGAGCGAATTGCTAAAGCGTGCTAAGGTGAAAGATAATTATAGATGTACTTTGTGGGGTACAACTTATGAAAAACTGGAGAAAGCTATTTTCTTGCTAAACCGGTTTGTTAAAGAGTAATTCATCATGTCGGAGACACGAAAAAACCATCTCACCATAGATGGTGCACAGGCAAAAGAGGAAGAACACGTTGCCTCTTATAAAGCCATTCCGGAGTCTGATACAGGTACATGATTTAATTAAATATTTTCAAATTAGAATTTCGGGCTTAAGTTAGTACAGTTAAACAAAATCTCTCTTCTCAGATTTTACAGTTTAGTAGTTTCTTTGCAATCGGCCTATGCATTTACAATACTAAAATGGAAAAATAAAATTAAGCCTGCTTCTACTCATATTCGGCCTTATCAGCTGATCCTTGACCCGGTAGAAAGGCGCTTAAAATGTCAAACATCCTTATTATACTACCGTATTAGGAAGGAGTCTTAGTACTCAAGGTTTTTGACTTGAAATGTTTTTTACATCAATTTTGTTACTAGGTGCACCATAATTGTATATATATTTAGAAGCCTAATTTCCTTATTATTTTTGACAAAATATTGCATTATGTATATATTTTGCCATGATGTGATAATTGGGTCTTATTCCGAACTCATCGGTAGTTATAATTTTGTCGGTTTATAAAGCGCTTTCATTGGACGATTGGATAGTTATTCAGCGCCATTTTGTTCTAAGTCCGCTGACTGATGCAATACGATTGCTATTTGCAACTATCGGTTTTGTTTTCATTATTGATGAATAAAGTTAAAAACTATTGCATATAAAATTCTATAAATTTTGTACTATTATCTATATTAATATCTATATTCGGCAACCTCGTAACTTGGTTGGAAGAAAGCATAAATAAATTCAGGAAGTTTCTATGAATGGCAATTGACACAGAAAATGAGATAACAATTGAACTTAAATTGGAGCTGAATTGCAGAATGGAATACTGGAGATAATTGTGACAAGAGGTTCTGTTTTCAGTACATGAAATTCAATATATTGAAGCTGACACAGAATACATGCAGTTGAACCAAGCTGATATGATGGAGACACCAGATGACCCTGACGATCATTGGGACCACGAAAGCACGGCTGGAATGCTGGCATTATATCTACAAAATATAGAAAAGTTTAGAAATCCAAAAATTAGAAAAAAGAATGTGTGGGTTGATATAGCTAATGCAATAGGAAAAGGTCCGGATAGTTGTGATAAGAAGTTCAGAAATCTCAAACAAACATATATTAGATTGTTACGAAAAAAGAATAGAAGTGGCATGACAGCTTTTAAGTGGCCCTATTTTGATGTCTTTGAAGAAATCTATAGTGTTGATGGAGAATATCAACCTGAGATCAAACAGAAAATGAGAGACGGTGCCAGCGAAAGGATCACCAAAGTTTTGATGGGAATGGATTCCTCATCCAAGCATGAAGAAAGTTTTGAGAATGGAGAAGCTTCCAATGGACCAAATGATGAAGTGAAAAGACGATTAATGAGAAAAAGGAATGCAGAGTTTAGAAAAGTTACAATGGAGATGAGAGATAGACAGAGAGTAGTAGAAGAAAAGTTAGATAGATTAATTAATATAGTAGATGAGTCAAATAATATTCAAAGAGAAAGAAATAGATTATTTCAACAATTTCTAGATAGTCTGAACCAAAATCATTAGTGATTCTCAATTATTTTCTTTTGTGATTTTAAAATAATGGTACTTCACTATATATGCTAGTGGACTACTATACAATGTTAGGAAACTAATAAGTAACTACATCCTCATGCTGATTGGTTCTGATTCCAAGATTTATAGACTGATTAGTATCATACATCTAAGAATGTGATGAAAAAATATAATTAAATTATAGTGTATATCATTATTTAATGTTACTGTATATAGGTTGTTGACTTAGTGTTAAAAAAAAAAAAGATTTCACATTTATGAATTATTCAGTTCCAATGACATTGACATACATAGACTGGAAAACAAATCAAACATAGCTCCATCTGTTTTACTTTATGCACTTGAATGTGTTCTAGTCTTGTTTAACTAGATGGCGCTGTTTTAGTCGTCTGTTAGTAGTTGTCTTTCTTTTAATTATAATACAAAGAATAATTACTTACTAAAATATGGTAAAGGATAAATGTATTTTTGTATTTTATCATAGAAGAAGAATAAATATTTACGATAAACACACAATTTCATTTTATATTTAATAGATGTTGCTTCTGACTACGTCTTGTCTCTCCCCCGCCCCCCTGGATTAAAATTATAATCCAAAGTGTATTTATACACCTATGCACCCATACATATTTACATGTTTTAATATTTTTTTCGTTTTTCCTTAAAAATGAGAATACTTCCAGGGTTTAAAGCATCCTAGATGAGATAATAAGGCAACACTACACAAAATCTTATTAATATTAGTCTAACAGTTATCTTATTTAAATCACAGCCCTTTCACCTTGGCTCCTACTTTCCAGAATGTATCCTTGGAATACAGTGACCGGCTTCAGTTGTTAGGCTTAGAGATTTCCTCGAACCTCAATTTTGGTCGGTTCATTGAGTCCAGAGCAAGAGCAGCAGCAGCAAAGCTTGCCGTTCTTGCGAAGGTTCGGCAGTACTTTACACCGGGACAGCTTCTTGTTTTATACAAAGCACAGATCCGGTCGTGTGTAGAGTACTGTGGGCACATATTTGCTGGTGCCGCAAAGTCTCATCTTGCGGTTCTGGACTCAATTGAGAGGCGAGCAAAGAGGCTTATAGGCGATCCCGAATTGGTCGAAGCCGACCTCCAAAGCCTTGAACACAGGCGTAAAATTGCTAGCCTCTCAGTATTCTATAGGATACATTTTGGTGAGTGTGCGCAGGAACTACACGACTTAGTTCCCCCGTCCCCCTTCCATCACCGGACGTCCCGACGCACGGCAGGTATCCATCCTTTTGTTGTGGACATTCCACCTGTCCGAACGAAGCGCTTTGCTTCCTCATTTTTAGTGCGTACAGCGAAGGACTGGAACAATTTGCCTGCGTCGGTATTTCCGGCCAAATATAATGTGGGTGTCTTCAAGAGAAGAGTGAATAGGTTGCTAGGGCAATGCGCCTTACCATCTAAGACTACATTCCACTTACCATCAGGTGGAATGTAGTCAAGCATTGCCCTAGATCGTATAAAAAAAAAAAACAGAAAAGTTTTTTTTCCCGCGAAAATAGTAGACTTCCGATATACAGAATCTTAAAATCTAACCTAAAAGTGGAAGATATTGTCATGTTAATTATTGAGATTAAAAATAATAATAATAATAATAATAATATCAGGACAAATTACACACATTGATCTAACCCCTAAGTAAGCAAATTATTTGCTTGTGTTAAGGGTGTTAGACAACGATACAAATACATAGAAATAGACATATAAATACTGAGAATATATTTAATAAACGACCAAACCCAGAAACACACATCTATGTTCATCACATAAATGCCTGTCTCTGCCGGAAATCGAACCCGAGCTCCATTGCGCCGTGACACGTTAGGCGTCTGCGCTAACCACTCGACCAACGGGGCGGTCAAAAATAGAAGTCAAAAGAAGTCAAATATACAAAAATATATATTTGTTATTATTGAATTAATATAATGGGAACTACTCCAGATTTTATAGGGAAATGAGTTTCAATAAATAATTTGTCAGCAACTCAAGAAGTAGAAGTCATAATGACCATGTCCACACATGAATTCCTGCTTTGCTGCCTTTGGAGTAAAAGTTTGATTACTCGTACGTGTTGGTTTGGAACATTTTTGTAGGTAATAAATATAATTATGATTCCATGATTTTATTTAAAAAAGAATCAGAAAAAGAAGGTAAAGCTTGAGAGAAAAGTGTAGGCAATTCGTAAACTTTGTTACTTTATTGTCCAAAAATATAAATTTGTTTCTATAAACCATTTTTTTTTACTCTATAGACAGAAAATTGAATGATTTTTCTATTTTTACAATAGTTAACGTCTTTTTAACACGCTTTTATTAGTTTCGGATGTATCTATCCATCTATCTATATCTATCTATTTATGTTAGGGAATCTTTGAACGTGATTTTGACCTACTTGGAAATGTCGGATTAATTTGAATTTTGACATACCTAATTATCAAGGACCGATGACAATGCAATATTCGTCCCGTAATATCCTTGCCAGGTTCCTCAGGCTAAGCGAATTTTAAGTAAAAAGAGACAAACATATCCGTAGCGTGCGCCTTGCACATGCGAAAGACTGAGATAGAATAGGTATATGAAGCAGCATATTATCGTATTCTCGGAGTCTCCTTTTTGTGCGATGATACCTACAATATATACAAACAGAAACCTCAACGTCAAATTATTAACACGCTCTAGAATTAATATAAAATTTTATTTGATTCTATTATATAATCAAAAAATAAATGAGAAGTATGACGAATTTGATACCTTCTGTATATGTACATATATAGAAGCCATAAAATAAATATATTTAAAATAAAACTAAAAAAACACGCTTTAAAAATGAATCGAACTAAAAAAAATAATAATTCGTAATATGAGAATAATGGGCAAAATATAATAAAATTATTGCGGAAAAAAGCATGGGGCGCTTTGTGCTATTACTTTTGGGGCATTCTTATGGTTATTGTAGTGATTGAATATTTTCAAAAAAGAATTTTTAAATAAAATGTACTCTATTTTTAGAAATGAATTTAATTATTAATTTCGAATTAATAGATTCTTCATGATTTACGGACTTTGGTTCTCACTCAAAGTATGTGTAAAAATTATAAACTCTGGTGATCTTAATTTTGCTTTTTAGTTCGATTCATTTTTAAAGTGTGTTTATTTGTTTTTTTTTTTTAAACTATATTTATCTAAGCAGAAATTCGTCATTGTTGAATTGCTAGCGCAAACTCAACTGTTGAACAAATTGATCGTGACTTATTAATTTAGTAAGGTGCTTACAAACATACCATCAGTTTTTTATGAAATGTGCCTAACGTTTCCAAACTATATTATAAATGGTTTTTATAATAAGTTTGGTATTCATAATAAGGAACTATTCCTTACGAATTATCTAAATTATTAAATCCATTTCTTGGGCGAACCGCGCCAATAACCGATCTGTGAAATACATTATAATATTGAATATATCAAAAAATATATTAAAGCCACAGCAGGATTTCTAAAGCGAAAAAAAAACGCTTCCTCCAAACAGAATTTCTCGCTTTCCTTTGTAAAAAAATGCATACGTCTGCGGCTATATTTTCTGTCTGTTAAACTAGTAAATTAGTCAATGTAATTATTTCTTAAATAAATGGGCATGTATTTAAATTTTAACGGTATTGTTTATTTTATTGTGAATATGTGAAAATATTTAATTTTCAACCTTTACTGCGATGCATGGAACAAAACAATCATTATGGGATTTATGAGTAAGTACTTAACTATTTAACATATAAGTTAGAACAGATGATGGAAACGATTCCTAATGACTGAACGAAATGTTTCTTTTCTACGGTCAGTAACATGTTAATGTGAATGTGTCATCACCCGAAATATTTAATAAAATTATCAGTATTTGTTCACTTTCTATTGATAGGAGCTTAAATTATATGACAAAATGGTTTGATTTTAGCGAACATAACGGCTTTCCATGTTTCCTAAAATGTCTTTGGGATTAAAATTGAACATTTTGATAAGCTAATAAATTTAATTAGGAACGAATTCTTTATTTATTTAAATTTCAATGTTGACTGTCAAACAAGGTTTTAAATTTTTTTTAATTAGTAATAAAATATTAGCTTGTGCTAAAAGCACACAAAAATTCGTTTTTAGTTACTTTTTTTAGTTATTTGACTTTAAAATATTTTTTTTTCCTTCTCATACAATTTTATAAGCACGTTTTTTCGTCAAAAAAAGTTGGCAACCCTAACCTCAGACCTCATTGTTCTATATTTTAATCGGATCTCATCAGAAATAATACCTTTGGCTTCTTCCGCTCAATCGCCTACGTCACGCCGGACGCCGTTCCATTTACTATAATTGTCTTAATTCAATCAGTCGACAAAGTTACGTGTAGAAATGTGTTTGTTCCCTTGTGACCGGTTCAATATTTGCTATTTATAAATAGTTTTGTGGGTTTTGTAAGTATCACATTTATTTATATAGTTGAAGTTATTATTCATAATATGAAATGAAATATATTAGGGTATTAGTTTTCAGTTATTATAAACTAGTTATCTATTGTTTAATAAATGGAATATTAAATGTGTCTAAAAACCATAGGTATGGCCCGGATTTTTTAAAAGTATTCCTGAAAATAAACGATTTCCGGACGACACAACAGTGTGGCTGCAACTAAATCAATGTATTTTATGTGGATATTGTTTACCTACATACAAACTTTGATATGTGCAAGTTGGATCGAAACGTGATAAAATCGATTTATTTAATTTAATATAACGAAAACATGCACTCATAAGTATTCCTCTAACACGTATCTTAGTATAGTTAAAGAACATTGGTCGGTCCAAGCAGAATAATATTGATGTTAAAATATTAACAAAGGCGAATATTAACCGGTTGAATTTTTGAGAGCTTCCATTCTGTGGTTAACAAAAAGTTGACAGTGGAATGCAGTCCTTCAGGCTCCAAGTTAGTGTTCCTGGAACATGAGGTAACGGTCGATTTTGTTTCACGGATTGTAACGATGCTCAGGAAAAGAGTTCCGCGGTAATAAATATAACATACATTACTAATGATAGTGTTTGTAACATGTTACATGGTCAGCTTCTGTCATTACAGTTAATGAGACAAAAAAGAGAAATTTAAAATAAATGTTTGCCTTATTATTAGTTATACGGAATCATTAGTATATAAATGCCGGTTCAGGCTTTGCGCAAATATTTTTTTTATAATAAATCAAGTACCTTGGCCGAGCAACATTAAGGTTCATTATTTTTGAGAACTGCGCCGAGTGCAGACGTGATACTGTAAGTAATTAAATAATTTTATTTTTAAACCAATGTTGTTTATCGTCACGACTACTTATCTTTAAAATTATATGGATTTTCATTTATATATTTATTAGGAAAAATATTTCGGTTTAAATGAAATAATTAACCTAGGTCTGTTATTTCTCTATTGATAAAAAAATATAACTATTTTTAGTGAGCAGTCGAAATATTGATTAAATATTAATTGTTTAATTCATTATTATCATATTATTCACTAACTACTAGGGCTTCTTATCGAAGCGATTGCTATGGTTCTATTTGTTTCTAATTTTTAAATAGATATTGACGATAGTGAAAAAGTGATCACCATGAAGAAGTACCAGGCTGAGTGTGATGTGTTCTAAGACCAGGGCGCGCTTGAAACCATCGTAGTTTTAACTTGAAGCTAGGGAGTGTCTTTACACAAAGATATATTTCGATAAGTATGATATCAGATTAGGTCCTACTGACACTTCCATTTGACTTACACAAATGATTACTAGTGTTCATTTGTGTAAGTCAAATGGATTCGAAGTGGAAAATATTAATAAATAAATATCTAGTAACAATAGAATTTAGTTCTAAGTATTAAGTAGGTGTATATAAAATTATTATTGTGTAATACAATAATGTTAATAATATGGTTCTGAAGTATTTTCCGAAGTTCAGAGAGGCGGATACAGCTCTTAACAAATATTTTGTATAGAGTTTTTTTGTTAGGGGACTCTTAAAGAACCTGTATTACTTTTGTATACCATTTCCTGTTACCGTTAAATATATAAAACCCTACCTTACAACATTTGTAACCTGAATTTAACAGATATATTCAAATAAAAAAAAATAAAATTATTAAAGCTATAAATATTTTAATGTTTTTCAATATTCTTAATTTCAAGGTATTTAAAAGAAACGGGCTAAATTACATAACGTTGTCATATTTAATAAGGAATTAAATTTCTATGACAGCCCTTAATGAATATTCATTTTCAGAATTCCGAACATCGAAGACAAGCTTGCACAAATCAAAGGATAAGTTGTCAGCCGACGGCGCTGAAGAGAAGTTACTGCAGAAGGAGGACGAGGCCAAGATCACGACTCGTGTGGACATGGCCGACGCCAAGTACGTGGTGGGAGACCACAGGAATGGAGATGCCAAGATCGAGCTCGATGCCAACAAACGGGTGAGTCACTTAGTTAACGAATTAACAGTTTTTATCCTTACCTATCTTTACAAATAAGATAATGTAAGTTTAAAATTAATGAAGATCTTAAGATGGTAGAATAAACTTATCGCCTGTATACAGCAGTTCACGGGGCTGACCAAGGAGGAGCTGATGAAGTACGCGGAGGATCCGTTCTGGGTGCGGCTGCGCTGGTTCATGTTCATTCTGTTCTGGGCGCTGTGGCTGTGCATGCTGGCCGGCGCCATCGCCATCATCGTCAGGGCTCCGAAGTGCGCCGCCCCTACACCCAAGACATGGTAAGGATATCAACCTTACCTTACCGCCATGTTAGTCCAGTGGTTCGCGCAGCCGACTAATGTATAGCGGCGAGAGGGACTCTGGTTTAATTCCCGACAGGGACATGCATGTATGTAATGAGCTTAGATGTCTGTATTTCCGGGTTTGGTCGATTAATATATATTCTAATATATATTCTCAGTATTTGTAGTGTGTCTTTTTATGTATTTGTATCGTTGTCTAACATCCTTAACACAAGCAAATAATTTGCTTACTTAGGAGTTAGATGAACGTGTGTAATATGTCCTGTGATATTATATTAAAAGAATGGGAATTCAGTATTGTGCTAGAATTTTTAATCTATCTATTATTTAATTAGTTACTTAACTCATTTGGGTTTTACATTGATAGTAGTGTTAAATGTTATATCAATAAGAACATAATACAAGTTAATGAGAATTAATTACAATTGGTTCTTTGTAAGTTACATTATCTTATATATAACTGTTCCAATGTTTGATTATCTTTTAACGTCTAAACGCTATTTTTATTGTTTAATGTTTGTTAAGCTGATGATTTTTTCCAATTCAAACTGGACCCGGAAACTCTCCAATTTATTTCTAGGGTTTTTATTTTAAATTTGGGACTGTGTTTTCGAGACCCTTTACTAAAAATAAAAAATAATCCATTCGAAAAAAAATATATATATTACATATGTTTTTTAATACACCAGGAACGAAAAAGGGCCGCTCGTAGATCTATCACTATCAATGGATGACTATCGTGAAGCTGAAGAGAATCTGGAGAAGTTACAGCAGTATGAGGTGACGGGTGTGTTCGCGTCCGTCTGCCAGAACTCCTATGAAGTCCTCGAAGACACTACCTGCCTCGATCAGTTCAAAGCATTCGCGGAAAAGGCAAAAAAGTTCGGAATTAAGTAAGTTTTCATTTAACAAAATCTACGCAGTTCTATTTACTTCATAATGTGGTAGAAGCCTATGGAATAGACTCTTGACGTTTTTTTCATAAAAAAAATAATATTATGTTGATAATTTTAGTTAAATGGCTTTATGACCGGGCATAGGTTGTCTGTAAAAACAAATTGACCAAAAGGATCGTTGGTGGGTCTTGTCATCATGAATTTAATTAAAATATTTACTAAAGATTAAGATCCACCTATCCATCCTTACAGAGTGATAGTGGACCTCACTGCTAACTTCGTTCCGGACACTCATACATGGTTCCAGTTGAGTGAGAACCGCTCTGAAGAATACAAAGACTACTTCGTGTGGGTGAAGAGTGATGAGTACGACTCGGACATCAATTCCACAATACCGAAGCCACCGAATGACTGGGTAAGTTTGGAAGAAAATAATAACTGTCTTTATTTATCTAACCAAAAATTTGTGTTTGGATGTCACATTTATAAAGTACATTTTAAATTTATAAATTATAAGATTAAAGATTTTAAAAGAAAAAAAAAATCAAAAAAACAATACAAAATAATAAGCAATATTAACATCCAAAATGGAAGTCTACTCTTGTAGAAAGGAGTACACATGTCTTATTTTCAGTTGACGGTTAATTTCGGTTTATATTTGAATTTAATTAAAAAGTACTCGAATAGACTATCTTAGTCAAAATTCACGTTACAAAACAAACATTGTCTTATAATGTGTACCCCCAGGTGTCTACTGTAAACACCCCGGCCTGGTCGTGGAGCGACAAGAGGAAGGAGTACTTCCTGCACCAGTACGGGGCAGGGCTCCCCGACCTCAACTTTGAAAACGTTAATGTGGTGCGGAAGTTCGACGAAGTCATCAAGCTGTTCATGAAAGCCGGAGCCGGCGGAATAAGGTAACAAGGAATTTCAGTTTTATTAATCCTTTATTTATATATTTTTTATTGCCCAGTTTCATCCTATTTTCTTCTTAAGTTTAGGACTTAAGTAAATTTGAACACCGTCGAGACATATACATCTTAATATAGTTATGCAATATGTATACGTTCTGAGTATGTTTTCCGTCCCAGGCTACACAAGGCCCGTCGTCTGGTGGTCAACACGGTCCCCGGCAGCCAGGTTCCTCACACGGGTGCCGGCAGCGACCCCGGCGCCGACCACTCGCAGCATCCCTTCTGGCGACACACGCACACCACCGACCAGCCGCAACTGGACGCCCTACTGCCGCACTGGGCGCACCTCGTGGCCACGGCTGCTAGCGGTCGGACATCTTACACTTACACTTACCGACTTATATTTTTTTTATTAATTTATCCTTTCATCTATTCTTAGTAAATCTTGGACAAGTTTACACAAAATTCAGAGAAAAAATCCACTCTTTCCTAATATGATTAAGACATATATAATGGTGTATATTTAAAGAGCCCACCGTGTTCACGCTGGCGGAGCCCTCTATTCCGGAGCTGTTTGTGCTTCACCGGAACACGAGCTACCTGCGCCCCCCGTCGGCGGCGCCCGTGGCGGTGCTCCCCGCCGCCACCGGAGGCCCCGGAGCTTCCGCCGTGACCCTCCTGCGGGAGAGGCTGCCGCGCTGGCCAGCAGTACAGGTACGGTGGAATAACATCATAGACGTCCAACTATTTGATCTTTTGACTACTAACTTATCAAAAATGTTCATAAACTTGTTCAAAGTACTTGTTCTTATAATGAAGTTTAAAATGTTATAAAGCCTTTAGAGATTATAATGTTCACCAAACAATTGCGATTAAGTAACTATTATAATCTATAACAGCTGACCGACGAGCACGCGGACGAGGAACTGGCAGCGTTCGCCATGCTGCTCCCGACAGCGCCAGTGTTGGCACTGGAGCAACTCAACGACAAAGAGAATAAGACTTCTCAGGTGAGGTGTTTCAATAAGAAATGATACATTAAAACAGCGAATATATTATTGAAAATAAATAGTTCATATAAATTGTTTGTATGTACGACGCATTGTTAATATAACTACCGCTGTAGAACGAGAGCCTGAAGCGCGCGGTGTCGCTGCGGTCGGACGGCGTGGTGCAGCACGGGCTGTGGGCGCTGGCAGACCTGCCAGTACACGACTCCAACCACACCATGCTGGCCGTCGCCAGGTGAGCGTCGAATACACATTAAACTTTAAACTTAATAGATATACGTGAAATATACTGTAATTTTTTTCTTTACCCGATCCAGAAGTGAATGATTTCATTTTACCTCCATAGAGGTCTAACTTCAATTACTCTATGTAGGTACAGATCTATAATACTCGTCTAGTAAATTACGTGGCAGCCTCTCTTATAATATATTAGTGACCTTTAAAATTACTTTTTAACCCTTGACTCAAAAAGAGGGGTGTTTTAAGTTTGACCTGTCGATCTGTGTATCTGTGTATCTGTGTGTCTGTCTGTGGCAATGTAGCGGCCAAAGGCGTGAACAGGTTTGAATGCGGTTTATTTTTAATCGAAAACTATATGCGTCGAAATGGTTCTTAGCTATGTTTAGTCGAAATAGACTTCAATAAGTACATAATAGTATTTTCTTTACTATTTTTAGATACTTTTTGTATCGGGAGTTTTTTTTATTTTTAATTTGCATTTAAGTTTATACTTTTAAAAATCGTCCACGCGGTTCATTAATACTTTTTTTTTTTTTTAAATAGGATGTGTTTTTTAATGTCTCCTTCTAAATGTATCAACAATTAATAACGTTATTTCAGATGGAAGGCCGGTCACTCTGGCTACGTGTGTGTGTTCAACCCGGGCGGCCCTGGTCGCGCGTCCCTGGCGGCGCTGCGGTCGCTGCCCGCCTCGCTCACCGTACACCACGTGTCGCCGGCTACCAGGAGAGACACCAAGTGAGCGCACTACACTATACGCATTATTTCTACATTAAGCTTTAATGCCATGAAATCACTTTAATTTTTAAAAACCTTCAAAACAATGCGGTTATCGCCGGTTTCGCTATTCCAATCCTGAATGTGAACTTATGGTATAAGGAAATTTGTCATAATACACTTTTCTGGATTATAAGATAGATAGATAGATAAATAAGCACTTTTTTTGACACACAAAATAAAAACACATAAAAAAATAATTACAACATGCAGCGGAGTTCTAACATTTAAAATAGTATGCAAAAGCGGTCTCATTGCTAAGAGCAACCTCTGACAGAGACAAGTTTCAGGTGAAAGAACTAAGTAGAGGAGAATACGGGATTGTGCGATTGAAGAGAAATAAATAGTGAAATAATACTTAAATAATAAAATGTTTACTTAAAATACTTACGTAATAAGTAATAAGTTTCCAATAAAATAATAAATAAGTAGTATATATTATACATACACGTACACACATATAGGTACATATACACATACATATATTACTTAAGACCATATGTTTCGATTAGTCATTAGATAGTAGTTCTGTTGTTTGTTGTTTCTGTTTTAATTAAACGTTATTATTTATTTCAGCTACACCAGTAACGTGTCAGTCAACAGCAGCGACATCTTCGTGCCGTCGAAGTCGTCTGTGATCTTCTCGTACGCGCCCAAGGACACGGCACTCAACTAACGTGTTTACTTGTTTTGTGCTTTGACCCTTGTTTTATTGCTTGCGGTCTGATGTTATTAGCATTTCCTTTTGTATTTGAGTGAATTTATTATATGCTTAGCAATCAGTTTGATGTTTCATTTTTTATCTCAATATTATTTTGTAAAATCAATTTTAAAATACACTCGACTATAATATACGTAATTTTCTTTTTATTTCCGTTTGAATCACACGAGTATTCTCTACTCTCATATAGATTCTGACTTAATTAACATTTCTTTATATCTACAGGCAGATCAAGAGGGATATTAAAATAAAAGGAAAACACCTTAAAAATTATAAGTGTATTTATAAAATCCAATAACATTTAGCACTGTTAACGATTTGTCATCATTTTCGATGATAGGTTATTTAATAGTACGTATTATAGTTAAAATTTCGATAAACATCGCTGTTATAAAATTTAAATGAGTACAATATATAAATACACGGAATGTCTGCTTCAACTTTATTTTAGGAATATCTATGAAATTAAGTTAACAAAGGCGCTAGGAATAATATGTTATACTAAAATTATTATTAGGGGTCTCCTTACGTTTATTCAATGTCAAAATCATGCAGCAAACTAAGAAAGTTAGGTATGAATTCCTCGTAGTTGTCGTCCGTGATTGCCCGGTGTGTGGGGCCGCGCGGGCCGTGCGCGACGCACGTGTGGTCGTGCACGAAGCGGATGACGGACCAGATGGTGTAGAACAACAGCAAGCACACAAACATACGAAGAAAGAAGGTCTCGAAACAATACACTTTTGAAGCGCAGGGGGAGCCGGGGAGGCACGGGTCCTCCATTATTAAAAGTAGGTCGGGGCGGAATAGTATATGAGCATTTTATAAAATATAAATTAGAAACGATGTTCACGAACGTATGTAACTAGAAATTTTGTAAGATATTTAGTAGGGTTACGCCATACTTGTCCACGTAAATTTAAAATTATTAGAGAATGCGAGTACATAATTATTTTTTTGACACTTTCATTTAGGTAGGTACGAGCGACATCGCTCGAGTTGCAAAACTTGATAATGTATATATAATAATAATAATATAATTTCCGTTCTCGGGTGTCTGGTTATCGTTTCTTGGGCGGCGGCTTGGTCTTGTTGAACTGGAAGGAGGCGCACTTGGGTATGTGTCTGTCGGCGGCGCCCTGGTTGAAGCGTCGCTTGCAGTGAGGACACTGCACGTAGTCGGGGTTCTCGGACGGAGCCGGCGGCGGCAGGTCGCTCAACTTACCTGCGACCCGAGGGTTTACAATATTAGGGATATTGGTGGTGTCATACATTCATGGTGTGTCTGATATTCGTAAAATTGTATGGCTATTTTCATAATCAGATTTAGTGATTCTCTAAAGACGAAACAAGTTTTTTAGTTCGATTTAGAAAATAAAGTTCGTTTCATTCAATTTATTGTGATTAGCATTTTGTTCACGATGTATTTGTTATTTAGTTTGTAAACTGACCTCCGGCGTTTAGATGCGCCTGTACTTGTTTCGCGGCTCTAATCGCTTGGATGAACTCTTCGTGTTTTTGTCGCCAGGTATTATTCATCGGTTTCTGAATCTTAGTTGTAGATTGGTTTGTTCCTTTACGAATCTTGGTGATGAAAGGTTCTGCTTCTGTGCCCTATAAACATTTAAAAGACATTCATATTCTTATCTGATAAGTGTATTTTACATGTTACTTATATTATTATTGCTTATTATCAACATGTAGGGAGAGAGAAATTAATGTATGTTTTGAGAATACGATTTCTGTATATGTGTATCATTTAAAAAAAAGTTATCAAAAATGTTCTTGTTGTGAAAAAAATGAATGTTCCTGTTGTCAAAAAATATTTCAAGATATTGTTATTCAGTGGTGATTTATACAAGCATTTCGATAAAATTATTCTTGCCTTGTAATTTTGTGCGTCTGTGCCCTAATCCGTTAATGCGGCGTAAAAAGAACCAACTATTGTTAAATATAAAAAAAAAGAAAATTATAATTAACAAAAATATACTATTAAGCTATAATAAAGATTCGTGATTATATTCGTGGTCGAAATTTTCTTGATACACCAAAAAAAAATAGTCTTTAGCAATAAAGCGTTATTAATAAGCTTAAAATATCCTTAGCATAGTTAATTTAAATACAAATATAGGTACTATTAGATTAAATACTTCATTATATATCAATGGTAATATATACACTATATTGTAAGTGGGTACTTACGGCGAGTCGATGTTTGAGTCCGTCGTATGGTTTCCTCTTCTTGGCGTGTGTTTTTCGGCAGATGTCGTGATGTCTCTCTAGTCTGTCGGGCGCGAAGTGTCTTCCGCAGACCGAGCAGGCGCCCGCGCCCGCGCTCACTGACGAGCGGGGCTTCAGATCACTCGAGGTTTGACGACTCTGATGAGGAACTTGGAATCAACAGAGAACCTCTAGGGGGAATCAGTGAGAGGGATGGGAGAAGGTCCCTCTTGGACAAAGAATTGCAGAAGCTGATGAAAAGTTTGAGTTAGTAAGCCCGTTTTGGAACTTTTCGAATTTTGACGTCTCCTGTTTTTTTAAATTGTTAGGAAAAGGAAATTTTTTGGAATTATTAGAAAACTTTTTCGATTACGATAACTTCCAAGGGATTGTTTCAAGGGGTGCTTGCTTGCTTGCTTGAAAGCTTGAATCTCTTGTATTGAGAATGACTTATTAATTTTTTAAATGAATATGATGATTTTACTTGATTCGTTTTTAAATAATACATGAATATGATATGATATAAATAAACAAATAAAATTACCGCGATTGGAGATTTTCTAAGTACCTGGAAAATTGCGAATAATGTAAAACAAAAAAAAACAAATAAATAAACTAGTCACGTTTTAATCAATAAAGTATCAAGATTAAATATAGTCATTGGCCGCAGGTGCTCTGATGAACTAATTACAAGTCATATAAATAAGGCTTGAGAGGACATTCCATCAATAAGGAATTTATAGAAAAGTAAAATGAACACGACATTCACTATTCAGTACGATATTATAGGATACTACTTTATAGTACTCTGTGCTACTATCTCTCTGCGGTTTGATTACCGATTACCAATTCTATTAAACTATTCGATTATTTATTAAATTTAACATTATTTGTAGACATCATGGTTCTGATATTTTTTGAGATATTGGCAAGCTAGGGGTCACATTTTAAAGTTACGTCATGTTACAAACTAAGGTTTTAAAAACTAAATACTTTACTGGATATATTCTCTCGTAAGAGTCTAACATGTAGTATGATAACTCACCGAGTTAGTTCCCCGCTGCATGGCCCCCTTGGGCTTACTGTTCTCTCTCTCCGATACCTGACACACACATATTTGTTACTATAATATATATTACATTTTATTACATTAATTAAATAACTTCAAATTCATCCATAATTTTGTGCTAATGACATGTTGTCATTGTCATCGTTAAATTTCAATTTGGAAGCGTCAAGATTTGTAAAAAGTTTGAATTTGATAATATTTTTCTCTAAGACGTGATATGAACCTTATTGTCGCTGACGACTCTCCTGGGTGAGGCCATCATCTGGGGTTTGCTCTTCACTGGACTCCTGGGCCTCGTCACGGAGGGACTCCTGAAATAGACCACACAATTCAAATCCTGTCAAATCTTGAGATATTTCATGATCAGATCAATTACAGCAGCAGTTTAAATGAGAACCTTCGCACTACAAAATAATTCCTAAGTCTTGCAAACAAAAATGACGGTTTAAAAGTCAAAATTAAGAAATCGAAAGTGTGACCTCTGTCCCAAAACCTCAGAACCACTAACCGCTAGGCTATAGAGCCTCAAATATATTAATAGATGTTGGATGACAGACAAGTGTAGTAAGAGTTACTTCTGAATGTGTGTAGTGGTGTGTGTGCGTGGTTGCGGGGAGCGCGGGGTGTGCGGCGCCAGGGACTCGGGAAACGTTTCATTCTCCAACAAGTCGTTGTTATCATTCACGTCTGTTCCCTCCACTGAAGTTACTTCACCATTGCTATGAGGCTGAGAGGATAATAAAATATTATTTGTGAATATTTGTTAGATTACATATGATTATAACCTTCTAAGGGCTCTCTTTATTTTATGATAAAGCTTGAGCTTATTTAATCTGAAGATTATTTTAACTGGTCTTCTAATCGGCTACAGGTTTTTTTTACGAAACCGAGCCAGTACGTTATGGCCTTAAGGTTACCTATATATTTACAGACTAAAGCAAAATCACCTAAATATGAAAAAAATAATCGAGAACAGCTGAGTAAAGGAAAGATGTTATAAGATCTTGACTTACCATTTGTTTTGTAATGTTCAAATCAACTTCATGGTTGTGATTGAGATCACCGGACCCGTTCACTATGTTGTCTACTTTATTGACCTAAAATAAAAGACATGAATAAATAAAAACCGACCAAGTGTGAGTCGGACTCACGCACGAAGGGTTCCCGTTTATTGTAAGGGAGTTGACCTTAACAAATTATTTCATTTTAATTTAATTATGTATTTGTTAATTCAATATACAACTAAATATTCAGTAAATATTTCAGGCGTCTACCGGTTACCGTAATTAATATAGAGCAAAAAAAATGACGTTTGTTGTTTGTTGCCCTAGGTAGCCCCCTCAAATATTTATTTTATTCTGATTTTAGTATTTGCTGTTTTGGTGACAATACATATAATGACGACACGTAATATCTTAAAATTTCAACAGCCTAGCTATCACGGTTCATAAGTTCCTAAGTGGAGTCTTAGTAATAGTCCGTTTCTACCCGTTTTATACGGAACCCTAAAAATGACCTGAAAATCATAGTAAATTATATATTTACCTTGGTAGTAAAATTTTGTTTTTTGACACTGTTTGATGTAATGCTTTGTGTTTTCACAGCTTTCTTCTCCGTGGTCTTCATCATCACTTTATTGTATCCATTGGGTAAGGTCTTCCGAGGCTGAGTCCTGTCAGTGTTGTGTATCGGCTGTAGAGGATAGCTCTTGTCTATACCAGCCTTAGTTCTTCTCTCCTCGAACATTTGCCGCACCTAGTAGGAACAAATTTGTAAGAAGGAAAATTTAAATAAAATAAATTAATCTAGGTTGTTGAGTAAGTTATGAACAGATATAGTCTTAATATTTTGTTTTGGAATCATTTTTTATTGTTTTTAATGTCTATATTATATGTACTTTCGGCATATTATGGCATAAAATAATAGTTATTGTTATCATAAGTTATTTTAATAAAGTGTGCGCGTCAAGCCCAACGAACGTTAAAACAATTGACTTTTATCTTATCGATTTTGCAAAACTCAAGTACTTCGATTAAATCATAATTATTGGAAGTGAAAAATTAACTAGAAGTAAAATATGGACTATACATAATGCAATCAGATCAATATATTCTATACTTAAAGGCTATAACGGCATATTTTGAAGAGTATAGATCAGACATAACAACCATATCTGTACTACCTTCCCAGGATGATGCGTGACAGTCTGTGGTGAGGGCTGTGAGGGTGGCGTGTTCCCGACTCCGTTGCTGGGTGAGTGTCTCACTCGGTCCAGGGCTCGGGCCTGCTGGGCCTCGTATAATGATGCGATTTTCAATTCCCGCTCTTGAAGTTGCTTTTGTTGGAAGCGAGCCTGATGAAAGATATGATTTCGTTGAATTTTTATTTGTTAATATAACAATTTTCGGGTAACTATACTTGCCAAAAAAATATTTATTTTTTGTATTTCATAAAGTGAATATAACCCTTGCGTTAAATTGTATTATATTTGTTATTAGGTAGGTACTATTAGGTAATATTTTTATTTTTGAAGTTTGTGGATTGATTTTTCGATGTTTCGCCAAATTTACTTAGGTACTGCATAGGTATTATTGAGCCGGTTGCATTTGATTTGATTTCTTATAATATGGATGTTTTATCATCTTTTCAAGCTAAATTTCAATTGAAGGCTCAAATACATTGACATAACATGAAAACTTTCGGACCTAATTTCATTCTCTTTTAAAAACCTTTTAAATTTTGGATTTTCAAAAATCCATTTCAAGCGGATGGTTGCCTTATATTTTTTGTTTTATTTAATTTAGTTTTTAATGTTTCAAATTTGACTTTTGAATATTTTCATTGTAAATTCGTAAAAACAGTTAAATGTAGGCGTTATATTTTGCTAGAAACTTCTAAGACAGCGAGTGTTCCGGCGCCTACGCGACGCACCACTGCGCATGACGACAACCTGCCAATCAGATCGCATTGTTCTACTGAATGTCACTATCACTTCCGCTTTATTGAATTACTATTAGGATACCGAAGGTCAGCGAATCACTCAAAATTTAAATTATATTACTTTAATCTACATTAAATAAATTGAAATAAGTATAATTATGACTAAAACATAAAGTGAACGTCCATACGACCATCGCAGACTAAAAAAAAAAATATTATTTCTTATGATTTATGATTCCGTTAAAAAGTTTATTTTAAGCCGTTAACAATCACTATTACGGATTGAATTTAGTTACAGTATAAATAAATGTATTTAATCAAGTTTATAACAATATGAAGATATGTATTTTTTACTGATACGTTTCATAATCTCATTTCATTTGTATATTTAAATGAATAAATTATGTAGAACCTAATGTTTGATGATCGATGTATTATACTTTATTATATGTATAGGTACATTAATATTATATTTATTTTAATACAGCCAAACCAACCTAGGACAGTAATAGTTAGGGCATCCAATAATTAGAATCATTGTAATTCTACAAACTAAAATAACTTACAATTAAGATGTATATAAATATATCTAAGATAAGAATCCATTGAATCATGTTCCTCTCAACTTTCAAGTTAACGAGGAGTGTTATCGGACGCGTTGTCTAACTGCGCTTAATTTGAAAGTTAAGTTCTCAGTAGCGGGTACGGCGTAGGGTTGCCACCTTTTAATATAAAAAGCCTGATTCTGTGCTGTAAGCCGGACATTTTGTCCTAAAAGCCTTACTCATAATTTTTAAATCGACAAGTAATTTTTAACATTTGGCTATTTCGCCTACTTTATCCAAAACGTCATTTTCTTTGGAAATAATTTGATAAAATTCTAGACATGTTATTTTTCAATTTCACAATGTGTACATCATCATAGTAATTGTTTCCGTACAGGCTGGGCATGTACTTAGTTGGACAAATATTTAGTAGCTGAAAAATCTAAACATGGCCGGCTAAAGCCGGACAGATGGCAACCCTAGTCCGGCGCCATTTTAAATTGACTCGCTAACTTTAATTTATATTAATGTCTAATGAAGTAACCGTTACTGCATAATGCACATTTAACAGAACACTTGTGGATTATTCAACATTTATGTATGAGATTCTAATAAACCATTGATTTCGGACTTCAACTTGCTTGGTAAGACTTTAAATTGCGCTGTATTGCAAAGGCGTTACGAATTGTAGATTACCTTGTACACACATTCATATACATTGTATGCGACACCCACACTGATATAATTATATCTTTTCTGTTACTTTTAAAACTTAGAATGATTTATGTATCAGGAAATATAATGTAATTTGAGAGATAGAAGATGAATGACTTTATATTTTGAATAAATATATGTCGGTAATTAAAATAGTTTTTAGTATTATTAGAAATTTAAACATCTTCCTTGTCCAAGGCGATCTCGTAATCGCCGGTCTCGAACAATGCCCATACACGACCAGATGATTCATTGACAGTCATCGACCTTAGAGCGAGAGATTACTTTATAAGATTAAATTTATTTATGTTTGATTTGATTACTTGCATTTTAGTTACGAACTTCGATAGTTACTTTACTGGAGACGAACTACAATGGGAAAATTGCAGATTTATTTATTTGTTATAATTATATAATTGTTAAACAAATATAGAATCAAAAATTTACCAATACCCGTGTTGTGTATAAATATTAATTTCATTAAAGTAGCGAAAGGAATTTTCAGAAGTCATAAATTCGAATCATGATCATGCAAATATTATTTCTCTATATTTATTTAAAATTTAAATAAGCTTGTTATGGCTAGACAACTTTTAATATTATGGAAATAGCCATGATAATTCAATAACTTTTCTGCATCTTGATAAAAACGTGTAAAATGGAGCTATGGGAAAATGATACACCTTACACCTGGTAAGTAAGTAACTTCCGATACTCATATAAAATTTATATTAGCCAAGGACTGCCATTATATTGTAAATGGAATATTATATATTTACTATTTAACAACAGAATTGTAATCATAAAATATTATTACTTTTTATCTTTAACACATTTTTTTTGATATTTTTTATTTGTTGATAGTATTATATTATCAGTATATGATAAACTAACGTAATTGTTTCTTTACGTATTTCATTATCGTACTTCGTGTTTGAATTAGTAAAAGCTCATTGAACTTACACGACAAATTTAAAGCTATTAAAAAGCTATAACAATAATATCTTTAATCTAATAGATCTGAATTAACTACAACTATTAAAGGTGATTTTTTTTAACATTCAATTATTAAAAACAATCTTTTATCTAAATATACAAACGCAATTGCAAAAAGATCTTCGATTAGATTACATATTAGCTATATATTTTTATCTAATCCATATGGTATATACCTATACATATGTATAAATATACAGTAGTATAAACTTTTTTGCAATTAGTTTTCGTTTTCTCCATAAAAAGGTTCTGAGTCACGTAGTAAGTGATGTAACTCGTCCTACAATACGATGACTAACTTAAGGTATGTATTGTTTGGATCGTGTAGTTGATACTTAGTACCTCTCGCTGCACGATTATTGTTTACAATTTGACTTATGACTTGAATATTATGAACTATAAATAATATTTATGTAAGTCATAAAGAAGATCATGTCTTATTATTATAGAAATATTTTAGAGATATTAAGAAAAAATACAGAATTGCAAACTTCTATTTTAAAAATAGTATGACAGTCGATTTTTCATTTTTCAAAAGCACTTTCATTCTTTTTTTGTATAGATTAGGATAGTTTCCCTCAACCTTTATTTGGTATTTTAAGTATAATTCCGATTGCCTTGATATCTAAATGGATTCAAGTCACATATCAACCTTGGTCACAATATTGTCAAACGCTACATAAACATCAAACCCATCTAAAGATCGTTGATCAAAAATATCTAACTCTTATTCTTTAGATCTTATATCTAAGTGCTTATGAAATTTTTTTCACGTATAATTAAACTAAAATTATTATATTACAATCAATATTTTTTTTTAAGATTAGCTTTTCAATTCGAGTTATTGTAGAAATACGAAAAGTTTGACAATAAGTTTATGTTTATAGATATACCTTAGAATCAGGTAATGTAAGCCAGCCATTCCTGATGTCTGCAGGATCAGCTCCTTCCAAAGATGTCGAGGACACTTGACGAGGACGAGCCTTCCAATGTTCTGGCTCCCACCAGTTCACATGGTCCAAGGACCGAGAAATTTTACTATCCATCCTTTAATCGATTATTTTACTCATTACGTAAAACATATTACGTATAGATTATTGGTATCTTCTATTTAAAGTATTCGACAACTTTGGATATATATTTTTAAATGGAATATAAAAGTACCATTATTTAAAAGGAAAAACAAATACGAGAACTTTATCAATTTTAAGAAAGATCTATTGTCAAGCTCAACTTAAAAATACGTCTAACACCTCAACCGATGAAAGTTGAATGAAGTAACTTTTACCAATAGTGTGTCTGTTTGTTTAAACGCGTTGCCTAGCAATGGTACACGTGAGGAGTCAATGTCACAGTGTGGATAAGTCATGACCTTTGTGCATTACTGGTAACTTGACCTTCGTTAGCTCTGGTCTACTAAAGTCGTCTTAAGCCTGGACTGGCTTTTGTTTTGGGATTAAATGGTGTGGTCATGGTTTAAGGATATTTCTCCTTACAAATGATGATTCTAAGATAAGTCCAGGTCTATCTCAGTAACAGTAATTTGTTAGCCGACGGATTACGTATTATAGCTAATTCTAAAACATGTCGCTATGTGATATTTTTAAAATTATTACATAATATAATTAACACAAATGGTAATAAAAGCTATAGTTCTATGAATGTTATATATAATGAAAAAAAAAATGATTTATTGTTTTGATCAAATGTGGAATGCGGGCAAATTGTCTTTTGTGGATCGATGAATAATAGTTCAACTGCAATTTAAGCTAAAAGATGGATTTTTCATGGAAAGGTTTAGATTAAAAACAAGTTTTCACAAGTTGTTGACAAATAAAGAAGAAATTAATCTGATTAAAACTAAATCAAGATAAAATCCTTGAGTGAAATCTTAGTGTCTTATTTTTAATTTCTTTATTTTTTTCAAATTACCATTGTATTGTGGAATATTATCCGTATGTGACATTTACCACATGGATTCAATTTGTAGCCATTCTTCGACATCACAGGTCCGATTAAAATTGTTCAGAGAAAATTAGTATTTTCTTAGAGGTATGCCTCTTACACAAAATAAATAAAAACTATCGAACTGTTTAAATTGTAAGTATATTCACGGTTTGTATTTATAATACGTTTTTTTAGAACTACTCGATGTAGAACTTTTTAGTCTCTTGAAGTTTTATATACTGTTGTTCTATTTTAATTAATCGTTGTACCTCAATTTGTTTTGTTTTTAAAGACTAGAGCGTGTATTTTTAAAGTTAAAGTAAAAGTATTAATTCTCTATTTCTAAACCTAAACAATTAATTAATTATACTATAAGTACATAATATATAATTATTTGAGAATACGCTGCAATCTTTTTTGTGTTGTATTATCTAAAAAAACAATCAACGTGAGTAAAATATATATTTATTCTCATAATTCTTTAATATTACAACATTCATTATTTAGTCGTAAATTATAGAGATGTTGAATGTGCATGCAATATGTTATTTAGTTTCACACAGAAGAAACTTTCTCACAATAACTTTTAATATAAAACAAAATAAATAAAACAGCTGAAGCACCATCCTTATGTTATAATATTAAAACTCCATACGACAATATTTTAGTATCATTATTGAGGCAGCGTTTCACTTTCGTACTTTCTAATGTCTAAAGGTTATTAGTAAGGATATTTCACGAAGTCATGCTATGGGAAATATACGTTTATTACGAAGAATTACAGTTGATTTTACTTTACCAATTGATTGTTGATTTTGCTTATTAAAGTTCTATCTATGGTTACAAAAACAAAACTTTAGTAATTCATAACCAATTTTTTGTGACGTCATCAATATTTTTTTTACGTTAGCCATTGACATGAACATCGGAAGTAAGTTGGAGGTTCGCGGAGAGTTCTATCACCGGAAATAGGGAACATGCAAAAAAATTTAAATGGTCTCAAATATTTTTTTTTCGATTACTTTTTATCATCTTATTATAATAAAATCATTTTTTTTTAATTTACTAATCATTTAAGGCCATAAAATAATTTGTGAAAAGTGCAAATTTAGGGAGCGAAATTCAAAATTCCAAAACGCGCCACCATTGGTCGAAAGGAAATGTGACGTCATTTGACACACCATTCAATATATCGGCGGTTAAGTTCATACTGTGGTATCAGTGTGACTGAGAAAAATAAATAATTTAAACCTATATTTTCGTGCTTAAAGTTTTATTAAATGATACAATTATTTAGGTAATCTTAAAAACATTTTCTAAATACTCAAACAACTCTAACAAAACAAATACCTACAAACTCTTTTTGAATAGAAGTTAGCATGCTACTAGGTACACAATACATTTTTAAAATGTTTCTGCCTCTGAATCATTTTTCACTTCACTTGACTCAGATAAATAACTTGGTTGATAATCAGCAGATATAGAAGATATAAGATGCTATAGAAGTATTATCAGCTGTGTTTTCAGTAAACAATTTTCTTTTTAAAACAGATAGTTTTACTTTTAAAACTGTTGTGTAACAATGTTGTGTGTAAAATGAGGAAATGGTGACAATGCTACATTTTGTTTTTCAGCAGGTATATTTACATTGACACCTTTACTTCCATACTTTGGTTTAATATTAACTTGCACAGCTTAGTCAATTGGTAATTTATCTTTAATATGCAAAAAGCAAGGCTCTGCCTTATGATCATCACATTCAATAGGAGAAGTACTGAGTCTTGGCTGATTAATATCACAGACATTTGTATGGGCAGTACTAGGACTTACTACCTATATCACTTCATCGTAAAGGTCACAATTTTTTTTAAACACTACTTTTGTTAGCTAACTCTTAAAAGGCTTCATTAACCGATGTCAATCTTTGCCTTTTGACTATGCACATTCTCATTCTATCAGCTGGTGTTTTTGCCACAAAAATATATAAGGAACAACTCCTTTCTTCAAATTTAGATTACATCTTTCTCCTTGTTGTTTCGTTACACATATTATATTCAATACAATTTGCTGTATCTTCCTTAACCTGAAATAAATCGACAGACCATAAAATTGCGTAAAACAAAAAAAGGTTACGGTTTTTATAGAAAGTTATACTGAAATTTGTAAGATAGGTTAGGTTAATTTTAAACTCAAATTTTCTAATGTTGATAACTTACTATAAATTTAAACTATTAGATTAAACTTATTATAAATAAAGTATACTTACGTTAAATTGATCTTCACAACCATATAAACACGATTTAGGACATATATCTCCCTTTTAATTACCATACACCATTGTTTTTGTATTTTCGCATCTCTTGGAATACAAAAAACACTTTGTCGGGTGTTTTTCTAATACTATTTTTGCACTCCGGTACTATACAATACTCGTAAGATGATTTTTATCTTCTTCCATGACTTGTAAAGCAATTAAAACTTAAAATATCTATGAAATAACTAAAAAGTTCATAGTAAACATTCACTGGATGTATCATTTGACGTCACGAAAAACGCGCGCAAAATGGCGGTGTTTAAACGGGTCAAATTTACTCAATGTTTTAATTTTCACTTTAAAAAAAACTAGAATCTTTTCAAGCCTATTTATATTTTTTTCTACGATATAGAGAGGTAAATGATTAATTTACGTCAAAAAAAAAAATACGTGAATGTTCCCCATTATCATGTCTATGTTGTGTATGGTCTTTAGCTTTTCTAGACTATGACTACACGTACCATATTTTTCTTATGTTTTGCAGATACAAAATATTTAGTTAGAAATATAATTCCACTAAAACTTTGCCTTGATTTTACTTTTTAAAGTAAAAAAATATGTTAAGCTCCATTTAAGCGCCAACCTACGCTCGTCCTAGACTTCCACGCAGTAATACTATTTTGCATGTGTTATTATGATATTAGTTTATAGTCTACATATACCAGGGTATAATAGAAGGGAATCATACCGGTTCATACCGGTTCGACGAGGTTATGATAGTATAATTTATGGCAATTATTTATAAAGTTTATTATACTTAATGTATTGTAAGTATTTTCAGTTTTATATTAACAGTAAATCCTTTATTGTCTGCATATAAAAGCTCCAATTCCTTGAAATTGAATAATCGTTTAGATTGGAACACTTTTCCACTTACCAGTATCCAATTATATGGTTAAAGATTTTTTTTACAATTACGCATTTGTCTTTGTTTTGTAAGTTTTAAGATTTATTAAGAGCAAGAATAAACATAATTTTTAATTTGGCCTAAAAGTCGAAAGAACATTTGTTTTCATACATGTTTTATTATTTTGTATTCTCAGAGCTGTCAGTAAAACTAAATGAGATAGTTTTAAAAATTTACTACAATACTTCATTTCTATAAATTTCTCAAATGTGGCAATGTTTTTACATCTTTTTTTTTTAATTAAAAAAAGGTTTAAGAGAACCTTAAAATTTCGTATAAATTGAAAATTAATACTATTTTTATTAATATCAATTCATATATGTATATATATATATAAATACAGATAATGTAATAGACAATTACTTCCTCAATTAATAATGTATTATCTTGATTATTACGTTTTATAAGTGTTGGATCTCATCATCATAATGAAGTTATTGGGTAGTTAATGTAGAGTTTAATGATGGTAAGTATTGACTTTAGTTTTTATTATTATTATAAGTGACTCATAATGATAATAAAAACGTAAAACAATATATATTCGTTTAAAATACAAATGCTGTGTTCACGTCAAGTATATTATATATATTCTGTGTCCGTTTGTTCTACGTTGCCGAGATGTTTTTCATAATAGGTACTTATACCAGTACATAAACAAGTATAATCAATAATTTGTATATAAACGCAATTCTTATTTTTCTCCTGTGACAAAAGGGAGATAAAATCAAAAAGATATCCTATCAAATAACTACTAAAAATTAAAAAAATACATAATAATAAATAATAAAGACTGGGGTAATACAATTTTAATTTTAAATCAGTGACTTCTTGCATGAACCTAAGATATAACACCATTAGTATAGAATGTGGAGTCACGTCAGATGTCCGGACATCATTTATCAATGGTGACGACAAAAAGTTGACTTGTCCATATGTGGTTAAAATGAACCGACATCCATCAAGCTTACAGGAATTACTTAGTATGGGAAGTCATAATAACACACACGAAGAAATGTAAAAGTTAATATTATTTAAGATCATTTACACATATTAGCAAATATCTGCTTAACGACTGTACTTAATATTCCAACTGCTTTAGCCAGTTCCGCTTATTAGATACATAGATATGGTTAATGTTTGCTAAATTAAGGTAGATCTATCTTTATCTTTTAAACCTAATAAAATTATGGGGGTTAGCAAAAGTGTCTCTACTGCTATATCTATTTCTTTATCTTTTGAGATAACGAGAAGGATAACACTTCTGTAGAGAAAAAATGCATAACTATACATTTATAATTATAAAAAAATATGATGTATACAATATGGTACAGTATATTGTTGCAAGTATGTATCAATGACCTTAAAATGGCAAGTCCTCATCGTATAATTGCCCACATAGAGGATACGGTGAACAGACACACAAATTGATTGTACCTAGCGAGAATAAAAAGCACCCAAACATTTTAAATATTAGAGTAATATTATAACTTTGTACAATGTATAAACAATGAAAGAAAGTTTAAAAAACCAATATATCATTTTTATCATCTTCTTCGGCCTTTAATAGTAGGTAATACCATTCGACACGTAATTTTTCGTTGGTACAATACATTATAGTTTGATACCAATTTAGGTAGACGGTTATTATAAGCGTTAACAATGAATTGCATGTTACAAGATATTTCACAAAACACCAAAGGTTTAATGACCCTTAGGACATAGTATACGATAAGTAAGTAAGTAAGTCTATAAGTGAGGCTACTAGGAACTTGATACATATTCAAAAATTTTTCATTTGTTTTCTTAACTATCATTTACTTTAATTGTTCAAATTATATATTTATTATAATATATAAGTTGAGAATCATTTTATTTATTAATGTATTAATGTATTATTTCTTTGTATCTCGAAATTAGTAATATCTGTAGCATATATTATTATTATTTTGTTGTATTGGTATGTAATCATTATAAACTGAATGTAACTGTAATAATAATTGATGCTATTTAATCTATTTCTATGGAATGTATTTTCTGGCAATAAATGATATTATTATTATTATTACCAAACGAACATTATACTTCTTTGACGATCTAATAATTTGAGCTCTAAATGTTAATAATTAATTTATTAGTTTTTCATATGGAATTATTCTTAGTACAAACTTTTGGAGTTTAGCTAGTGATTGAATTGTTATTTTAAGAAATATTTTTTACACATGTATGAGTTTAGAATGGAGATTTAATGTGGAGTACAATTAATTAATTGATTGATTGATCTTACAATTATTTACTATTTACCCGAAAAAATAATAAAACCTTACAGCGATGAGAAATTGCATTTTTGTTTAATTGTTATTTGTCATTCTTCTGTATATATAATAAAATAGTAACGAGATATTATTTTTAAATTAGATAGGTTTTATTATAGTTAATGCCACTAGTTATTTCTTAACAATATATTGTTTCTTTTTTGTATATTGATCTAATATAAAAAAAAAAATAACTGGATGGATTTTGAAGATATTTAATGAATTTTCATTTATGGAGATAGTTTTTTCTCTGAGTCAAGGTTTCTACACTTTTAAGATCGATTTTTTTTTCATATTAACGCGAAAACATAAAAACTAATATAAGTCAATAGTGCAATATATATGATAATAAAAATAAACTTACATGTATTTCATGAAATTGTAACATTATGATAGTACGTAAATTCGAAGAGCACACACCGATGAACTTGCGGATATAAATTAATAAGTTAAATAATAATAATCATAAAAAATTCTAAACTTAAAAAAAAAAATATGTTTTACTGAAGTTATTATTTTGGACAAAGCCAGTTGTTACGTGGTACTTAATCGAGTAGATATGTTAATATTATTCGCTGTGTTATTGATTCAAGTGTGCATTACTGCATTCTTCATATCGAGAGCAACTAGAATAGCCTCGTATCAATTATACGAGCACTTTATAAAGGAAAGAGATGGAAGGAAAATTATTATTATATTAGTCACAACATGTACAAGTACATGTATGTTTTATAGTTGGAAATGTACCTATGAATATATAATACTCTATTGTTGTTTAGTGATAGCTGATAATGACAAGCTTTGATAGTCATTGTCATTTGATAAGCAACAAAATATTTAGGCATCAACATTTATTTTTATAGCATATGATTTCTAAATTTATCATGTTTTTGAGTTGAGAGTTGGGTTTAATATTATGAATAATTAATGAGGCATAATATAGTAGAGATAAATAAAAAAAAATATATACAAATTTGTCGATCACTAAATTTGAAACATTCTACTATAGTCTAAATTGATTATCAGGGATATAAACTCAATCCTCAGTATTCGTTAATAGCACAATTCAATAGTGTACAAGAAGGATAGATAGAGCCAAGCCTTTATAGTTAGAAAAAGATAAAAGATAAATTATCCGGGTGATTGTTCTACATGAAAATAATTGTCAAGGATGTTTTGTTGTTATTATATATTTTACGATTATACGAAGAATCATTTCTTTTTAAGATGGTATATAGATACCTACATATTATGCTTCGAAAACGATTTTTACTATAATACACATATTCTAGTAATTTTTTTTTACAATTTTACTGCATTGATATTAACTCATACAAAACTGCGTTAATATTGTTTGCTTTTCATGTGAAGTTGAACTAATGGTTATCAACATTTAATAAATGTAAAGCCATTTGTATATTCTGAAATTATAAGTATATTATAAGTATATTAAACGAACGATTATTAACGAATAAGAATTTACAGTATTATGATGTAAATATAAAATTCAATATTATTCTAGGAAATTAAAACAGAAACATGATACTATTTTAAGATGAATACGTAGGTTGCTTGGTTGCAATTTGAAGGTGGTTATCTCAAAGTCTGATCTAATCTTCCCACGATGACGACTTTTAAGAATCAGGGTCATTTTTAGCACAAAAATGACCTTCAGCTTGAGAATAACCATTTAGGTGACAGATCTGGTATATTTTATGGATATACGTAGGAACTTGAAATTGATATACGACTTATTGTTATATTTGGTATGATAGAGCTAACCAAATAATAAATGCAAATCGCAGAGTTTTAGCTCAACTAAGCAGTCTTATTAATATGAGATATTTTGTTGTTAATTAACATATGCATATGAAAATCCACACGAATAAATTTTAAATTAATTAGCTCAGTGAAGCGTTACTTGTCGTGTGATAGGTCACACGTAATTTAGGTGTCACACGGTATGCCTCCCGGTCGATAACTTGGCCATATAGTTGGCCATCTATTTGATTAGAATTGGCTGTTGGCACATTAGCCACACAAATATTAGCCATACAAACATTAGTCATACAATTATATTGTATGTAAGTTAATTAATTGGATAACCTTTCTATCAATAAAGTGGAAGGCTTATTTTTATGAAGTAGGTTATTTATTTATTAGTTACATATTGTTTATATATTAGCTACTACCAGCTACTCCGTTAGTAATGCCTCTTTATCTGGATTTTATCGTGAACTATAAATCATCACTTTAATATATAAGTACCAAAAATATATACAAAAAGAGATTTTTGGTTTTATAGCAATTATAGTCTAAACCAATGATAGTATCTCCCCGTGAGAGAAATTTCTGGAATGAAAAACATCGTTTGCATTGCCTTAGATTGGCTAACATTACTATATATGATATATAATAAAAACCCAATTAATTGGTGTTATTTTATTTATCATCAAATTAAATTTTGTATTTCCGTGAATATGTGATATTTCTATCTACTCGTATATATAATTTAGAATATATAGAGTTCCGGAATGCAAGTGTATTTTATAGTATATTATCTATAGTACGATAAAGCTCAGTTGTAAGCGGCTTATCGCTTGAATGTGAAAGGGTGTGCATCTAGGTTACCAGCAAACTCATATTTTAATATCAACAAGTTGCCAGATTGGTAAACCCTAAAGGCCGCGTTATATCACCTCATGTTTAACTTGTTTGAGGTTATCGTAATATTTTTATATTACTCAAAAGTTATTAAATATGATATTGATTGTAATCAAACTTGAAACTGAATATTCTTTAAATCAAACTATCAAATACGTCGATTTCTATGGCCTTGACAATATATTTCTATGCATAAATATATTTATAGTTTTAAGTATGCTTCTCTATCCGGCGAAAAAAACAGAATGATGTATGTATGTAATAATTTTAAAGAATTTCTATGACTCGTGAATCAAATTCCAGACATAACATCGAAGTAGTGAATTACAAGAGGTTTTGTTGTTATTTTCCTGCAAACAAGGTGTTCAATGTGACCTGAATTACAGACTTTACAATTGTCAAACTATCGACCACCTAAAGTAGGACGCGGTGTGTATGTGTGTGTATTAAAACTGATATTAGGGTTTGTCAGCTAATGTAATGGATAACGTAATGAATAAAATCTATTGTATCTATTATGTATATATATTGTATGTTTTATGATAGTTTGTTTGTAATAATTTAAATGGTTTAAGTTTATCAGTTAATTATTCGAAATTATCAAGCCATCTCAATGTTTTAAGTTCTGACAATTTACAGAACTTTCATAAATTATACTCCATTATTAATAGTATCTATTAGTGAAACCGCAAGCAAAGTATATAATAGTTTATGAGATTATCGCATTATATTAGACACACTGACAGAGAGTTTGATTTAATACTAAATAACTATATGTAGGTTACTCTTAGTGAAAAAGT
The DNA here is from genome assembly GCA_959347355.1 of Napeogenes inachia. Classification (NCBI taxonomy): domain Eukaryota; kingdom Metazoa; phylum Arthropoda; class Insecta; order Lepidoptera; family Nymphalidae; genus Napeogenes; species Napeogenes inachia. The sequence goes on along the minus strand of OY365801.1, from coordinate 19,226,773 downwards.
CACCCTAACCAAAAAATAATTAATACATAACATATATTACGAAAGATGTCTTCAATTTGAATAACCATAAATCATTTTAACAAATAAACATTTAAGTTTAATCTTAACGAACATAATATCGTATAAAAAGAATGGCCGAAATGGCGAATGACCGAGGTCAAGGTTCAGTTCCCGAGGCGTGAAAGAAATATAACGAGACAATACCATCTCTGTCATGCTAATATAGAATTAAAAGGAAAGAAAAGGATAGAGTATTCAAATAACGTGCAGACTTGGTTGGTTTGCGTTTAAAAAACATCCGTTAGTAAATCATGGAATGGTATTGGATAAATATAGAATAATGACTCTAAACCATTTACTAATAGGAGCTATATTTATATATCATTTATTTGTTTATTTATGGTAACTTGTATTTGTATGAAGTCCTTAAAACTCATATTTTGCTTTTAACGATGACTTAAAATCGAAATAATTATAAAAAAATCTATATTTGTGTAAGGACGAAGAATAAATAATTATAATTCTATTAGCTAACTGCTAACCTCGATTTCACAATTATCATTATCACGCATCCTAATATTATTTATATGTTATACAAAATCTGTATATTCTAATAAAATTGTATGTAGAGATAAATTATACACACTATATCTTAAGATATATCAAAAGAAAGAGAGTTATTTTTCTCCCAAAAGGTTTTGTATATTAATTCAAATAATAAGTTATTAAAATATCAAAATTATAATCAAATCTCAGCAGAAGTTTTAATGAGAAGCAAATAAACAATCATACAAACAGTTAAAGAGACAAATGCAAACTATTGCCTAATAACTTTATTTAAAAAAAAGTATTAAAAATGTAATGAGCAGATTTATTTTCATTATATTTTATTATTTTGTGTTAAGATATATGGTCGGGGACCAGTGAGGAAGGTTCTTAATATTGAATTACCAAATTCCGAAGCTGACATAATAAAGGGCGGTAGAATGTGATACCTAAATCGTTAGTTATGATTCTTGAAAAAAGGCACAGATAACAATTTTAATTCCCGAAATTAAGAAACAAATGTGTATTAAAATATTTAATAGTACATAAACTTTATTTACAAATATAAATAATCAGTTGGAAAGTACAACGAAAAGAAAAATAACGAATGTTAATCCAAGATGGAATTGATTCATTTAAATAAATTGGAAATAAAGTGAGTTTTATTTTATGTAGAGTAAGAGATAATATTCAAGAATAGTTGAATATCAAATAAGGAAGGAAATTTAATAGACTTATTATTAAATGAACAGAACACTGTTACTATATTTAATCATATTTATTATTCATCCTTGTCGAGGAAGTGTATTGTGTATAAATTAGCGTCTCTGAGTGTGAGAGTCAACTTAACATATATATAGAAATGACGTTTGATAATCATGAAATACATAATAATCTATGAATTAGTTATAAACCTCCTTATAGATATTTTTATATTGAATAGGTTTGTTTTTTATTGAATAAGTGCACTTTTTTTGTTGTATGAAAAGTAGAGTTGTCTGGTTATAGCCTGATTTAGAATAGAAAAGCATTTTTCAATTTATTTTTTGTATATTTTTGACCTTGTAAATAAATGTTTTATTTATGTTTATTAAAATTTATATCTCAATTATATTTATTTAATCAGGGATAAAAAAATAAATATTGATACGCAATTCTTATTTACCTGCATCTGAAGAAGTCTGGAACCTCCGCTTTTCTCCATTGTTTTATAATTTGTTACACTATACGTAAAACAATAATATTAATATAAAAATTATAAATGAATTCAAAAAATATAACGCACAATAAACATTACACGCGATTTATTTAAATAATAGCACATAATTCACAAAATTTGACACTAGCTTTGACAGTTATTTGTTAGACCGCGATTTTTTAATGATACGTTTTTTTTAATGTATTTTTAATTGCACGACGGCATACAGCCGTTATGAATGAACTCGCTGTACCGATTAAACGAGCGTCTCCGAGCGACAGCCAGCTGTTATCCGAGCCCGTTGCCGCGAGATGGCGGGAGGACTGCATGACTGGGCGCTGAGTAATCGCACTGCAGCACTGCCTTGTATCAAAACCAGTCAGGCGGAGTTTGATAACAATTTACGTAACGAAAGTTATAAATGTGTACTTAGTTTAGAATAAAAATAATATACTTTTTAGATAATTCCAATCATAAGTATGGTATAAAAGAAGGTTATAAGGATGAAAAAAGATTGAATTGTCTAGAATTATATGATGTATGCAGACTGTAGATGTACGGTGCATTATGCACGACATCCGCAATGCTACTGCAGAGGGATGCTGCGCCATTTTTAATCTGTATCAGTATCTGCATTCAGATCTATATTCACTTACCGAGTCATTCGATTAATATTTTTAATTTTATTAGATTCCATTGAAATGATTGGCCCTTAAAAGTAATTTTCTTATTAACTTTTATTGGAATCGAATTTAAAATATGAAAACGGTTTTAGTTTTGTTAAACGAAATAGTAAAGTACATTTAGATATCGGGAAATTGTATCCTAGAGATAACCTTGTTTTAGTGAAAAGAGGTTTTTAATTAAAGTTGAAAAGCTTTTGCTATTTAAAAAAAACTGAGAACTTTTATAAAATCTTATGTAGTGCATATTTTTGTTACTTTTGGTTTGTGGTTTTAGAAAACTAATACTATAATTAATAATAATATATAAATTTAAAATAAAAATCATAATAATTAAAAAGAAAGTAATTTTGCGGTCAATTATAGAATATTTCCTGTATACTTTTTATTTTTTCACGTTTCTAGCTTAATTTTCTATATCCTAAAGTATAATGAAAGGAAATAAAAATACAATAAGATATACCTCATCGGTTTATTTTACAAAAGTTACATACAAACATTCAGAACTACGAACGTGAACACGTTGCGCTACGCAGGTCTACGCCCCCGTTGTTACAAATACACTCACTGCGGTAAAACAAATAAAACATGGAATTAAAATATAAGCATGGGAGACAAATTAATAATAAACATTTTCAATCATTAAAAAATATATATATAAATATTGTCAAAGTATTGAAATATGTAAAAAGTGCACAATTTTATTATTTTAAAAATATTTATTAATTTCAGAAATTGTTGAAGCTATGAAAACGCAGTGTGTGTTTAATATTCTAATTGCAAACGACATTCAAATCGCTTATATAATTAAAACTCACACAATAATACACGACAGCTAAAAATATATATATTAAATATTTAAAAATATCGTTCTATTTATCTACAATTTTAAACGAATATTTTATAGATGTTAAAAAAATATTTATGAGACAATACAGATGTTTAATGTCCACTTAAAATATATTTTATATCTAAATTAATACTAATATATGAACACAAACAAAACATTATTTAAAACAATCAATGTGAATTGGCACGATACAAAAATATATGTGACGAAACCAGCGCCTTTAATGTTGCTATATTACAAATCTTAGTAAAAAATTTATAAAAAAAGATTAAAAAATTTGTTCATAAATAAATATTATAAATATAATTTCTCGTATTGGATTTAAAATATTGCTAGGGAACTAAATAACCAACAGAGGGTAACACCGAACTTGCGTTTACATCTATTATCTAAATACTCGTATTTATTTTTTTATTACTACAGCTAAAGTGCATCACAAGATTTCATTCTGTATTTTAACTAAAATGAGATATTTTTGTTGGTAATACAATTTCGATTCTTAAGTGGACCCAGTTATTCTACTTTTGAGATATTTTTTATCTTATCGATCTCGTGTTAGTAAAACCTTATCAAAGCAAAATCTAACTAATACAGGTGAGTATTATAATGATACAATATAAAAATGAGAGATAGATTTTCTCTATCATTAATAGATTAAACGGTTGTTAGATAAATGAATAATGGGTAAGACTATAAAGGACAAGGGATTTAATAATGATAGGAGTTTGTTATATTGGTTTCGAGCCATAAATGAAAAATATTTTTTCGGTAATATGAACATTAAGCTTTTGGTTAATGGCTTAACTGGGAACAATTATTAACAGTGAAAGTTATGATGATATCAAGTCGGGATGCTGGAACATTACTTTTAACCACCGATATAAAATCCGTAGGGAATAATTTTGGAAACACAAATGCACACATACAAGTACCTTATTTGGTATAGATAGATTTTAAAGAATGTCTCATTTATTCGAGGTATGTTTTAACCAAATCTGTTCAAGTCATGTCTATGGTTTTTTTATAATAAATACTTGTGCCGAAAAGTGTTACTAGTGTTACACTGCCAAATACGTACACAAAATCTTGTAATGCACATTCCGCAGGGCCAGGGTTACGCGGTACCATGGATCACACGACAGGTATAGGTAGATAACGTTAGGCAGTCTTTGGGTAGGTCGGAAGATTTCACAGCGACTAGGTATAATTATATATTCGACAATACCCCAACTAACTATTCAAATTTATTAAGACACCATTTTCTCATATCTCTAATTTCAATCTCTTAGGACAGTATCGTTATTAGGTACAATTTTCTGGTAAAATTGTTTTATATAATATAGTTTTCTTAACTTATCACGAGCACTCTTTTTCAAACTTTTGTGCCCTTTCGATTTTATGTCAGCTACGATACTGCCCGTTTTAACCCAACGTCCTTACTTGCCAATTTCCCTTGGCCTCCGTTTCAATTAGTGGGTATCTTGATAATAATTATTCTACCGACCACATACTACGTACTAACACCGAGTTAATTAACTTACTTCTATCAATGAACCCCAATACTGTAGTTAATAATTATTACTTCATTGTAATTGGTGTCAATGGGACAAAGCGAATTTGACTTATAGCTAAATATTTGAAAGTAAAAGTTTAATTGGTAAGTTGCTCACTTTGTTTTGTGCGATGTCTGAATATATTATAAACGTGTAGAATACGAACATTGTATGTATTACCGAATACCCTGTATTCGTACACTAAAAGTTTTTCAAAAATTTTAAAATTTCATTGAAAAAATAACAGGGTACTTTAAATTGGTGAGGTTATAAAAAACCTGTAAATATGTTTTATAAAAATAAAAAATTGAAAAACCGAAAAATAGGATAAAAATGGGAGAAATATGTTAAATCCAACTGTCCTACTTCAGTGCTTTAAAATACTATATCTAAATTTATTGAACTTCTACGTGTTATAGGCCGTAGAGAGAATACAAGTATCTATAGTTTAATGGCTACACACATCTTTCTATAACACAGTTACTTCTAAAGAGCATGCACTAGTGAAGAGTCTTCAACCCATAGAGGTCAATTCAGGATTCGGAACAATTCAAATTATTGTTTCATAAACTCCATTAATACAAAAGTCATAAGATAATTTACTGTTGCATTTTAATTGGCACATACATTTTCTTTCGTGACCAGCACAAGACTAACTTTGAGCAATAGCATGGAAATATTTGGATCATATCAAATCCCTTCATTTTCCAATCAAAATGCGTCAAATCCAAATTGCCACTTCAAAGGAAATTACGCATCACCCTTGTGACGTAAAAGTGTGATCGAACACAGAGTAGTAAACAAAAGACCAGCTCGTTTGGACCATGTTACATCATGAAGTCACCGCAGTCGACTCCGAAGTCCCAGTCGTCGGAGGTTGTGGCAGCATCGTCGTACTCGGATAGCGCCTGTTCGTATGCTGATGCCTCATAGGCTGTGACTCCGTCGAGCATAGAGCAGGCTTGCGAGACATTTGTGTGGTGCATAATGGGCATTGCGTGAAGGGCAAAGTCATCTCCCTCTTGAGACCATGTCAGTCCTGGAATTTTTTGCTCATTAAATTTAAACCAAGCTGACTGTTAATCATTTTGAAAAAGGTTTTAGACGTTCATATTAAAAACTTCGCTAGCATCAATCAATGCATCGAGTGTGTGTGTTTGTGTGACTAGACTCAGATTTGAAAGTACTTACGACCACTCCAGGCCCCATTAGGCAACGTGACCCATCCCCAACCCTGCCCCCAAGCGAGTTCATGGTCAAGTTGACCAGCAAGCGGTACTTGTCGTTTGATGACTGCCACCAGCCCGCGGCCGTCCAGCGCACCCACAGCATTGCGAGACGAGCGAGCATACAACTCAGAGGAACTTGTGGCTGAAAATAAAAGCTTTATTTAATTTTTATATCATATGATATAGTATTGGGTATTTAAATAATTTTAATGAAAAAAAAATATATATTTTTTCTTTATATATAATGTTTAAATGTAACTTAAAAAAGAAATAAGAGATAAAATATTTTTTATCTATAAATTTCTTTTGTGACTGAAGGCGGAAAATCCGCAGCTAGACTAAGAGATAATAAATGGACCCATCTGGCAGTATGTTGGCAGATGCTGGCGTGTGGCGAATGAAAAGATTAGGATGTGTCAGACAAGATTTTCGTCTTTTATGGCTTTACTGGACCTTATTAGACATCTAGGAAACAAATAATAAAACGACGCTATGCTGTTATATCCTTAAACTTTTCCTGTAAAGGTAATAAAATGTTAAGAAAAATGTACCGATTGGATTATAAAGTGCCTTTAAGCATATAATACAGGATTCAAACCTTGGCCATAATAAAATATATTTGTATATTTTCCAGGTCAGTAAAGGACGACATAGTGAGAAATCTTACATAAATTTTAAAAAAGTATGATTTTAATAATAAGTGTAATATAAAAATAGCCTGGTGAGATAACTTAAATTTTATCTTCTAAAGAATTGAATATCTTCTTAATAATTCAGAAAAGTCTGGAGAGGTTGGTGTCCTCTTCTTTTATGTAATACTTTTATTTTACGTCAGTATGTAACCGACATTATTTTGCGTAGACATTCTCTGTCCACCTTATTTTATGTCTGACAGATAAAAGTAGTAGATAATTCAATGTAGTACTGTTTTATAGATGAAGCCAAAACAATTCAGTGGCTTAAACATCAATTACACCAGCTCTACATTGAAACGAATCAGTTTTAATTTGTAAAAATATATTTCTTGAATTGACTATTTTATTAAAATTTTATATTTCTGTAATGATTTCGAACTGTTTTGAAAGATTTAATTCAATATTTTTGAATATTATATTCCTAAGATTTTAATAATTGTTAAATAACTTCATTATAAAAATGAATTTGTTAAATCCTTATGGTCTACATACAGGTCTTGCTCTGTCATGATAATAAACTACCCATTGTACTATGTACTATTTTCTTCTTTGTCATAATAAATAAAAAGATCAATTTATAGTATAAGATTTAATTTATTACATAAATATGAAGTCATATTGTGACAGACAAAGACATTGGTTAACCGCAAAAACGTACAACTATATTATTTCTTCCTCATATGCATATTATTTGTTTTAAAGTTCAGGGATTTCTAACTTATCATGAGAAAGTTAAATATACTTTGGCAAAAGAGTTGTTTCATATTTTATAAGCCTGTACTCGGACATTAGTAAAAAATTATAAATATTTTTTTTATATGTACTTATTTTCTACAACCTATGGGACAGGGTGGCAAATGTGCTGACGGTTGGTCTGATGGTAAGTGGTGCCGTCGCCATGGATATTTACAATTAAATTGAAAGGCATCCTTTAGAAACATAGTTGAAAAGAAAGGGGAAGTGTTCAGCCGTCCTCTTTGTTCCGTTGTGTGCTGTGAGCATTTACGTCTTATAATAAAGTTTCGGGATTCCGTTCAAGTTCAATAAATTGAAGTTACTACATAAACCGATACTTTGGAAAGACGAGGCAAAATACCTAGTAGTAACGTTAGATAGAAAGTTAGTTTTCACTGCGCATATTAGGATCGTTCGTAGCAGAGCGGCCTACATATTAAGTCGTTTATATCCGCTGTTAGACAAGCGGAGTAAAATGTCCCTTCGCAATAAGGTGACACTTTACAAAGCTTGCACACGTTCTGTCATGTCCTATGCGAGTCCCGCTTTTGCGCACGCTAATCTGAAACCCCTTCAGGTGATTCAGAACAGGTTTACACATTGCAACCGGGGTGTCGTGGTTCGTACGCAACATCGATCTCCATAGAGACTTAGACCTTCCGACCTTCGCTCTGTACTTCAAGGGGCTTTCCCAAAAGTACTTTGAGCGTGCTGAGTGATACCCGAACCCACAGGTGGCTGACGCCGCAGAGTATATACCACGTAAGACTACTTTAGTCAGAAAAAGAAGACGGTACTCGTTGACCCCGACGACGCGTTCACAGTAGGTAATAATGTGTACGCGTAGGCATAAGTGACACCACATAACATACAGACACACATCGTCTATACCGGTATAGACAAGGTCCCAACTGAGTAAGTGCGCCGTTGCTCTGGCGTTCTGCAGTCAGAGGACGCTAGTGTCCAAATTTCCTTAACTTCCCTCCTGACTAACGACGCCCCGAGCCGAGGTCCGTGTCTCAATCTGAGACGCCTTTCCCTTGGGACGTCTTTCCCCATGGGGGCCCATCTGGCCCCCCCTTTTTAAGGGTGGGTCCTGACCCACCCGCTCCCCCGGTGACGCTGTAATAGCCAACAGGGCTAACAGTATAGACAAACAAAAAAAAAAAGAAGTTACTTCGTTTATAAGGATGCAATGTATAGTAATAGGGAACATTCATGTAATTTTTTTTTGACGTAAATTAATCATTTACCTCTATATATCGTAGAAAAAAATATAAATAGGTTTGAAAAGATTCTAGTTTTTCTTCAAATTAAAAATTAAAACTTGTAATAAATTTGAGCCGTTCAAACGCCGTCATTTTGCGCGCGCTTTGCGTGACGTCAAATGACACATCCAGTGAATGTTTACTATGCACTTTTTAGTTACTTCATACATATTTAAAGTTTTAATTGCTTTACAAGTCATGGAAGAAGATAAAAGTCATCTTACAAATATTGTATAGTACCGGAGTGCAAAAATAGTATTAGAAAAACACCCGACAAAGTGTTTTTTGTATTCCAAGAGATGCGAAAATACAATAACAACAGTGTATGGTAATTAAAAGGGATAATATATGTCCTAAATCGTGCTTATATTGTTGTGAAGACCAATTTAACGTAAGTATATTTTATTTATAATAAGTTTAATCTAATAGTTTAAATTTATACTTACGAATTGAACATTAGAAAATTTGAGTTTAAAATTAACCTAACCTAGCCTACAAAAGTTCAGTATAACTTTCTATAAAAACCGTATTTTTTTTTTTGATTTTACGAAATTTTTATGTTTGTCGATTTATTTCAGGTTAAGGAAGATACAGCAAATTGTATTGAATATAATATGTGTAACGAAACAACAAGGAGAAAGATGTAATCTAAGTTTGAAGAAAGGAGTTGTTCCTTATATATTTTTGTGGCAAAAACACCAGCTGATAGAAAGAGAATGTGCATAGTCAAAAGGCAAAGATTGACATCGGTTAATGAAGCCTTTTAAGAGTTAGCTATCAAAAGTAGTGTTTAAAAAAATTGGTGACCTTTACGAAGAAGTGATATAGGTAGTAAGTCCTAGTACTGCCCATACAAATGTCTGTGATATTAATCAGCCAAGTCTCAGTACTTCTCCTATTGAATGTGATGATCATAAGGCAGAGACTTGCTTTTCGCATATTAAAGATAAATTACCAAGTGACTAAGCTGTGCAAGTTAATATTAAACCGAAGTATGGAAATAAAGGTGTCAATGTAAATATACCTGCTGAAAAACAAAATGTAGCATTGTCACCATTTCCTCATTTAACACACAACATTGTTACACAACAGTTTTAAAAGTAAAACTATCTGTTTTAAAAAGAAAATTGTTTACTGAAAACACAGCTGATAATACTTCTATAGCATCTTATATCTTCTATATCTGCTGATTATCAACCAAGTTATTTATCTGAGTCAAGTGAAGTGAAAAATGATTCAGAGGTAGAAACATTTTAAAAATGTATTGTGTAGTAGCATGCTAACTGCTATTCAAAAAGAGTTTGTAGGTATTTGTTTTGTTAGAGTTGTTTGAGTATTTAGAAAATGTTTTTAAGATTACCTAAACAATTGTATCATTTAATAAAACCTTTAAGCACGAAAATATAGGTTTAAATTATTTATTTTTCTCAGTCACACTGATACCACAGTATGAACTTAAACGCTGATATATTGAATGGCGTGTCAAATGACGTCACATTTCCTTTCGACCAATGGTGGCGCGTTTTGGAATTTTAAATTTCGCTCCCTAAAGTTACACTTTTCATAAATTATTTTATGGCCTTAAATGATTAGTAAATTAAAAAAAATTGATTCTATTATAATAAGATGATAAAAAGTAATCGAAAAAAAAATATTTGAGACCATTTAAATTTTTTTGCATGTTCCCTATTAAAATACTTACAAGATCGAGCCGGCATTTTTTAAACGTTTTTTTATATCTTGTACTGTTTTGAAATTCGGAACGAGATCTTCGATTCTACTAGAATCAAATCAATGTATATGTAAGATATTTATCTTCGTCAACACTAGGTCATATATTTAAGGTGAAGGTTGAAATAGTAGTAACCGTTTCATATATATGTTGGAGTACTTTTGTAAGCCCTTCTCTATTTTCATCTTCACAGACGACTGACGTCATCACAAATGGAATACAATCTGCATTATACATTGCATTAACTTCAATGTCTTTGAAACTACAAAAGAACATGAATATGGATCATGTACTTTCTGGTAGTAACATCAAAGACAGTGAATATTTAGATCAAATATTGACACGCGTTCAGATAAAAATGAGGAGGCGTTTGTGATGATCCAATTAATTTTCAATAATGTGTAATTATAATTTTAATCGTAATTACATTATATTTTATTGTATTTATATAATATTGTAAAATTAACAAACAAATTATTTAACAAATATTAATAAGTCACGATTTGAATAAAAGCATCTTCGCTTCATGTTATTCGTTTTAAAAAGAATATGATAAGAAAAATTGAAATGTGAAATTACCGTTTAAATCTCCTGTAGGCGCTTATCAGAATTATCGATCTTCTATAAGCGCTTACAAGAGAATTCCAGAATCCTCGCAGAAGCGCTACGAAACACGACTTCTGTATTACAAGTTTGAAACTATATCTACTCGTCGACTCGCAACGCAGAGACATCTTCTACCAATTATTCATTTTAATAGCTGTTTTAGATTAAAGTAACAATAAGCAATTTGTGTTCATAGATATTTTATTGAGATAATATTAATTTGTATTGCATTGTGAGATTATTATAAATATTTTAATCCCGAATTTATGCAAAATCCTTAGTTTTAATTTATTTAGACAAATCATTATATTGTATTCGGCGTAAATGGTATATCTCCGTATAATAAAGTGCCTTCTTTGATCGAGTAGCTGTGAATATAATCTATTATTTAAGAAAAGCAATAGCTGGTAATAGTAAATCAAATGTAATTTTTATTCACAGGACGCCTTAAATAAAATTTCTGAGGTTTATATAATATTTATAAATTATTAGATAATTTTGTTACAGAAGTCTCCGTTTTCTAATTAAAGACTATAAGATAAAGGAAGAAGGTTCATATGACACAAGTCTCTTTAACTATTACAACGGCTAGGGTTCAGGGAGCTGGGTTTTATCTTCTAATTAATGAAGATAACTATCATGTTACATCATCTAGTGAGATCTCGTTATTCTGAGACAGCAATTACTGTATCTACAGACCAAGCAATCGCTGTCTAGATAAGGTCACACTAACAAAGAATTTAGAAAATATATAATATAAATGGAACAAAAAAGTAATATCTATCATCTAAAATATAATCATTTTACTGACTAACTAGATAATAAAACAAAGTGTCATTATTTTCTGAGTCCTCAGTTCTCAAAACTATTCCTACAATGCCTTATAACATCCTGTCTAGGTTGAAAAGTTTTTCGCTTCGTTTCTCAAAAGTTCGCAGTTATAATAATTAATTTAAGCAACCTCTCAAAATTGTTAGTGGATGTTTAAATTGGAAGTGGCTCTGATTAGATTTACTTTGACCTAGTTACATTTACAATGTACTAGTATAATAACATTTATTAAAGATGTAGAAGTAGACATTCAAATCCACTAACATCTTTGTATTTCGATACTATTCCAATACATAAAAATGTATATTACAAGCTGTTTATACATTTTGATTTTATTTCAATAGTCAATTGTTATTGTAATATTGTATATAGTAAAGCTGTAAGGTAGTAAAAATGTATACCTACCTACCTAATTGTTCTAAGCGTTCCACGTGTAATACCCAGCGTACCAAGAGTCTATTGCTACTTAATAGTAATTTATATGGCACGTGTAACTAAAGTCTGGGTAAGGTTGTCTATGTTATTGAAGTTATATCTAAAATAAAAAGTTTTATTGAAAAAAATATTAATAAAAATAAATTATATCTATGAGTCATAAATAAAGCTTTTACCACACTCATATGAAGTTTTAGGTGACTTTTGTAGTGTTTTCTAGAATAGTTTAGAATTATTTTCCAAACCTTTTGAAGGAAACTTGTACAAAATTGTTTGTAAGCATAAGTATGCATTTATTTGTATGAACAGAAGAATAAAAACCACATAGCATAATTAAGTAGTGTGCAAAGGCTTTAATGTAATCTGAGTATGGCAGCTATTTTAGTTTTCTAGCCATTTCAGTGGTCGTTTAGGAAAGTTTAATCTTATTTGCCTCAGATAGCTGACCGTCCAAATAGGGTCGTATTATTTGGAGAAGTTTCTATTATAATTCTTGTTATAATTTGGGATTAAGGCTTTATTTCTGTTTTAAGATGAATAGCTTTACGTGTCTTGAGTCTGATTATCAAGTAATGAATAAATTACGTTGCATAATTTTGGGTTTATGAATTAATCAAGACATAGTTGTTAAATTAACTTTGTATGTACTTTCCTTAACTAGTCAGACAACATTACTAATATAATTACTATTTTCAACTATACCTATTTTTAAATATTCTTTGATGTAGGTACAATGAGTCTTATTATTCACTATAGTATCCGGTTTTAAAGATTTGGTATGTCTCTCTTATTTTTACACGGAGTAGGTAAGGCCTAAAATGTGTCCATAAAAGAAAAGAGAAATTAAATGAGACTAACTATTTGTCTTTCTTTCTTGCGTGTGTGTTAAGACAAGGATAGGTATTTCTGTCATCTTCCTTATTTTATTATTTGTTAGGCACACTCCCAGGCCGGATTATGGCTTCCCTATTCTATGTATAATAACTGTATACGCTTAATTACTCAACCAATCATTATGAAAGTGCATACAGTGTCAGAGGTATATCAAAAGGATATATCTATAATCCGGAATAAAAAGTTGTTACCGAGGAATAGAAAAATAACTTTGATGGCCATCGGGCTAAACTGCCGACAAAGGCGTGTATAATATGAAGTACTCACGTCTCACTCGAACTGTGGGTCGTTTGAAGGCGGTGCGGAGATACGGCATTGACATCACCAGCTCAATGTGAGGAGGTGGCGGCAGCTGGAAATTGAAACGTTTTTATTTACGTAGCTGTTGACTTTTCTTAAAAAAAAAATAAGTTATCATTCAGGCGTTAAAATTATTATTCAAATTTTTATTTGAGTTCGTTTTTCATAAGTGCCACATAAAACCGATAAGAATTTGAGATAAATTTTATATATTATTTTACCCTTTAACAACCTTTTACAATATACCCTTCAGTTATTTACCTCCTTTTTTTTTTACTTTATACTAAACCGTTATCAGATATAATATTAAAATTAGACATTAGAAAAAGATAAGTTAAAATATATAACATTTTGTTTAATAACTTACTGTTTTCGAGATAGCTGCCATCCATTCCCTTTGTGGGTGATGAAAATAAATATATATAATTAGGCACTAGAATAAGAATAGCTGACAGTAGAGTGTTAATCAATAAATTAATATAATTAAAACTTAACTAGTAAGAAGTAGTAAGTAGGTACTCGTCATTTTATACGATTTTCTAACTTTGCTAGTTCTAGGCAAGTTGTGTCAGAATGAAGACGTCCTCCTGTCAGTTTTGGAAAACGTGAAATAAATAAAAAATATATTATTTATTTCATTTTAATTCTAAAGATGTTGATGTTATAAGAAAGTCTTACAAAAATATATTGAAAATCTACATATTTTATTTAGCAATCGGTTTTTTTTCCTAGTATTAGTTTTAGATATCTGAATTCTTTAAATATATTCTCTGATCTAATTAAGACCTCGTTTCAGGATACCATAAAGTAGCGGGCATGTCGTTGTTTCAGTCAGTCGTTTAAAGATTCAAATAGAGTTTATCTGCTTATCTGGGTGATTGCCGCCATTGGTATGCGAGGAGAATTCGCTGATAGGACTTATATTGTAAATGTTGTTTTATAAATATATAGAAGCTGTTTGTCCAATCGATCTAAGAATAAAAAAGAAAACTTATTATTGTTATTTCATATTTTTAGTATCATTTTGAGATTTGAACCTATTATTATAATTATTATATTTTAAATAATATGAAAGCTTACCAGCTTTAAGTATGTCAACTATAACGCTCCTAAAGATGATCTAACAACGGATTCACAAAGTTATAGAATTTTTCTAGTGTTTAATATTAATAGAATTAATAGAATATTAATAGAAATGAAAAAGCAATGAGCCGAAATGTGGACTTAAAATGTTTTAAAAATATGTCACAAAACAGACAGACTATAGCTTTTTTTTTATTTACAATTTGCACGAATCACGCATTTTAGAAGGATTACTACAAAATTTTGGTTTTACTTGGTTGTAACCTTATTGCCCAAATTAAAATACAGGATTTTTTTTAGTTAGGAAAATTCGGCCAGGTGCTCTGGTAAGCACAGAAAATAATTTAAGCAAAAAATACAATAAAACTTAAAGGTCTCGCTATATAAATTTTAAGTATATTATATACTTTAGGTATATTTTAAAAAAGACGAATTATATAAAGACAAATTATATAAAGAGAAAAGACGAATTATATACTAGCTATGAATGTAAAATTAAAAAGATTACTAGAACAGAAATTAAGTCCCGAATACTTTAATGAAACGATCCTCTTAGATTAGTTCATAATTAAATATTAAATTAACAAAGGTTTGTATTTAATGCAAAGAAATCGTGACATACCAGGACTAAAAGAATTTTAACTAATTAAATGTCTGACTACCAAAACGAAGGCATTACGACATTTATTATTCCATTTGACATAAAACATTTAAGAGATATATTCCATTTGATATCTTCAATCTTTTACCCGTTTTATCTTTTCGGTTACGTTTATGTAAGTATAATATTGAGTGAGAAAGTTATTTTATTTCAAAAAGCATTAAAAATATTTGACTTAATATTTAGGTATAATAAATTATTTCACATAATGTATATTTTAATAACCTTTTCATTGCTTAATATTATCTTCATAGCTTCTAACCCAGCTTTTAACCCAAAAGTGTTTTATGTAACGCCCTCGACTCTGTAACACTAATGCACTACCAGGCCAATTACATACAGAGTAGAGTGAATTATTTTATCACACTTTAACACTAAACTAAGTTATATTTTAATATAAGACAGTTATAATATAAGCTCCCGATAATATAACACATATATTTTTTTTTTACGACAGGATATCATTTTTTAAATATATTTAAAACAATTTTTCTTCTCATACACTTGATTTTTTTTTTACTACTGTTGTGTGGTGTTATAATTATTATGATTATGTTACAAAAAAGAACTTGAAATTCCGCAAAATAAATAAAAAATATATAACAATAATGAATCATATGCAGATAATCTAAACTGTAGGAATAATAAATGGAATTTATAAAATACCTTACACTTAAATATGTATTTCAAAATATTCATTCAGCGAAAACCACACAAAGTGAAAAAGAGTATGCAAATCCTTTTATTAAACAAACTCCAATTTTCGCCTGCAAAATGTTTATTATTTCTTAATTTTATTTATCGTCCGTCACTGAATCCTTGGTATTTCAGCGTCTAACAATGTTAAAGTTTCATGTTATTTATTGTTGGCGTCGAGCGTTGAAACCGCCCAATTTGTCAGCGCCCTTAATTTTATTCCAGCTGAACGCCCCGTCGGTCGAGAGCCTGACAGAGTTAGAGAGAGTAATATACTGCTTGAAAAATATACTTTACGGGCCCGCTTCATAATTCCTTACATATTTATATACGAGTTCACGAATCGAGAACGATTTTTCAAGCAAATAGAAATGTGTGAACATTTTTAAAAAAGAATTGTATTTTTTTACTTTATGTCAAATTAACAATATGCTTTTGAAAAATATGTTTTTCTTTACTACAATGGCTTTTAAAAAAAGATTTAATAGGTTTATATGTATGTAGTTATTGTAAGTTATAAATTTAGATTAAATTTTTAGAAATACTTAATAAATTACTTAGTTTGATAAATTTTTCTTCGATGTTAAATGGCAAATAAAACTTCCCCAATTCCGTCTGAGGAATACTAGAACTCTCCTATTGCAAAGAATCACCAATGACAGACGTTCTTATCTTTAAAACACTTTACTGACCCTGCTCACAAACACACTAAACTGTTTACTGTTTAAACTATTTACTATCACTGTTACACTTTATTATACTAGTTCTGTTACTTGACTTTGCCTCTCGATCACACACTGGGTTCTCTTAACTCGGAGACGATGCATATATCCACTATTCTTAATCAAATCAGTATCTAATATTACAATTATTTATTTAGTCAAGTAAACTTCTATACAAACATTACGTTAGTTTTAGTCAAACCACCAACTAATATCTTAATTTTTTTTTCACATCCTCCAGTTATATAAAAGCTAACAGGAAGGTCATAGTAATGTCACAAAACGGATGTTTAACAAAAAGCGATGTTTTATTAAGTTAAAATGGCGGCTCTACAACCAATATATATTAATCATATTGAAGACATTACATCATACTAATAAGATAACAAGAAACTGGAATTTCATAGCAGATTTCATAATAACGGCATGACTCGCGCGGTGATGAATTACTTGGCCCTAAGTAAGGCGTCCTGTCTGTGTTATTATACTTCCAATATCTATATATACAAGTGTACTGTATTTTTATTTATTTAATGGATTTTACCAAAAGATATAAAAATTGCCTTTGCTCCCGATTTGCTATGAATTTTTCGCTTCTATATGACCCTATTCTTATCTTGTTGCAAATTTTATTCTGCTTTAAATCTCCTGACATAAAGAAAAAAAGTTCATTATATTTTATATTTTTCTATATATAAGTTACAGTAAATAAATAATTAATATTGCACAAACATGAATTACATATATGTATTGAGTTTCTTATTTATTCTTTAAAACGTAAGTAGGATATTTATATGTAAGCAAACCCAGAGCAAATATCTTGTTACGAATGATGAGGTCGGATCGTGTTACAAGCGCGGTTAGGGAGAATAATACCACCAATTTAAAAAGGGAAGATGGTGTAAAAGATTTTTTAAGATAATAAATAAGTATCATGTTCTGAAATGTGAAGAAACCATGCCAAATAAAATAGCTATATTCCATTATATATTTTTAAAATGTTTTATCTCTTGATAATAATTCTGAGCAAGCTATTGAAGGGTCTAACTACTCGGGATATTGTATTCCACTGCTTAGATCTTGTGATTGTGAAGTTGTTCAAAGGACTTAGTTTAGGTTTTCTCTATCTTTGAGAATCCCATATCTTTCATCTTTGTCGTTTTGAAAAACTCGCCAACTGTAAACGGTTCTGAGATAGGTAGAGTTGGTTTTTCGGGTATTACCCTTCTTCTCGAGAAAATATAAAATTTAAATTATAAATATAAAATTTAAATTACGACGTACTATAAATACTTGTTTTAAAGTAACTCAAGAAAATCTGTACATTTAATATTGATAGTGTTCGAATCCTCAAATATACCCTATAGGAAAATTTTTAATGAACATATGGACCTATTGAACATTTTATAATTTTATTTTTATTTGTTATTAATCTGGCAACTGAATACATCATCTGGAGATAGAGAGAGATAGACACACGGAAAGTGAAGTCATAGTGATAGGGATCCGTTTTTCTCTTTGGGTACGGAACCGTAAAAATACTTAACAGGTAGAATTTTGGTTTTTACTGCAAGAAAGCTTAAACTCTATAACTAGGTTGAAGCTCTTGGTTATAGTAAATGTTATAACTAAATTCTACGAGTAGAAGTTAAGCAATTAACCAAAAACTATTTCAATTACAGCACATTCGTGCAATTGAACGTAAAACGAAAACTAAATACCTACAGCTTACTCGAGTACGTGTAGTTAATGTTGATGTGTATGTGTGTGTGTGTGTGTGTGTGAGAGTGAAACAGATTCTAAATTGAATTTTTTACCATTGAGAGCGGCGGTGGTCGTACTATTCATATTCGAGATTTTTGTATAATCGAGAACTTTATGAGTTTTCGAAATTGTTGTTTATTATTGGTAACATTAGTATATATAATTGTAATAGTTGGTTATGTTTGAATTATTATTCCTGATTTTTTTACTCTTTAAGGGTTTTGGAAATAGTAATCCTTTTTTTTAGTGGTATTTTTGTCGTGATGAAATTTAGTGGAGAGGTTTACAAGTCTAGAAGTGCTAGCAGTATTCTGTGAAAAAAAAACAGTTTTCTTAACTATTTTAAATCGAGGACAAACAAATTGAAAAAAAATAATCTAAAATAATAATTTTATGTTGGTCATATTTGAGGGCTTTTAGTTTCTGGATTATTATTCAGATGTGGGGATAATCTACGACAAAATATAGCCAAAGTCGTTCAATATCGCCGTTAATAAGTCGACAATTAAATATTATAGCGAAAGTGTGTGTTAAAAGTCCTAGGTTCATTCAGTAAAATTGAGCCCTCAATTTGGAATATGTGACGCTTTTTTAACTGAGTCGCCAGAAACAGCAAGTTTATTATTACCAGTGGGGATATATTTTACTTTTAATAATATATCTATGAGATAGACCAAAAGCCCAAGACTCTAGGGTGTAATAGTTATATTTTTCCGAAACGTATATCTATGAATTAAATTAAGTCTCTTGGGACCATTGCGCTCTAAGTGTTAATGTGCTTGAAATCTAATTCTCATTAGTATTAGAGGTCAACTCCTTCGAATATAATTGTCGTTTTCGTTTTTTGCATCATCGAGTTTGAAAATCCTAGAATTTCTGAGTGTTCGATTAAATATAGATGCTGTATATCAATGTTTTATTTAAAGTATCATTTAAAAATAATTGGAATAAAAGTAATATTGTATAAATAAACGATAACATAAAATATAATAATGTACGTATTATTAGACTAAACTATAAGTATTAACTGTAAAGACGCCAAGGTATAAAATAATAGATTAACCAAAAAAGTCATAGAAAGTTTTCGAAAACAAAACATATAGAAGCAGTTTTATAAAAAGCAAATCAGCTTTGCTAAAATGTGAAACTGAGAAAAACAGCCATTCCGAATATAGAATTGTGAATCTTATGTCCATGTAACAAAGATTTTATTTCCTTGACAAAATATGTACATTAGTAAGGTTGGCTGAAAGAAGCAAAAATAGTGATATAAAAACTAGATAGGACACAAACAACTTCAATTGTTTGGCAAAATAGAGAAAATATAAGTACCTACCGCTCGCGAAATTAACATTTATTATAAAGAAATGCCTTACCCCTGACATTATTTACTATAATAGCCATATTTTATGCTTCAACGTTACCTTCATATATTATACAGTATACATATCAACATATATACTGATAAAGAGCTTCGTCTTGGTGATAATAACAGGTATTACTATGTACTTATACTACTTAAGTACTTGACGTAAAAATAAATTTTCTGGTATATAATAACATTTCTATCGATTGGTAAATAAATCAAAAGCTCGCGTATTCTGTTCGTATTTTAATATTATGGCTTTTTATGTAAAAATTTTAAATAAAAATTTAAAAAACCCCTGATACAAAAAGACTAAGAAGAATAAAAATAATATTATTATGTACTTATTTAAGTCGTTGCGTCGCGGGACCGTTGTACATACGTTGACGATGTGTCTATTTTACGAAGTTAATCATTGAGGAATTATATGTGTAAAGATAAATTTCTAGAAAAAATAGATATATCTTTGGAGTGAAGAGTGTTCAATGAGAGTTAAAAACTAAATGTTACTCAGAGTGACGTTCAATTTCTATGTATAAGTATTTTTTATATTCGCAATGTACAGAGACTACTCCTCTACAGACTTCCAAAAATCGATTAGTGTCAATTTTATTATATGTACCGATTCCTCGAAAACTCGCTGTCAAATGCAAAAAATATTTGTAGCTTAAAAAACAACTTTGTTAACATAAAAACGATAAAATTGCAGCCATATTGTTAGCAAGAAACGTTATTTTGAAAATTTTTCAATAAATTGGTACACTAAATGAATTTTGTCCAAGTATATATATTTAACAACCCACCCAAAATATTATTTTAGGGTAGGAGAATTACAAAACAAATCTATTCTGCCATACATATAACTCGTACTTGATATTGAAGTAGAAAAGGAAGCTTTTGCGATAATGTATAAATATTATGAGTAAAGATTTTTCACATTTGATCAGCATCCTTAGAAAACTCTAGTGACACGTGTCGTAGAGTTATGTAGAATTCTTTACGTAATTGTACATCTCCAGGATTTTATTTATATAAAGTATAATATTAATTTAAATTAGTGTTCGACGAATCTGACAGACGGTAAAATTCTAACGAGTTTATGTTTTGTGTCTAAAATGTGATTAAATATATGTATGTTTCTTTATTTTATAATAAAGAAAAAAAAAAATAAAAAAATAATTTCACTAAATACATCCCTAATTTTATTTCTAATAATAATTACTAAAACATCTGTCGATTTTTAGTTATATGAAATTAATTATTACGCTAACATTTAAGGTCTAATTTATACCTATAGTGTATAAGGGCTATTTTAACATTTTGAGTTTATATATTCGAAGTTTTGGGGTTGTCAGGGCCGATACTTTTACAAGAAAGTGATTTAGCACCTTTATAGATAATAGACATAAAAAAAAATAAAGAGATAATTAGAGAATGCTATTCACTACATAGGCACTACATCTTTATATCATCAACTTCTAATTAATAGTGTCTTTTTATTAATTATCACCAATCTGAATCAATTAGATACTATTGTTATTAGTTTTTTTAATCAGAATACTAACTAAAAAACAAACAATTAGTAAATGTAAGATTAAAAAGAAAAACAGGAAAAAAAAAGGAATAAAACAAAAGTCTAAGAAAAGATGACAGAGATAAAAAATATAAGAAGTCTTACGAAATTTTAAAAACAAAAATTGCATAAAGTATATCCCTCTCAGACAAGCGACAGTGAAGTTGAAGTCTTGTTGGTATTATAATGGATTGAATCGGAGTTTGGTCTCCTAGTTCTAATTGTTTTCAATAGACTTACTGGTGCTGTACAAGAATAGTATGGTATGTTAAATAGTATTTTGTTTTATCCACATGAATGTATGATTTCACCTACCAACCATTTATAATTTAAATTAATGTTATATTATACAGGTATACAAGACACAAATGTAAGAATACTTAATTACTAAAGGCTTACTACTCATCTTTAAAAATATATTCCGCATTAGAGAGTAGTGCCTGTGTCTCCGGGTGTTTTAAAAACACATTAATTGTATGCAGCAAGAACGCCCAGACTTGGAGCAACAATTTCAAAATCATACAACACAACTGAGTGTTAAGTACAGTAAAATTCCGTGAACCATGATGAGTATTAAAAATATATTTACCCAAAGAAATCATAACAGGAAGATATATTTTATAATTTTTTTTTATGAATTCAAGTAACGTAAGACTTATTATGTACTTACTTCATTTCCGAATCGGATTTCGCAAGCATCCACACCACATGTCCTGGGTGTCTGCGGGACCCGAGAGCCATGAGCTGTGACAGTTTGGAGCCAAGCGGAAGTGGCGGTCTCTTGGGTACCTGGCCTGTCCAACTGGAGATGGCCAGCATTTCTGGACTCTCCTTCACGAGGTGTTTCTGAGTCGCCATGCATTTGCCAGATGCGTCCTGTGTGGACAAGTGATATTTCTCTAATTATCACGACATATATCTTTATTTAAATTTAAAAAATAGAAATATACTCGACTTGACCTGATTTATTTTAATGGAACTTTCTTAATGGATTACACAAAAAACTGAAACTGAACATTTCTAAGAAAAAACCTCAAATAACAATGACCACAGGATTTTCGAAAGAAACTTAATAGATGTCACCACCGTCTCGATAAAGACGATCACATATAGAATGCTTAATTCACCGAGACGGACAGCGATACGGTAGCTCATTTCGTAGAGCGACGGGACGGTTTCCAGTAGTCGCGGGTTCGAACCCTTGCCCGTATCGGTTTATTTTTCATTCTATATTTATATGAATTTAAATAAGCTTAACATATTTATAGATATTTTCAAACAATGGTCACAGTCTATACTTTTAAATACTGGTTTTCACATAAACGTGTATCGCCATTTTAAATTCGAAAGATTAAATTTTAAAACCCTTAAAACTTGAGTGTTTTTTACTTCTAAGGAATGTCAAATATTAAAAAAATATATATAATAGGGTTGATGTATAAATGAGTATAAAAATTGCCTAGTATCATAGTACGAAGTACTTTTACGAAAACTAGAAGATATACTTTTTTATATAATTACCATAATTATTTAAGTACCATTAAAATAATATAAGCAATGAGCGAATGAATTAGCATCCTCCAACTTTTATGATGACTTTGCGACTGAAGGTGGGTGTTATTGTAATACTTCAAAACGGTTTAATTACAAAACTTATTTCTTATTTACGTCACTGCAATGTCATTTAAAAGTCTTTAAGTGACTTTGCAATGACGTCATTCTTTTTTGCTATTAACAACTATATTGATTAGAACTCTAATTCTAAAAATAAATGAACAATTAAATTTTTTTAATTGTTGCTCAGTTTTAATGTGTACCTATGTAATAAATAAGTTACATTTTATTTTAAAAAATATACATATATGTATATATTTTTATATAATAATTGTTTAGTAATGTAACCAGAACATTTCTAGTAGAATAAAATTATATTGCTTTACTTTTAAATAAATATAGAATAAAAAAATCGATTCCTACCCGCGGCCTCTGGAAAACCGTAGGTATCATATTTTAAAACACCTTAACCTGGATAAGCCATTTTGAACATACATATTTTTATTATGTTTGTACTGTTATCTTTCTGCATGTGGTAAATATCACGAAATTATTGTATTTTGTGTTTTTTTTTCTAAATCTATATATTATCACTGTTATTATAATAAAGTTTCTTACATTTATTTACAATAATGTTTTCTGACCACTGTATTGGACATGAAAAATCATTCATAAATATCCAACATAAAATGTCATTATTTCCCGAATTACTAACGACTAAGGGACAAATTGTATCAAAACCTGATTCCAACAAACCCTCAAAAAATTATTTCCCAAAGATAACTTGAAGAAACGGTCCGAATAAACTGATTTTATAAGCGTTCAGTATATGTTATGAGTTACTAAAACTTTAGCTATTACTTCTTTTATATAACATTGTCGTTACAAAAGTCCCTCAGATTCGATTTTGTTAAATGTACCTAAGAATTGTTATAAGAACAGTGTGATTAAAAGAAATCTAAAACCAATGAAGATATATATTATAAAGTGTTTACTTGTTTCTACTAGTTATTAGAAAAAATATATCTTAATCTTGCACTCGCAACATTTTACATTGCCAACATTTATAAGTTCAGATAAGTATAATAATAATTTGTTTTTAACTTATAAGAAATATTACAGTGAAGTAATAAATCCTTGGTATTGTCAAATGCGACAGTCGCTTCTAACTTGAATCGAGAAGTTATAGAAGTTATTACAACTTTTGTCGCCATCATCTCGCTCTGCCTCTTAGCCATGAATGGAAGACTTCTCTCGATATTGGAATCTACGAATTATGGCAGAAAGAAAATAAAATGTGATTCTTGTGATTTATATCAACAATTATAGAGTAATAAAAGTTTATTATATTATCTTTTATTTCTTTCTTGAGTTACTGAAATTTCATGAATAGGATTTTTCTCAGTGCTCTTTTTATTTATTATATTTGAGTAGTGAAAATATTTTTTTTATTAATTTTGATGAAGTTTAGATCGTTTATATGTTGCTAACAGAATTATGATAGTAAAATAATAAATACTTGTTTACTTGTATACATTAACCCTGATTGTAAATTACTAAGAAATGGTAAAGCGTGGGTTTGAGGACACTTAGTAAATTTAATTGTATGTTTTGTACTACAATTATTAATTGTATCAAGCGACACTATCCGAAAGAAACAAAGCAGTACTTTGACACTTACTTGGTAACAAGAATCTCTAAAACCAATGTTATGATTTGTATCATCTATCAGCCAATGCTCAATATTATACTATATTTTTATCTCGAAATCCTTTTTACTAAACGTATCGCCTCCTTTTATGCCAACGTTATTTCTATTTTCTTTTGTATTTGGAACGAGATATTTATGTATCGTTTAATATGTTAAATATATGGTAATATCATCTGGTTGTGACTCGCCCATCCCTCATTGGTATGACAGACTTATTCTGACATTCTCATCTTGAAGCCCATTGTGTTTCACACGAGCAGTATTTTTTTTATATTTATCATTATATTCATATATTATTAACAATGGAATTTTAATATAAGAGGTTAAAAATCTATTGTTAATATATTTTGTGGAATATTAAGTGTTTTTCGCACAAAGAAAATATTTCGTGTTTTTCCATTGTTGCTAATTCGAATAATGTAACATAAACATCTATCTACAGACTCAGTGAGAGTCATCTTAAAGTGTTAAAAGCCATGCATCCCTTCAACTGGAGAAAGCTCATTCGTTTCTTTCCACTTCATTGGGTATCAGAAATCGAAGCTTTCCACGTCAAGCGAGAACAATGTATTAGATACTTAATATGCTTTATTTAAACATGGGTTTTTTAACATTAAG
Organism: Napeogenes inachia; assembly: GCA_959347355.1. Lineage (NCBI taxonomy): Eukaryota > Metazoa > Arthropoda > Insecta > Lepidoptera > Nymphalidae > Napeogenes > Napeogenes inachia. The sequence goes on along the minus strand of OY365801.1, from coordinate 19,201,470 downwards.
TGTGTTCATGATAATTTAATAATAGCATTACATTATTATATATTTTATTTAATTAAATGCTTTATTTTGCTTTATTATTATTTATTATTTTGTGTTCAAAGTTAGTGGTAGATAATAAGTAGCTTAAGTTAATTTAATAATTTTGTTTTTGAATCATTTGTAATAAATTTTAGAGGTTATATTTTTACTATTAAAAAATCTATTTTAAATTAAAAAATAAAGATGAGTAATGTTGAAAAAGAAACTGTTATGAAGTTCAAAAAAGTAATTTATAAATATTATTAAATTTAAATTAAATATTATTGATAGCGTCATTATATTGAGAACATTATAGTGTCTGCGACTTCGTACGCGTATATTTAGATTTTGATAAAACATACCCTGTTTACTCACCAATGTATGTAAAAACTATAAACCTTCAAACTGGTAAGCAGCAATGGTACGACAATAAGAGATTATTAACTTCTTTATTTGTTAACCGATTGTTAAAAAGCAAAATATAAAGTGAATCCCATGACAATATATTCCCGAAAACTGCATCTAAATCGATTAATCCGTTTCTGAGAACAGCATGCACAAACATACAGAGTTACAGACATATAGATGAACAGTCAAAATAAAAAAAAAAACATTGTTTTTGGTTCTCTTGCTTATAAAGGTTCCCCTGCATGATTTTTTTAAAATATTTTCAATGTACAAAGAGTACTCCTCTACAGATTTATTACATGTATAGAAGGAGATTTGCATGGTGATATTACGTGATTTACATAAATTGACATAGTTTTTTTTTTCTAATCCATTTAGATGAAATGAACACTAAATGTTAAGTGAAAACTGTGATAATATATTCTGAAAACCGCTTTCAAATTGGTTAAGCCGCTTCTGAGATTAGCGTGCACAAACATACAGACATACAGACCAACAGACAAACTGAAAAACCATTGTTTTGGCTTCTTTTGCTCTTATAAAGATAAAATCATAGGGGGCCTATGATGTTTTTTATGAAAAAAAATCATGTACAGAAATGGATCAGTGACAATTTTATTATATGTATAGATTAATCTGGATAGAGCTTGACTATATTAACCAAGAAAGAAAACTAAGAGGAAAAGTCACCTTAGTACTGTTAGAGTGCAGCATATACTTGACAGGGCACACATGTGTATATACTTAATTTATGAATATATTATTTATATTTGAAGCTGTACTTGTAGCTATATATAAAATTAGCGATAAATATAATTAAACAGATTCAAATAAACAGGGTTCGAAGAATGTTATTTTAATCGTCTATCTGGTTGATTTACTCATTCTCATAATATATCTAAATTCATGTATCTATGTTTAATAGATTACCACTCTGAGGAGAACATTTTTTGGCAGACATCTGAAGTCTTAAGTGTGTTGCTACGAATTTGGAATACTAGACATTTAAACGGTTTTTGCTAAGTTATTGTCAAAAAAGATTAACGATTTAAAATAATAAATAATATTTGGAGTCGTTTTATAAAAATATTCCTTCTTTTTAATATATTTCACCTTCGATATAAATAATGATCAATAAACAGACAAACTTGGTATTTATGTAAAGGTTACATACCTATGGGCCCAAGTGGCCAAGTTTCCCAATCAAGAGATCGAAATCCATCATACGAACTTACAAGTACGTCTGACTTTATCGACTGTATGATTTTCTTTCCCTTGCCAATAATCTTTAGGGACGAAAATATAAACGATTCTTTTCTTGCGATTACACAAAATGGAGCCGAGATTTTGGTACATTCTCTTTCTGCCTCTTATTCTATGCTCTATACGTTAGACATATACTATTTCTGTCTTGAGTTCTGTTCCTTTGCAATGTCATGCATTATTAAGAGCGAGGGAAGACGGGCCATGCATTTGTTATTAGGGAAATCTTCACTTCAAGGTCCATTCCATTGAGCCAACGTGCCTTATATATATTCAAAGATAAAAAAATATATATATAATATTATCGTGAACCATGATGATTGTTGAATATATATTTACTTGGATATGTTCACGACAAATTAATCGTAATTTTGCCAGAGTTCACGCCGCAAGTCGTGCAAAATTCCGTGAATCACACAATTTACATCCAAATAAATGTATATTTAATAAAATATAAATAATTAAACCGAATAGACTATCATCATCAGTTATCTTTGTAACAGTCTTGATACTTGATGGGATCGAATGAAAGTGTCAAGACTCCTCACTGGTGATGAATGGGCCCTGAATTCAATTATTGAAGCGATTAGCTTTTTTGTTCGTCGGCACCTGTCGCAGTGATCGACAGCGACTCGCTATTGGAATGGAATTTGAATAGCGAAACTTTTAAGTGTTCCCAATACAATGGAACTAATTATAATGTTTTAAATTGAAAATTATTCATGGCTCTTCGAATACTTCGATGCATATCGTACATAACAAATGAGTTGTAAAGTTTTAGCTTTATTTGTTTATTCATTAATATTTGTTAACTCTGACACTATATGGTCTGTAGTACACTATTATGTACATTATAGATTGTACTATATAATATACTATACAGTACAACTCGACACTGTGTAGCATATATGTTGCAGTCATTGTGATTAAATAGCTATTATACATAATGACTGGTCATTATATATAATAGAAAAGATAACTAGACAATGATATATTAATCACCTTATCCAGATATTATTCATAATATCGTTTCAAATATAGCCAAAGTAATAAAAATAATACGGGCTAACTGACTTGTTACCCCTCTTGCTCTTCATCCCCCGCTGCAGTGGCTGACGATATTAAATAGTGTTCGCTGTCGTTTTATAATAAGAGGTCGCGTCGTTTGTGCAAAAAATTACACGAGTTTTTCTTTCGTATGATTGTTTGATGATGGCAGATGAAATTAAAAAACGTTTCTATCATACTATCCACTACTATGGTATATTTGTCTTTAATTTTAAAAGTAAAGGAATCAAAGAAAAAAATCGCTAAGAAAACACCTGAAAATTACCAGCGCCTTGCAAGATACGATATCGTAAAAATAAGAACATCTGAAAAACTAATTAATTCTGGTGAAAAACGAAGACGATCCCATTATGTACTATGCTCACTTAGAAGAAACTTTTCAAATAATCCACGACTGTCATATTAGTATTGGATACGACGGTAGGGTCAGAATGATGAAAGAGTTAAAATTAAGATATAAAATTGTAACTGCCGAACTCGTCACAGTATATTTGAATTTGTGTGAATCTTGTCAGAAAAAAAAGTTTGCCACAAAAATGTCTTGTTGTAAAACCAATTAACAGCAACGAGATTAATTCAAGGTGCCAAGTGGATCTTATAGACATGCAATCACAAGGTGATGGTGATTATATATCCATTCTGATGTATCAAGATCACCTAACAAAGTTCGTGCAGCTGCGTTCTTTAAAAAGCAAGCGAGCAGAAGCGATACCGTATCAATTACTAGACGTTTTTACCATATTCGGAGCACCTAGTATTTTGCAAAGCGATAATGATAAAGAATTTACTAACAAAGTGGTAAAAAAAAATCTGCGTGATGTGGCCGGAATTAAAAATCGTACATGGTAAACCCCGACACTCTCAGTCACAAGACTCTTGTGAAAAGGCTAACCAAGACGTAGAAAAAATATTTTGTACATTGCTGGAATCTAACAAGATGACGAAATGGTCTGAAGGATTACGCATTATTAAATTTATGAAGAACAGAGCGTATCACGCAGGGATAAACCGTAGTCCTTACGAAGCAATGTTTGACTGTAAAGCAAAAGTCGGATTAAATTGTCTTCCTAAAGACGGGCTAGTCGAACTGTCAACAGAAGAAGAGCTGGAATCTATATTGAATGAAGACAAAAACCAGTTGAATGAGAAGAGTGAAACCGAACGAAATATTACGAACGCTGTACTTAATGATGATGAAGAAATAGAAAGGTATACTACAACGTTAAACACTGACTCGCAAAATGAAATTCCAAATAACCTGACATAAAAAATTGATAACGAAAACCATACCATAGATCCATCAAATAAAATGTCAAGCGACCAAGAAATAGTAATTGCTCTCGATAAAAAGGAACAAGATATTGGAAACATCAGAAAATTAGTTGGACGATCTCTGAAAAAGCAAACAGATAAAATGTTAGCTCTACCTTTGGTAAAATATCCTGCTGCTGCTAATACAGGTGATAATGTAGTTGTAAAAATTCCTGATGTAGACCGCGCCAAAGCCGATGATAGAAACATTTTGGCTGTTATAATTTTTCAGGAGACAGAAGGAATGTATAAGTTAGTAACTAAGCATGGTATTCTAAACTTAACTTTACGCAAGAAATGAGTTCAGTGTCTGTAAGGAAAGGTTTCTTACAGTTAATATTGTTCCACATCATGAATTAGAGAATGTGCAAAAAAAGAGTCACATCTTGGCGGCCAAGGGTTTCAGCATTGCAACTGCACTGGAAAATGCGTGTCTAATAGATGCAAATGGAAAAAGTTGAACCTAAAAATGTCACAAGAACCTTTCTTGTAAGAATAAATAAATAATTTATGACCCAGTTTAGTCATATCAGCTCAATAGGGAACATTCATGTAATTTTTTTTTGACGTAAATTAATCATTTACCTCTATATATCGTAGAAAAAAATATAAATAGGTTTGAAAAGATTCTAGTTTTTCTTCAAATTAAAAATTAAAACTTGTAATAAATTTGAGCCGTTCAAACGCCGTCATTTTGCGCGCGCTTTGCGTGACGTCAAATGATACATCCAGTGAATGTTTACTATGCACTTTTTAGTTACTTCATACATATTTTAAGTTTTAATTGCTTTACAAGTCATGGAAGAAGATAAAAGTCATCTTACAAATATTGTATAGTACCGGAGTGCAAAAATAGTATTAGAAATACACCCGCCAAGTGTTTTTGTATTCCAAGAGATGCGAAAATACAATGGTGTATGGTAATTAAAAGGGATAATATATGTCCTAAATCGTGTTTATATTGTTGTGAAGATCAATTTAACGTAAGTATATTTTATTTATAATAAGTTTAATCTAATAGTTTAAATTTATACTTACGAATTGAACATTAGAAAATTTGAGTTTAAAATTCACCTAACCTAGCCTACAAAAGTTCAGTATAACTTTCTATAAAAACCGTATTATTTTTTTGATTTTACGAAATTTTTATGTTTGTCGATTTATTTCAGGTTAATGAAGATACAGCAAATTGTATTGAATATAATATGTGTAACGAAACAACAAGGAGAAAGATGTAATCTAAGTTTGAAGAAAGGAGTTGTTCCTTATATATTTTTGTGGCAAAAACATCAGCTGATAGAATGAGAATGTGCATAGTCAAAAGGCAAAGATTGACATCGGTTAATGAAGCCTTTTAAGAGTTAGCTATCAAAAGTAGTGTTTAAAAAAATTGGTGACCTTTACGAAGAAGTGATATAGGTAGTAAGTCCTAGTACTGCCCATACAAATGTCTGTGATATTAATCAGCCAAGACTCAGTACTTCTCCTATTGAATGTGATGATCATAAGGCAGAGACTTGCTTTTCGCATATTAAAGATAAATTACCAAGTGACTAAGCTGTGCAAGTTAATATTAAACCGAAGTATGGAAGTAAAGGTGTCAATGTAAATATACCTGCTGAAAAACAAAATGTAGCATTGTCACCATTTCCTCATTTAACACACAACATTGTTACACAACAGTTTTAAAAGTAAAACTATCTGTTTTAAAAAGAAAATAGTTTACTGAAAACACAGCTGATAATACTTCTATAGCATCTTATATCTTCTATATCTGCTGATTATCAACCAAGTTATTTATCTGAGTCAAGTGAAGTGAAAAATGTTCAGAGGTAGAAACATTTTAAAAATGTATTGTGTAGTAGCATGCTAACTGCTATTCAAAAAGATTTTGTAGGTTATTTGTTTTGTTAGAGTTGTTTGAGTATTTAGAAAATGTTTTTAAGATTACCTAAACAATTGTATCATTTAATAAAATCTTTAAGCACGAAAATATAGGTTTAAATTATTTATTTTTCTCAGTCACACTGATACCACAGTATGAACTTAAACGCCGATATATTGAATGGTGTGTCAAATGACGTCACATTTCCTTTCGACCAATGGTGGCGCGTTTTGGAATTTTGAATTTCGCTCCCTAAAGTTACACTTTTCATAAATTATTTTATGGCCTTAAATGATTAGTAAATTAAAAAAAAATGATTCTATTATAATAAGATGATAAAAAGTGATCGAAAAAAAAATATTTGAGACCATTTAAATTTTTTTGCATGTTCCCTATTGAAATATTTTATTATTGTAGTCTTTATAGAGTGAGACCAAATACTTGTATTGGTCTCTGTGTTTATTTTGTGTTACAGCTTACAATTTACTCTGTAAATTTAAGTTTAATATTGTTACAACAACGTTTATTAACGTAGAATTATTATTTATGAAAATTTTATTTTAATTCTGAAAATAAACATTTCATTATTACTTAATTTTATATAAATTATTACTTTTCAAATAACAGCATAATATTGCTACACATATATTTAGGCATGCTTAAGGCACATTGAAATATACTTTTATAATCTTTAGCTGTACCTACATATTTTATTACATTATTCAAGTCTTCGAAGATATTATATAAAATTGCTAGTTGAAGTGATTAATTCTGTGTCAATTATCACTTTATCCAAATTGAGTAGACATTATAAATAACGGCTAGATTATACATAATATCCGGATTTATTACTTTGGCTGTATCATATACACTCCTTTGACTACTTATACTTACATTACTAGTAAAATTTTTCAAACACTCTACTTAAGGCAAGAAAGGCATTTTAATATATAAACGAAAATTTGTAAATCATGTCCAAAATCATTAAGGTCAATGTGAACAACCAAAACGTCACCTTGAACCAGGCCATGGTGGAGTCATCATATAGCACCACCCACTCTTCAGACCACGTGTTCCATAAGTATTTACCTGAAACAGACAAAAAATATTATTTATAAGACTTCATAAAACATGTCCATTTGATAAAAGAAGCAAATTTTATACGTTTTTCTTTTGATATTAGACTTATAACACAATAATTATGCTACTGTTAAAATGAATGTTATTTCGTTGAGAGGGTCTGGGCATACCTCATCTAATATTTTATCCTGAATAGCGCTATTAAAGTTTTTACGATCCTTGCATATGTGTACAATTATTTGGATCAAGTAGACATTCTTTTTTACGGCCGCACGTTTCGACGTCCTAACACTTTCATAATCGTGGTATTAAATGAATTTGAAATGAATTAGTTAATAAATTAGTTTGAATATCTATAAAATTTTGGAATTTTTTGCCAGAGGTCACAAGGTCAAGAATCGAATTTCCCTCATCGATTCTTTTTTATTTTATAAGAAAATATATAAATTTCATTACATGTATGAAACTGTTCTCAGTTTTACAGATCATTTTCACGTCATGTTTATGTCATGCTGATATTTCAGTATGACATACTTAGTTGTTTGGTTAATAATAGTAAGTAATCTTTATACTTACTAGGTGTTTTCACGTTAGTTAATATTAAAATGAAAGACTTTTTTCGAATCCATTCTTAAAGCGCGTAAGTTTATCCATAATATAAGTACCTATAGTAATAATAAAAAAATACCCTTTAATATAGTAATAGCACTTAGTAAGTAAATTAAATTGTTTCTATAAATAAGATTATTTTATTAAATTTTATATGTTTGACTTATGTATATTTCTATGGAATAAACAATTTAGTGATAATTAATGAATACTAGATAATTACATTGTTATATGTAACTCAGAACAACACTAATACTGGTATATTATGATTATAAAAAAAAACTATTAAACGCAAAAAAAAAACAAATTTCAATTTGCTAAGTATAGTGGTTTCCACTTGTATCTCATATATCTAGCTCTATGAGAATCAACCAATCAGGTAATTGCAAAGATCGCATCTCGTTTATAACCACCAATCAGATGCTGTATCACGCTCGTAGATTAATGTTTGAGGGATGTTTACTTGGTGATAGCAAATATTAATTTAACGATCAAACATTTTAAGTATTAATAATTAATTTTTATTTTGGTTGTAATCAATCAAAAATTATAATTTACTGTAATGGAGAGAGTATTAAGGATTAAATATTAATTCTATTCTTATTAATTGCAAAATATATAAATACTCCATCCATACGTAAATAAAATATACTGTTTTTCGGGTTAACTGGTAGAGAATGCCCTGTAGCATTAATTCTGCTTATTGTACCTTATATATTTTTGGACCATAAAAATTAAATGAATAAAACAAATAAATATATAAAATTCCAAAATATTAGGTTGATTAATTTGAGAATGGCGGCAAATGGCGTCCTGAATGGTGACAGTTACCTACTGGATATGAGGTTGATTATTTTTTGTAGTATGAAGGTTTTTCTATACATACTAATATTATATAGCTGTTTGTTTGATTTAACTAATGTTTTGATCGACCAGCCAGATTTTTATTAAAGGTTGTAAGATTATAAATATGCTTATAATAATATAATTGGCAAGTAGTACACTAGGTAGGTATATATTATTATTTTTTGTTTTCTCTAAATAGATTATACCAGCAATGGTAAAGGTTTTAATTTTTCAAAACAATAATACAAGAATAAGTTTGAAGTAACCAGAGACATATATGAGTCGTGATCTTAAACTAAATATAATATTCGATTACGTAAGAAAACCTCAAAGGACAGCTAGCTTCAACTTATACCAACAATAAGTACTGATGAGGTGTTGACGTGACAACGTCTTAAATTAGGTTAAGCTGGGAGTCACTTATGAAAAAGTGTAACGCCCGGTAACGTAACGATGAGTCACACACACATAGAATGCCTTGCGTCTCTCTCCCACTCAAACATGATCGGTCCGCCGAGCAATGTTTTGATTTTCAAATTGATTCTTTAAAATTACAAATATTAAGAAAAAGTGGCAGATATAAGAAAACTTGATTTAAAATGTGTTGAGCAAGAATTTTAACATATAATTTAAGTAAATGTTTTAATTTTCAACTTCATTATTTACAATTACAAATTTTAATTAATTTCAAATTTATTTAGCAAAAATTTGAACCTTCGATCTGAATAAGTGTTTTGATTTTCAAATTAATTCTTTAAAATTAAAAATATTAAAATATATAAAATCAGAAGTGACGTCAAATAACATTATCTGTACTTATTATTATTTAATATGTAGGCCAGTACATGTGACCATACTTGGTAGACACAATTGGAAATAGTATTTTTTTATAACTGAAAAAAATATATATATAAAATACTGGTAGCAAACAATAACTTCAATGATCGATATCTCCGCAACTAATTGATGTATCGAAAAAGTCTGTAAAAAAATTTGTAAAAAATAATAACATCAATAATATAATATAAAATAAATAATATATAAAATGATTTTACGTGACAACGTCTTCATCGTCCTATCCTCAACAAAATCACTCAAATTATTAAAATATTGTGCAATTTAATAATATTCATATCAATAAATATTCTACCGAGAAAAAGACGTGGTCACGTAAATCTTCGCCCGTAAAACCGACTTTACAGGCAACCATATTTAGCTTAAAAATATTTTTTAGTAAAAAGTTTGTATACAACTTTTAACCATACAGGGGATATAAACCAAAATTGGTTACTATCTATAAAGGTTTCTAATATGTATGTTCCAATATCGTGGGATTAGTGTGGATTAAAAAAGGACTCTGGGTATATTTTTGCTAATCTCTACGAGGAGATAGTTCTTCGAGATTACCGGTTTACATTATTTTTTCTTAATTTCAATGAATTTTTATTTCGATCAGTAGGTGTGTTTTGTTTTTTGTTTAGATAACGTAGTTATTAAGAGATATAAGGTAATTTCAATATACAAATTTCTAACTTAAAAAGTAAAAAATTTTTGTATTTTCACTATTAAATTATAAAATAAAAACATTGACAATTTTACTATTTGAACGTATAATAAATTATAAAATAAAAACATTGACAATTTTACTATTTGAACGTATAAGAGTATAAAGAAGGAAAGATACGTTAAATTTATCTTCATATCTAATGTTAAACTACAGAGCGCTTATTTGCCGTGACATAGAAATGACATAGGATTAGAGCATAAATTTTGTCTCTGCAAACTGAAGTAGGTACGTATGATTACTTTGCTTTATAGTTAAAATAATAGTGCTAATGTGATTTTTTTAGCAAATAATATATAAACTATTCAAGTAAAAGAGTTAAGCAATATAAATATTCGGTTCATAAAATTATTACACACAGAATAATAAAGCCAAAGGCAGGCCTGTCAGTCAATCTTTGACAATTAATAAAAGAGGAAAGGTAAGAGACCGATACTCATTTTTGTCTAATCACACATGCAAAAAAAAAAGAAAGACAGATTCGTAGTCTCATTTGCTTTCTCTTTTTTAATATTTCCCTAGTCTATGGTAAAAACTCTGAAATATAATTAAGTCTTATATCAAATAAAATACATACGTTTGTAACGCAGCATATACCCGCCTTTAATCTGTGTGCCGCCATGTTCTGAAACAAAATATTGTATTTTTAATAAATTTATTCAATTACAGTAAAAAAATGCATATAAATCCTCTGTATCTTTTAATAAAAATACTAAGATTATAAAATATTGAAAAAAGATTATTTAAAACGAATATACTGTGTAATATTAATAAGTGAAAGTATTTACAAAGATACCAAAAAATGGATGATAAACGTCAAATTACTTTCCATTCTATTTAAAGTTTATACATAAATTTCTACGACTGCGTTCCATTACACCCGAAGTTTAAACATCTTAAATAAATATAAAACTGAAGAGAGCTTATAATGCTATTTTTACGTAGAGTTTTAAAATAACACGAAACTTTATTTCTCCAGTTTGACCTGGCTCTCATTGAATACTATCATAAAGAAAGAAACTTTATAAGTTTGTTATTTCTTGAAACCTGCACATTATTACTTTTATTCTTAGTCAATAATAAATTAAACTAAAAATTGTAACGGTCAATTGAAAGTCAAAAAGTTGGTATAGTTTTCTAAATAAATATCCAAAAATTGATACTTGCACCGAGTCAAAGAACTTAAAATTTAAAAAATATATGTTATATGTAGTTCAGACCATTAACATTTATAAAAACTTTTGTAAAATTATAACTTGTTTTATTAAATTGTATTATATATGTATTGTATACAATTTAATATTATACGAAGCAAAATACATTGACTGTAACATGAAGACACCACGCGTCTATTACATAATTAAGTTAATATGCAACAAGCCGCTGGCGAAATTGAAGGAGTAGCAAGGATACAAATGTCATAATATTTGCATTTTCCCTCCAATACTGAGAGCACTCAGAGCTGTCAGTCCTTTTACGTCACAAGCTTCTGTCATAAAAACATCGTTAGATGATTCACGACTAGTTGCCTATAAAATATAATATTCCTATTCTAGTTAGTAGTAAAATCAAATGAGATATACCTAGTAGATAAAGGTACATCATAAACCTAAACAAGGGTTAACTGAGCGGAATACATGATAGTAAACAGGAAAATATGAACAGAAGACTGAAAAATAACGCGTGTTCCGGACACACATCTATTTATTATGATATGAGAATTATTTTTTGGTTACGTGTTTTTTTATTTCATGGTTTAAGAATTTTTAAATGTTTTGTTTTTTTATATCTTCTGTGACCTACTCAAACTCGAAATTGATCAGCGAACTTCTAATTGTTGTGTTTATAATTGCTAGTGCGGTGAGAATAAAATAATATTTTTGGAATGTCTATCGGAAAACTAGTTATGACATCATTTTTGTGTAAAAATCTCAATAATCTCAAGTTGACAAATGAAAACTAATGTACATACATAAGTTTTTCGTAGGAAAAATATATTTCACTTTAACTATTTTGTTGTATTAACCTCTAGATGATATATGTCTTTTACATCATTTAGTAAATCGCTAAGAAATTGTAACATTTATAACATCCATATAAGATATATTTAACTACATGTTTATGTTTTTTTTAACACTAACATGTTAAAAAAAACATAAAAGTGAAAATAAATAACAATAGTTTGAGATACTGTCTAAATCGAACAGCGAAAAAAACACAAATTACCCCAGGGTAATCGTGAACAATGAAACAAGTATTACCCTTTTATATGGGTATAAATGTGGATTACTCTGAAATAGTGCTAACAATCATACAAACTGTATTCTTTTGTTCCCGTCGTATATTATGCGGGTTAGTTTACACAATCGTTGTAATGGATTGTGGCTGCATTATCGCCTTGAAAGATTTGATTTGCTTAATATTTAATTATTGTTTCATCAATTATAATATTAGTTAAGTTTTCAGAAAAAGCAATAATAAACAATGTATCAGGTAATCTAATGCTTTGAATATCTTTTGATAATAGAAATACAACTTTGCATAAATGTTTAAATAAAATAAAAGGAATTGAAATCTACAAAAACATATGAATGTAATATAATAAAAATTTAAATAATATTAAACGACACAATATAATACTTAAATGGTTTTGAACAAAATGGTGTGGAGTTAATTCATTAAGTTCTGACGGATAAAGTATTGACATTCTACTAGTGCCTTCAGTCTGGTTCTAGAACAGGTACGCCAAAGATTCTTCTTACATTAAAAGGTTAAAATTAATTTGAATTAATTGAGTTTTATTAAATAAAGAAATTACATCACTATTTGAATCCCGGATTTCCATAAATCAGGATTACTCGAAACGTAATTATGCAGTTTGGGATCTCACATAATTTGAATTCTCATATTCGAAATGAAATTAAATTGTTCTATTATTTTTAGGATACTAATGTCAAATGATCTATCCAAATATAATATTGTTATCTCTCTTTACTGTGGCCGGTTCTAAAGATAGATATTATATAACTTGTAAGTACATGAGATAAATCGTTGATAGATTTCACTCAATCCGTGGTGAAGTTAGTAAACAAGAAACTTTACTGCATAGTTTGTTAGATAATAGCGGATAGCTTGGAAAGCGTAACCATTATATGTATATCTAAATATGTAGTTTTAATAATAAATAGTAGTAACAAAATACTTCTGAAAATCTGATAGAGAAAAAAACGAACGTACATACATACATACATAGAGCTCACGCCATTGTACCACCAGGGGGTTAGGTAGACTATGAAGATACTTCACTTTGTCCTGACACAACTCTTTCGCCTCTTTCACATCCTCAATCATTTTTATACAACTCCTTTTATTCTTGCCCTTTCGAACCCCAAAAAACCGAAAGAAGTACTATAAAATACTTACGACTTAATTATAAGACTTTCAGTTTTTTCAAAGTCTAATTAAAGACAAAAGTAAACCTATTTTGTTTTAATCATTCCATTTGGTAGAAGGCTTGATAGTCAGCCCATCAAAACTGTTGACAATTCTGTCAAACATTTACATTACATACATATATTTTTAAACTGTCGTTCTAGAAACCGGCCGTTTATAGTTTATTGAATTTAAAGAGGTTTTAATAACTCAACAATAGATTGAAGTCAGCCATCCTCAGGAGCATTCTCTGGTGAAATGCGAATCTCTTCACAGGTGCCGGTGAAACGACAGCTGTGTTCGATATTGGTTTTATGCTAATCTATCGACTTAAAGCTGTGCCAGACGTGCAGACTGAGAAACTACTAAAATGTTATATTGTCTTTATCATTTTTATTTGTAATAACTATTATTATATCTTACTTTATTGAGCAGGTTTCTCAATTATTGCTGCACACTGCACGATGTTAAAGTTTAAAAGATTTTTGATTACATTTTACAGTATTAATAATCTTGGAGAATAAGTTTATTTTAGTTATTTTTTAAAATTATTAAATAAATGTGTTATTCTTTATTATGAAAAAATATATACAGAGCAGAGCAACAATTTATATGAAAATTAACAAATAATATAATGAAGTTGTAGCTTGGCTAAGGTTCTGAATTTTATAGTAATAACGGCTATACCTAGAATATTATTAAATTTTAAATATCAATTTAACAAAACTGTCTAAACAGCTGTTTAAATTGTATAGTGTGTGTCAGGCTTAACTATAAAGGGTTTCCTCACCATGAGGCTTCTCATTATTATAGATGAAATCTGATGGAACCTTATTATTCTTCCTGGAAAGGTTGATAATAAACGACTGACAAGAGTCATTGTTTTTAGATAAAATTACGCTGTTTATTATTTTTGCCGAGATTTGTTTTCTCAGACCTATGTGGGTAAATACGTGTACCTGACTAATTTGCATTTACATTAAAATGTCTTTTAATATAAAAATTTCGCCGAAGTTATATTTATATTTCAATTTTAGATTTTTTATAACAATTTGTAAGTTGCATAACAAACCAAGAACCGTAAATAGTCTACATTTTCCAAAAATCAATAATTGATTTTGTGAAGCCGTATAGTAATATCATTTGTTGAGCATTTTTTGTACGAAATTGCTTTTTTATCGGCAAATATAATATGAAGGCTTCTCTAAATTATTTGTATGTTTAAAAGATTTTAAGGGAAAACGCAACGTTACGATTAGACGAACAATCATCTGTCCCTTTCCCTCAGTACTCTATAGAAAATGACGGATATAGCCGCTTTGGCTTCGAGATCGGTGCTTGACTTTAAGAGATTTTCAATAAAGGTACTTCACCTATATGGCAGTTCAATATCTGAATAGATTTTCTTCAAAGGGATTCATTGTAATCGTTTTTTCATATCTTCCATATCTTTAATACTATAGAAAACGTTGCTCGAAAGCAAATTGAACGACATATTTTAGTAGATTAGTATCTACTAAGATACCTACAGCTTAAATGACATTATATTTGATACATATTATTTATAATTATTTTGCAGTCTTCCGAGGATAACTAGTTTTTGCAAGTTTTATCGGCTCTTTTGTCAGCAACCTACATACCTAGAAATGAAGATACGTTCAACAGGATATTTGAATATAAAAGACCCTTTAAAATTAATAGTCTTAAAACAAGAACAACAATCACTTCAAACACGTGAAATCAAAGACTGAAATTAGGATTTATGGAATTGCAGAAATGGAATCCTATACAAAACTTTCATTCCCATTTCAACCCTACTTGGTAGTCAGCTACAAACTTCGTGACCTGGAGATTATGATAACCGTAGTCGGTAAGTCGATTCTGATTATAATAAACTTTAACTGAGAGCAAATTTATCCTTCACCTACTTATTTGCTTCTTCGTTTCAGAGGACAGGAAACCAAAGCCTGATGGGAAATACGTGGGAAACTCTTTAGTTTAATAAAAAAAATGTATTTACTGGAAAAATAAGGCTAAGAATAAGGCGAATAAAACTAAAGATTAGTATATGCTAATTATTTTATTTTTATTTTTATGACTTAACCGAAATCCAATGCGACATAGACACATTTTAAGAGAGATTTTTTTAAGGCGAGTGATGGGCGAGAGACGAGGAAAGTTCTGTGTTGTTCGGTTAAATGCATTCTACGTCATTCAACTCCTTTGTGGTAACTGAACCGATTGGATTCCATATTTTTAATCAATTGCTCAATCAATATCAATCAATGATTTTGGTTAGTTAAGCACTAAAAATCAAAAGCTTGAGGAATAATTAACCAAAAACGATCTTCAATGGCTTGCATTGACCGAAGCTGCTACTAGGCTCGGTTCATAAGTGAAACTCTATATTAAACGGCGACCTCTAGCATATCGTCCTGTCCCTCTGCCAATTTAAAAATGCCAAGTGTCCGTAGTTGTAATAAGCTATACATAGCATATGAGTTTTTAGACAATTACAAAAAGTTTAAGTATTATTTCACTATTTATTTCTCCTCGATCGCACAATACCGTATTCTCCTCTACTTAAGTTCTTTCACCTGAAGGTTGTCTGTCAGAGATTGCTCTTAGCAATAAGACCGCCTTTGCATACTATTTTTAAATGTTAGAACTCCGCTGATTATTGTAATTTTCTTTTATTTTTATTTTGTGTGCAATATAAAGTGCTTATCTATCTATCTACAAAAAGTTACTTCGGTTGTGGCATCTTTTCAATGTTAATTTAGACTGCAAAGTTAAGAAACCGCTGGTTAAGATTAGCAAATAAAGTCAAAAGATGTCGCCACCGTCCCCATAAGAACAACTATATATAGAATGCTATATTCATTGCGTCGGGTGGGACACGGAGTTTTATTTGGCAGAGATACCAGATTTTTCATTTTACATTTCATTTTATACAGATTTTCATTTTAAATCAACTTGAAAGATCCGGCGATAAAATAACAGTAGTTCATGAATAAATGAATTTTCGTATTTATTATATTATTTATATCACAATACATTTATGTGTTTTAATTTTACATATATTAAAGGTGATGGTTACTTCTACTTTATTAATATCAGTTTATCGTATTTTAGTATTGCAATTTATTAAAATGTAAACATGAGAGAACAAATATAAAAGAGCGGATAATGAGGTTTGGTTTCTCGAGAACCATAAACCCGGATCATAGTTTGGATCGTCACGTAGAGGTCAATATGTTACCATGTTGTTTTACAGCTTTATTAAGTAAAACTAGTAACTTTATATACAACATTTAAAACCAAGAAATTTATTTGGATTTTTGATCTACAATAGTATTTTTTACTTTGTAACCACTGAAAAATATATTCAATTCACGATTTATTATCAAGTTCATGTAATATATTCGTTGATTTTAACACCCCTAAAGTAAATAGGTTTGCTTACTTTATCAACTGTGGTCGACAAAGTTCGGTTATCTCGGCAAAACAGAAGTTGCAAATTCGTATCCGAAAACGAAAAGTTTTGTTTGCACAACACTGGATCATAAAGATTAGGTGACTTTCCCAAGAGATATAAATGTCTTTCCAGATAAAAATAGTTTAATTATTCATTATTCTTATAAATCATTTACTTTACTTATAAGATATTAGTATTTTCCTGAACCTACATACTATGTATAATTTTTGTTTGTATTAATTGGTATATATACAGGGTTATTTGTAATTTATTGGCCACCTCTTGTAGGCGGCCTCTATAAATCAATCCCAACAAAATTTGTGATACGACTTTTTAAAATTAATAGTTTTAAAAATTTAATTTATCCCATACAAAATTTATTTGTTGCCTCTGAACTGGTATTACTTCTGAGCGTAGGTATGGCGCCCGGGAGTTGACCTTCTAAGAACGTCTTACAAAATACAGAGTAACAAGTAAAAGACGGAGCAAATACTTTTTGTTTGGTTATTTTTATGTTGTTGGAATTGATGTAGAGAGAATGCCTGCAAGAGGTGGCCAATTAATTACAAATAACCCTGTATATTTTGTTTTCCTACGCTATTACGTCGACAATCGACCCTTTGCTGTTCCTTGATATCAGATTAAACGTATCAGTGTGTTGACACTGTAAACAATATAGTTGTGTAAATGTTAAGTTTGTAGTACGAGTATGTGTAATTATTTTGTTTATAAAACGTAATTCTAATGTATTATTATATACAAACTAGGGGTCGCCCGCAACTCTGTCCGCGCGGTTTTTAGTGTTTCCTCAGCGCACGCGACGTAAGTTCTCAAAAAAGAAATCTTTTCCTGTTTTTGAAGCATTTTTCATTGCTACTTGACTTCTTTAAGTCACAGCGAGATGACATATACCCTATAGCTTTCCTCAATAAACGGACTATTCAACACAAAAAGAATTTTTCAATTCGGGCTAGTAGTTCCAGAGATTAGTGCGTTCAAACAAACAAACTCTTCAGCTTTATAATATTAGTATAGATATGAGCCTTTTACGTCCGTTTTTATATAAACTTTACACGTACCAAAATTCATATTTCTTTTACATAGTTATATTTTGTAAAAAAAGGTACGAATTAGTAATTTATTACCTAAAGGTACAGTTATGTTCTTAAAAGATAATTAATTCATTCGTTTTAAATATGTTTTGTAAAAATAAAATTTACAACCGTTATGATTGTATTTCTCTGAAATATACTATTAACAATTTAGCCATTTTATGATAGTTTTTTAAATAATAGAGTAAGAAAATTTCATAAACACGCGCAGGTCTCGTTCTGCGACCTCTAGGATACCTTCCCGTCTTTCTAACTATTTGGCTAGTCTAAGCTCAGTTGGCTGCTATATTCGTTCAGGTGGGTTTACGAATTTTATATATTTTATATATAATAATTGCCCTTTTGGGCAGACTGACGGGATAATATCCCAAGGGATTTAATCTAGAAAAAATCTAGGTTTTGGTTATTTATTTAAAAAATATCGTCCCTGAAAGCTTCTATAACCTCAATTCTCAAACAATATTTGCAATATTATTTTGGGCGATCACGTTTTTTTAGTTTAATAATATTTAATAATCCATTTGCAAACTAAAAAAGTATCTTTACATTGTATTTTTAAGTATTTGTTTAACTGAGAAATAATTCAGCGCGTTTCGTTTGTATCGTTATAATATCGAGTTCACCGATTTTTCAGGAAATAAAACGTGTTCTTGCCATTCTCGGAAATTAATTTATTATTCTGGTATAATCCTAATTGCTGGAATCTTACATTTGCTGACATGTGAGCCTTTGATACGGATATTTGAATCTTCCGTAATGGTTACTTTTATAGCTAGCTCGTAAAGCTTACGTCAGAACAAACAGATCTGAGGAAAATATTTACACAGGACCCCAAGCTATGAAAGTAAACTATCCATTGCTGGTTACGACGGGTACCTTTATCAATATAACAGAAGTACACAAGTAATGGTAGGACGATTCAGAAAAATGTAATTGAAGTAGAAAGCGAATTTCGTGAGACGCCCTATATCGATCGAGCTTAGTTTTATGAATGGCCGCTCTCCCCCCTACCCCCCCTGTAAATATTTGGGAGGTACTAAGGAGGTGCCCCGATCTCTATTCCGCTACTTTAGCTGATTACCTCATAAAAACTCACAATTGAACGTTTTCTATTGCTTGAACGTTAAGTTTAAAAGTAATAATATTACTTTTATACTGGAGTGGTTTAATAAGTCTTTTTATTTGATATGCCTTATTTTACTTATTAGTAAATTTAATGTATATTAGCAACGCGAAATACCCCTAGAGATAATTAAGATAATATGCGTAAATAATTATATTACATAAAAAATGTTATATCCTACTTTTTATTAGGGTTTTAAACAGATTTTAAATGCAATCACACTTAAAAACATTAGTTACTTGAGTAAAGTACTTCTGTAGGCTTGGTTTCTTTATTTATTTTTTGTTGATTTCCAAAGAAATGTGAAATTAAAATTGTGTTTATAATATAAGTTCGCGACTGAGAGATCCACTCTTAACACTTCATGAATATAAAACCTCTTTTAATTTTAATAATTAAAAAAAAACGTAAAAAATATTAATACATATTACTGTCATATATATAATGTACTGAGAATTATAAATAACGGAAATGTTTTCGATGAACAAAATGATTTTATTTCTCAAATTTAATTGGTTTAAAAAATAACACAATTTTTAAATTCCAATAATAATATTTCAATTTTTTCTTGTCTTTTTAGGAACATATCCGATATTTGTGTTATATGATTCACCAATTTAATATTGAAGAATTCCTTTCTTTTTAATATACAGTTGATTAAAAGAAAATATGTTTAAGGCTGTAGAATAATAAGTAAATTTATTTTAACATGCTTTCGCAAAATTTTAACTCATATTCTAATAAAAAAAAGATTATTTTAAAGCTAACTTCGAAAAATAAATATAATTGAAGCGATACACACAAAAGTGAGTAATTAGCTATTTCAAATGTAGAAAATATTTGTCTGTCTAATTGCCTAAATCATTAATTTTTATTAATTTTCGTCGCCTTAGATGAAAACATTTTTTTTTTGTGTATATGTAAATTAGTCAGTTCTTTAACGATGTATCTAAATAGTATATGTATCTGTTTATTCTCAACGGTCAATTAAAGAAGGATTTTTTTTGTGGGAACACTTATCATGTGATTTTATTTGTCAGAGCTATATAAGAATAAATAAAAGATTATATTATTTGGTTTACAATAACGAACAAACATTCCGGAATCCTTATTAACGTTAGTAGGGCCACTACCATGAGCTAAGTTTATCCTTTTGAACGTATCTCAATTTCTACTCTGTGCCATATTTAAAAAATCTTCTTCTCTCTACTATAATGTCATCTCCAGCACTTTATCCATGTCCTCTTTTGTCGTCATCTTCTCTTGTAACTATCTAAATTCATACCTTACTTATTTAGGTTAAATATTTTATTAAGAACAGCTGTTGCTGAAGAAGATTAATTCTAAGTATTGCACATTTTTAAATAGTTGGGTACAAACTTTATTTTTGAAATTAAGTAATATATGTTTATCGACAATTTCTAATTACAAACTTTATCTTTGGATAATATTATCTCGTATAGATTTTTCTTAAAGCTCTTTCAACTATTCATGTATCTTTTTATAATAAGATGCAAATTACTTTTCGTCCATTTGTTTACGTAAATCTCGAAAAGGCTGGTTATTTTTCTTATTTTCAGCTTTGTGTTGAATCTGTGAAAGGGTGTCTTTTAATTTGCATTTGAATGAGATTTTATTTAAAGTAATGAGTTCGAATAAAGCAAAAGCTTACGTCAAGTAACCGTTTGAAACATCCACCGAGGTTCATTATTTATCTATTAGATAGATTATATTTAAGAAAGATATGAATTTATTCCTTTTATAATGATTAATTATTATTTTTATACATATTGCGACATATTTAAAGTAAATAACACAAGCACCAAACAAATTAAGAGTTCCAGTTAAAATCCTCTTAACCCAAATACTTAACCAAAGTTTAGTCACGTTTACTGTGTCTCAACCTTGGGGAAAGAAGTTTCTAGGCCAAAAATTATTGTATGAAGTGCACTTGACAAGAGTGTTCCTACCTGACCCATTCCGTCTCGCGAAACAGACTGAATGACGCTGAGATGAAATGCTGAGACACATCTTGTCACGAGACTTATTAACTAGTCGACGGAATTTCGTTATACGAAGGTTTATATCCTGCGGCTATAATATTTTAGTTCATTTAAAGCAATCATTTATCCTATCTTAAGCTTAGATCAAATTTAGTTCTAAAACTACATTCATATGCTAGAAGCACTTATTGAATTAAAATTGATACTGAGATTTTCTTACGTTTCTTTTCCTTAAAAGATTGTAAGAAAATTATTAAGAAATCATTTTGATAAAGGTATTTGTAAAATCAAGCGTTTCATTTATAACAGTTATGGCTTTTAGAAAATAAGGTAACAACAAAAGACTATATCTTAGTTCTGATTTTATTCGAGGCCGCTTGAAGAGCCTTGAATTCATAACACTGTAGGGATGATTTCTAAGAAAAATAATTATAACATTGTATTTTATGTATTTTCAAGGACTTAGTGACACCTCTAACTATTCTGTTATTTTATTATATTTTTAATAAATTTTATATTAAGCATTATTTTAATGTACTTCTGTATAAATGCGAATTTCAACGAAGCGGTTAAGCAAATATATATTCGATTAATCAAAGCAAGTCTCGGCACTGTAGGTCAGTCGGTAGATTGACGGGCACGGTATACCAAAGGTCGCAGGTTCAAGCCCTTTTAATATACTATTGAACCTATCTGTATTAACTTTAAGTAAAATCATAATCCAATATTTTTCAAAATTATGATACTAACTGAGAGATATGATTGAGATTACTATTAATATTACTTATTTTGTGAAAATACGGTTGATCTTCACTAAAGATAGTATTACCACTATATATTATATAAAAAATACTCAGGATTAACTACGAAATAAAAGAAATACGAAGAAAAATGTAAGTAGAAGAACTCTTGAAGAAAATTAACGAGGTGAAAGCGAAGTTTCAAATGTACGTTGAGGAAGAACTCGAAACACAAATTAAAACTGAAGTTCTCGACTACCTTCTTATCATTGCAAGCCTCATAGCATTGAAATAACTTAGCGTAATATGAAGGGGCCAGTGGACAGATATTTAAATCTTAAGAAAAAATATAATTTTTACTAAAAAATACAAATTTGATAAATATATATATTTTTTAATGATGATTATGGGCACTATTGTTATATATTAGTCATAAACTTAAAAATTCATATCAAAAGTTTCGTCTAAATATGAATCTAGAAAAGTTTATATATTTGCAGATGTCATTAATAAAAATGTAAACTATTCGTTTTTTATGTTTGACCTATTTTCATTTTTCTTTTTAAAGGTTTCACTGTTTTAACTAAACGCTTTACAATTCGGGTTTTAGTTATTACGCAACTAATATTATTGATTGACTTAATTAAAGATGTTGTATCTAAATTCTAGAATACAAGATAATTCGGCAACGAAATAAATCCTTAAATAGCTTTAAAATGGGCCAAATGACGTCATTGAGCCTTTACCGTCTTACCTTTTAGGCTTAAAATTTCAATTTCAGTCGCCTACGTGTAGCCAACTGCTTCAAAACCAGAATTTTAAAATGATGTGCTGGTCTAGCTTTGATTGTTGAGATTAAACTTAATCATTTACATATATTTGTTATCTCCAATCTCAAATATCTCAAATCTCAATATATAATAAGACAGTAAAATCGAGTGTCTGTACTTTAAATATTTTTCCAAAAAACTGATAGGGGGCGATTAAAGACGAGTAACAGAAACCAAAAAAACATTTTTTGGATTTTTTATCTGTCTGTCTGTCTGGTACGTTATAATGTCGAATCTACTAGACGGATGTGAACGCGGAATTATCACAGGTTGATTATATATAATCTGGAGCGTTGTCAAAACTTTGTTTCGTCAAAATCGGTTAAAGAAAAAGAAAATCTGTTCAATTGGAAATTTACTTCAAGCACTGTTTCAAAACCTTTAAACAGAATTAAATGCGGTTAAATAACATAAACATATTTAATTTAGATAAAGCTAGAATTTATTTCGTTTTATCTGAATTTTAATAAAATAACAAATTGAATATGAGCATATCCCCTTTTTAAATTTGGTTACATAAAATCTCTCTATGATGTTTTTGCATGTGGTATATCAGTTTGAAATTCTATAAAGAAATTATTTAATGAACATTACTCAAAAACATAATATTTGATAAAAAATATTTAGTATTCATATGCTTTATTACGTATATCTTAATAATGAATGTCCTGGCTGTGTGTGTGTGTGTGTGTGTGGGATGTGTATGTATATTATTATTTTCAGTTTATTATATTTTATTATAGGTCTGGTCTGGATAATTGTAATTTCCAAAGATTACGCGAACAGCGACCTACACGCGGGCGGAGCCGCGGGCATCAGCTATTCTTCAATAAGGTAAATGATCTGCAAGTTGGTCATTACATATTCCGACAGATCACAAACATTTTGAATTAAAAAATCTTACTTTAAAATTTTTCCTTTTTGTTTACTTTTTTATCTTATAGATATTACACATAAAAAACCTATTATTTGACTAATTTAACATTTACACGCGAAACAACTAAGATTGGGAACTCGATATTTCGAAACTTTCCTTTTATGACAGACTCAATAAAACTGTTTTTTGAGCAAAAAACTTTTGGGAGCTCAATTATAGGGATGAAAGTATAAATAGAAGTCTGTGAAAGATGGAATAAGAAAGAACACTTGTTATATGTGTTTGTAAAAAAAATGTATTCAGCTTAGCATCAAAATTGCGGTTAAAAGTAAAAAAAATATATATAGTTAGAACGGAAAAGGAAATTCATTTCGGCGCCATATTGCCAGCTTATATAAGCAAGAATATTATCAAGACGCCTGCATAATTAAGACTATTTCATACTATAAAAGAGAATTATATTTCTTTTAATACTATTTTTAATTTCACTAAAAGATTAAGAGATAATTTAATTATAAATCTATAAAAGCCTTGGAATTGATAAATTTTAAATTCAAATGTTGTATAATATAATGAATTTACATTCTAGATCTTTTGAAAGCTAAAGGATAAGAACTACGGGAGAACATTAACATAAAAAACCTCTAACCATTGAAGCTCTGAATATATTCATCAAAATCTTTTAAGACTTTTTAATTTGAGACCAACATTATGATTAAGTTTGTATTAATTACGAATTTTCTTTTTAGTTAATGTTTAGTCAATCATTACATTTTTTTGTCGACATTTTTTTACCCTAAGCTTCCACCCACCACTTCCAGCCTTTCACCACTTTCCACCATCATAGCTCGTTCAAAAGATGTGATGGTCAAAAGAAAATAAAAAATCATACAAATTATTGCTCTACCTGGAATTCAAATATCTCTGCTGTTTTATAGCTTATTTTAGTCACTGGACTAAAGAAGCGAAATATTATATTTTTGTCTTGAAGTTGATTACTTAGAAACTCACCATGTCCCAAATTAGAAAAATATATATAACAAATTAAGTATTTAAAAAAATCAAATTACTCTTAAATAATAGAATCAAAACCTTACCACTGACGCTCAGTTACAGCCATGTTTTCTGTCATTTTTATTATTCTATAAATATTATAGACCTAACAATTAATGTAATATTATTTAAACTGGTTTAAAATAGATTTCAACCAGTATAAATCTGTTCTGTATATAAAACTATAAAAGAAAAACTCAACTTACACAGTCATTTGGAACGGAAAGATAGTAAGTATAGTCCTTGTACTAGTAATGTGTTCAACTACAGTCTACACTGAACATCTCGCTTTTTCTATTTCCCAGTACCAAAGAACGTTGCTTCCTTCCTGTGTCTCTCGACACTCTTACTGAGGAAACCATTACTAGATATTACATTTAACAAAGTAACATGTGTTAAATGTAGAAAATCTACATTTTTTATTTATTTAAATTAAAAATACTAATGTGCATACCTTTTTTTAATTTTTATACCTTTTATTATAATTTTTTATCTGTATAACATCAAAATAAAATACTATTAATTATATTATATTGATTTAGCATATTTATTACATTTTTGTTTCTGGCTTTGATCTACCAATAATTTAAATAATATCTCCTTACTTCTAGTCAATTGTTTAAGTATCGGTTATAAATGTTATGGAAACCCAGCATATTAAAAAGTAATGAACTTATATGGTCATACCTTTGACAGATAATAAAATGAAAATAATAAGGATATATTCTCATAGATCTATCATATTATAGACTTTGAACCAATTTTTAAATATCAAAACATAAACATACCTACAATTTTAAATGAAAAGAAACTACCTTCATAGAGCGGAGTTACTGAAGTGTAAGTTATTGCGCTTGCAAAGAAATAATAAAATTGTTCCTCGAAAGAAGGTGTTGTAGACAACATTATTTATATAATAAAACTAATTAACACGTTCAGAAAAGTTTTATGATTATAATAATTATTAATAATTGGGGTTTAAGTGAAATGTTACTTGTTTGTTGAAATAGTTGTTCACAAATAGTGAAATGAAATACATTGTATTCAATAGTTGAAGGAATATTTCAGTTTTGTTGGATTTTTAATACAGAAGTTGCGAGACAAAGGAGACACTTGTGTCAGTGTATTGTGTGTCCCTCGAGAAAGCTTCTATTGCATATAATAATAAGTTACAACGACACGAATGTGAACTGTTCGCTAGTTGTATGATTCTTTATAGATATGTATTGCAAGTCCTAGCATTTTTAAGGTTTGGAAAAATATTATTTGAATTAAGTTAAGATTGTGCTCAGCAATGTGACATGCGTGCAGAGGTGAATACATAAAAGTAATATTAGTGTCTAGCAACTATTTTTGACATTGTATTTTTTTACAAGACAATTTTTCATTTAATTATTACACATTACTTTGAGTGTTTGATGTTTTTAAAAATCGGAAAACAAGAAGAAGTTCACAACCCCCGAAAAAACTTTGAATTTTATAAGTGGATATGTATGCAAATAATTATTAAAATTTACAGATCTGTTTACAAATAGTTTCAGTATTTAAAACCTATGTATTAAAATCCAATTCTTATAAAGAAATTAAATTATTCCGACTTCAATATTTACTACTAACTTATGTTCGTGGCTGTATCAAAGCGCAGCCACAAAGGATACAATTTAAAACTTACAAAACTTTAAGCAATTATTGTAAAGCCTTTATAAGATACAAATACATTGATAATATTTATTAAACTGTAGATAAGTACAATTAGATTTATAAGAAGTATAGATAAGAAATCTTAGTTAGTTTTTAGTCTTACAGGATCTTGTTTTGTTGTTAATCTAATATATTTTATACATATCGGCGTAAAGACAAGTTAAGTACTATGTAATCGGCGTAAAGACAAGTTAAGTACTATGTAATTGTTAAAGTACCTAATTGTATTAATTTTTACTATGCTATCGTTTTAGCTAATGTAATCGTTTTAGTGTTACTTTAAATTATTGTCATGTTTACTAACTAAATTATAAATGAAAATGTTTGAATAATTAATGATCATTTAATAATTAATTATTGTTTCGCATTGACTCAAATGTAAGAAACTATTTATTATTGAGACGTGCAATTGTAATGTTAGGATAACTTCATGTGATTGCTATGACGGGAGATAATCTAAGGAATATAATGATATAGGTAATATTAGGAGCTCAATATAGTTCTTCCTGAAGTCGTCGTACAGTACGAATGACTCTGAAACGTTGTAACGCTGCCCGTTGAATAAACGAAGATACCTATAATTAGTTGTGAAGTTTTATTTTGAAGACGTTATAATGAACCACTCACACGAGGATAAGGACTGTCATGACAGCAATAGTGACTTGGTCTTTTCTCCGATATATATAATGTTTATAATATATTTTATTTTTAGCATGTAGCGTTTACCTATTATATATTTGTTAGCGTTTACCTATTATACCTAAAATGAAAAAGTACGTAAGTATGTTCCTTATAAACTCCAAAACGGCTTGCCTGATTTCAATGAAATTTGCAGGCCTTTAGTTTGACCCAGGGGATAACTCTTTTTTTTACTGTCTATGACAGTTTTCTTTAACTACTGATATGCAGTTGTTTTTTACATTGAAGTATTTAAGGTTAGTTATAACACCTTGGATCTATCCCTGAATCCTCAAGAGAAACGAGTAGAAGAAAATGGAATTCAGGATGAATTATGAATACTATAATACTAGTACTATATACATTTTAGATGACAATAAAAGTATACGTAAGGCCAAGATTTATTGTATGCAAATTCTCTTTTTAATTTAATTATAAGTTTATTTTGTAATTGAAAAATGCTTGTTTTATTTAGGAAATACCAAACCTCCCCAAGCTTTGTTCGGTTTGAGCTTATAATAGTCGTATTAAAATTTCAAAACATCCTGATATTATAAATCGAAGGACCAAAAACCAATTTTCTGGATATAACTTGAAAAATACACAAATTTGAATCCTGTATCCTCACGAGGGTTGAAATGTAAATAAACAGTTCTTAGCGGATGTTTATATGTATTATAAAGTAAAATTAAATTCCAAAATTCTATCTATCTGGACTTGGCAATTTTGGTTATGCGTGACAGAGCAAACATTTTTTTTAGTATACATTACCTTTTCTATATTTTACAAGGATAAATTAAAGTGTTATTAAACTTCTGAATGAGTATTGCAAAAAGATATATGATATGGTTTTTGCGATTGAAAGCTATACGTAGTGTTAAGTGAGGCTACATAGGTTAACGTCAAGAGCACAGCCTCTAATGGCTTCTAGTTATTTGGTAGCACACTCTCGATTTGCAAAGCACTTTCCAGCGCTTAAATTGCTTAAATTTCACCAGCATGTATAGAGCAAAGTATTTCTCTTTTTATGTTTTCATAGTAAAATTTTATTTGTATTAGGTAAAAGAAGTTAGGAGTGTTAAAGTTGGAGAGTTTTGGAGCTTTGAAGTCAAAAAATAGACCATTAAATACTATTCTAAAAATGTTGACATCTTAAAGTTTAATTTACTACTCCTGCTGAGTAGTATTGTAGCAATTAGTAATGTGTTCTTTGACTTTTGGGAAGTCACATAAATCGTAAATGAAATTGATAAAAGAAATTGGATTTGTATGTGCCGACACTAGTATAAAACAAATTTGTAACTTTTAATAATCTTTTTAATAAATGAAAATTAAACGGATACAGACAAGGATTAAGGATAGACGAGCAACCTCCGAGATGCCGTCCAGTGATTAAAAACCATGTTACAAAGATTAATGTACAACTTTTTCTTTGAGTATAATTTCACTGCCTCTAGATTCGTATGTGATTGCTAATATATTAAATTGTTAACTTTTAATGCAGTGATATAATTTTCGAACTTTACAAATTGCTTCTTACTCGCCATTTTGTAACAAGATATTCTAGACATTGCTTAAGTTTAGTTAAGCCTTGGGTTATTTTTGACTTTACTCAATTCCTAAATTAACAAAAATAAGTTATATAATGTTAAAAGTTTATTAAATAACATATTTAAGTTTCAAATAGGTTCCTTTTCATGTGCATAGAGGTAGACGATTTTCAAATTTGTAAAAAAAACAGAATATATATTTCGAGATAATCACGTGAAATAAGAAATATTAGTTTGAAATGTTATTTCTTCATCAAATCTCACTTTATATAGACTTCTTTACTTACCATGCTCGTCTTTGTATCGTCGGCATAAAGAAAACATTGTGTTGTTCTCGTCACAGAAGTTTGGGCCTAAAACAAATAAAACATTAAAGAATCGATTTGACAAAAATATTGTATAATTTGTAAATATTACCTTTACAGTTAGTTACATATAACCTTTTATTTGTTCGCAACGGCATTCGAGGAAAGTCAAGATTTCTTTGTAAGTTTGGCTCTTATATATAATAAGGGTACAAAATCGGCTCTAACGAACTAAACTAATAATTGAACTTGAACTTATTGAAATAACAATAAGTTTCTAATGATATCAGTGCCTAAAACCGATCTGTGGATTGATTTTGTAAGAATACTTAAGGTTTTAGTCTCTACGTGGTTTTATTATTGATGAATAAAGTTAATCAAAATCCATCGAACTGCATTAAAGAAACAACAAACTTTTACAATTATGTTCTTATTTTATTCGTTCTGGATTTCTGGAAAAAATTAGTTCGGGGATTTTTAGACCATTAATTTCTTGAAATCCTTAATTAGCAGAACTATTGA
Organism: Napeogenes inachia; assembly: GCA_959347355.1. Lineage (NCBI taxonomy): Eukaryota > Metazoa > Arthropoda > Insecta > Lepidoptera > Nymphalidae > Napeogenes > Napeogenes inachia. Next base: position 19,172,014 of record OY365801.1, on the reverse strand, counting down.
GTTATAACATGTATAATTTTTATGAAAGGATAATTCGATTTCTTGGGATTAAAATGAAATTTGTTTGTTTTGATATTTAATGTTAATACGCTAAAAGCGACACTCTTTCATTCTAAGAATTAAAAATAATTTTATATTTTTGTTTTGTTTATAAAAAACTTAAATAATATAAAAAACATAGGCTATACTTATTTAAATTTTAGGTTAAATAAATAAAAATACCGTATAAACAATGAAAACGAAAAACGTATAAGACAAGTAAAAGCGCGTACGAACCTGCGAGTTTACTGTCTCCGTCTAGCTTCAATCAAACCCATTGTCATTAGGCACTTTAAAAATAATTTGACATTTGTATCGATATAAAACTATAAATTGGCCACAGCACTATAGAAAAAAAGTTTATCACAAGTGGGCAAGCGATGCGGTGTAAAAGAGACGTGCGTGGCGCGCGAAAGTAGAGTAGCGACTGGCCGACTGGCCGTCGGGAAAATGTCGCTTAGTTTCGGGGATGGTCGGTTATAATCGACAACTCATAAAGCTCTTACGACTGTCTTCGTTATGCTATGGTATGTTGAAACCATAGCAGATGATTGCAACTCATATATACATAAAATCTATAGTACATTGACCTCAATTCAATAAGGGCACGAATGAACGTAAACATTGTAGTAATTATTACGAATTTACTAAAAGTAATGTAAAATTATTGTAAGAAAATAATTGATAATGGTTGAAATATTATTTTTATATGCAATATTAGCTAGAGTTGTTAAATTATTCTCGTAGCACTTCGTAGCGCTGTCTTTCAAAGTCCTACATTAACGAATTGAAATAAAACATACGGGCAGTATTTTCATCGTATATATCATCATCGTATATAATAATCGTTTCATATATGTAGGTAAGTAATAGTAAAGAGTTTTTAAGAGTTTTGTTTGTCATCAAACATTTAATAACCTTTTAGGACTCAGCACATCAGAATCATAACCACTCATAGGACCGTGAGAATTATTTTTACATTTTATATATAAAACAACTTCAATAAAAAATAACTAAGATATAAATATAAACAATAACAGAAAATATACAGTTGAAATAAATAGATGTATAAATATTATATATAAAGTTTCAATGTGATTTATATATGATTTTTTGACCAGACAAGTGTATGATAAATATAAATCACGGATATAATATAAACAATAACAAATATTGATGAAAAATAACCGTTCAACTAATTTGCGAAATACAAGCTATCAAATGAATATACTGTAAAATTAATACTGACTAATAAAACAGACGATCTCATCTTTCAAACAAATTTAATTAAAATGGTTCGTTCAGATGCCTTCTTCATAGTAAAACGTTTTGAATTTTATTCTGTATTTTTTAAATATTATTATTATTGTTTTGTATCTATATTTATTTTAATGACTTTAACAGAATTAGCACTCTTTTAACCTGGCCTGAACGGTCATACAGACTTTTATAAATATATAATTAAATATTTAATGTTATCCTTATATAGGGCGTGTCCCGGGTAACTGAGCTGTGCTTTGACCGCATGACCCGGTCAGGCCACGACCCGGTTTACGTGCAGTACACAGTGCAGTGTAGACTGATCAATTGATTTAACATTTCGTATTCGACTTTGGAACTATCATTTGTATGTTATACAAAAGTTTTTATATCTTATGTCCGTTATTGTATAAGCATTTTGAAAAAAAAAACCGTTCTAAACTGCTTTATTATATTTGAGAAAACTTCATAAATGATTTAGAAATATAGTTAACAAAAACATAACATTTAAATATTACTAGACATGGTTGTTTCATAAGTCATTATATCGTTTGTTACTGAATTTACAATATCTTTTTTTGGTTTCAGCAAATCATTTTCAAACTCCGTATACTCAGAGTCTGTGTTTACGTTTTCAGGCACGTACAGTAAAGTTCTAACGCTTTTGCTCAATATCTTAATAATTCGTTTCATATTCAATAATTCTTTCCTCAGCTTAAATACCAGGTCTGTTTTGGACCCCAATATCGTCTTTAACTTCTCCTTTTCTAATTGCAGGACAAGATTTTTTGTTTGTCTTTTCAAGTCTCTTTGATTCGCCGCTTCTAATTGCTTTCCCATCTCAAATATAAAAACTTTGAAACACTTTTTCGATAGCTCCAAGTTTGTGTTTGCTGAATTTAATTCGGTCTTTAATTTTTCTATTTCCTCATAAAGACTATCCACGTTTACTTCGTCCAAGATCTTACTTGGATCTCTCATCTTCGTCTTATTATTAATCTGTTTGACAATAACCTCAACTGCTGCTGTTTTATTTTGATAAACTTCACTGGGAATTTGATTATTAATATCCAAATTTGTGTCGTTCCTGTGCGTTGCAGATTGTAAAGGAAATCTTTGTTTCAATAATAATGTGTTTACTTTGAAGTCATCCGACATTTTAAGATTATTTAAAGATATTATTTAACGTTTTTAAATTGGTTTGTCAATAAGTATTTCTATCACTTGTATTTTGAAACTCAACAAACTAAAATAAACTAAAACTGCATTTTTATTTTGACTTTCTATGACATTTATAATGACGTTGTTTTGATTTTTAACAAAATGTAAGAATGATGTGTTATGAAAACTCTGTCTAGTCCGAGTCCTAGAGTAGTCCGAGGAGCAAATTAATATTTTATACTTTTATCTGTGAAACGTTAAAAATGTTGTTGGAACTAAATGGTGCTGTAAATAACCATATAATTATAACTCTATGTAAATAACACTTAACTTTATTAACCACATTCTAGACTATAAAACTACTCAAATGATAAACGAAATATTTTTTTTTTCTGTAAATTACTTTTACATTTAAATTCTTATTTTAATATTTATAAGCCTTATTTACAATTAATAAACAACAACCAAAAACCACTGTCTAACCAGTGATATTTTATCAATAATATTAAGATAGGTGTATAAAAAAAATAATTAAATCGTTTTAGTTTAGAGTGTATAGTCCTATATATCCTCGATTTGTACTTAAAAAGTTTATAAATCACACGTTGTAGTAACGCGAGAAAAAAGCAATAGGTACTAGAATTAAATCATTAAAAATAGCAACAGAATAATTGAAGATTTTAATTATTTTTATTCATCATGAGAAAATGAAACGTCTACTCCAAGCGCTTTCCAATTACCTATCTCTTGATATATTAAAATGAATGTTTACAAGAAAGCTGCAGTATTTTCCGGTCAGCGTGCAGCAAGTCAGCCGAGTGACTGCTCCTACCCGCTACAACCTTCAACGAGGCTTTTGAATAGAACATAGTAACTTTAATAAAAAATAACCTCAAGTTTTCATTGTTTCGTTACATTAAAATTTTCTGAACCAGTTATACTTTATAAGACATCTATTTTGATATAAATTATTAAAAGACGAGAGTACATTTTAACTAATGAGTTAATGTTAAATATATATGTTTAATTACGATACAAATGATATTTAAACTGTTCTAAATTATCAATGTTGCCTGATGGTACTTAAATCTCTGGTTCTCATAGCGTTCGAATACAACATATATTAAAATCATTCAACCAGATGCTGTGGTCAAAGGGTGAATCTTTGATAAATGTATGTACAGGCTGTTCATGTGTGTGGTTGTATGTAAGTTTTGATAGAAATTTGAATGGGTAATTTCTTAGATGTTTGAATTTAATTTAGGTAAATATCTACATGTAATTGTGTATGTGCACATATTATAAAACATGAATTGGATTTTGAGATTTAAATCATAGCAAATGGGTTTTCAATTTGTGTTTATAATTTTAAATGTAGTTATTGCAACATTATGCACTCGAGGTCGCTTCTAGGAAAATTCATTTTGAATTTCTCAACGTAATTCTTGTTAGACTAGGTAGTCACTAAATTAGTTTTGAACCTGAATATATAAAGGATTGTAAGTACATACTAACATAGCATTATTTTAATTAATATATAATTATAATTAAATTAAAATTCTTGTTCGAATATTTATATTTCCGTAAGTTTAAATAAAACGTCCCTATTCTTTATTTAGTACTTAAATGTATTAGGAAACTATCGAAACTAATATCTATTAAGGTATCCACCATCCCGAGTTAAATGTAGATTGTGAAATAGTAATCACCCGGTGGAATAAAACAAAATCACTTAGGTAGAAGACGGCCTTGAAGTCTTCTCCAGCTCCTCAACTGCAGTTGACATATTAACATAGTTTTGGATATTTATATAAAACAATATTCTATTTCAACAATACAATATTGTATTTATATAATGAAAGACACATCACACATGTGTCAAAAACACTAGACTACCTGACCTACATCTCAGTGTACCGCTGGATTTGTCGAGTTGAGCTAGAAGTCTAGCCTTACATTATTATATAATAACGTTTTATTCGATAAGAACTTATATTATATAAGAGACGAATTTAAAGGTGTATCTACAATATCGTATCTTGTCAAAAGCATTAAGTAATTATTCAAACACCATATCTATCCTAATTTATAATAAAATGCAAATAATGAATACAGTGCTTTACATTACTGTAAGAAAAGACGTACAAACAAAACATTACAGTTTTAATTAATGTAACGAAATTAAAATCAAACCATTCATAATTTATATGCATATTTCTGCAGATGTAACCTCATTCCGGGAGTACATTCAGCGCCCTACTTTCGCGGCCTCAGTACTATGTACTGTCTAGGCGTTCTATTGAATTACTAGCTATTGAATTACGACACAGATACTAATGCGATAAACGAACGATTTGTTAAGATCTTGTTTTCTCATATTGATGCTTTTCTCCATTTATGATTTCGATTTATTTTTCTATTGAAATATGATATCGCTATTTTTTATATTAAATTATAAAAAACATTTCTCATTTAAAAGCTATACTTGATAGACTGTGTTGATAATCGTGTAAATAATATGTTATTAAATCATTTAGCGGTTGGTTTTTAGTCAGCATTTTATTAATTGAATATCCTATAGTAATATTATTTACACGTCCTACACAGGTCAGTGTCGTGCATCTGACAGTCATATGACAGTCCGAGGCACGTGTGACAACTTTAACATTTCAGTTTACGTGTTCCTTGTTATGTAATATTAAAGATAAATATAATTGACCTGTAAATGAATAGGTTTATAATAAAATATAATATCATTAAAAATTTTATTTCCAAAGTGTGTACATTTTCAATTTAAATGAGTAGGTTTAAAACAGGTCGATTACAAAATATCAACGATGTTATTGAGTGAATGGCCGACTGAATACATTCATAATTGAGCCCCAAGTTTCTTGTTTTAGGGACGTTTATAAAATATAAAAAATAAAAAGATAAACCTTTTTTTAATGTATTTAATTATTGCTTTCTAAAACTATAACGATTTATTTTATGGCACCCTTGTATAGATCATATATAAGGTTTCTTTTTGAGACATCTCTTTAGACAATAAAAAAAAACCTTTAAATATTAAATAATAGTCAGAAATCAAAATCTTAGTTTTTATTATTGTGACATTCTTAATAACATTTTATTATATATAGGTTACGTATAATTAATCACTGAGATATAAAAAACATAAGTTATTGTCATGTTAGATCTTAGACTTTAACCTTAAAAATATTATTATCTTTTAAACTAAGTTCGTAATAATCTCTTATTGAATAAATCAATCAGATCTTCGTTGGAATCATAAGAATTCGTCTATATAGGTATAAAACTTAATATTATGCAAAAAAAAAACAATATAATGGACCTAATCATATTAAAAGTTTCTAAAATCATAAGTAATATTCAATATTCTAAAAAAATTTATGACAAATTTACTGTCAGCATCGATATATTAATTAAAATAAAGTATAGTATCCATTCCTCCAGGTCTCCTCTCTATATGACGGCCGAGGTCGCCATCTGGTTGACTCCGCAGGTGCCGTCCCCGCGGTACACACGGTAGTAGCCCTGCTCTCCCCACGACTTGCCCCAGGAGTTCTTCACGATCCAGTAAGGGAGTCGCTTGCGGAAAAGAGGGTAGTCTGGGGAAAAATTACTATTATATAATATATTACCTAAATAGATTAAACTAAACAATTAAAACGTATCATGTTCCTGAACTTTAGACCGTGGAACATAACATTTTTAAAGGATAGATACCAAAGTAAAAAATATTTAAATCTTACTCTTAACGCCGTATCCCACTATCAGCACACCATGGTCAAGGTTGGATGGACTGCACAGCATCTTCCAGGGATGAGAGATTCCTCCCATGTAAAATTGCATGGCATTCGCATTTATACCTTGAAAGACAACCTCTTTTAAGTTACGACATTAAATAAGTCGACATTCTATTATGAAAAAGTTTAACACTATTCCAATTTATGGATAAAACGAATACATGTTTTAAATTGGAACTGAAAAACCAACTGTTGTAGAAATTAGATTTCCCAAATTTAGAATTGGACTATAGAATAAAATTGATCTATTGAAATTAATATTAGAAATATTGTATTTTGAAAAACTATACATGATCTTTTTACCGATAGATATAGGTCCATTCTTTAGGAGCCACTGAGCCATCTGGGTCTCGTTGGAAGAGATGTTCACGGCTCCGCTGATCTGAACCCTGGACAAGGTCTTATTGAACACACACTGGTCGTTCTCACCCTCGTACGGATAGTCTTTCTCCTCTTCTAGACCACCTAGCTGTTCTATAGCCCTGGAATTGGAAGCATTGTGTTATATTTTTACCATATTGGTATTTGATGATAATGAATTTAGGTTTTAAATTGTTACTATGTTTGTTTGAATTTTATTTGTAAAAATGTTTAGCTATAGTAAGCTTTTATAAATTTAAAAATTCAAGGAATCCGAGATTTTATCATTCTATATTTATTTAAAATTACCCTTTTGTCACAATAGGAGAAATATTTTTTTCTCAGTATAAATTTTCTATGAATATAAAAATAATTCTTAGAGTATTTGAATTATTACACACTTATATATTAGTCAAGTATTTATTTAGAAATATTTAATTTTTGTAAATATTTCTAAATAAATATATCACCATCCTCTATGCAGAAAGGAAATAAATAAACTTGTTGATTTTTATTTTACAAAATTATATTTGAATACGTAAACGTATGCAAAAATATATTATATTATATTACTATGACTATATTGTGGTGTCAAACCTTAGATTTTTTATAAAGATTTGTTCACACAACGAAGCCCGGAAGTGTAACAATGACATCCTATTTCTGAGTATTATCTAAGATTTTCTCTATACACACATAAATAAATCACTTTGGAGATATTTATGTCCGTAAATCTGTATCTTTACTTATTTCTATAAATTTTAAAATAATAATAATTTTAATAATATATGACATCGTATAAAATGACAAATTAATCACACCTATATACGATACCGCCATGATAGGTCAGTTTGTGGAGCGGCTTGTCGAAACGATCAAATCTTATTGTTCCGATAGATGTTAAGACAAATATTATTGATAATATAAACACAAAGGCCTGTGTTATTATTTTTTGACAAAATGTAGTATGTATGTATATAGTGTTCTATTATTTGATATAATATATAATCATTATCGAGTTGAAACAAAACACGTGGTAATATTATTTAATGAGGGTTTGCGCCACAATACTGCGTCTTCGCTATTCATAGCCAAGTCTTCAGCAGACAGTTCCTTTGTTCGCAATATCTGGCAAGATAATGTATTAAAAATAGATTTATACCGTCAATAAAAGATTTATCTTTAAAATGTGTGTCAAGTATCCAACAATATAAAAACAATATAAAAAGAATAATTAGTTTATTCAAAGTTAACTGAATATAAAATTAATTTAAAATTTACTGAATTAACAAGTATGTATGTTATATGTTACTATGTATTTGTACACCTCATTAAAATATCACTCAATATTTTCAAGTTTTGTTATTATGTGGCTCCAAATCGATTTGCAAATTTTCAACAAGTCTATAAAAAAATGATCTTACTGTAGTAGCTGCTAATTATTTTTAAAAACACTAGCTGTTGCCTGTGACTTTTTAATAGGGAACATGCAAAAAAATTTAAATGGTCTCAAATATTTTTTTTTCGATAACTTTTTATCATCTTATTATAATAAAATCATTTTTTTTTAATTTACTAATCATTTATAAGGCGTTTAAGTTCATACTGTGGTATCAGTGTGACTGAGAAAAATAAATAATTTAAACCTATATTTTCGTGCTTAAAGGTTTTATTAAATGATACAATTGTTTAGGTAATCTTAAAAACATTTTCTAAATACTCAAACAACTCTAACAAAACAAATACCTAAAAACTCTTTTTGAATACACAATACATTTTTAAAATGTTTCTGCCTCTGAATCATTTTTCACTTCACTTGATTCAGATAAATAACTTGGTTGATAATCAGCAGATATAGAAGATATAAGATGCTATAGAAGTATTATCAGCTGTGTTTTCAGTAAACAATTTTCTTTTTAAAACAGATAGTTTTACTTTTAAAACTGTTGTGTAACAATGTTGTGTGTTAAATGAGGAAATGGTGACAATGCTACATTTTGTTTTTCAGCAGGTATATTTACATTGACACCTTTACTTCCATACTTCGGTTTAATATTAACTTGCACAGCTTAGTAATTGGTAATTTATCTTTAATATGCGAAAAGCAAGGCTCTGCCTCATGATCATCACATTCAATAGGAGAAGTACTGAGTCTTGGCTGATTAATATCACAGACATTTGTACGGGCAGTACTAGGACTTACTACGTATATCACTTCTTTAGTAAAGGTCACCAATTTTTTTAAACACTACTTTTGACAGCTAACTCTTAAAAGGCTTCATTAACCAATGTCAATCTTTGCCTTTTGACTATGCCACAAAAATATACCTATAAGTAACAACTCCTTTCTTCAAACTTAGATTACATCTTTCTCCTTATTGTTTCGTTACACATATTATATTCAATACAATTTGCTGTATCTTCCTTAACCTGAAATAAATTGACAGACCATAAAAGTTGCGTAAAACAAAAAAAGATTACGGTTTTTATAGAAAGTTATACTGAAATTTGTAAGATAGGTTAGGTTAATTTTAAACTCAAATTTTCTAATATTTAACACTTACTATAAATTTAAACTATTAGATTAAACTTATTATAAAAAAAGTATACTTACGTTAAATTGATCTTCACAACCATATAAACACGATTTAGGACATATATTATCCCTTTTAATTACCATACACCATTGTTTTTGTATTTTCGCATCTCTTGGAATACAAAAAACACTTTGTCGGGTGTTTTTCTAATACTATTTTTGCACTCCGGTACTATACAATACTCGTAAGCTGATTTTTATCTTCTTTCATGACTTGTAAAGCAATTAAAACTTAAAATATGTATGAAGTAACTAAAAAGTGCATAGTAAACATTCACTGGATGTGTCATTTGACGTCACGCAAAGCGCGCGCAAAATGACGGCGTTTGAACGGCTCAAATTTATTACAAGTTTTAATTTTTAATTTGAAGAAAAACTAGAATCTTTTCAAACCTATTTATATTTTTTTCTACGATATATAGAGGTAAATGATTAATTTACGTAAAAAAAAAATTACATGAAAGTTACATGAATGTTACAAAATTCAGAATTATTTTTGTATTAAAAAAAAAGGCTTTTACAATATTGTTTGAAAATAGAAGTCGTATAATTCTAGAAGTCCTATACTTCTAGAAGTCGTAGTTTGTAATTTTTTTGCATTTGATATTCCAAATATCACATTTGCAAAACAACATCAAATGCAAAAAAATACAAATCTGACTAGTAGTTCAAGATATGAAACAAAATATCAAACTCTTCAGTTTTATAATGTTAGTATAGAGTAATTAATAGTTAATTAATTCCGGACACAAAATATTTACCGGTCCTTCATTGAATGAATGATAAATTGCTTTTCATTCCAACTGTATATCCGGAGGAAATAATTGAATTTTTGCAATTAATCGGTCGACCGGTATGTAAATAACACGTAGGCTGTTTAATAACAGCGTCGAATATTATGTTTACTGTTATTAAGAAACATGTCATAATTAACAAATATAATTTGAGATTTAATCTTTAATAATAACCGGATATTAATTTTAATAATATAATATAATTGCTTGTTATTGTAAAATGACACACTTGGGAATTAATAATTAGATCACGACTTGGCCTCGGGATTTTATTTTATTGATATTATATTATTATATCAGGAAAATTTTATTGCTCATTAAACTATGAATAAATTCTGTATGTTATTTTTTTATATATGGCTTTAGATGACTCTGCTTTCAATTTCCTTTCTAGGAAAAATATTTGTATGTACAAACTTATTTTTTTGGGTTATTGGTGACCGTAATGTCATACCTGTATGCGTTGTCAGGCAGACCACCGTTGCAGCCGTCGTCTAGTTTATCACAGTCAACCAACTCCTGCTCCGACAAAGAAAGTAGCTGTCCTGTCTGCACCTTATACTGACCCTCGATGTTACCTGCACACAATATACAGCTGTATTATTACATAGGGTACGAAGGGACATTGGCGCTCACCGGCTAATTCCGGCCACCTCTATAACTCGATAACAACAAAGAACAGAATCGCACTGTTAATCTAGGTTGGAATGTGTTAAGAACCAGTGACATGTCAACTAATTTAACTCGCGACAAAAGATGGTAAAGGGTTGCTTAAGTACCTGTGAAGGTAAGTCCAGGATTTAAAAGATAGGACTTACTAAAAGGTTGGAGTTGTGTAAGATTGATCTCACTTATATTTTTAAAATAAAAATTTGTTTCACTTGTTATATTTTCACTCATATACTCGAGTGTCATATTCTCTTCGATTATCGCGTTACCTAAAGTCAAGGATTTGGGCGCTCAACCTTATAAAAAAAACATTATTAATTCCAATATTTCAAAGATGCTTAAGTTTTATGTTAGATTTTTGATAGCTAAACAGTTATAAACTTTATTCATATTCATAATTATAATATAAAACGACTAATATAAGAAATACAGTGTTTTTCTTCAGTGAGCGCCATTAACTTTTCTTCCCCTATAAGATTTTTGTTGAGACATTACCTTATTTTTTAATTTGTTACTCTGAATGTTCACCAAAGTTTAATTATTACTGGGCAAAGCACAATGTATTTTACTAGCAACATATATTTTACTTAAAAGATTGACAAACATCAATCAATTGCCTTCGACAAGTTATTGACGCATTTAAACAGACATACAAACACTCCTACAAATGAAGATGAACATAATGATTTATCTATTTAAATGCATTTTACAGGTCACAAGAGCCGTCGTTGTAGACCTGTGTCGCAGGTGTTTGTAACAAGATAACTTAGATCGGAGAATATCTTTGATGAACAATATCATCTCAATATGATACGTGAATAATTTGATATTATTATTTTTCTGTAGTTATGTTATCTATCTTTTATTCAAATTAAAGTAGAAACATAACTTATTGCTCACCTGTAACACTAAACGCCCAGCAACTGCCGCATGATCCTTGGTCTTTCACTTCAGTAACTGCTTCTAACGTCCTCCAGTCGAAATTTTCCGGCAGAGTCACGTCTTGAATTTCCGCTTTTCTCATTGGAATATTATTTTCTACTCGTAGACTTGGCTTCAGACCCGTGTATTGGGATGAGAATTCCTCATAACTCAGATCTGTAAATCTGGTGATTCCATACGTTGCAGTTCCACGTTCGTGAATGTTAAATTCGTGTATTTTTTTTACGTTTTCTTTGAATATATTGAATTTTCTTATCATTTCCGTTTGATTATTGACGTAATCAGGTTTATAGGTCGCTATGAAACCGGAAAACAAGCGCTCAGCTTGAATATTAAGATAAAGGTCCTTAGATGTCGCATCTTGGTAATCACAGGATACCCGATAAAGCGGTGGATGATCTGTCCAAGGCCGTATCCAAATATTTACTCGACAAAATTTGTTCATGCCTATATCAGTTACTAATTTACAATCGGTTCTCGTACTCAAAGCCGGACAGTCTGTGAAGCCTACTTCTATTTTTAGTCTATAATGGATCCCAGCAACTAGTTGCGTTTCTAATGAGAATATCCGCACTACCTTTTGTTTTCGTGGATGTGGGTATTTTGCTTCAATATGTTTCAAAGCCTCTGTTGCCAAAACCGTTTTGTTATCACTATTGTCATAATCAATATGCCCTTCCAAAGGTGATTCGTCGTCTTCACAGCTAACCGTGATTTCTTTTCCGTTATCTATCCAGAGTCGTTCCAAAACCTGTGACACGCAATGTCTTCTTGCTAAATGTGATATAAACTCGCAGTCCGTGATATTCTCCACCCATTCATATTTTAGACACGTAGTATACCCCACATCAAAATCAATGGTGGTTAATCTGCCAGTAGTAATTTGAGATGTGTAACTATTTATCTGCAGTAACCTTTGTTTATACTTATGTATTGAAGACATTTCTAATTTTTCCAAAGATTCTTTCACTAAATTTTGGATTGTTATCTCGTCTGTTGTTGTATTTTTTGTGTCTGCCGAAAGCGATCGTTTACTACGATATTTATATGTTTTACCACAGTTTGTTGTAATTTTATTTATTTTTTTACTGTTTGGCGTCATCCAAACATGAGAAGTACAGGACTTTGGAATTCGAGCGTTGTCAATAAAACAAATAAAACGGTGTTTATCTACATCTATGTATTTCGAACAATTTGTAGCTCTTACTATAAAACTTAATTTCGTGGCCGTTCGAGAATCTAGGCTAGGAACAATGTATGGATCTCCTAGATGAACCAACTTGTTTTTTATTTTAGGTGACGCTTCTAGTTCTCTTAGAGATTCTTTAATGAGGTACGTTATTGATATACCTGTAACGCTCTTAAAGTCTTTCTCGTCATCGCATACTACAGCTAAGCTTTGTATTACTAATTCATCATCAGGTGACGGCCATAACCGAACATGACAAAGTCTGTGATACATACCCGATAATTCGTCACACGTGGGCAAAACTGACTCATCTTGATGACGTAAACAATAAGTATATCCTACTTCTATAAACATTCTTATCATACCGACTCCCATGTTTGTACTACTTTGAAAAGCATGTATGGTAATTAATTTCTGCAAGTTATTGGTGTCGGAATTTTCATTAATATGTTGTACAGCTCGGTCAGCATAATAGTACTTCGTATCATCATCAATATAATCTTCCTCAGGTGTAGCTTGTCTTTTTTTTCTTTCTATTAAATCATTGTTATAAGTAATATCACCGGCATGTGTTTGTGGGTACTGATCACAAGTTACTGAAATGTCCTTCGACGATTTTATCCAAGGTCGAACCCACGCATCGGCGTGACATCTCAATTTAGCTTCAGGTGTTTGCAATTTACAATCATTAATATTTATAGCAGTATCTCCAATCAAACACTTTGTCGGGGAGATAGAAAAGTCCAACTTAGTTAACATACCCGCAACAACTTGTTCACTAACATCATGTATTTCGATGATCTTATGCATATATTTGGAATTTGATAATTGTTGATATTTATTTACTGCTTCTTCAACCAAAGACTTGTAATTTGATTTATCTTGGTGACTTTTTTTTGAAGTACCAAAGAGAGTATTTCGCTTTTTTATAGTTTCATTATCATCTTCTTCACTATTTTCTTTATTACAATCAACGTCAATTTTTTTGAACTTCTTCCATGGTTGGTTCCAAATGTTTGTGCTACAGAACAGTCTGTCTGTTTTATTGTCATTACATTTTACGGTTTTATGACTTTTGGTAGGACACATTGGGGATGCAATGAAAGTGATTCGATAAATCATCCCAGAAACTACTTTAGTTTTAACTTGATTAACGGAAGAAACTTGATGTTTGTTTTTTATGTTATTATCTCGTAAATATTTTTGCAGAGACTCCTCAGCCAATTTTTTGTATTCGAGGTCATTTGGATTACGTTTTACAAAGTTTCCTTTTGATCCTCGCTTTGGTCTTAAATTAGTTGCATTTTGTAAACCTGATAAAGGATATTCTTTGTGATTTTTATTCTTCATCTTATCTAAGTAGTTCTTATCACAGTTAATATCTATCTTTGTATAATATAGCCACGATTTACTCCATATAGCGGAATGGCAAGAAATAAGATTAGACGGATCCAATATTTCGCAGTCCGAAGATGTTGTTTCAAAGTTGCTGTCCAATTTACAATTCGTTGGTGAGATTAGAAAATCTAGTTTTGTCAAAGTTCCCGAAACCATTTGAGTTATAATATTCTTTATAGATATAATTTTATGATGTTGTCTTGTACCAGTTTGTTTAAGGAACTTTTTAAGAGAAAGTTCTGCCATGTCGTGAAAATTAATATCATTTCGATTTTCCTTAATTTCGCCTCCCGGAGTCTGTCTTTTGGTGCGAGAATGATTGTTGTTAATTTGGCACGACACGTTTAGTTCTCTACTATTAAGCCATTTTCTTTCCCAAATTATAGAAGTACATGGGATGACATTTTCAGAGTCAAGGACCTTACAATGTGGCGAATTCGTCGGGATATCATCGTCCAATTTACAATCAGTTGGAGTGACAATAAATTCTATAGTAGTCAATAATCCAGAAACCGTTTGCTTTTTAACCTTTTTCACCTTTAAAAGTTTGTGATGTTGATTTATATGGGAGTCGTGTAAATACTTATTTAAAGACTCTATGGCTAACTCTGTATACCGTACATCATCATTTGAAGCTTCGTTTACACCACCATATTTAGGTTCTCTTTTATATCTCTGTTGATTATCTAAATCACAGCTAATCTCTATTTCCTCCTTATTTTTCCATAATTGTTGCCAAATTTTTGATTTACAAGATATAACATTGGTGTCATTTAGTAATTGACAATCTGATAATGTTGGTTCAAAATTATCATTTAGTAAGCAATTTGTTGGAGAAGCTGTAAATTCTATATTGAAAAGATTGCCTGATACCACTTGTTTAGTTACACTTTGAACTTTAACGATTTTATGATGTTGTTTGTTATTAGAGATTCTAAGATATTTGGTTAATGATTTTTCAGCAAGTTTTGTAAACTTTAAATCGTTTACGTCTTCGTCAATTTGTTTGCCAAATAATGAACGTTTAGTATGTGCCTTACCAATTAAATCGTCGCAAGTAATAGTTATTTTCTTGAAATTCATCCAGGGCTTTTCCCAAATTTCAGAGTGACAATGAATCTCTTTATTATCATTGTTAAGAGATCCTATAATAGGTTTTAATGTCCTAAAATCAATTCTGGTTAATTTTCCAGCAACCACTTGTACACTAACTTTGTCCACTTTCAAAACTTCATATATTTCATCAACTCCATTGTTTTGTAAATACTGTTTCAAAGATTCCTGAGCCAATTGTTTATATTTACTATCTTCTGGATTTTTATTCAGTTCACCTCCAACTAAATTAAATTTTGTTGATCTCTTATTTCTAGAAACAGTAGGTGGTTCATCCAGCGAATCATCACACGTAACATTAATTTGTCTTCCATCATCAAGCCATGGTCGATCCCATACTTCGGCATTACATTGTCGCAACGCCTCATTTTCCAATAATTTACAAGATTTAGGATCAACTTCTAATTCATTACTACACTCAGTGTAACCAACGACAAATTTGATTTTTGTTACTAATCCGCCTACAAGCTGAGTAGAAACAGATTTCACTTCAACAATCTTTTGTTTACTATTTCTATTCGATTTCATTTCTAAATGTTGCAAAGATTCTTGAACCATCTCTAAAATTTTTGGATCTTGGAGCATTGTAGATTCCGTGAACAGTTGTGTTTTAACAGAAAATCTTTCATCAAAGGGTCTTGGAGTACATGTATATGTGATTATTTTCTCTTTTAACCAATGTCGTTCATGTATAGTAACTTCGCAGACACTCGAATCCATGCTTTGAACTACAGTGCAGTTTTCTCTTTTCACATATGGAATTGTTTTGTTACAGTTAATATACGCGAGACTAAATATGATCTTAGTATGAGTACCAGTAGTTTTTTGTGTTGTTGCTTGTATTATTTTTTCAATTTTCATGGCATTTGAATAAGATGTCTCAGATTCAATTTTTTTTAAAGCTTCCTTTGCTAATTTTAAAAGAAGCGGGTCATTTATTGAAATTTTTACAGCTTTCGTAAATTGTTTCTTTTTGGTGTCATCATAGCAAAAGGCATTAAGTACTTGAGGTGTATCATTGTCCGTAACTTCTATAACTCCGTTGCAAATTTTTATATCTCCTTCAGTGCCTCCGCAATCTGCTTTGTCACATGGAATGACCACTCGTGCCTGCAAATAGAAAAAGTGCTGGTGGTTTTCCCGTTCCTCTTCAGCAGTTATAACTTCTTGAAGAACTCGGGTCTTTACTTCAAAGTCCATTTCATTGAGATAAAATATCATATTCTGTGCTAGAGCATACACGTATTTAGCATTTTGTATTTTTGTTTTTATTTTATGTATTTTCTCAGTAAGAGCCATAACTTTTAAATCATGATCGTAACTTCTTCTTATTCTTGGAAATTTATATTGGTTACTTTCAAACCCAGCAGAATCAAAAAAATTTATCAAATCATCTATCGCTTTCTTTTTGTCTTCACTTAAAAATTCATTTTCTTCATAGAGAGGTTTCTTGAATGGAACAGAATTATCTATGTCATGTTTTAATGTTGCCTCTGCCTGGTTAACATGATGAACGTTTATATTCGGCGATTCTGTCGGTTTTTCTGCACTTGCTGTTGTTTCCTCAAATTGATCATGAGGAATTATTTGTTCCTCTATATTCTTCATTTCTTCAACAGTAAAAACTTTTTCTTGACGTGGCTCTGATTGCACATTTATATTTTGGACAGCTTTGAAAATATCATCAGTAGAACCAGTGTTTGCAATTTTATCATAATCTGGGGTAGGATTTGGATTAACTTCAATATTATTTGCTTCATTATTTAGGTCGTCATTTGTAACAATCTCACCCTCATCTCCAAAAATCCATTCTGTTGTACAGTTATTAGATAAAATAGCTCTATGCTTAGAACCATCGGGTAGTTTTTTCCAACTCTTTTCTAGTATTGATATCTTACAGATTTTACTTTCAATACACATTTCACTTGTAGTTGCACAAGTGTTATATTGTACTTGAAGTGTTAGAATATATCGTATACCATTAACAACCTATAACAAAAATTAAGTTATAGTATTCATGGAGATTAAGTTTACAGTATTACAGTATTTTGAGTTTCAGGACTAAAACTACACTTACTTGTACTAGTCTCTCAACATCTATAACTGATTCAAGATAATGTTTAACATTTGGTTCATGTATATCCAAATGTTTAACTCCAAGTGCTGCCAACTCTGCAACCCCTGGAGCTTGAGGGTTAACATGAGCTGAACAACCAATACATACACCACCAGATTTTCTGGGCACAGCAATGAATTGCTCCCCAGAAGTCACCTATAACAAGCATTTTGATGCATTCATTGAGATAAAATATCATACAGTTATGTTATACTAACATTATTTATTGATCAATAGATAACTGACCCCAGTGTTTATTTGCACTTCATTATCCAGTTGAACTGGTTCATGGCCAACACTCTTAGCTGTAGTAGTCTCGTCAATCGAGACTTCTTCAAGATTAGAATCTTCATGTTGATTTGGTTGAGAAACTAAATCTGAATCTTCACAGTGATGCTGGTTATTGAGTATACTGATAACATTATCTTCAAGATCAAGTATAGTTGTAAAACATTTTCGATATTTTGATTTGTCTAGATCATTTATAGGTCTAGAGAGTAGCAATGTTTCTACACTATAGCAATTTGCATCCTCCTAAAACATTTAAAGGTATAAAACAAAAATTTTAACATTTAATGAGAAACTTACATTTTATATTTTTTAAATTACAATTTATAAATTCAATAAATCTGTATTTGAACACTTGTGTATTTGTATTTAAAAATTAATATAAACAAATATATATATCTAAATATATTTTAAGGATTAAATGGTAAATAAAGTATAAAAACTGATTTATTTGTAAAATTTTATTAAAAGCATTTGCAATAACTAAAACATGAGAAAAAGAAAAACAATCGAAATGAAGTTATTAAATTGTACAAAGTAAAATAGAAATGTGCAAAAAAAGGGTAATGAATAATTTAAAATTATACATTGTTCTATTTTCCTTTAATCCTGCAATTATTTTATAAAATCAGGCCTTATATAGTTTATGTAGATTGTAGATAGTACTCTGAATTTTACTATAATAACAAGATAATAACAGCGCAAGGTCTTTTTTATGATAACCCTTGGAAATACAAATATCAATTCTCTAACGTATACTTACTGTTTTCTGCGCATTTAATATATAACCTTCCTCGTATGTGTAAAGTTCATTGGGTAAGTTATTTAAATATTCGAGAAATCCATTGAGAAATTTCTCTTTTTTTTCAACACTCAACTCACCAAAACAATTACTAATTAAAAGACTAAATAACACGCACGAAAACAGCCGCATGACGATCAATTAGACGAGGTCATCGCTGTAAATACAAACTGAGAATGAGATCGTGCAATGTACGTCACTTATAATATTAAATTTGTAAGGAATGAATCAACAATTTTGATTACAAACAAGGCAAAAATATGAATGTTTACTCATTATTTGTAATTTTCAACATAATGACATTAACAGCTGTCAGCAGACTGACAGTGCCGTGCTGGTGTTTCACTTCAATTAACTTTTTTATTTATTTACTTTTTTATATATAGTTTGTATTAGACAAACTAAATCATATGATAACATAATCTAGTAAAATACTCATGTCATTCATCTTTATTATTATATATGTATATGTTTGGCACAGTTTTAGATTTTTAGGCTTGCTCAATTATTTTGACATTGCTGACGTAGCGAAACTTCTTCTTCTTCTTCTTTATTATGAAATGGCATTTGGTTGCGCCTACTTTGCACAAAATATTTTGCCAATGTCAAGTAGGATATAAATGACACAACGAAGAATGGAAAATGAGCAGGGCGATCAGGCGTTTATATTATTACATATTTATATATATTTATAAAATATTTAATTAAAGTTTAATTTTATTGCATCTAATAAACTTACACAAAAATGAACCAAATGGTGAAAACACAAAAGAAAGCAAACACTCAACGTTTATAGGGCGGGCAATTTTAAACGGAAGAATATCATATACAGGATGAATAAGTTTAGAACATGAAAAAAAGATATGAGACACGTTACCTTCATCAATGCCACATTCACAAAGTGAATTGTCCCGTACCCTAATCTTTGCTAAATGAGAGGGAGTAGAAGAATGACCAAGACGTAAACGACATATAGTGGAAATAATCCATCGATCGTCATATTTGAAATAACAAAACCAGGGACGAGTTGGAATTTCTTGCTGTATGGAAGCATAATACCTTCCTTTAATAGATTTAGAAAGGTTCCAATGGATGGACCAAGATTTGTCTAATTGAGATTTTGCGAGAGACAACAAGTCTTGAGAAGAATTTTTAAAATGATCGCAAGAACCAGTGAGAGTGGCCGCTTTAGCACATGAGTCGGCTGTCTCATTTCCAAAAATACCAGAATGACTTGGAATCCAAACAAGAAAGACTTGTAGCCCTCTTTGAGAACAGGAAAAGAGAGCTTCTTTGATTTTTAAAACAATCGGAGATGGAGATCTATTGCGAAATGGGTTTTTTTTAAGAGCTAACAGACAACTAAGGGAGTCAGTTAATATTACAGTCTGGGTAAAATTATGAGAATATGAAAAACGGACTGCTTCAAGAAGGGCAACACATTCGCCAGTGAAAACCGAAGACTCTGGGGGACATTTAAATTGAAGAATTATTTTGAAAATCGGAATCCAACAAGCAGCCCCAACACAACCAATTGTGGAAATTTTAGATGCATCAGTGTAGATATGTATAAAACCTGCCCAATTTTCGTGAGATATTGATTGAAATTTAGAATTTGTATCAGGAGAATTTTTCTCAAGGCCGAGATCTAAAATAATATTTGGTTTAAATATGAGTGCCTGAAAAGAAGTACAAAAAAGGGGATTTGAAGGAAAGCTTAACAGAGGATGAGACATTTTGGAAAATTTATCAAAACTTTCCAAAAGAAATGATAGTTTGCGGGAATGAGAGACTTGCAGTAATTTGTTCAAACGATAAATCAAAGGATGAGACGATAGTTGTAATGATTTTATGATAAAACGATCACACAAATAACGCCTTCTAAGCTGTAATGGAGGCTCAACGCATTCGACTTGTAGAGCATTAATTGGGGAGGATTTCATTGCTCCTAAAATGATTCGGAGACACCGATGTTGAATTTTGTTGAGTTTTTCGGCAGCCGATTTATTAAGAGGTTCCAAAACAAAAAGACCATAATCTATATGACTTCGAATAATCGCGTTGTAAAGTAACTTAAGAGAATAAGGGTGAGATCCCCACCAAACACCAGAGACGGCACGAAGAACATTAATACCTTTTTCACATTTTTCACTAATAAATTCAGCATGAGCAACCCCGTTAAGTCGTTTGTCTAGATAAATCCCAAGAAATTTCACCTTGTCAACAAGAGCAATGTGTTGATTACCACAGACTAACTCTAAAGAAGGAATGATTCTTTTCTTAGTAAAAATTATAGCCTGACTCTTACCTACTGATAAGGAAAGGCCATGATCTGAAAGCCACTGATCGAGGTAATGTAGAGCAGAATTAATGCGGAAAGATATATCGTCAATAGACGAAGAACTATAATATATAACTATATCATCAGCGTACTGTAAAATTTTACAAAAGTTGTTTACGGATAAATCAAGATTATAAGTATAAATGCTGTAAAGAAGAGGGCTGAGAACAGAGCCTTGAGGAAGACCTTTCCAAACCGTCCTAGGGGGAAGAATACTATTAAGATATTTGACTTTAATAGATCTGCAAAAGAGTAGATTGCATATGAAATGGGTCAACAACGGAGGTATACTCAGCTGTTGCATTTTACGTCTGAGTAACGGAAGAACAACATTGTCATAGGCAGAAGCTATATCAAGGAAAACACCCACAAGATACTCTCCTTTATTAAAAGCTAATTGAATGTCTGTCGACAGAATGCTAAGACTATCCATGGAACTCAAACCTTTTCGAAAGCCAAATTGATAAGAAGAGAGGATTTTTCTGCTTTCCACTATCCATTCCAGTCGGTTCTTTAACAAATGCTCAGTAATTTTGGCAAGAGTAGAGGACAACGCAATAGGGCGGTAAGAGGTCGATTCAATAGGGTTTTTATCAGGTTTTAAAATTGGTAAAACTATTTGAGATTTCCATGATTCTGGAACAATACCGAGGAGGAAGAATGAATTTATGATGTTAAGGAAGAATTGTTTTGCTTTATCACTTATATTTAAAATAAAAGAATAAGGGATACCATCTTCACCTGGAGACGAGTCTTTAAGGCCAGAGAGAGCACAATGAAGCTCAGAAAAGGAAAAGGGAACGTCCATCTCATCGATCGTCTGAAAAGACGGCGGAGTCAGGAAATTATCTTGGAAAGGAACATATGGCGGGGCAAGTCTGTCAAAAAAGTCATTGAGCCATATTGATGGATCATTCGCATTAAGATTATTTGAAATTAGGGCTCGACGAAATCTTTTAAGGTTTAACCAAACCACAGAAGAGGGGGATCGAGGACTGAGCGATTCACAGAATAAAATCCAACTTCTTTTTTTCTTTTTTAATACAAGACGCTTAAATTTGGCATTTAGTTGTTGATATTTAATAAAATTATCCAAAGTCATATGAAGAGAGTAAGATTTCTCTGCTAACTTTCTTGTTTTTGCCAAAAAAGTGCATTCTTCATCCCACCAGGGAGGAGAAAGTCGAAAATATTTAGGATGATTTTTAATGGGGAAGTGCGAGTCAGCTGAAGAAATCAAAGTATTAAGAAACTGATTGTAACACAAAACAGGATCGCTATTGATGCTAAGATCAGAAACGGAATCCAACAAGATGTCAACAGATTCAGCATAAGCAGACCAGTCCACAAGTCCCAGTTTATATTTCAAAAGAGAACTTGGAATAGAATTTGTGAAGAGCCTGTCATTTAAGGAAAGAAGAATAGGGAAGTGATCACTACTAAAAGAAGAGGAAAGAACTCTCCAAGAAAATTTAGAAGATAAGGAGAGAGAAGCTAAAGAAAGGTCAACAGCAGATTTAGGGTTCTGACCTGGATACACTCTCCGAGTAGAAGATCCATCATTAAGGATGCAAATATCTACATCCTCAAACATTTCTACTAGAAGAATTCCAAATCTATCACAAAAATGAGATCCCCATAACAAATGGTGAGAGTTAAAATCTCCCAAGACTAGTATCGGATGGGGCAGATGGGAAAAAATAGACCGAAGAGACGGTATAAGAGAAGCAGAAGGATGGGGAACATAAAGAGATAGAATAGAAATATCAAAAGCTCTAACAGCAACAACATTAATGACTGGACTAAAAGAAGGAAGGGGAATTTGTGAAAAGAGAGAGGAGTTACGAATAAAAATGGCACAACCACCATAACCATCATCTCTGTCATCCCTCAAGCAGGAGAAACCAGGGACACGAAAACGGGACCCTGGCACTAACCATGTTTCAGAAGCAGCGATGACGACAGGATTGTGTAAATTAATAAGAGAAAACAGTTCATGTTTTTTAGATCGAATACTATTACAGTTCCACTGAAGAAAGTTTATTGGGGCCATTATTAATAATTTGGAACAAATGAGATAGGTTATGAGCAACGGTGGACGGTAAAGGAATTTCATTACATGTTGTAACAATACTGATAAGAGTTTGAGTAAGAGACTCTAGAAGGTTAAAATTAGAAGTTGTAGAATCATTCATGTTATTGCTATTAAGAGCAAAACCATTAGGAACAGAAGAAGGGCAGACAGATATAAGAGATTTGTGAGTTTGGATGTCATATCCTTTCCCAGGAAGAGGTCGAGGACGAGGGGACCGTACAACGGTTTGTTTATAAGAACGAGACTGAGGATTAACTAATAACTGGGAATTTTTATTTATTGTTGGAGAGTTTGGAGAGTAAGATATAGGAGAAAACATTTCTCTTGCAACATCAGAGTAAGATCGCCGAGAAGGAGGAAATCTGGCAGATGCCTCTATATAAGAAATATGATCTGACGACATTACTATTTTAATAGCTTGTTGACGAGAAAATTCTGGACAGTCCTTGTCTGTGGCAAAATGATTTGCAGAGCAATGTATACAAGAAGCATTGTTTTTTTCTGCGTCACATGAGTCACCTGAATGAGATTTGGAACATTTAAAACATCGAGGCTGGGATCGACACTGTGTTTTTATATGACCATAACGGCAACAATTTAGACAAATAATAGTTGGAAATTTATATGTTTCAACAGGAAGAGAAGTGTGGAAAGAATAAATATAGGAAGGAAGAAACTGACCCTTAAAAGTTAAAACGACTGAATGAGTAGGGACCCAAGATACGACACCATCTTTAACAAGTTTTCGGTTTAACCTTCTAGCTTTAATAATGGGACCACAATTGGGAGGGAGCTCCAAAGACTCGACTAAATCTTCCATCGACCAGTCCAGAGGAATCCCTCTGGTTAAGCCCATTCTTGTTACATTATATGTTGGAATTATAGCAGAGTATTTGTTTAATTTTAAAAGAGAAGTTCTTTTTAAAAAAATGTTGGCATCTTGAGCTGAAGAAAATTCCACGGAGATTCTGTTTCTTCCAATGTTCTTAACACCGTCTTTAATAATATTATTTATCTTACTTTTGTGTAAGAATTGTCCAAATTTAATTGCTCTCAAGGAGGTACCAGCTGAAGGATCCGAAATCTCCCGGGAAACGTGTATGATGAAGGGGCCTTTATCGTCATCTGAATAGGACGAAGGGCCCTTACAGAAAGAGGGGTTTAGATACACTGATTGCGTTGACGTATCTGTGATATCTGCATTAACTAATGTTTTCTTCGATGAAGAGCAATCTTTACTTTCCAAGAAATCTATTAGTCTTTTCCGAGTGTTAACATTTATAGTACTGTGACCACCAGGATCAGGTGGTTTCGCAGGCGGATCGATGTCCATTATTTTTCTTTTATATTTTTAATAACGTTTATCAAAAGCTTCAATTTATCACAACAAACAAAATTATCCAAATAAATAATTATTATAAATAAAAATTACAACAGACAAGACAACTGTCAAACTCTCTCCGAACACAATCTTATCGTAGCGAAACTTATTACACTTTCAATTTGACGTTGACAGTTTCTGAATCTTTTTAAGGATACAAAATTTAAAATACCGTTACATACCTTCAATCTTGTTAGTTTTAGTACATGTTTGAGAATTTCTTTTCGTTACATGTTTCATATTAAAAAGTAATTTGAAATACAAACAATTAAAGGAAGAAATGAATAAAAATAAAAAGTGTTTATCAACAGCAACAAATCATAAAATGTAAATTACATTATGTTATTATAAAAATTCACTTTCATAATTCGTTTGCTAAAAGTTTCATATTCGCTTAAAGTAAAAGGATAAATACATTATAATATAAAATTTTTATTTACGTAACATGTTTAAAACCCTTATACTTATACCCTTTGAGCTTTGTCTCAGGAAATTATTGTATTTAGATAGAAAGTTTCAATGGATATTTAAACTCTGTTATAGATGGTGGATAACATTTGGATTAATTTGTGGAGCGACATTTGTCACACGATTTTACAAGGTGTTGGAGCCAGACCATGTGTGGTAAGTTATGTTTAGATACTTCTACAATAACATATACACAAGTTTTCTTTGCATAGTCAGTTGAAGTTATTCATATGTCTTTAAAAGCAGCTGTGTGTGGTGACTAAAGTGGGGTGGACCATTTGTTTTGTTTGCAAATCTGCCACATCAACACAAATAAGAAACCCTAGTTAATAACCCAAGTATAATTATCAAATTTTATTCTCAATGGAACAGTATATGTTTATCTTTTATTCTCTTTTACTAGAGTTATTAATCAGGTTTAGCTGTAAAGAGGTTCTAGACAGAAATGAATCTCTTATCTTATTATTATTTATTCTATGCTGAATATGTTTTGATGGCCTGTTGGTCTTGAGGGTAGTGACTCTGGCTGAGCTGAGCCAGATGTAGGTTTGATTCCCACACAACTCTTCGGTGATTCATGTCATTGTCTACATTGTCTCTGCTATATATAATTTTGAAACCTCCTAGTCCTACAACACATGGGTTACTTATCCTCAAAAAAAGCAGGAATTATTTGTTTTATTTTAATTAAATAATAAAAATGTTTATTCAAAAATAAAATTTGTTTTAGTTGGGATGAAACACATTTTGGTAAAATGGCAAGCTGGTACATCAATCGAACATTCTTTTTTGATGTCCATCCTCCTCTTGGAAAGGTAAAAATATATTCTTACATAAGTAGTAAACTCACAGTTTATATTTTCTTATATCGTAACTAGAGCTTCTACCTTTTTTTTTAAAGGAATGTAGTATTTTTTGAAACCTTGGTAAAAATATACAAGTATACCATACTGGTAGATAAATTCAGAATAAAGCACCTTTTTTATATTTGTATTCGTTAGTCAATCTGGTTATTTTATTATTGACTTTAGCTTATTTACCTTGGATCTCTGGGAAACCATCCTGATGTGATCTAAGTAACCATAACCCTTTTGTTACAGGCTTTGATGAATATGGCATTCTATATTGGTGGTCTTTATTAGAACTGTTGTGGATTGGAACATAGGAATAATAATATATATTTTTTACAGATGCTAATTGCCTTGTCTGGCAAACTGACTGGGTATGACGGTACATTTCCTTTTGAAAAACCTGGTGACAAGTATGATGGAGCCAAATATGAAGGAATGAGAATTGTGAGTTGATTTATTTTAGTAAATCTCATTATTTGTTTTATTATTTCATTTGAAGTATAAAATATTTTTTATTATGTGTTTCCAATATTTTATTGAAACAATTTTTAATTTTCATATTTATATTTTTTTTAATACATATTTAAGTGTAATTTAAGCTCAGTCTCATGACTATAAGTGGATGTTAAAAATGTGATTGATATCTTTGATGAAAAAGCAATTATTGGTACATTTGCAAATAAGGGTGCATTCAAAAATGAAGTAACGTATTTATTGCAGATTTTGGACACTCGCCCCCCCCCTTGTCACACTTCGTAACGTTTTCTTTACTCTCCCTACCCTGCCTTCTCTCGCTCTCAAATTTAACGCTATAACGTTTTTCTGTACTTTCCCCACCTGTCCCTAAATGTTTTTTTGGTCTGTGGCAACACTGAGGTCAACAGCTGATTTGAATTGTTCCTAATAGTTTTATTAAGTAAAATTATTTATAGTGTATAATTTTAGCTAAATTCCCAATCAATTATTCAATTAAAGTGTATTGATACTAGTGTAATAAGAATTATAGTGTTTAAGTTATTCTTCAGTATTGTAAATCTCTAAGAAAGTGAAAAGTGACAGTTGATTGGTAACGTACAAACTTTAAATTTTCTAAAATAGATATATATTCTAGTTTTTAAGTGTTTTTAGTTCTTCTTTATTATATAACAACTGTCTCATTCAATTTCATATTAGTTTTGTTTCTGCAAATCTCATTTTCTTTGTTTTGTCTCATTTATTGCGGAAACAAAGCAATATAGGCCCTTTGTTTGGTTTTGCACATTGGTACCTTATTTAATATTAAAATGATGACTCGTTCACGTGCCCTTTCACGCCAAGAGGAGAACAAACTCCAACTGGCATTACAAGAATTAAAAGTGAGTAAGAACTTGTGTGCCCAGCTAAACAATGAAAGAGATGCTAATGAGAGGGAACTATTAGATGTTTTAAAGAATAATGACAAATTAAAAATAGAACTTTCTAAGTTACATGTTAAATATAATGATGTTGAAGAGGAGCGTAACAGGCTAAAGTTATTAGTGGCTAGGTTTGATGAGTGTGGTCTTGAGTATGAGCAGGCCCTTCGGCGTAACGACACCCTGGAGCTTGAGCTGAGAAATGCCCATCAACAAATCTTGGAACTGGAGGAGGCCGCTCAAAACTCAACTAACATTCACACTCACAGCTTGTATGAAGAGTTAATTGGCAGCGCTTCTCAGTTGGTCAACTCCCCAACTACTGCAACTAAAAACCCCTGTGTCACTATAGATTTAACAAATGACACATTGAACTCACAAAGGCTAGGTAGCTGTAGCAATAAGAAATTAAATAAATATATTAGAATTAATAGATATATTAAGAAAATCCAAAAATTAACTAAAAAGAACAAGTTTTTTACAAAATCAATTATTAATAAAAATATATTGTTAAAAAAAATTAACTTTTGTAATATAGAATTAGAAAATAGAAATAGGAGATATGAATCTGACACACAATTATTAGAAACACATTTAGCCCGTTTGCAGACTACTTTAAGAAGTGTTACAAAAAAATATGAAAACACACAAAACTTGCTAAGCGAACAAAAGTCAAAGGTGGATGAACTTTTGAAAAAATCACAAGATAGTTTGGAATGTATGAACTCACAGACTAACGGTTGTTCATGTGAGTTTAATAATAAGTTATTTTCTGTAAAACCAACACTGTCCTCCCCTCCTAAAATATTGTGTGACAAGGTTGATATCCCTGTTTCTAATAATAGTGGCTCCCTCAAATTAAATCCTGTATACGACACTTATATGTTTAGCGATAATATTGGAAAAGGAATGGGATCTGTACTAAATTCTTATTTTGTAAAACAAAAAGTATTCAACAGCTGTTCACCTGACAATAATTTAATGAATATTACTAGACAAATAAAAAATTCAAGTAAACAATTTACTAAGTCAACAAATATAATAATTTTTGTAGGAAATAGAGATAATGTAAATCATTTGGAATTTAAAAAATGTTTTGAAACTATAAGTAACTTAGATGTCAATAAAATTGTCTGGTTTTCATTACCCTATAATCAAGGTTTGCCACAGGCCGAAAATAAAATTAGATATAAGATAAATTTACTTATATATAATTTATGTTTGTATAATGACAAATTTCATGTGATTGACACTAACACTAATGTTAGTAACTTTTATAACTTGACTAATGGTAGGTATTACCTATCTCCATATATTAAAAGACAGGTAGCTTCATCGCTATTATTTTATTTTACTATGACAGCCAATAATTTGGCTAAAATTGTTTCTATTGAACAGCATTCAATTACTTGTATAAGTAAAAACAGCTTGGAAATAAATCCAACTAGTAATAGTAGTATTAGTAGTAGTTTAAACTAGACATTAAGACAGTAGAGATATCCTCTAGCCAAATAATTAAGATATCAAATAATGATATTAATGATCATTATAGATATACAAAAATTGTTAAAATAAATAATAAAAAACATAATATAAACTGTATCAACCTGGTGCATCAGAACATTCAGTGTATTAGAAATAAGGAATTAGAAATTGAATTGTTTTTAAATACTTTTAATATTAGTGTTTTTTGTGTCACTGAGCATTGGCTTAAGAATGATGAATTAATATTTAATTTCAATAACCACCAGGTTGGTAGTTCGTTCAACAGAGTTAATTCCATACATGGTGGCTCTTTAATTATTTTAAATAAACAGATAAAATTCAAAGAACGCAAGGACTTAGTGAGCCACTCTGTTGAGCGGACAACTGAACTTGCTTCAGTTGAATTAGAAGAGTTCATAATTGTAAATGTTTATAGGCCACCGTCATCTAACTTTGAACATTTTGAAAAGATTATGGATGAGGTATTGTATAAACTATCACATTCTAGTAAAAAGGTAATCATTTGTGGAGACTTCAATATTAATATTCTTGAACAAAATTCAATAAGTATAAAGTTTTTAAATTTGTTCAAATCTTATAATCTTTTACACATGTTTATGGAGCCTACTAGAGTCACAACCACTAGTGCCACTTGTATTGATAACATTTTTACAAGTGTTATTCCAAATTTTAAATGTTTATTCAATACATTAGATTCTGACCACTATGGCCAATTTATTAAATTCAGTTGTAGCAAGAGAGAAAAATCAAAACAGAAAATAAGTTTTATACCAGTGACTGTAGAACGTATCGAACAAATTAAAAATGGGTTAGTACGCTATTTGCCTTTGATGAAAAATTCAAACCCCAATATTATGTATAATGACTTTTTTAGTACTTTCACTAAATTATTTAACTTTATATTTACTCCTAAAACAGTGGTTGTTAATGATAAATTAGTGTTTAGTGATTGGGCATCTGCTGAGTTACACAAAAATAGAGAAAAATTATATAATATGTATGCGGAATTGATGTTTAATACTAGTAATGAGTTTAGGGATGAGGTAAAATTATTTTCCAAATCTTTTAAAAAACAATGTAAAATAGCAAAAAATCAACATATTCAAAATAAAATAGAAAATAGCATTAATAAAATAAAAACAACTTGGAAAATAATTAATGAGGAAACTGGAAGAGCTAAATCCCAGAGGATCGACTTTAAATTAAATATAGATAATAAATATGTCACGTCTGACCTCGAGGTTGCTACTGCTTTTGAAACCTTTTTTACTAATATTCCAGTGACTACAACGTTATCTTTAAATTCTTCTACCGCTGCAGCTATGGGTTTACTTAGAGAGAATGTAGATCAATGTGTTAGTAGTTTTAAGTTTGAAAAAGTTAATGCTCAAGAAGTAATCAAAGTATTTAGATCAATTTGCGTTAAAAAGACTAGTGATCTTTGGGGGTTTTCTGTTGACATACTTAAGTCCATAATTGACATTGTAGCGCCAGACTTAGCATTAATATTTAATAATTGTTTAGAATATGGTATATTTCCTGATCTAATGAAACAAAGTAAAATAACTTCATTATTCAAATCCGGCTGTTCGTTAGATCCTAGTAACTATAGACCTATTTCAGTCTTACCCACTTTTAGTAAGATTTTTGAGAAAATAATTCTTAATCAACTTGTGGCATATTTCAGTAAAAATAATCTCTTACACAAAAACCAGTTTAGTTTCACTGCCGGTCGCTCTACAACAGATGCTGGTGTTGAGCTATTACTAAACATATTTGAAGCCTGGGAAGGATCACAGGATGCACTTGGCATTTTCTGTGATCTATCTAAGGCGTTTGACTGCGTTCAACATGAAATCCTTATAAAAAAGTTAGAACATTATGGAGTTAAAAATAAGTCCCTAGATTTAATTAGTTCATATCTTAATGATAGAATTCAAAAAGTTGATGTAAATGGAAAACGTTCCCCTGGTTCTTTGGTAAAAATAGGTGTGCCACAGGGCTCTATCTTAGGGCCTTTCTTGTTCCTCATTTACATAAATGACTTACCTCACCTTGTGAGGGAAAAACATGGGATAGTGTTGTTTGCTGATGATACTTCTCTTACTTTTAAAGTTAATAGACGGCAATCTGTTATTGACGATGTAAACAATGCTCTCTCAGATGTTGTACAATGGTTTAACGCCAATAATTTGTTGCTTAATAAAAAAAAGACAAAATGTGTCAAATTTAGTTTACCAAATGTTAAAAATGTTAGAACCAATGTACAATTAAATAATGAGGACTTGGACTTGGTCAAATCTACTACTTTCTTGGGCATTACTTTAGATGAAAAATTGCAATGGGGTCCCCATATATAATTGATTTGTCAAGCAGACTAAGTTCTGCTGCATACGCGGTTAAAAAAATACGTCGATTAACAAATATGGAAACTGCTCGATTAGTATACTTTAGTTACTTTCATAGCTTAATGTCATACGGTATACTCTTATGGGGCAATGCGACTGACATTGATACCATATTTACATTGCAGAAGAGGGCTGTTCGCGCAATATATAATATGAGACCAAGAGACTCTTTAAGAGACAAATTTAAAGAATTTAAAATTATGACTGTTTACAATCAATATATTTATGAAAATTTAATTTACGTTCATAAAAATATTTCAAAATTCAAGAAAAATTGTGATTTACATAAAATTAATACAAGACAAAAAAATAAACTCGCTATGCCCGGCACTAGGCTCCATAAAATAGGTAAATCCTTTAAGGGTAATTGTATACGTTTTTATAATAAGCTCCCAAATGAAGCCTTAAGTCTATCATTAAATAAATTTAAATTATATGTTAAAAATAATTTAATAAAAAAATCCTACTATAGTGTAAAGGATTACATAGACGACGGTATGGCCTGGGAATGAATCTGTATTGTATTGCGAATAGCTAGTAATCTCCGCAATTTGTTTTTTGTTGTAAATTATTTTGCTTTATCGACCTTCTGCATCACACCGATTCCTTAGAAGTCACTACTTGCGGTAGCATCGGGAGTCGGGTTGCCTCCCTCCCTCAAATATGTGCGAAGGGGGTGATGGCTGGCTCTTGTGTTATGCTCGTGAACGGGTGCTGCTTGCGGTGACTGGTTGTGTGGCAGGCCGAGAATTTATATATATATATGTTTTTTCTGTTATTATTATTTAATTTTCGTTGCCTGAAATCATTAGGCTTCTTTTCCTATTGATTGCGACGGTTCTAGTTGTTCCAAATTTGCATTTAAGTTTGACGTTTGTGAAACAGTGATCACAATAACAAAAAATATATCCGGCTGAGTTTGTTGTGTGGTTCTTCTCAGACCGGACGCGTTTGGAACCCTCATAGCTTTAACATTAAGATGGAAAGTGCTTTCTCAGAAGGGCTTATTACGATAAATCTAGTATCGTAATAGGCCCTCCTGACACTTCCATGTTGACGTACACAAGTGATCACTGATTATGATTCTAAGTGGAAAAGATATAAATAAAAAAAATAAATAAATATACAAACCCCAAGCAAGAACATTGTAAATCATAAACAAAAATGGTTCCTATTTATGAGTTTTCAATCACCTTGTTTTTTTGTTTAAATAAAAATCAATGTAACGTAACGCGTGGTTTGAAACCCTCTCTCGCATTATAACGCTTTACAAGACCCTCCCTCCCCCAAATTGCGTTACGTGATTCTTGAACAACTACTAAAACCTAAATTAGGCAATGTCATCACTACCTTACCCTACCCTATGTAAACTAGTGATAAGGTAAAGATGAAATAATACTTCAAATTGAATTACGTTTTATAGTATACACTGTATGGTATATGTATAGTATACATAATATTATGATATAATAGTTTGCATGTCTGTGTGAATGTGATAATCTCAAAAATCAGGTGCATTATGAATGCACCATCCATTTCATGAAAACCTACAATGCATGGTGCATAAGTAAGGTTTAGATGTAACATTTATGTATATAACCAATCCATAATATTTGTTCAGTAATTTGGAAATGAATTAAATATAAAATGGTGTTTTTTTACAGTTTTGTACTACATTAGGAGCCCTGATCATACCATTAACCTTTTTAACCATGTGGGAAATGACAAAATCAATTGAAGCAACATTTTTAGGAACATTACTATTATTATGTGGTATGTAGATGTTTTTAATGAATAATAATATTTGCAGTAATATATTTTTATCAATTTATATATTTTCAGATGTTGGCTTTTTGACTCTAAATAGATATATTTTACTGGATCCAATACTTCTTTTCTTTATGAGCTGTTCTTTATATGGTGCTGCCAAGGTGAGTGAAAAACTGTTTCAGTTGCCTGCCTAATTATTTTACATCACACAATATTTCTTCTTTACACTGAAACCACACAAAAAATACAATAATAATGTTTACAATAACCTGTAGCTTTTATTAAACCAAACATTGTTCCAGGTGCACTCTCTTACAGAGGTGGGTTCTCTTCCATTCTCCCCTCGGATGCTCTCATGGCAGTTCTTTCTGGGATCATCTCTGGCTTGTACAATGTCCGTCAAGTTTGTCGGCTTGTTTGTTGTCTTGTTTGCTGGACTACGAACTATAGCTGATTTATGGAATGTTCTTGGAGATTTGACTAAGCCAGTTGTGAGTTGTTACTAATTATTTTTTTGTATTAACATTCAATATTTACAATGTATATGTATCAATTTAAAAATTGGTCTTGCAATTGTCTTAATATTTAAAATAGCCATAAAAAAAACTTTAAAAGAAATTACTATTTTATGGAGAATATCTCAGGAATAACATTAATAGCTCACAAAATATATTTGTATTTAAATATTACATACCTTATAGTTACATACTTTCTACTATAAGTTATATAGGTTCTTACAATGAATACTTGCAATTATTAAAAATGATGTATGTCAAAAAAATGTATATATATTTTCAGAGCTTAACTGTCAAGCATTTGGTTGGGAGGAGTATCACTTTGATACTGTGGCCAATTTTACTTTACGTTTTCTTTTTCTGGATTCATCTCACAGTGCTCAATAAGAGGTAACAACCACACATTATAATAAATCTTATACAAGTAGATTGTTGCTTACTTTAATATTAAGTGAATATAATTCAAATGTTCAAGATGCGAACCTGCCATATCCGTAAGGCGTTCTCTTCGCCTACCAACTGAGCATGGCGATGTTGATCTATTCTATATCGATTTTAATCGAGATGTTTGAAAATATCTTTAAACATGTATAGCCACATTTTTTTCATTCTATATTTATATAAATTTTAATCAAGATGTTGGCAGCTGCATAGGCTATGTCCACACAGACAGACTTGCTTAGCGTCTAGAGACTAGTGGTTTCTATTCTGGCTACTTGCT
Source organism: Napeogenes inachia (assembly GCA_959347355.1). Classification (NCBI taxonomy): domain Eukaryota; kingdom Metazoa; phylum Arthropoda; class Insecta; order Lepidoptera; family Nymphalidae; genus Napeogenes; species Napeogenes inachia. Next base: position 19,138,010 of record OY365801.1, on the reverse strand, counting down.
ACATATAGAGCCGAAGTCACTTTCAAATGTAGCCCCTAGAACTGAAATAAAACTATTTTTACGGATTTAACTCGCGTGTTATAAAATCTTAATGTTCACAATGTTATTAACATTTTTTTCTGGGGAAGTTTAGTTAAACATTAAAAAAATTCTATGCATTGCAATTATTGGTTTCATTACATTAAGTTTAATTTTGTAGTATATGTACCGAAAATATGATAATTTTGGCCATAACCGTAAACGCATCCATAAAAAATACGCTGAGAGCGTACTTCCATTTTTCTTTGACTGAAACAAAATCTACCAGTTAGTAAGTATATTGTACAAGTATAAAGGTATATATTTTTTTATACTTTTGTTACTGGCTAGTTCTATAGGTCTCTTGCGTTTCATTTTTGCTTAGGTCGCACCAGTTGCTGATATTGTAAGCGAGACATTTTGTGGAGTACACGCACTGTAAAATATGTTAGTAGATATCGGAACAGAGGGGCGTCAGTGCGATACTGTACTGTACTGTACTGGTAACTTTAGGAACTCATTTTTGTCTTACATGTAAGAAACTAAAACAATATTCTATGGAATTTTACAGAAATTCCTAATACAAATATTAACATATCAATTCTCTTAGTTTGTTGTTGTTATTGTTTGTTAGATGAATGTTGTTTAAAGACGATATAATGCAATTTTACGATTCAAAAAATATGGACAACACCTTTCTAATTTGCAACTACCAACTTTCGAGATCTCGCAGAAGTTTATAGTGCTGTATAACCTTCTGCGAGAATTAGTATGGGCAGCAAAATGGAGAATATTGCAAAATGCTATTTATTTATTTTTACAGCGATGTTTACATTCTCTGGTTTGAAAGATATATATAATTATATATTATCGGCATTCGGGTTCATAATATTAGACATATTAAATATAATATTTACCATGTCTATTAACAATAGGGTTGTTATTAACAATATCTGCGCAATAAAGAGTAAACAGAACGATATCATAACTATAGCTCATAACGCTGGCGCTGTAATAATTCCAATACCGCCGCAGCCAGTATTGTGTCGTGTCTTGCACATTTTAAGGATTTATTTTCTATAATTATATAATCTAGCGGCAACGGCGATGGTTTCTACTCGTCGGGGTTCCAAGCGGCGCTGGCGGGCGGTGCCTTGAGCGAAGCACGCGCGCCGCGGATACTCGCCTACGGTGCCGCGCTCACACTCAAGAACCACCGTGCGGGGGGCGGCTACCTGCACTCACACCACCACCTGTACCCCGCGGGTACTGGCGCCAGGCAGCAACAGGTGCGCACACGACATTCATAATAGGTCTTTTTGTATCGGAGTTTTTTTAAATCTTTTTTTTTACGCTTAATAACAACTGTGTTGTCATTTTTAAATAATAGACAATCATATTTAATTATATCAGGCATATAATTAATATATATGTACTTAAAATAACAAAGGCCTTAATAGAGTTCCTTGTGGAACTCCAAATCGATTATAAGAAAAGTTAGAGCATTTTTTTAAATATTCATACATTTTTGTTATTTCTACACGTTGTTTTCTTAAACGTGGAAAACTTTTTATCTTTTCAAGTGGTTTACCCCTTACACTGTATTTTTGCATTTTATCTAAGAGTAGCGGGTGAGAAACCAAATCAAAAGCTTTGCTCATGTCCAGAAAAGATTAAAGTTAATTATTTAGAGATTCGGTGATAATTCTCATAAGTGAAAAACATGCCAAGTTGTATAACCTTTTCTAAAACCAAATTGTGTGTTTCTTAAATATGTCGAACGTACTTGTAAAGTTATTTAGTTTCTCAGCCATTACTTTTTCAAACACTTTTTCAGAATTTAATAGAATAAACACTTTTAAATATTAGGTCCTTACATATGAAATTGGCGTTTTTTCCACTGGACACTTTAATTACAAATTTCTCCTCTTTAGTAAGGAATTCCAAATTAAATTTTTACAGCTATTGTTGTACACATGTATTTTTGTTTCGTTGACTGGCATTCACTGAGTTTTTTTTCTTCAGTTTTTTCTGTTTGCGTTGCAACTAAGAGTACGCATTTCAACGTGGCACCAGTGCTGCGGAAACGTCAGGTATATGGCCGTCGTGTTGCTAAATAAAACACAGTTTGTTTTTGGTTTCAACGTTTTTGTTTAGGAAATTCCGACCTACAAAACAAGCAACGTGGACGACCTAAGACCCAAGTTGATTATGAAAATTGAAGGCTATTGTGTAAGCAGATCCATCGCAAACCACGTCCAAGTTAGCTATAGGCTGCGGTGTTAGTGATAAAACCGTTTTAATCCACTTGAAGCACATTGGAAAGATTAAAAAGGCTTGAAAGGTGGGTACCTCATTAATTGACTGAAGCAAACCGGCAAACGCGCGTCGACTGCTGCGTTACATTACTGAACCGGCACAACAATAAAGGGATTTTAAATCGAATCATTTTTCTGTGATAAAAAATAGATTATCTATAATAATCGGAAGCGCTCATCGGAATGGTTGGATGATCCTGGTCAGCGAGCCAAATCCTGCCCGAGCAAAAATTTACCTCAAAAAAATACTTGTAACCGTTTTGGTGGACTAGTGCTGGTATTGTTAATTACAGTTTTCTCAAATCTAGTCAAGACTATTACGGCAGATGTCTATTGTCAGCAATTGCATAGCATGATTTAAAAGCTATCTGCTAAGCTACCTAGGCTGGTCAACCGTTCCACACCACTACTGCTTCACGACAACGATAGACCACACACTGCACAACAGACGGCTACCAAATTAGAAGATCTTTAATTAGAATGCTTTAAGATATCTACCGTACTCCCAGACCTTGCTCCAATAGCTTACCATTTATTTCCAAATTTGGATAACTTCTTGCAAGAGAAAAAATTGAACTCTGATGGGGCATTCCAAATCGCCATCAAAGAGTTTATTGATACCCGCTCGACTTGTTTTTTTAGGAAAGGGATCAATGAACTACCTATAAAATGACAATAGTGCACAGAACACAATGGGTTCGATTCATTAAATACATTAGATTAAAAAATATTCGACTTTTTATTACTCCATAAAAAAGGCCAATTTCATATGTAGGGACCTAATAGATAGAATTGGTTTCAATGTCATCAGCAATGTGTTTAGAATATTATATATTATTAATATAATGCCAGTCTTTACGAGCGACAACGCTTGATGTCAGTAATTTGTCATTAGTATTGATAATAATAGATCTTAATCTAGTGACACGGGTGTAAGCCGAAATGTACACCAGTATACTGGCCATGACTCCACATTGCACTGGAATCGGTCATATTGTACTGGCGAGACAACTGTCATGGGCGTGTACGGATTAAACTTCATTAAAATTTGTATTGTAATATTTATCGTAATTTACTTCCCCTCAAAGTAAACAATTATTGCTGACAAAGCCTATGGCATTGATGTATGGTGTTTTTTCGCTGGTCATAATATTTTGGAGTGAATTCATTTTCATTTCAAAACACACAATCGATTAAACAAAAACGTATTTCATCTAGATCACGACATACACACACAAAGACGAGAACAACAGATGGATAATAAAACCGTACGACCGCGAGGCACCAGCGGGGGAGGGTGCGGCCGTACTGCCGGTACGAGGGGGGGACTTGGTGCGACTCACACACGCACAGACCGGCAGGAACCTGCACTCACACCGCGAGCGGGCCCCCGTCACACACAAGTACATGCAGGTCACGGGCTACGGAGAGGTTTGATATTATAGTAACATTTATTACATTGCTAATGTATTGGTTTTTCGGTAACATATTACATAATATTCTTAATGCTGGTTTTTCTTGTAAGGATATATCTTTTGTACAGGTTAAAAATCTAACTTCAAATCCCAATTTTTCGTTTGTCAGCGCTCTCGTTGCTCTGTTACTAGTCTCCTCTATTTTCTCTATATAGCTTATCACCACAACTTCCTCCATATTAGATGACTTTCCTTGACATTTGACCTCCATGATGAGAAGAACGATGACTTTTTACGTAATATATTTTCTTATTATCTTCTACTTAAGAGTAGTTATTTTTAGGACGGTATGGGGGACGCTAATGACGTGTGGAAAATTGTGGTATCGGGCGCCAAGGACGGGGAGGAAGTACTCACTGTCAGGAGTAAACTGATGTTCGTCCACTATTTACAGGTAATATTAACACTATTATGATAAGTAGAACATTTTTTTAAGTTAGTTGTGTTGGTGACTTGTACGTTTGTATAATATTATAATAAAATTCGAATACATTTTAATATCATATAAGAGATAAATAATAAAATTAAAACTAAAATAATAATTATGTCAGGCGTGTGCTCTAACGACAACCGGGAAACAATTGCCGAAGTGGGGCTTCGAGCAGCAGGAGGTGGCCTGCAACCCCAACCTCAGGGACAAGCACGCGCTCTGGAACGTAGAAGATAATATATTTGATCAGTGTGAGTGCGCACTTACATTCAGGTTTTCCTTTATTACATAGAGGAGTGAGCCAGCTTGACGATGAACATTTAATAAAGTATGTAAATTATAACATCCCTACCATCTGGATGTGCAGCGTTCTTTTACATAGAATATACTTCGGATGTTCAGGAACTTCAACGAAATACTAAAATATGGACCATGAGGTCGAGGTCGTTTTAGTTCTTTTGAAAAAACTTGTAAAACTATAAATTAAACTTAGAAACATAGTGTAGTACATGCCTTCACCGTTGTTGCCGTTGCTGTCATCAGAAAAGGGAAGAAGTTGTGATCAACAATAAGGAACGAGGAAGGGGATTCATAATGGGTAAACTCTAACATACCTTCGATGTACATGTGTTCCGTGTTATCCTGTTCCGTCTATTCTGTTCTGTCTTGTTCCATCCGTCCTGTTCTTTCCCTTTTCGTCCGTTTCAGTTACGAAACGCAAGTAACTAAAGTTAAGACATAATGATACATTTAGTTATTATTCAAAACCGATAAACTCTAATAAATTTGCGTATACTAATTCAAATTTTTAAAAATCATTCTCATATGAAGTTCCAATATGGTCCAACATATCAAGTTTCCGCTCTCAGTACCGCAGATGAGTTTCTCCGTGTTCGCGTCGGGCTTCCTGGAGCGCCTGGTAGAGTCCCACGCCGTCATGCTGCAGGGGAACGCGGGCCTCAAGCCCAAGGAGGGGGAGGTCACCTCGCAGCCCTGGCAGTGGCCTATTAACTACCGGGTAAGGTTCTTATACTATGTAGTGTTTTAATAAATCCTTGTGTAATTTTAAAAATTCCTTTTAACTTATTAAATGTTCTCTGTAGGGTCAATTTTTCTCCGGCAGCGGCCATAGAATATACTTGCTGGGCAATCCGGTGGTGTGGTGGGCGAATCTTGCATTCCTCGGTGTCTTCTTTCTGGTGTTTATTATCAATTCGATCAGAGAAAAACGCGCTCAGGCTTTTGGGATATCCATAGAAGGTAGTCAAGTTCTAAATAATTAATACGATTTGATGATAATATTAATAATTTTTGACTAGGGGTATTATTACGATTAGAAATTCGACCTCGTTTCGTATTTTAACTTTCCCAATACATGTTTAAGTAGCGACTATCGTAATCTCTGACTACTTTCACTCTATGTGCTACTTTCACAACTTAATAAAATGACTATTTCAAATATGTCACGGTATGGCAACCCGAGGCTCGTGGCTAGTGTTGCTACGTCATGTGTGTGTGTGTATGCGCAGGTCGTCCTCTGTGTGTGTCGTGTGGCTGGCTGTGCTGTGGCTGGTCCCTGCACTACGTCCCGTTCTGGGCGATGGGTCGCGTGCTGTACTTCCACCACTACTTCCCGGCGCTGGTCTTCAGCTCCATGCTGACCGGTACGTGGATGTCTTTTATCGATGTTAAACATTACACATTGATTTTATGGCTTTTTTTATAAAAAAAAAGATCTACTAGTTTTCAGTAAGTTTTCGCATCTACATGTGGTACGATGGGATCGAACCAGTAGGAAAAAATATTTTATTAACTTTGCAAACATTTGCTATCTTGTTTTTTTTCACTACTATGAAACAATAGTTACACTGAGCTGAGCCGATCTGCATAAAAAAAAGTTTTTTTTTTTTTTTTTTATAAACAATTTTCACTTTACGAAAATGTATTACCCTCAGATACCTCATAATGTCTTTTAAAATATATAATTATACGTGCTTATTTTCTACGGTACGTTTCAGGTACACTGACAGTTTATTTGCTACAAAGTATCAAGAGCTACTTAAGTCCAGAGCTGGGCAAAACGCTGTACCACTGTGTGATGGGCTTAATAATATCTACAACTATCTATAGCTTCTACCTGTTCTCTCCACTCGCGTACGGCATGACTGGACCTCTGGCTCACGAGACCAACTCCACCATGACTGGCTTGAAATGGCTTGAATCTTGGGAGTTTTAATTTGAAAAATGATATAATTATTGAAAAAAGTATCAAGATTGATGATGTCGACGATTGTTTACTTTCTTAAGATTTGTAAGACTGTTGAATATTTAATAAGTGCGATATAAGATTTTAAAATGATTATGTTGGTGCTAGTATTGCGTATTAAGTAAAAGTATTTCGTTGTCGAAATATATCTTAAGATTCCGTCCATGTAGATTAGGTTAAGTAAATTAAAAGACAAATGTATTTATGAATCATGGTATTTTATATTTTCTTATTCAGAAATCACATATTATATAAAAATAATTTATTTTATTTTTTAAATATCACTTATGAAAATGTATTAAACCGTTTTACATCATTCTGGGAAATCACAAGTAACTTGAGTTATTTCCGTATAATGGCGCCAAGGCTGGTTAAAAATTATAGATTGGCAAGTAAAAGTATTGGTTTTGTCGAGAACCTCGCAATTAGAGGAAGTTGGTATCCCATTATCAGACCCGCAATCCGTCGGTGAAACCAAAAACTTCAGGCTGGTGTTGGTACCAGCTACCACTTGCACGTATGCTTTTGTAACTTCGAGCACTTGATAATCTTGTTCTGAACAAGTATCATACAAATATTTACTGAGAGAATTCTGAGCCCATTGTAAATATTTCTCATCGTTTGGATCAACTTCACTGTATCCTCCCACAAACTTCAGTTCAACATCACAAATATTAAATATAAGTGTAAAAACAAACAAACGCTGCCACATCGTGAACACTTCGAGACGTAATAATTGGACAAGCAGATGGTATTGTATAACAACTTCGAGTACAAGACGCGGAGTCAAGTGAAGGACTATATTATGTGTTTGACGTCGCAATATTTGAACAAATGGTGACTTGTTACCGTATATATTAAAGTACACACTTAACATAATGATACTATGCAAATTAAAGCCTACATTATTGTCCACGATATCATATTGTTTATTGTTAAAAGATATCATACAATAGGCGGCCTGAATGCAAGAAGGTTTTTCTACCAGTTGACCGAAAAAAATATGGAGAACAGAAAAAAAGACGTTATAACTGCAAAAAATAAAATGTATAATTACTTCACATACATTATGCGATTGAAAGTACACTATCAACACATATAAACTGCATACTTAAAATCATCGCATATTTAATTAAATTATCATAATATATTTTAAAAATATATGTTGATACAAATATATATATATATATATATATATATATATATATATATATATTTGTATATACAGGGCTATTTTTAATTAGTAGACCACCTCTTGCAGGCAACCTCTACATCAATCCCAACAACATTTGTTCTACGACTTTTAAAATTAATAGTTTTTAAAATTTGAGTTTACCTAATTTTAGAATCCTACGGCTTCTAATTTCTTTACACAAAATGATGGGTTGGTAGCTTATGTTAGAGATGAGTTAGATTTTGTTGTCACTCTACCTGAACTGAAAGATGCCAACTGCGTTCTTATTAAATTAAAAAAAAAATAGCTGTTGTTGCTCTTTACCGTTCTCCATCATACCTACACGAATACGGAACCCTGCATAAGCAGTTTGGATAATGTAATGACTTCATTAGCTAGTTTTCCAACAGTTATTTTAGTCGGTGATATTAAAATTAATATTGCTGCCGATAATGTTGATCAGCATTCAGATGATTATTTAAATCTTCTAACCTCACAATCCATGACTCCAGCTCACTTAATACCTACTCGACTATTAAATTGTTTGGATCAAGTAATTATAAAAACCCGCTATCGCTCCGTTTCCTTAATTCCCGACTCTTGTATTACCGATATTTTTCTGTACTGCTACTAAACCTCTGTCACTGGTCAAGTTGGACACTAACTACCTCTATTGTAAAAGAAGTAAATAACACAGACTTTCTAGGGTTCTATCTTCAACTGATCCTAATTATATCACCTCGATATTTGTCGAAACCATCTCGAACATTATTAAGAAATATAGCACAAGAACAAAAATATCTAGCATTAAACCGTAGATACCACCTGGACTCTTGAAATGTATTAGGCATCGAGACAAATTTTATACCAAACTAAAAAGGGATCCATACAATGATTTAATTAAGATTACTTTTAATAGGTATCGTAATTTTTGTAACAATTTATTAAAAAAGTAAAACGGCAGTAAGAACAGAACGAATTTTAAAAAAAGGAAATATGACCCCATAGCTACTTGGAAGCTCATAAATCAGGTAACTGACCTCAGACCTAAAAATGGGGATCCGAAGAAATATATTGTAATTCTCTTCACTTAACATTTAGTGTCTGTTTCATCATGGTGTTAAATAGGTTAAGAAATAAAAAAAACATTTGACATTGCAGAAGGCGTCTGTTCGTCTATATGTTTGTATATGTATGTCTGTATGTTGGTGAACAGCTAATCTCAGACACGGATTAACCTGTTTGGATGAAGTTTTCGGGAACATATTGTGACTGGCTTCACCTTACATTTAGTGTTTTTTTTTATTTAAATCGGATAACAAATAAAGTTAATAACCTCTTATTTTAATACCATTACGGTAAGATAGTTTTTGCAAAATTGAAATGGCGGTCCTCCCTTTTCCAATAAAAAACATTTACGAAATCGGACAACCTACTTTGTAACAAAATAAAGGAGTTTGATGAAACTTTGAAGGTTTATAGTTTATACCTAGACGGGTATGTTCAAAGGCTATGTACGAAGTCGCAGGCACAGTTTAAAATAAAATATTGATATGAAACACAAATACTTAGAACTTTTGTAAGTAGGTAATACCTATATACCATACATGTAAAGGCAATTTTTAGTTTTGTAAAAAAAAAACATAGGTGGAACTTCATAGTTTATTTATAAGCATTACATAGATGATTCATCAAGCCTTTGAATTCTTATGAATACTGATCAAGCCACGCCACAGGTAGTAGTAAAGTCTGCTTTATTTAGCCAGTCTTGTTCGAGAATGCTTGTATGACAGTTCAGTGTACTACAGGATGGAGACGAAGTCTGGCAAGATGCTGGTTTTGTATCAAAGTCGATTTCGGTAAGTAGTCCTTCCACAACTTGTTCAGTTACTTTTGTCACTTTTGATACCACATGACCATGATTTGCTTTCCCCAATTTTTTTAATGCCATATTCGCCAATTCTAAATATTTCGGATCATTTGGGTCTTTGGGTTCAGGTGCTCCCGTCATTATTCCCGGCACTCCTCCCGGAACTGATCTTCGAATTCTGACGTTTTTCTCATGCGCAATCTGAAACATATTAATCATCTCCTTACCGGCATATAACCGCAATTCCTCGATTTACTTTAAAGTTTTAAATACCTTGGTGCATATTAAATAAGCAAATAATAATTAAAGCTATGTTCACAATTGTATCCCTAAGATGTATCAGATTGCAAATTTTAGGAGCTTTTACAACTTGTTTGTTTATTTGTTTGTGAACACATCACCGCTTGAATCATTTTGGTTAAAAATAAAATTAACAACTCGGAAAAATAATTCATAGTAACCTGAGACCTAATGTTGTTTTCTGAAATTCTAAATAATCTCCTATAAAATAACTACTCCTAGTTTACCACAATTGTGGTAAACTAGGAGTAGTTAAGAAGTTATAGAAGTTTAAGCAGTTTAGAAGTTCTAATTGAGTTATGAGGGCAGATAGTCAAAGTCAAAAAGAATGGCTTTTTAAACCATGCAACCAATATTCTATATTTTATTATTTATATTCTATACTATATAAAGGAAAGAATCTACATGTTGTAGTGTAGGTTGAGATTACCTACATAATATGATTAAATAGGATTCGAAATCAATATCGACTCATATCAATAAATATTTACATTCTTTCAGATCATTGAACGCATAAATACTGGATAACATTCTAATAAAAATTGGTGTGGCCAGCCGAGTCAAAATTCTGGACGTTACCTAGGTATATGACAACAAGTTTCTTTAGGTATATGAAAAGAATAGATGTAATTTAATACATACTACTGACTAAAATTTTTGCTTATATAATAATATATTCTTAAAAACATAAATTCTTACCGCTGGTGAACAAGTGATTCCCATTAAAATGAGAAGTCCGAAAATACATTTTATCCAAATCATATTGACTGCCAGAGTACTGATGTATGTCTCAATAAAAAAATTAAAAGTTGCTCTAATATATAGTGAAGTGTAAATGTACATTAAGCAATTAGGTATTATTGCGAGTCTTATTGTATTATTTGTGTGAAAAGCGATAAGATATATAATCCTTATACAGGGAGTATAACCAATATTTTTTATGTGTTGATGTGTCACTAAGTAATCATTTAAGTTTTTTTTTATTGAATCTTTTCAAAGAATTATATCCTTGCGGGTAAAATGTTGCTTGCATATAAACAAATTAAAGGTACATTTTCCAGTCTGTAACAGATCCCACCTCAACAATCTTCTTCTAACGCAGTAAGCGTCTTTTAAGCGACAATAAGCGAACCTAAAAGTTATACTGATGTGCTGCTTAAGAAGTGTGCTGCTCTACGGCGGAGTGCGAAGGAACGTTGTCACCTTTTATATCTTCATGAGCAACGGATGCCCGTCATCATCAAGTTGTCTGTCTTGTCTGTATCTATAATACTGTATGTGACCTGTGACTATACTTATGACGTTATGATATAAATTAAATATTTACAAAAATGTAACAAACACCATTTATATGTGTATGTTATTGTGATTTCCTTAATATTAATTAAATATTGATCTAATGGATTTCTTTAATAAACCATATAATATGTTTCTAATCGCTTAATTTTAAATATAATTAGTTTAATTTTAATTCCGCTTCTTTTAAGCTGTCTTTTGTATTTTAAAACTACATTTGTATATTTTGTGTCTAAAATTGTGCAAAATAATAAAATCCAATAAATTTCATTTTGCTTGTTTAAGTAAATAAGACAAACTCAGAAAGTTGTCTATAGATTAGACTTTTCCTAGTCACTTCGTCTGTTCTACAGACTAATAATGGTAAGAACCCTCCTCATGTAAACTATTAAGAAACGCTTAACATTGTTTCTAGTAACAGGGTGCAGGCGATGACGAAGCTGCAGGGCGTGGAGTAGCAACAGGGTATATACAGGGTATAGTCCGTGCGACTTCCATGACGTTGAACTACTTTCTTACGCTCTTTTAAGAAAGCAAGATTAGGTACGTGTGAATGATCTACATTGACTACGCGTCTTTTTATTTGTCTATGTTTATTTTAATAGTTTTATTTAAATTGTTAAATATTATGAACATATTTATTTATTTTTATTTATTTATTTATTTATTTCTTTGTCTCCTTTATTTATTTATTACCTGCCTGCCTGCCTGCTTGCCTGCCTGCCTGTCTGTCTGTCTGTCTGTCTGTCTGTTTCTTAATTTTATAATAGTATACAATGGATTTGGTTTTTCTAGTAAAGGTTATTATATTACTTTTTTTTAACATTTAAACAGAGACGATTTTGGTAACAATAAATGGCAAGCCTATCTAAGTCTTCTTGTAGTAAATTACAATCCTGAATGGACTTTATCGACTTAAAAATGTTCATATCATCTGCATTCAGCAGGATTTTACAGTTATCAATGACACTAATAACATAATTTACAAAAAGATTAGACAGCAAAGGTCCAAGATGAGAGCCTTGTGGAACTCCTGACTCAACCGGTACAAAAGTCGAACAAGAACCTCGAACTGTTACGGCCTGACTACGATCTCTCAAATACAAGATGAGCCATCTCAGAAGATCTCTATGTCCACAGGATATAAGAATTTTGAATTAACAAAGTGTGATTAATTTTGTCAAATGCTTTTGAGAAGTCCATGGACACAATATCAACCTGTCCACCATTATCCATTTCAACAGCAACTCTTTGTGTAAATTCGCAAAGTTAGACTCAGTTGACCGTCCAGTAGTAAAACCATGCTACTGTTCTATTATCGTAGATCTTAAGGTAGGATATATACTATCCTATACAATTTTTTCAAATATCGTAGCAATAATATTTAATTTTGAAGAGAGGTGGCGCTGCTGTGCCCGTGTACACTTCAGCTCCGTAGTATTTTTCTAATTAAAAAATATATACAGTGATCATTTACTTAATACAAGTGTTAAAAGCAGTGCAATAACGCTCCACAACAGTGAATATTATATAGTTTTCAGAATACAATGAACATCAAGTGAATAAAATAGACAGAATACCGGTATACAAAGCATTAAAAGAACTAGACTTTAATTATTATACTAGTGCAGGCAAGATTAAATTGGAAAATAGACTATCGATATCCCTGAAGAACCAACAGTGTATTATTAGTGTTAAACAGAGCAAGTAGTTAAAAGTGATATAACAAATTAATATAACCTACCTACCTACCAAATACCTAATAGTACCTACAAATAAAACTTGCAAATCACAATACAAATTTACTATAATGACATCTAGTGGCAAGCAGTCGAACTAGACGTGAATTAGCTGCGCACGCACATTAGCCTCACAACAGCGCCAAGAAACATCTTCATATTACGAATATTGTGATACAACCATTCACCGCTAGAGGACACCACAAGTAACAAAACATGGAAAATATTATGAAAATTTTGAAAGAGATTCAAGGTGATTTAAATAATCAAAAACTGGAAATAAAAAACATGCAAGAAAATATTACCAAAGCTATAAACGACAATATTAACCAAAAATTTACAAGTATTGAAAATAGAACGATCAGCCTAGAAACGAAAATAAATCAACAGCAAAAAACAATAGATTATTTAGAAAGACAGACTAGAAAGAAAAATCTAATATTCTATGGAGTAGAAGAGTCCGAGCAGGGATACGAAGAATTACAAAGTACATTAATACGCTGCATTAAAATCACAATGAAAATTTCCATTGAGCAATCCGAAATAGAATTTGTAAAAAGGCTTGGCAAAAAAGAAAACAAAACAAGACCTTTACTAGTATCACTTACAACACTAGGACGTAAAATTGAAATTTTAAAGAAAAAAGGAATACTAAAGGGGTCACCCATTAACATTAAAGAAGACTTCTCACCGCAAGTTCTGTTAAAGCGTAAGGAACTACAAGAAGAAGTAGAAAGAGAACGAAAACTCGGGAAAAATGTTGTATTACGTTACGACAAAATAGTAACATTGCCGGGTAACCCCAAAAACAAAGACTACGTAACAGATACTAGAAAACAAAAACGAAATTTGTCAAATTCCCCTGAATACCCTACCACCGTGATTAGTGGAGACAAAATGAAACAGATACCAAAGAAAAATAAGACAAATAATATTACCTCCTACATGTACAACAAACCACACAATAAAGGGTCGGAGCTAAGCTCGAATGGAGAATACTCATCATCAAAAAACGAGTAAAGAAAGCCCCTCTACATCTCCCAATACGGCTTGTCACCGCGGGGGATAATGACAACAACCCTCCATCCCCACTACAAAACCTCTACATATGCACTTACAATGCAAGATCACTACTATCAAATGAAAGACTATTTGATTTTAAAAGAGCGATTTCAGAAATAAAATACGATATTATTGGCCTTTCTGAAATAAGACGAACGGGAAATAATATTATAGAAGAAGACGATCATATTTTTTGCTATTTCGGGAAAACGAAGGGTCAATATGGTGTCGGATTCCTCATAAAAAAGCAATATAAACGAAATATTGTGAGTTTCATTGGAATATCCGATCGTATTTGCATTTTAAATCTAAATTTTGAAAATACAAGACTCACTATTATTCAAGTACATGCACCAACCGTTGAAGCAAGCAACCAAGAAATCAATGACTTCTACAACCTGTTACAAAACGCACAATATCAATATAATAACCAAAAAATAATATTAGGAGACTTTAATGCCCGTATTGGAAAGCGACTACCAGGAGAAGAAAGAATACTGGGCAAATACTGTTACGGAAATAGAGATAATAGAGGTGAGAGATTGCTCCAGTTTTGTTGGGAAAATAAATTATATATTATAAATAGTCTATTCAAAAAGAACAACAAATCTATGTGGACATGGCTCTCACCAAAGAAACGAAAAAGTCAAATCGATTATATACTAACAAATACAAAACAAAACATCTCAAACTTTGAAATCATATCCAACCTAACGTTTCCTAGCGACCATCGTCTCTTGAGAAGCACACTACAGATAACGCCGATAAAGAAAAGTAGAGCAAATTACAAAAATTACAAAAGCAAACTCACCACATCAGAGGAAAAGGAACAATTTATACAAACCTTAAGTACAAATATGCATGACAATGAATTAGTGCCAAATGAAAATGAAAATATAGAATCCTTATACAAAAAAATTAAAACAACTATAATCTCTAGTTTAAATTCAATAGAACAGAAACCAATAAAACGTGATACTATTTCTGGTTACATAAAGTATCTAATAATAAGAAGAAATGAATTAATTCATAAGAAGCCCCTAACAAAGGAAGAAAAAGCCGAACGTACCTACCTCTATAAAAACATCTATAAATTAATAAAACAGGAACGCACAAAACAAAGAATAAATGAAATTAAAACCCATATTGAATCAACAGGTAGCTTGAAACGGGGTCTTAAAAATCTTAATACCTCGAAAAGATGGATTCCCTATATAAAAAATGACGTTACCAACATGAAAATAGTTTCAAGATCTAAAATAATAGAGAAAGTAACAATGTATTTTAACAATTTATACTCGGCAAATGATACTACTACCGAAACTGAAACAACTAACCGGAACTCTGCTACTTTAGATAGATTCTCTACACAGGAAATAATAAAGAAAATTGAATTTTTAAAATCCGGTAAAAGCAACGGGCCAGATGGAATCTCAAATGAAGCTCTTAAATTGGGAAAAACGTTACTAGCACCATGTTTAACAATTTTATTTAACAAGATTTTAAATGACAGAGCAATACCGAAAGAATGGGCCCAATCCGACATAGTTCTACTTTACAAGAAAGGAGACCCGGCAGATATTGGAAACTACCGACCAATAAGCTTACAGTCAAATGTATACAAACTATTTGCCTCATGTCTTGGGGTTCGCCTTGCAAAGTTCATAGAGAAATTTCAGACGCCGGAACAAGCGGGTTTCAGAAAAAACTTCTCAACCACAGATCACATCCACACCTTAAATTTGATCATAGAGAAATATTTGGAGCACAATAAACCTCTCTACCTTGCATTTATTGATTACGCCAAAGCCTTCGACTCTATATCACATAAAAGCATGTGGAATGCTCTACATAAATGCGAAATACCATCAGAAACTATAGATCTTATAAAAGACATCTACTACAAAAGCAAGAGTCGTGTAAAGTTAGAGAGACAAGGTCCTGAAATAAATATTAGTAGAGGCGTAAGACAAGGAGATCCCCTATCACCTATTATCTTTATAGCTGTGCTCCAAAGTATAGTGAAAACTCTCAACTGGGAAAGGAAAGGAATTAATATAAATGGAAAACTCCTCAGTAATCTTAGATTTGCAGATGATATCATACTCTTCTCGGAAACAGCATCTCAATTGCAGAAAATGATTATTGAATTAAATTACGTAAGCATTAAGATCGGTTTAGAACTAAATACTAGTAAAACTAAAATTATGACGAACCACCAAACTATTCCAATAAAAGTTAACGACAATACTTTACAATATGTTCAAAACTATGTTTACCTGGGTCAACAAGTATCTTTCTCAAAGACAAGACACGAAGATGAGGTTAAAAGACGAGTCAACATAACCTGGAATAATTTCTGGAACAATAAAGAAACCCTTAAATCAGAATTACCTTTACGACTTAAGAAAAAAATAATGGACACATGTTTACTTCCTTGTCTAACATATGGCTGCCAAACATGGATTTACAATAACTACACCAAAAACAAAATACAAGTGTGCCAGAGAGCGATGGAAAGGAGCCTACTAAACATACAAAGGCAACATCGGAAAAGAAACTCAGAAATAAGGAAAACAACAAAAATAATAGACGCTTTAGAATATTCTCAAAAACAAAAATGGAATTGGGCGGGTCATATTGCACGCATGGACAAGGAAAAATGGACACCAAGGGTAACTACCTGGCAAGGACCAATAAATAAAAGATTAAGAGGTAGACCAAAGGAAAAATGGATTGATGAAATAAAAAGAAAAGCTGGTGAAAACTGGATTACCAAAGCAAAAGACAGACAGATGTGGAGCAAAATGGAGGAGGCCTTTACCCGTAGAGGGGTCCATAATGATTTATGATTTATAAAAAAGAATTTAGATTTTGATTCTTTTTAATTTATTTATTATTTAAAAGTTTATATACATTGAAATTATTTATTAGGATTAGAATTTAATTTTAATGATTATTAATAGTAATAGTTTATTTTTAATGCATGCACCTATTATGTAATAATTAATCATATGATATACTGTTTAATATTTTATTCATTATGGAAATAAAGAGGCTATAATAATAATAATAATAATATTTAATTTTGAGATAGGTCTATAGTTTTGGATGTCGTGTTTATCTCCAGACTTATGAATGGGTACAATGAACGATTGCTTCCAGAGTTTTGGTAGTTTACCATTTCGAAGGGACAAATTAAATAAAATATATAATGCCTTAGTAAGAGATTTATGACAGGACTTTAAAAAAAAAGATGGAATTCCGTCAGAGCAACATCCTTTGTTAGGATCAAGGTTTTTTGAGATATCTTTCAATGGTTAAAATCGAAAGGTTAACGGAACTAATATTTGCGCTGCTCGGAAATGATGAAGCATTTAGAGTTGTTAATGTTTCAATATAAGGGTTGGATTCAAAAGCAGATTGAAAATAGTTGCTAAAAAAATTACAAATATCTAATCCATTAGAAGATCGAAAATCTTTAAAGAACATAACATCAGGTATAGACGTACCAGTGCTTTTTGATTTGACAAATTTCCAAAATAACTTACTATTCCTTTTCATGTGATTGTTAGTTTTTCGTTTCTATTGTGTTGGCAATGTGCAACTGAAACACCTAAGTCATTAATGTCGAACTGAAACAGGTCGGCATTAAAGACTTAGGAGTTATACTGGACATCTGCTTACGATTTCATTTGTATATTGGTAACATAGTAGGAAAGGCATTCAAAATGTTAGGTTTCGTCCAACGCAATAGCAGGGAATTGAAAAATCCGAGTACAAAAATTACAATCTACATCGCTTTTGTATTTAGTTGCCTTGAATATTGTATGGAACGCTTACTACGACATATATAAAAAGCGGATTGAGGGTGTGCAAAAGTCGGCGGGGTCGTGGATGAAGGGCTAGCCGTACCCACGACTCCGCCAATAAGGCGAGGAAGGAGCGCCGCGGGGTTTTTAGTGGGTACACCGTTTTCGGGAGTCCCACACATGCCCCTCGCTTCCCCCGCGAGGGGTACGGTGCGTAAGGCATTTTCCCCGCGGAAACAAAAAAAAAAAAAAAAAAAAAAAAAAAAAAAAAAAAAAAAAAAAAAAAAAGGGTGTGCAAAAGTGATTTCTTAGACATCTATCTTACAGTTGCAACTTGTCGAAAATGCTCATGTTATAACGATCACTTGCATCAATTCCACATGAAATCGCTATTTGACCGCCGGATGATGCTAGACGTCATATTTCTGTTCAAGCGACAAGCTCATTAATGGTCACCTTGACGCTCCTGATCTTTTATCACATATAAATTTGGGTATTCCTAGAACATTTGTCTAGGCAAATGAAATACAATCCATTCGTCCGAAAACTAGCGCGATCAAATCAAGGGCTTAATGTCCTTCTGAACAGACTTTCTAGAAGTTACAACAATATACATAACAAATTTTTAAATACCGTGAACTCTTTTGAAGATAAATCAAACAAACCTCTAACAATAGATATTTTCTCAAATTCTCTTAAATATTTCATAAACCTGTTAATGCAGTTATTAAATTGAATTTTTCCGTTGTATTGTTAATATTAGTTTTTATTTTTATTATAATTAAATTTTTCTATTCATTTGACTTATTTTACTGTATTGTTCTGATTGAAACTAAATCTAATTTTTAATGTGTAATGTATATTATCAATATTTTCATTTTTTTTAATAATTAGGTTAATCATTTTATATTTTTTAATTAATTGCTTGTTATTTCATTGCTTATACATTTCTTAAATATTTATTTCACTATTTGCTTTTAAAAAATCTGACATAATTTGACATCTTGAATCTAATTTTTTTATTGTTTTTTACTAATTAATTAATATGTTTAATAATAGTAACAAATAATGTTTATGTTATTATGGTATATTGCTCATATCAATGTGGTTTGCTCCTATAATTGAGGTAACACTTACTTTTTAATGTATGCTTGTTTCAATGTTTGTTTGTTATAGTGATTACCTTGTTGGTGCGATTAATAAATAAATAATCACACGACGCTTGGTTCAAAGTTTTTGGCGAAGATAGCCAGATGAATATTTGACAAGATTTCATCACCGGTAAATATAGATGCACTAAGTTCCCGAACCAAACATGAGTGATGTTGTTATGGTAAAGGAAGATGGTCTTCCATCAGAAAATTTGTTATATGGTATTATCACACAAAAACACATTGGGCCGAATTGTTTACTTTTTGTATACATTTATTAAATGAATTATTGTTCATATTTTGAATTGTTGCTCTTAATTGTTACATTTTATATGGTTATCAACATTCTGGTCATGGCTGGCGGTATGTAAAATGTGCATATTATATGTAAGTTTTACTAATTTATATTAGAAACACTAGATGGCGCTGTTGAAAATGTGTGATATTCGGCATCGCGGTGTTAAGATATTAATCGATGTAATGGATAGCATCTATATGATAGAAATAGTGTTGTTCCCGAGGGCAAAGAGGTGTTTAATGTTAGGACTATATGCCAGCTATCTGGCATCAAAGTCGAGACCCCGCGCGGTCGCGGCTTCCCAGGGCAGTGTCATCGCTGCCAATCATATGGGCACTCTGCCCGCTTCTGTCACGCCCGTCCTCGGTGCGTGAAGTGTCTTGATGATCACGCGACAGCCGACTGTCCGCGTAAGGTCCCAGTCCCGGAGGTCCCTCCAAGCTGTGTACTGTGCCAGCAAAAGGGACACCCCGCGAATTATCGCGGGTGCCCCCGAGCGCCGCGCAGGCCGCAGCCGGTGAGGGCTCCCTCCCGCCGCGTTCAACCGCCTTGGGTCCCTCTGGACCCCAATGCGTATCCTGCCCTTAAGGCACGCCCCGTCTCAGCCCCTAAGGCTCCTCAGAACGCGTGGGTCAAACCACCGTCGTTAGTATCCAGGCCCCCTGCTCCGGCGCGGGCGGCCCCCGCCGGTGGCGCGGGCGCGTTTATGGGTGTGGCGGACTCGTCCTTAGGTAGCTCTCTTAGCTACATAACTAGTATCTTGGGAGCGATCAACCCTCCTGAATTACTAGTGTTGTCTCAAAAACTCAAAAATGCTGAACGCGATCCAAATGCGCGTTGCGCGGCGCTCTTAGAGCACGCAGCGCTACTAAACACCATTTATAATCTCCCCGCTATGTCATCTTAAATGGCTAGCAAAAGTAGGGTTAAGCCCCGCTCCCTAAAAATCGCGTCTTTTAACGCGAACGGCCTTCTACGTCAGATTGCTCTGGTGCGCGACTTCGTAGTCGCACATCAGATCGATATTTTGCTTATTCAAGAGACGTTTTTAAAGCCTAGTAATCGCGATCCTAAAATCGCGAATTTCAATATAGTTAGAAATGACAGAACCTCTAAGGGCGGGGGTACTGTTATTTATTACAAACGTTCTCTTCATTGTGTACCGCTCGTTCCTCCACAGTTGGATAATATGGAAGCGTCGGTGTGTCAGGTGAGTATGACTGGCCATCAGTCGGTCGTACTAGCATCCGTATATCTCTCTCCTACTAAAGTATTATTAGAGAGCGACCTTAAGTCGTTACTCAATATGGGAGTCGCCACCATTCTGGCTGGCGACTTCAATGCTAAGCATCACCGCTGGAACTCACTTATTAATAATAGTAGAGGACTTGTACTTGACAAACTGACAGATCCATTACGTCTCAACTTTGAGATTATTGCACCTCTTTACCCAACGCGCTATCCGTTTAGTGATAATAGTAATGACAGACCAGACGTGCTCGACATAGCGCTCTTGAGGAACGTAGCTTTACAGTTGCGCTCTATCGAGACGTTATCAGAGCTAGACTCAGACCATAGACCGGTCCTAATCCAGCTAGGACCCCCTCCACAAGCAGCGCCCTTAGTTAAAAAGATATTAAATTGGAATAAGCTAGAGGAGCTTATACAATTACCAGTCCCGGCGCATCTCGACACAATACCTGGCACTACTAGCTCGGTCGAGGCCGCCAAGTCCCGTTCAATTAATTTTACTAATTATTTAACAGACAATATAGGTAAATCCACGAGAGAGGTCCCGGTGACCTTCGATGGTCGCGGTGCGCTCCCTCCGGATATTAGGTATATGGTAAATAGGAAAAATGCTGCTACCAGAGCCCATGACAGATGCCCGACCGACGATAACAGGCGGAGGTTACGTCGTCTTCAGAGGGAGTTGAGACAAGCTCTCGCTTCCTTTAGAGAACGCGAATGGGACAGGCGGCTTGAGGGACTCGCCCCGACGCACCAGGCTTTCTGGTCGTTGGAGCGAGCCCTTGTACGCGATACTGTCTCAGTAATGCCCCCGCTTGTTATCCCTAACAGCGACAAATTAGCCCTCGAAGATAGGGAGAAGGCCGATTGCTTAGCCGATAGCTTGGAGGAGCAATGTACCTTAAGTACAGGGCTGTGCGATGACGCTCACGTCACGCACGTAGATAGTTTTGTCCGTAGCCGTTGCTCTCAACCTCCAGTGGGACCTCCTTTAGAGGACACGGACCTCGGCGAAGTTAGATCGATTATAAAGTCTCTCAAGACTAAGAAATCCCCAGGGCCAGATAGCGTAAGTAACAGGGTTCTTAAAATCCTCCCGCCTCATTTGCTTTGCCTTTTGGTTTCAATATTTAATACTCTACTGTCCGGGTGCTCATTCCCGGATCAGTGGAAGGAGGCCATTGTTATAGGGATCCATAAGCCGGGTAAACCCCGCAATCTCCCTTCTAGTTACCGCCCGATTAGTTTACTTAATACATTAGGCAAATTATATGAGAAAATAGTTCTCATTAGGCTCAATAGGGAAATCGAGAGGTTAAAATTAATTCCAAATGAGCAGTTCGGCTTTCGTGCCAATCACTCGTGTACCCCCCTAGTGCACCGCCTAACGGAGCACATTCTTTCTCATAGGCGTAAATTTAACCGTAACAAAACAGGAGCGCTCTTCTTCGATGTGGCGAAGGCATTTGATAAGGTCTGGCACAACGGGTTGGTGTACAAGCTACTACGACTCGGGGTGTCGGATAGGCTCGTATTTTTAATACGAGACTACCTTTCGAATCGTTCCTTCCGCTACAAAGTAGAGGGGACACTGTCATCCCCCCGCCCCCTCAGGGCGGGAGTCCCCCAGGGCTCCGTCCTCTCGCCCAGCCTATACACGCTCTATACGTGCGATACTCCTAAGCTCGCACCGGGTATCAAATTAGCTTTATTCGCGGACGACACCGCAGTCTTTACCTCCGGTAGGGACCCTCATGCCGTCGCCGCTCGCCTCCAATCCGCGGCCAACACCCTCGGTGATTGGTTTAGGAAATGGAGGATCGAGTTAAACCCACAGAAGAGCACCGCCGTGATCTTCTGTCGGGTAAGGGTCGACACGGGGGTGCTAAGGAGAGTTAGAATCTTTGACCGACCAATAGACTGGCAAAAAGAAGCCAAATACTTAGGAGTAACGTTCGATAGTAAATTATCTTTCGGCAAACATATCAGAACGGTTAGGAACAGAGCGGCCTTCTTTCTAGGCCGACTCTATCCCCTCGTGTGCAAGCGGAGTAAACTGTCCCTTAGAAATAAGGTCACACTTTACAAAGTTTGTATACGCACCGTCATGTCCTATGCGAGTGTCGCCTTCGCTCACGCCGATCTGAAACCCCTTCAGGTGATTCAGAATAAATTCATGCGCACTGCCACGGGCGCGCCGTGGTATATGCGCAATGCAGACCTCCATAGAGACCTAGGTTTACCTACAATAGCGCAATATTTCAAGGAGCTCTCTCAGAGCTTCTTCGATAGGGCCGAGGTACATCCGAACCCACTGGTGGTTGAAGCGACCACCTACCAGCCTAGAGTCACCCCGTTAGCTTTTAGAAGAAGACCCAAGTCGATTCTAATCGACCCAGATGACCAAATAACGACTGACAACAGACGATTAGCTTACACTGTATCACACACCTACACACACCGCCTTCGCCGGCGAAGGCGAGGCCCTAAACGCACGCTGCCTCGGCGTTCTGCCGTCGGGGGGCGTTAGTGTCATTATACCCATCTATCCCATCCTATAAATACGCTGTCTTAAGCCGAGGACGGCCTCTTATAGGCACCCTTAAGGCAGACGTGTCCCCCGGGCCCCTCAGGCCCGGGTTTTTCAAGGGCGGGTCTCAGTACTCGCCCACTCCCCCGGTGACGCTGTAATAGCCACTTGGCTAACAGCATAGTCATTACAAAAAAAAAAAAAAAAAAAAAAAAAAAAAAAAAAAAAAAAAAAAAAATAGTGTTGTTCGCTCCTTTTACCGTGTTGTATGTGTCTGAGTTAGTCGAGGATGTAAACTTCCTCAATTATATATTATTTTTCATCGGAAAGAGAACTCTTCTGTGTTTGTCGTCCATGTATCAAAGTAACAACTGATTTGATCTTTCGAGTTTTTGCTCTTTTGTTTTAGAACCTCATTTTAAAGGTATTCCCGCCCTCCGGTAAGCCCCTTGACCGAAGTCTTTTTTGGTGTCAGTATACCTTTGGATGGTAGGTACAAACATTGGGCTAATCCCTAACTTTTTCCATGTATCAAAAATGTCGGCTCCTTACCTACTTTGTCTGTACAAAGTAATTACTGCAATCCTATTCTTTTTAGTGCCCCACTCCATTTTCAAAACAAATAATTTCTAAACAAAAAACATACAATATGGCGGGCAGAAGTCTATTTTTTTTATCGTAGAAGCTAATGTTCGAAATTAAAATAAATATTTTTGTTTAATGTATGTAGATAGCCAACAGAATAGTAACAGAATTTATGGCTAGACTAGTTACATATAAGAATATATGAAAATAAGATATGTATGTAATATATTTGAAAATAAATTTGTTTAAAAACACAAATATTTAGAACTTTTGTAAGTAATACATATATTAATTACAAAAGTATACATATAATGTCAATCTTAAATTTTGTAAAAAAAGAAGATAGGTGCAACTTTATAATTTATTTGTAATGATTACAATGATTTTCATTCAGCAAGCTTTTGAATCCTTATACATACTGATCAAAGCAGGCCACAGGTAGTAGTAAAGTCTGTTTTATTTTGCGATAAATGCTCGAGAATGCTTGCATGACAATTTTTTACGATACAGGATGGAGACGGAGCCTGGCAAGATGCTGGTTCTATATCAAAGTCGATTTCGGTAAGTAGTCCGGCCACCATTTGTTCAGTTACTTTTGTCACTTTTGATACCACGTTGCCATGATTTTCTTTTCCCATTTTTTTTAATGCTGTTTTCGCCAATTCCAAATATTTGGGGTCGTTTGGGTCTTTGTTCTCAGGTGCTCCCGGTTCTATTCTCGGCACTCCCGGAACCAATCTTCGAATTCTGACGTTTTTCTCATGCGATATCTGAAACATATTAATCATCTCCTTACCGACATATGACAGCAACTCTTCGATTACTATAAACTTTTAAATATTTACGTGCCAATTAAATAAGCAATTAATAATTAAAGCCATGATTAAACTTGTATCCCTAAGATGTATCAGATTGCAATTTTTAGGAGCTTTTACAACTTGTTTGTTAATTTGTTTGTGAACATATCACCGCTTGAATCATTTTGGTGAAAAATAAAACATGAAAAAGCTCATATTGATTGCCCATATGAAAAAGCTAATATTTTCCATGTGTCCAGATATCTATCAGGGAAAGTTTTATTATAAGTATAGAAAACATAAATTCTTACCGCTGGTGAACAAGTGATCCCCATTAAAATGAGAAGTCCGAAAATACATTTTATCCAAATCATATTGAATCGCAGAATATTGAAGTATGTGTCAATAAAAAAATTTAATGTTGCTCTAATATATAGTGAAGTGTAAATGTACATTTAAGTAATTATTATTGCGAGTTGTATTATTTGTGTAAAAAGTGATAAGAAATAGAATTCTTATACAGGGAGTTTAACATTTTTTTGCTTAGACAAACAATATATATATATATATATATATATATATATATATATATATATATATATATATATAGAAAGACAATGTCGATTTGCTCAGACAAACAAATAAATTTAACAACATGAGTCAATTTAAAAAAATATTGATCAATAAGTAAATTTTGATATACCTTTTGTTTATGTCGATATAATGTTTGTTTTAAGACTAGGTAGTAACGACTATATGTCACAGTGTCTGAACAGATCATGTACCTACCATTTCTTTGACATCGAAATTCTTAATGACTTCTAAATCATGGTTACATTGCATCAAATGTTCAAAATATCAAAATCTGGTCTTTTATTGTAGGGCAATTCTGCACAAGTAGAAAGAGTTTTCATTTTACAAAAAAAATTGATTCGTTCAATTTGTGGAGTAGGGCCATATGAAAGCTGTCGTCCACTATTTAAGTAATTAGGAATCCTTACCCTAACATCAATGTATATTGTGGAAGCGTGTATATTTGTAAAGATGAATAAGGATCTTTTCAAAACCGCTGATTATCTATACCCGAGAAATACTAGACAACCAGAGAGATTAGTGTTAGAAATGATGCCTAAAACTTCCCTGCTCCAAAATAGTTGTCATGGTATGTGCATAAAGATTTTTAATAAGCTACCTAACAATTTAAAATCTTCACCGTTAAAATTATTTAAGATAAGATTAAAATCTCACTTAAAAAAAAAGCTTTATATAATATAAATGAATACTTTTTGCTAAAAGAATTATGTTGAAATTAAAAGAAGTTGTTAACTGTAATTGTAAGATAGTATAAAAAAATATATATAATATAAATGAATGTATTTTTTTTTAACGTAATGAATTATGTAAAGTTTAATAAAATTGTTAATTCAAATTGTACATTTGCATGCTTATTTATTTAGCAGAATAAGCGGAATATAAATTTGTCAACACTCTATACTTGTTACCTTATTCAATGCAAATAAAGATTATTATTATTATTATCATCAACACATTTCCAGCTGTATTTGTATGTTTATTTTATTCTGTTTTTGATGCCAGTTATCATCAGGTAGACTGTATTTATAACACTGTATTGTAACCTATGACCTATTATAATAGTATGACATAAATTAAATATTTTTGCAATAAATTCACAAACACCATTTATATGTGTATGTTATTGTAATTTCTTAATTATCGATTTTATAATGACCTAATCAATTTCTTTAATAAACCGTATAATATGTTTCTAATCGCTTAATTTAAAATGTAATTATTTTGATTTTAATTCTGCTTGTTTAAATAAATTTGTTGTTTGTTTTATTATTTTGGACAATTTTAGACACATGATACAAGAACGTAATTTGGAAATTAAAATGATATTTTTATTTCAAAACTATAGTCGTATGTGTCTAAAATTTTCCAAAATAATAAAAAAAAACAATATGTTTAATTGACTCGTTATAGTAAATAAGACAAAGTCAGAAAGTTGTTTATAGATTAGACATTTCCTAGTCACTTCGTCTGTTCTACAGACTATAATAATAGTAAGAACCCTCCTCATGTAAAGCAGCAGGGCGTGGGGTAGCAACAGGGTATATAACAGTTCGTTCGACTCCCACAGAGTTACTTCTCTTTCGCTCTTTTTAACTAATCAAGTACACACGCACGTAATCGTGCATGTGTGCTTGCAAGTTTATTTTAATAGTTTTGTTTCAATAGTATTATATAACACAATAAACAATTACATAGATTGTCCTAAGTTGTTGGAACATATTAATTTTAATATTCCTTACAAATCTTCTAGGTTATCTAAATTTCAGTTGTTTTGTGCCAAAAGCTTTATAACCAAACTAGGCTATTTTTCTACTATGATGATGATATTGACATGTCTTACTCCTTATATAAATTTAAATCAATTTTATATAAGGAAATTGCAAATAATTGCAATCCTTAGTTACACCAGCTGCATTCTCATTTCTATACTTTTATTATTTATCTTATATTAAAATTTTTAAAATATTTATATTTTATCATTGATCTTCTTTTCCATGATGTTTTAGTGTATGCTTTGTTGGTTGTCCTATAAATAAATAAATAAATAGTCAAAGCAAAGCAAAGGCTTGTACAAACTTTCGAGTAACATATTTCTGAACAAGAGATGGCCATATAAAAGTTTTAAGCCGTGATAGTTATTGTCTCAGAGGTTACCACTTTACATGGTGCATGCAACACTGGTTCGGAATCTCTTTCAGCATCTGAGATGACGACTACTTTAAAAAGTAGCAAATCGATTGGTATCCTAGCGTATAATTTAAAAAATATATATATTAAAAATTATAAAAGCCAAGATACAAAAAGACTTCTAAAAAGGATAGAAATTATACTATTATGTACTCATTGAAGTCATTGTGGCAGTGGACCACGGTCGGTGTCAATTTTACAAAGTTTGCGGAGCTAATGAATGAGGGTTTAGATTATACAATTTGATGTTGTTATTTTGTAACTTGCATTTTAATTTTTCTTTAATTTAGCAGTCCTCGACGCAACGACTTCAATAAAAAGGTATATAATAATTATTTTAATCCTTTTTAGAGGTCTTTCGGAATCGGAAAAAAACTAATAAACATTTTCTTTTTTTCTATATATTTCTATATTTTTCTAAATACACCTACGAACATACACATTTTTACTTGTTTAGCTTTTTACTATCAATGTTGCATAAAAATTTTTCACCAGCACCAATAATTATTCAATATATTTTAGACAATTGCCACAGACAGACAAACTGATACACAAATACACAGGTCCAACTGATATCATCCCTCTTTTTGGATGAGGGGTTAAAAATTTGAATTTGTTTTTTGCTTTTACTTTGTTCAGCAATACTTTTTAGTATTAAATATCAAATTTAAAAGCTTTAATGAAATTTTATACAAAACATTTTTTTCATTGTCAAGGCTGACACCACCAGTTCGAAAAAATAATTCTCACAGACCTTAGAGCAGGCTAAAGACACTCCCCCGGGGCGTCACAATGAGTGCGAAAGCGATCCCGTGGCGTCCCATTGCAGCGATGAGGGCAGCCGTTGGTTTTTTAGTGGGGTGCCTTAAAAATGGCAGCGTTTCCTATGCTGCCGGGTGCCGCACATACCGCCCGGCCATCGCTTTCCTGGCCTGGGTGACGATGCGGAAACGCATTTGCCCAACGATAAAAAAAAGGCTACAGACATTTAGCAGGATTATCATGTTTTTTGAAGGTAATTAAATTCTAAATTAAATAAATACATTACAATAAATAATCTTGAACTAGCCTTGTAGCGATCACTTCATAGCCACGGTGCATTATCCTCTAAATATATAGGTACATTGTAGTATCCTTTTGTACACAATCGTTCCTAAGTTATTTTATTAAATTTGTTAAACGGTAATACTTGAACGATTGTAAGGGATATACACACTTTAAATACGAGGAACAAGCACAATTTCGCGCTACAACAAAGTGACAACAAATTTTACAACAAATTCCCAGCAATCGTTCTAGTATTACCGTATTACCGAGTTTTATTAAGCACAGGGGTGCTTAATAAAATTAACAGTTTTTATTTATGCGTACACTCAAGCACATGAAGGATTTGTAAAGTCGAAATTTAGGCGTTACGAGCCTATTTTTCTTTCTTGTATTGATCGTATGTCTGTCGCTGTTTTTAATATAAACATTTAAATTTTGGCGTATATACCTATAGTTAGTTATTAAAAATGTATTGAGAAGCGACACACACAAGGAAGCGTTTTGGGGCCTACTCTGTTTTTAATTTTTATTAATGATCTGTGTGATATAAAGATTCTAAGCTGTAGGGTTGTGCCTTTTGCTACAGCCTTATTTTTTGTTACGATACTGCCTTATTTTTTGTAGCCGATACATGGCCTAAACTAAAAGCTAAGGCACAAGTTGTGCCTTAGCTTTTAGTTTGGTTTTAATTTAGTTTTAGTTTGGTTTTAATTTAGCCGTAAATTGGCTTCGTTTTCATAAGCTTACCCTTAACACCGTGAAAACCAATCATTTAGCTTATTTAATCTCTGTGGCATCTCAGCTAAGGTGGACTCTATCACTTAAAGCTCACATTAGCTGCAATGGGGTAAAACCATCTTGGGATTGTCCTACAATAGAGTAGGTTGATGGGGTGAGGTACTTGGGTGTTATGGTAGATAAATATTTAAATTTCAAGACTCACATTGATCTATTAACATGTAGAATTGGTAAATTATTGTACTTATTTAAAACCTTAAGAAGTGTTGCTAACCAATTAATTGTAAGAAAAGTTTATTTCGCTCTATGTCTATCTGTTGTCACTTGTATTGCATTACATCTTGGGGTGGGGCTGCCAAAAGTAATCTAAAACCGCTTGAGGTAGTATAAAGGCGTACTCAATAACTTTCCCTACTGCTCAGTTGTATGATGAATTAAACATCCTTGATGTTCGCCAGAATTTTATAGTTCAAACTGTTCTTTTACAGCACCATAAAACCCCATACGTAAAACACAACAAACGGCATAGAAACGTGATATGTTCTCTTCCACGAACACAGTCTAATTTTAGTAAAATATTCTTCTACTATCTTGGACCATCTCTTTACAATGAAATAAATAAAAATGCCAAATGTATAGCTTGTCTTACTACAATTGCAAGAAATGCGTTCGTTCCTTGCTCCAAAATTTAAATTAAATTATATTGTATATTTATATAGTACAATTAAATTTAAAACTGAACATTTATAATAAATAAATAAAAAAATATTTGTAATACTGACATAAATAATTTTATTTATACTATAAGGGTCCTTGGGCACAGAATTATTACAAGAACATGTATTATAATTTCTTGTTAGTGAGTCAAAGGGCTCTCCTTAAAGAAGAAGAAGAAGTTAGAAGTTCTCGTTACAGAGTTTGACCAAATCATTCGTGGTACATTCTTCTTTTGGGCTAATTGATATTTATGACTTATGAAATCTAGTGATTTGCCTAAATTTAATATTTCGGATTGAAGAGTATCAATGTCAGCTTTATAGTTTATTTCCATATTTTGAGCTTTCTCACATAAAACAATACCTAGTCTGGCCATAAGTTATGTTACAAAGAAAACATCCAATAACTAAAATAAAAATATTTTATTTTAAAGTTTTATATGTGATTATGTAAAGTGAAAAGGTATGTTAACCTAATAAACTAGTTATTTAAAGTGTCGACCGTTTGCTTTAACGCACGCTTTTAAACGGTCGGTAAATTCGTCAATAGATTCACTAACGGTTTCCATTGGAAACTTGGTCACTGCTGCCTCCAAAGATTTCATGAGCGACTCAACATTTGGGTGAAGCTTAGAGCAGGCCATGTCCTCTAGCAGAGACCACAATTATAGTCCAAAGGGTTTAAGTCCGGACTAGGCGAAAGCCAATCATCAGCCTTTATGAAATTTGGAACATTTTGCTCAACCCAAATTTGGGTAGTCCGCGCCTTATGACCTGGGGCTAAATTCTCTTGGAATTCGTTTTTGAATAAAAATGGTTGTTAAGAGGTTTTACTATTGCTTGATACAGTTTGGCTAAAGTTTTCACCCCCTTTTTCGCAAAAGTGTTTTTTTTAAATACTTTGCTTCTTTGCGACATAGTGCAGAGGTTTGCGCTCTCTTAAATATAAGTTAAGTAAGACTTTCATTCCGGTCTCTTTATCATTTCAGTTCTCGCTATCACTCCTCACATACTTTCTTTTTTAAATAAAAAAATAATTAAAAATAAAATAATAATTACTGTGCAAAGGACTCACTAATTATGTATTATTAGTTCTATATTAATAGTTTTTTAAGATACCTGTAGTAACAGACTCCTTTCTTAGTATGTTATCAAATGCAGAAAAATGTGAAAAGTGCATGGGCGACGTGTCCGAGGATAAAAGTAAAAAAAATAAATAAATAAAAAAAAAACTTTCATTTCGAGCCTCTTTGTCATTCCTGTCCTATCTTTTATTCCTCTCGTAATTGAATTTTATTCTCTTTTACAGATTATGGGTTTTGAGATTTCGGGATGTCGTTTCACATTTATTTCAACATTTTATATATTACTATATATCTTATATCTATCGCTTATACTATAACTTTTGTTTCTTTATTTTTAATTTTACATTATATTTCGTACTGTTTTATAAATCCCCGACTAAAAAGAGGGGTGTTATAAGTTTGACCTGTCGATCTGTGTATCTGTCTGTGGCAAATTCAGGGCCAAACGCGTGGACGGATATCAGTGCGATTTTTTATCGAAAGCTATGTTCGTCGAGATGGTTCTTATCCATGTTTGGTCGAAATAGAAATAGTCGTCTCCAAGGCATTGACGTTTTATTCGTGCGGGGGAGAGATTCTTATGCAATAATTAGCTGTTCCCAGCGGCTGCGTCCGCGCTATATAGGAAAAAAAGCCTTGTTATGAAGACCAAGAGGTTTTTACACTTACTTACTCAGGTAAGGTAATTTATACGGAATAGCTGTTGCCCGTGACTGCGTCCATTTAGACTTTAAAAAATATATTTATATGGCTTATGGTAGTATAAAGAATCACGGGCAACAGCTAGTGATAATATAAATCTCTTCATCATAGTGTTATTAGTGATTGTAAAGCATTTCAATTCTAAATGTTTATATTTATTAATATTCGGATATATAAACCCTTCCTACCTAGTGTTTTCTAAGGTTTTCACGAGTACTACACATTGAAATAAAACTATTTTTACGGATTTAACTCGCGTATATTGAATTAAATTTTAAATTTACATTTTAAATCTAACCCGACGTTTCGAATGCTTTGCAGCAATCGTGTTCACGGAAAGACGAGATGGAGGTGTCTGTCAGTAAGTCAGTTAATTAGTCATCTACCTCCAACGGTTTCTAAGCTTCCGGGCATACAGTTCAGGATTCACACAAAACGCACTAAAAGTATCTTGAGGTCTTACAGTGCGGTCACAGACATGGGATTTTATATTTTTCAAAAGTGGGTCCCAGGTGTTAGATAATCCCCAACCATCTTCTCTATTAAAATTAGGATGTTTTTTAATTTCAATAGCCTCACGAACCATTCTTGGAATATAACGTTGTTCTTTAGCGAGGATTTTAGGTTTATCAAATCTTATATAATGATTGGGCTTGTCTATGGTATGTTCACACACTGCAGACTTCGATGTACGCCTATGCTTGATATCCGATATATGTTCCTTAACTCTTTTACCGATGCTCCTCTTTGTTTGACCTATGTATGACATTCCTACCTACCTACCCATATGAAAAAGTCTTGAATGATGTTACTTAAAACATTTATAATTTATTACATTGTCGAAACTTTTACGCGGTTCCTTTTTTTATTAAATATAATATATATATCTCGTATTAAATATGACCTTTGTACATTAGAGGGTTAATGTAGGATTCTAAAGGTGGGGGGGCAAAAGCCGGGAACCTCTTCGTGGTGCTCTCTGGGCAACAACGGTTACTGAGAACCTTCGGATTCTCCCGTTGGCTAATACCTGGCGCGGTGGGGGTCGATGACGAGGGTTCGTGCCCGGTCCATGGCTGACCAGGCCGGGTAACATTTCGGGGTGGCCTGCCCTGTGGGTGGGGCTCGGGCCTCTTTCCATCGTGGATCGCGTTGGAAAGTTGGCCTGGGCGTCGAGAGTGGGAGGGCGCAGGCCCTCTTTGCCGGGGTCGGCTGCAGAATCGCTCCTGGTACTTCTCTGATAGCAGAGTGGACTGTGGAGTGGTTTCGTGGCTGTTTTGGGGAGGTCCGCGGCGGTCGCTTTCTTGCTGAGGGAGAGGCTGTCTGTCTGGGCGTGGTGGGTTCCCGACTTATGCCTTTTTCTTGCTGGTCTCGGCTGATCACCGATCCCTATCTACTGAGACACCCGGAGGTAGATAGTTTTGCAGCTGAACTACGGGTCAGCTGCTAAGATCGGGGTACTACGGGACCCCGGTACCTAAGACCTCCGGCAGCGATGCATGCGCTTGCGTGTGTAAACTGCCGGGATACCGGTTTTGGTATTGGATTCGTAGTGGTAATGTGGTTAGCTGCAGAGATTCGGTGGTCTCCTCTCGGGGAGACTACCGCGGTGGGGCTGGACAAGGACGACGATGGTCGAGTCGGGTTTTACACCTGATTCCCTGAGACTGAGTCCGGCCAGAAGGGGGTCTCGGTCCCCTTCAGAGGCAGCAGGATTGGGTGGGGGGAAGGAGATCCCTCCACAATCTTTCAAGCCTGCGAAAAAGGGATGGGTGCTCCTCGTTGCGGGATGCCCTCTCCGTGGATTACGTCGGGGCATCGCGGTGAGTGCGAAAGCGATCCCGTGGTGTCCCATTACGATGGCGGCGTCAACCGTCAGGTTTAGTGAGTAGGATTCTCACATAACCACCTCCATCATCCTCTGGATAGAGGTGTGTATCCATGAGGATTCCTGACGTTAAAAAAAAAAAGGATTCTAAAGGTAAAATATTTTATTAAATCGGACCAGTAGTTTCGGAGCCTATTCAATTCAAACAAACAATCAAATCTTTCCTCTTTATAATATTAGTGATGATGATGATTTATTTATTTATTTATTTAGGACAACTTACAAAACATACACAATTTTTAGTTTTACAAATAAATAAATTATTTTTTTTGCTGAGTGTTGTTTCATTTACAAGTTGCCACGGCATGGCAAAGGACGATATCATCTAATTACTTAATACTACTTTTCCTACTATTACAAAAAAGATAAATTTTAAAAAGAAAAATTATTAACAATAAAAATATACAAATGCAAACTAAAAAACAATTACAAAACTCTTACAAATTACCACACATATTGCTACCAGAAAAAGAAAATAATAATTCAAATAGTTTAACATATAAACAACAAAGTAACAACTGCAACACATTATACCTAATACTAAACGTGATCGATATTGCAGAACATAGTGATTCAAAAAGAAAAAAAAAAAAAATATGGTTTATATAGAGGCGAAGTAAAGCTTGCTACAACCTTTCTCTTAAATTTTGGCAGACTGTCTGAAAAAATATCTACATCAGTTTCTCGAGTTTTTGTTAGTAAGTTGTATTGTCCAAATAGCCTACCCATGGTAGCATTCTGTCGTAAATTTGTTTTTGAGAGTGGAATCGAAAATGGAGCATATTTACTCGCACGGGGAAGCCTAAAGGGGGCATTAATATTATTTTTTTTTACAAGATTGGGACAGTCTAATATACCATTAACTAATTTATATAGCATAATCTGGTCCAACAACTGTCTTCGATCAAGCAAGCTATTCAGATTAAAGTATTGCAACCGACTATGATATGTTGGCAGTTGTTCTACTTTATTAATTTGATATGTAATGTGCCATAGGAAGCTCCTTTGGACCCTCTCAATACGCTTTATGTGTACCTCATAGTGTGGAGACCAGACCGGAGCACAATATTCTAGACCAGATCGTACCAAGGAGGAATAAAGGACAATCTTGGTCTGCGGCTTCTTAAAATCTTTAGTGTTTCTTATTAAAAAACCCAGGTTTGGAAACGCCTTTGATGTTATTTTGTCGATATGAGAGTGGAATCTGATCTTATCATCGAAGCTAATACCCAAATCTTTGATGTGGTCAACCTCTTCCAACGTCTTATTATTAATCTTATACTTCTGCGAGTTTGAATGCCTTCTACGCGAGAACCTTATGTATTTACATTTATCAGTATTCAGTGCCAAGCCGTTTCTTCCACACCAGTCGACTAAGAGGTTTAATTCCTCTTGTAGTAGGAAGGCATCATCTTTGTTTTTTATTTGTTTTGCGATTTTGAGATCGTCGGCGTAGAGAAAGCATTCGCAGTGTTTGAAAATTTGCACAACATCGTCTACAAATATATTAAATAAAATTGGGCCCAGTACCGATCCTTGGGGGACACCTGATTGGTTTAAAAATGATTGAGACGCGTATCCACTAACAACCACCCTAGAAATTCGGTTACTTAGATACGAGGAAAACCATTTTAGTAAATTTCCTGTTATACCGAAGGTTGAAAGTTTGTTAATGAGAATACCGTGGTCCACGGTATCGAACGCCTTACTCACGTCAGTATATATGGTGTCAACTGGTATATTAGAATCAACTGAATCGGTCAAAAATGTCACAAATGAAACAAGGTTGGTTGTTGTGGATCGCGCAGCGAAGAAACCAGACTGCTGAGATGACATCATTTGCTTTAAATGCCAAGTAATTGAAGGTTTTATTAATTTATCAAAAAGTTTTCCAAAAATAGGCAGAACAGAAATTGGTCTATAAATTTTTATTGACGAAATATCACCAGACTTTGGAATTGGTACAACCCTAGCTTCTTTCCAAGCAGTAGGAAAGAAACCGGACTTTATTGATTCAATGTATATTAATGAAAGTGGTAAGGAGAGCGCTTCGCAACATTCTGTTGCAAACAAACATGGGATACCATCAGATCCAGCTCCCTTATTTCGATCCAAGTGTTTCAATCCATTAAGTACATCAGATTGTGAAAAGGATAAGCCTGATAAACAATTTGAAAGCGAAGACTTTGGGAATTCTGCTGAACGAAATGCTGAAGTAGAAGAGGATACCTTATAAACGGATGCGAAAAATGATGCAAATAGATCACAAATGTCAGAGCCATTAGAAGCTGTCGTCTAGATGCATTGATGATGGGTATGTGCCTTTATTTTGACGCTTATTTTTTATGTAAGTCCAAAATAGCTTCGGATTTTTGGATAAAGAGTCCTCTATGCTATTAATGTAGTTCCTATAACATGTCTTGATTACTAATGCACAACATTTTTTTAGTAATAAAAAAGACACCTCATCTAAGGGATTTTTATGTAACTTAAATTTTTCCTTGAGTAAATTTATAAGTTCTTTAGTATACCAACAGGGATATTTTTGATGTTTAATTTTAATAAAAGGAACATGTTTTGCAGTTACCTCTCTGATCATCCTATATAATACGTCCACCATATCATCAACATTCGTCAAGGCTGAAAATTCATCGACCCAAGAAATAGAGTTGAGTTCATCCACGATTTTGCCGAAATTGGCCTTGTGAAAATTAAATTCGTCACTGGGAATCATGGGAGGAAGACCACGTTCTCTATATAAAGATAAAACAAATTCCAAAGGTGGATGGTATGGGTCAACATTAGTAAGTACGTATTTGCTTTCTTGCAAATGTTCAACATTTTCAGTCGAAATTATTAAGTCCAGAATCTTTCCCTGATTGTTCAGGATTGTATTTTGTTTGCTTAAATTTTCGAGAGCTATAAAGTCCAGTAATTTGTGCACAAGTGGGCCATGTGTAGAAGCTGGCGGGATTAAGGGGTTTTTGATACTAGGCCATGCTATTGAACTTAAATTAAAATCCCCGAGTATTAATGTATTATAGCGAAATTCTAAAATATGATTGGTATTGTCAATAAAACGTTCGAGAATGTGCATTTGAACCGGTGGGGGGGATATAGACTGCACATATATACAATTTATCTAGGGTTCTACGGCTGCTACCCATATCCAGCTCGACCCAAAGGTCTTCACAATCGCTTTCGAATTGATCAAATCTTTGTGATTTAAAACGTTTGGATATAGCAATAAGTACGCCACCACCCATTTTTTTTATGATATTCACTTGTCTCTCGATGATGATTATAAAATATAGCTAATATTCATCAGGGATAATGTAGGATTCTAGTGCCAAAAGATTTTCGTAAATCGGTCCTGTAGTTTCGGTGCCTATTCAATTTAAACAAACAAACAAATCTTTTCTGTTTATAATATTAGGATAGATTAATAGAAATACTTAATCAATTGAAAATTTTGTCTGTAAGTTCATTTAGTACAGTTCAGAAACCATTAAGATAACTTTAAAAAGCAGGAAAAAAAAAATAAAAATTAAACAAACCCCCGATACAAAAAGACCTCTAAAAAAAACAAAAATAATATTATTACGTACTTATTGAATTCCTTGCGTCGGGGGACCGTTTAATAAAGGAAGAAATTAGAATGCAAGTAAGTTAACAAGGCAAATAAAGAAATTACGATATCGAATCGTATAGTCTAAGTGTTTAACTCAATTATTCATGATTAACATCGTAAAATAGACACCATCGTCAACGTACGTACAACGGTAACCCGACGCAACGACTTCAATAAGTACATAATAATAATATTTTTTACATTGTTTATTGTATGCTAAGTGTACAATATACTTATTATACCGTGTTAGCATACATTGACTTCTTTATTTCTGATGATTGCTTATTTGATGATTTTATTGGACATTCTAGGAAAATATTTCTATTATGGCTGTCTTTTAATATGAATGGTAGATTTTCGGTAGTAATTCTTATCCCAGTTTTGTTTTTGCAGTCGTGTCATGCACAGGGCTCAATTTTGCTCCCATCGGTAACGGCTTATTAATTAGGTATGTAATGACTACACCTCCACTCTCCATCAGGTGGAATGTAGTCAAGCATTATCCTAGTTTTATATAAAAGAAAAAATAAAAATAAATAAATATTTCCCTCATGTGGGCTATTGGTTCAAGCGGAATCCACTAGGTGGAACTCAGATCAAGGTCGTTTCTGCGATCTGTGAGAGATTTATTTTTTACCTCTATTACCCCTAGGGTGAGCACCATTACAATGTTGGTTTAATGGGAGTCAAAACAGTTCTTTTTATTTAGTTATTGATTAAAATGGTGTTTTAAAGCGGTTGCAATGAATAGTTTGTATATGATTAACATTTTACCTTATGTTCAAAAAAGATACGAATTATTTATACAATGCAGAAAAAAACCTATATTTATGTTCAAAACAGAATGGTATAACAGGTGCACTAATTTCAATAAAGCATTCTCTACCCCTCTAGTTAACCCGAAAAAAACATACGAGGAAAGGAAAAGGAAGGCGGTTAACTAGAACACAAAAATGTTTAAAACTGCTTTATGTACTATTCACATACTAATTAATGTATTCTTGAGTATGTAGCATATACAATATGTAACTAAGATATATGAGTAATATATTTTAATATATACATATATAGATTATAAACACAACAAGATATTTAGAACTTTTGTAAGTAATATATACCATACATGTAATGTCAATCTTTAATTTTGAAAAAAAAAACACATTGGTGGAACTTTATAATTTATTTGTAAACATTATGTTGATTAATAAGGAAGCCTTTGAATTCTTATGAATACTGATCAAACGAAGCCACAGGTAGTAGTAAAGTCTGTTTTATTTAGCCAGGCTTGTTCGAGAATGCTTGAATGACATTGCTGCTTATTACAGGATGGAGACGAAGCCTGACAAGATGCTGATTCTATATCAAAGTCGATTTCGATAAGTAGTCCTGCCACAACTTGTTCAGTTACTTTTGTCACTTTTGATACCACATTGTCTTGATCTGGTGTCTCGATTTTTTTTAATGCTATTTTCGCCAATTCTAAATATTTTGGGTCATTTGGGTCTCTGGGCTCAAGTACTCCCGAAACTCCACCCGGCACTCCTCCCGGAACTAATCTTCGAATTCTGATATTTTTCTCATGCGATATCTAAAACATATTAATCATCTCCTTACGGGCATATGACAGAAACTCTCCGATATACTATAAAGTTTTAAATACTTAGGTGCGTTTAAAATAAGCAAAACAGATTGCAAAGTTTTAGAGCTTTTTTCAACTTGCTTGTTTAAATAAACAAAACACATCACTGCTCAAAAACTTTTGGTAAAATAATAATAAATCATGAAAAAGCGCAACCTAGTACCTATTTAATTTGCGCTATTTAACAATAATTAATAATTAAAAAGAAATTAATAATTGTGTGGATTAGTACAACATTTATGTTACGATAGATGCCATACTCGCATATTTGCTGGGTAAAGACAATATACGTATCAAGAGCTAGTATTTAAATGTAATATTTTCGGTCTGTCTTTCATCTGTCTATTTAAATATGTATACATTTATCTCGCAGTGTAAATAAGTGAATTATCATATTTTAATTAATTATATATTAAAATTATATTACTATGAGTGATATAAATCGATCGAGATCTATATGTTCCGATAATATAATAATAATAATATGTGGATTTTATAGGGAACTTATTAACGTTATTGTTTTAGCGACTGTGTGATTCAATTGATAGAAAAAAGAAAACACTATTAACCAGCAGTACTTTATGTAGTTTGGTTGTTTACCTAGCCATGAGTAACTATACTCAGCAGAGCATTTCTCTCTCTACTTTATAAATATTACTGGTAAATAAATACCTACGGCCTATCATTAGCCTAATAATACGTTCTTATTGTAGGTAAGTATACTAATTATAAAATTCAAAAACTAAAATCTTTATTTGAAGTAAGTTTTATACAAAACATTTTTTTCATTGTCAAAACTAGCAGCTCTGTAAAATATTTCTGACAGACCTGAGATCTGATGTTTTTTTTTATTTTAAATAAATAACCTAAAAATTAACTAGGATTGATCAACCAGTTTCGAAGTTATAATTGAGTTATAGGGTCCAATATTCCCAAAAATAAAAAAACCAATATTCCCAAAAATAAAAAAAAACATAAACGCAAAGAAAATCAATAAATATTTACATTCTTTCAGATCATTGAACCCATAAACTACTGGATAGAATTTAAATAAAAATTGATGTGGCTAGCCGAGTCAAAATTTTGGATGTTTAATGCCACGAAGTTTTTTAAATATATTAAATGAATAGCTTCATACATATATAATATCATGATCATCATTATATAGATACGTGAAGCAGAAAATTTGGACTCCTTTTTTAAGAAAATCGTGCGGATGGAGAAGTATGATATTTAGCACACATATAGTTTAGGTGTAGGAGAAGTGCAGAATGCTAATATTTTTTAAAAGTAATGCACTTTTAGTACATTAAGTTAACGATAAATACATTACACACTACGATGCTAAACATTACACACACTCATTTATAGTACTCTGTGCACACACTACTTCGTTGTTAACGTTGACATGTTCAATGTCAAGCAAAGAGTTTGTATATTAATTCTATGATGTCACGCACAGAGTTGATGGTTGCTTGACGTAATAGAATAAAAAAACAAAAATAAATATTTATAGAGGTTTTAACCCAAATTTTCATAAATATTAACACTTCAGATTACGGCCAAGTTTGTGCCTTTGGGCGATCAATAGTATTTTTAAAAACATAATTCTTACCGCTGGTGAACAAGTGATCGCCGTTAAAATGAGAAGTCCGAAAATACATTTTATCCAAATCATATTGAATCGCAGAATATTGAAGTATATTATGTCAATAAAAGAAATAAATGTTACTGTAATATATAGTAAAGAAAAAAAGTACATTAAGTAATTATTATTGCGCGTTTTATTGAATTACTTGTGTGAAAAACGATAAGAAATATGATTATACAGGGAGTATAACAAATATTTTATCTATAACATAATGTTGATATGACTCGACAATCAAATAAAACTTATAAAATAATTCAATTAAGAAGATCTTGTCATTAAAGTAAATGTTGATGATACACCTACATATTCTTTATGTCGTTTTATTGTATATTTTAAAACTAGGTATTACACAGTATTTAAATTAATCATATCCCTACCTATCAGTTTATTTAACTATGATCCTTCAAATATAGTATAAAGGTTATAGAAGTTTTTTTTTTAATTGTTTCACAGTGCAGTTAAAATATAGCTTTAGTCTTAACTAATTTTCAAAACACATTTTCCAGTCTGTAACAAGTCCCACCTGAACGTCCATCTTCTAACGCAGTGAGCGTCTTCTAACCTAAGAAGTCCATCGTCTCTACGGCGGAGTGCGCAGGAACGTTGTTGTTATAGAGTAAAAGGTCTCCGGAATTCGGTCGGTTGTTGATCACTGTGGCAAAAATAAATCCAAGATTCTCCACCTCTTAGGAATATTGTAAAAAAGGCGAGAGAAACCTGCGCTTTTTTCCAAGTTTGTACCTTTTTGTAAGTTAGAGAAGAAAAATAAATATGACAATATTAATAACGCATATCTATCAAATGTTTCATTGCTAGGTTAGTGTTTATTATAGTATTATATAGTAATTTCCATTAATATTATATTTTCAGGCAAATATTTTCTGTTGGTGATGGGTTAAAGCTGTATGAACCTCTTGCAGAGGAATCGTCAGGTGAATGTTTAAACTACGTACATTTTGCACGTTAAGATTAATTAACTACATTTCCTAGAAAGTGTATAAGGTTGGGGCCCTTACTCTTAGGAAAGAAAGATATGAACGGGAGTGGTACGCGGGTACAACCCGTTTCTTTGACATCTAAATTCTCAATTACTTTCGAATCATCGACGTGTTTCCAGCTCTTATTGTATATTCATGAGCAACGGATGCTAGTTATCAGGTGGACTGTTTTTTAGTTGACCGTCGCATAAATTAAAAGAAAAAACCATAGCAAGCACTAGAGATATGGTGTTCTTGGTAATTTTCTTTTTGGGCAATGATTATATGGGAAGTTATCGACTATACTTACGATATGATAAAAATTAAATAATTCCAATAATTTAACAAACACCATTTATATGTGTATGTTGTTGTAATCTCTTAATTATTGTTTTATTGACCTAATCGATTTCTTTAATAAACCGTATAATATGATTATTTAACCGCCTCGTTGGTCTAGTGGTTAGAGCAGATGCCTAGCGTATAGCGACACAATGAGGCTCGGGTTCGATTTCCGATAGGGACAGGCATGTATGTGAGGAACATAGATGTCTGTATTTCTGGGTTTGGTCATTTTTTAAATATATTCTCAGTATTTATAATGTGTATTTCTATGTATTTGTATCTTTGTCTAACACCCTTAACACAAGCAATAATTTGCTTTCTTAGGGGTTAGATCAATGTGTGTAATTTGTCCTGTATTATTATTATTATTATATGATTTTAATCGTTCAATTTAAAAACAATATCATTTGCTCCGTTTAAGGCGTCTATTTTAATAAAAAAAAAAGACATTCGTATATTATGTGTCTAAAATTGTCCAAATTAATATAAAATAAACCAACAAAAAAAAATACCTTTCTTTAGCAAATAAGACAAATTGAGAATATTGTCTGTAGATTAGACTCTAATAATGTTAAGGATCCTCCTCATATAAACTAGCAAGAAACCCTTTACCTTGTTTCTAGTGTAGGGCGTGAGGTAGCAGCAGGCAGGAGGCTGCCAGAACGTCCAACGACTTCCCTTACGCTCTTTTTCGCACTTTCATATTGTTGGTCAAATAATTTGCAGTGTACCTATACACAAATTGGTATACAGTAGACAGACATATATAGATATATCATTCATCATATATTCATCGAAAAATTCATCAAGAGAAGTAAATACGTTTGTTATACCGCCTTATATATTAGCGTTTTGTACGCTGAAAAATAGGCTCTCAGTTTCTTTTTTTTAGACCAAAAGTCATTCTAGGAATTTTTTTAATCTTCGTTTTATAGAGAACGCTGTGTTTTTTACATTTTCATGTGGATGCTATAGTTTGATAGTTAGCCTCCTATAGTCTCTGATTTATTTTTCTAGAAGAATTCGTTCTTTTTATGGAACTATATGAACGGGAAATAATAAAATAACGTTGGAATATTAAAACTGGCCTATTGCTAGTCGGAATTGCGCACGACTGGTTCCGTACCATAACATATTAAAATCGACAAAAGAAACACGTTTGTTGTATGGAAGCCTCCCTCAAATATATATTTTATTATTTTTTGTTATAGCGGTAACGAAAAACATTATATGTGAAAACTTCAACAGGCTAGCTATCACGGTTCATGAGATAGAGGTTGGAGACAGAGAGTCCGAAGATTGTAGTTTCTTGAAAAATAGCAGTTCGTTTATTGCTTATTATAGCTGGCATGCCGAGCTTTTCTTAACGAACTAAGCATCCAAAATGTCCATCTCGGTGATGCTCGAGTCTGAAAGAATATGTTCCATCACTTACACCTGCAGAACTAGAACTAGTTCAATGAATATGCTTACCGATAAATCAATATATCAACCAATATATAACCAATAATATACCAATATATCAACGTTGCAACGTAGCAACGAGACTCTCTTGTTAGTTTTTATAAGACTGGAGGGTAGGTTTTGGTAAAAAAATTAAGATATCAGTTGTTGCTTTCACTAAAGCGATTGTAATGTTTGTATAGAAGCTTAATTGACTACATCAATAATTGTAATATTGAACACTGATTTGATTAAAGGTAGTGAATGTATAAATCATCTCCCAGCTATTAATAACTGGCCTCAACGTTTAAAAGTCTGTAATGCAGTCAATGGACACCACTTCGAATAAGCTTTTTATATTTTTAATTGTTTTATATTTGTGTATTAAACTAACTCACTGTAAAAGTAGGTATAGTGCCCGGCAATAAATATTGCACATCGACCTTTGGAAAGAGACAATCGGCTACTTTCGGCTTCGGAGAGCATTATCTCTGTCGCACGAAATTTAAACAGTATGGTAACTATAAGGAGCTGTTAAAACAAGTATAATTTGCTTCTATTGATAATTATTTTTATTCTTTGTATAAAAACCACAATTTTTTCTATAAGTGGTGGCTTTAAGCTGGGGTAAAATAAAATAATAAAAAAAAGACGTGTGGCACTCGAAGACTGCCGCGGTAAAGCTATTGCATAGCATCTTTTATCAAGTTATGCAATTATAGTTATTTATTTATTTATGTAGTTGTTTTTTTTCTTTGATGTTAATTCAAGTTGTGTAACTTGCGTGTGCGTGGTGATCTATAAAAAAAAAACATTTTTTTTCTTTTAGTGAATAAATTACTCATTTATAGGGTTTTCCTACGCTATATAGGATAAAATTTTAAATAAGAATGGTATAATTTCTCAATTTAAATAGTACCATATAGTCCTATTTAAATGAGAAATTATCAGTGCTATGTAATATCGTAAAAAGGTTAATAATATTAACAGCTAAAACGTTTTTAACCTTAAATCTCAGGAATAAAGTTCAATTACGATTGTTAAATTCTTGTACTCAGGGTCTTTTGTAACACCATTACAGAAAGTCATTGAAATGAAAATCCTTGTTGAAAAAAA
The DNA here is from genome assembly GCA_959347355.1 of Napeogenes inachia. Classification (NCBI taxonomy): domain Eukaryota; kingdom Metazoa; phylum Arthropoda; class Insecta; order Lepidoptera; family Nymphalidae; genus Napeogenes; species Napeogenes inachia. The sequence goes on along the minus strand of OY365801.1, from coordinate 19,093,879 downwards.
TACATTTGTACAAGTAAAACATTTATTTTAAACTAAACCTTAAGCTGTAGACAATAAAGTTCATAACACATATTATCAACTTGGCGCTTACGCTATTGTTAAATGAAAGGTGCACAATACTGGTGTGTTAGGTTATTTTCGTTACGGAATTTCCGGATTCGGTCTCCACGCTCAAGGCCCGCGATAGAAGCCATGCAATAGCTTAACATGCTTACATTATGTTCACGTAATTTATTATTTAGGAAAATTATAACTGTAACTGTAAATAATAAACTGTAACTGAAAATTATAACTGTAAATAATAAAGCTCATTATAGCTATTCTTGAAATGAGACATTGTAATAATAACAATTCTAATTCTCAGCTACTTGCATTACACCATCTGTGCTCTCAAAGAGGTCAATATCACTGTCACTATCAGCTGTATTTATCACTAGTCCATCAGTGTAATTGTCTGAACTGTGTTTAATGCTTTTATATTCATTTTCACATTTGATTGTATGATCGCAAACCTGTTTCCACTCTTTAGCGCCGATGTTTGGTGTCGGCTGTCAGTGGTGTATTCTTGTTTAGTTTCATGTACGAATTCATATAGTTATTTACATATTTTCTCCGTTTTGTTCAAAAGAAAATATGACCTAATAGCAAGAGCAATGTCCTACATTATAAGGGGCTGTAAATCCCATTCTTTCCAGAAAGAAAATTAAGTTCAAAACGTAACCTTCCATCGGTAAGTGATCCAACATGGTATTTTTTTACGTTGTTCTTCATTCAAATAAACTATTTTTGTTTTTTAAATGGTTTACAAATTATAAAGAGAAAATCATCCTATGACCAATAGGCAGTCCTATTGGTCATAGGATGATTATATGCAATATTGATTATGATATTTGAGTATTTTAAAGTATTCTATATTTTTTTGCTACAGTGTTGTAAAAAGCACAGTTATCGATAATTTAATCCAGTATTATTCTAACGAATTCTGCAACATCTATGTGCTATATCTAGGGATTATTATTCTAGATTGCCCGTGGACGTTAACTGACGACAGATATGGATCGACACAATTGCACAGAAAAATTGGGAATAGAACCTAGAAAAAAGAAGAAGAAGAATTTTAGTCCGCAATATTTTAATAACTAATATTTAATAGTTTAGAAAAATAAGGCTGTAGTTTTATTGTAATTTATTTGTCGTTTCTTTTATAAGATGTTCTCAAAGTGGCGAATAAAAAATTAAAAATATTTGTTAACCTGACCATTTTTTTAAATTTTACTTTCAATAAATGTTTTTGATTTTGTTTTTCTAGTTTATTTGTCGTATTGATTATTTTTATATGCTACCTTAGTTATTTTCTAGAACGGAATATCGCTGAACGTTATCGCACACGGCAAAATCCTCTAGGTGATAGTACTTTTTGATGTATCTCGTTCTAGAAAGTGATGGAAAGCACTTAAACAGCCTTTTAAAAACAGTAGGTACTACCATAGAGATATGGATCACTATCGCGGATAAGTTTACACAATGTTACATCACTAGAAAAAAAATTGTTGTCTACGGCAGTGTACGCCTTAAAGATATGAAGCTCCTTCTATGCTTTAATTATTTGAGAAATAGGTAGTGTGGTAGATAATGCTCTACGAAGTCGAAATCAGCCGATTGTCTCTTTCAAAAGGACGATGTGTAATATTTATTGCCGGCTACTGTATTAATTACAACGTCTCATTTTAAGAATGGGTATAATGGTTTTTATTATGTGCAGTGCATAATTTTCCTAAATAATGAAATTTTTAAATAATAAAAAGCTTGTTTATTAAATTATATTACTCCCCAATTAAAATAACCACTTATAGAAAAAAAATGATTTTATACATAGAATAAATATAATTAGAAAAGAAGAAAATTATACTTGTTTTAACAGCTCCTAATAGATACAGGAATGATTGTATTTCTTGCGACAGTGATAACGCTCTATGAAGCCGAAATTAGCCGATTGTCTCTTTCCAAAGGTCGATGAGCAATATTTATTGCCGGGTACTAAACTACATGTTATTTGCGATTAAAAAAAAATATTTGCTTTGTTTGTGAAACAAAATACACACTATGGTTGATGATGATGTTTGCAACTATCTGGGCCTGCAGTATTCGCTTTGGGTTGCTCCCTAAGAGATCACACCTTTAAGGCAATCAATAACTTCACCATATATAAGTCAGAGGGCCTCAAAACCAACACACAGCCGTTTCAATGAATTGCATCATACGCATTTTCACCTTTAGACTTCTACGAATTGGCTGAAACTTGGATGCAAAATTTACCTACAACTACGGATATTTGCTATCGATCAAGGATCAAGGCACTAATTAAAATATATTGTTAAACCTGAAATGGAGGATTATTTGTATCATCGTTGTCGTCAAAGTCCCGAAACCTAACAACATATGACCAGCCATACGCCGGGCCCTTGATTCGACTGAATTTACTAAGCGGTATAACGAAAAAAATATATACCTAAACTTGATTGATGAGCACGGCTTATTAAAAGAATTTCCTCTTTCAATTAATAATATAACTATAATGCGTCTACGACTACATATTTTAAACTGGTAAAATACCCCGAATCCGATTCGGGGAAATGGTGACATCCACCTTTACTGTGACAGACCTGTCTTCACATTTTGACCAGTTGCCTACAACCCGAGTTTTTTTGTTTATCTGCTAATTTCTGAGACACGTAGTGTATGGAATTTTCGTCGGCTTTTGTTGTTTTTAACAAAAACTTTATTTCTGTTGTTTTTTTGACGAAAAATTGTCATTATTGAGTGAAGTGAACTTAATTCGATAAATTTAGGCGATAATGCCGGATCTCAGCGTTGCTCTGGTTTCTAAAGCTGTAACTTTAATTGAAAATTAGTACACTTACAATGAAGTGGCTCAAACATTACATGTTTCAAAGTCTGTGATTTTCCGCAATGTTAAACGATACCGGCAGACTGGAGAGTATACCAGGCGTAAAGGACAAGGTCGCAAAAGAGTAACAGGAGAGAGAGACGATAGATTTATTGTCAGCAGTGTTCTCAGAAACCGTACCTTGACTTCTTCTGAGGTACGAAACCAGCTGCAGGAAGTTCGACAAGTGATAATTAGTACCAAAACCGTCAGAAGAAGACTGAAGGCAGCTGGTATAGGGACGTACTTGCCTGCCAGAGGTCCACAGCTCACCGCAGGTCATCGAGTGGCTCGGGCCAGCTTTGCTCGTTTCCACCTAAATTGGAATAATGACGCTTGGGGAAAAGTTCTTTTTAGTGATGAATCCAGATTTTGTCTCAAACCAGATGATGGAAGGACCAAAGTATGGCGACGACCCGGAGAAAGATACGCTCAGTGTAACATTATTGGGAGAGAGCCGTATGGTGGAGGGTCAGTAATGTTATGGGGCGGTATTTGCTTAGGAGCACGCACGGAGCTACACATCATAGAAAACGGCTCCCTGACTGCAGCAAGATACGTAACCAACATTTTAGAGCAGATTGTGATGCCTTTTGCCCCTTTCATTGGAGACAATTTTCTTCTAATGCATGACAACGCTCGACCTCACATTGCGGCATTAGTTTCGGAATATCTTAATGAGGTCGGAATCCAGGTTTTGAGGTGGCCGGCACGCTCGCCAGACCTAAATCCAATAGAACACGTTTTCGACAAACTGGGAAGACAAATTAAACAAAGAAATCCATCACCTGTCAACGTAAGAGACCTCAAAACCGCATTGGTTGAAGAATGGAACTCAATGCCGCAAAGTTTTATTGACAATTTAATAGAGAGCATGCCCAGACGCATGCAGGCAGTTTTAACAGCAAGAGGTGGCAACACTAAATACTGATTGTATCACCCATCGCGAAAAAACCAGTCATTTGAACAATATTAACTTTTCTTTAGTTTTCATTGTATTAGGTCAAAACTCTTCAGAATTAAGTCACTGACCTTATTGTCTTTAATTTCGTTTCTTTCGCTTTAATTTTGTGATTTTTTATGTTCAAAAATGTTAATTTAATTAATTCAGAATAATAATCAAATGTATTGTACAACAAAAATGTGTTTTCATATGATCTTGCAGTCTGTTTTTTGCGTTCCGCTAAATATGTCCACCGGTTTATAATAATAAATAATGATTTAAAACAAAATAGATACATATATGTGCAAAAAAAAAGATAAATTGACATCTGCAAAACTGTAGCGTAGCGTCAACTTCCACTTATTATGTGCAGTATTGCATCCAAATAAAAGAATATTATGCAAAACTATTCGCTAAAGCGCTGACATTTTCTACAGTTGTGGATTATTTTCCATTCAATATAAACCCTAAACAAAATGGGTATATTATTGTATTTATTTATTTATTGGGGAAACAAACGATATTTACATACTTGTTATATTCCCATAGATCGTGGGATCACTAAAGAGACATTTATTGTATTCCCATGCACCGTGGAATCGCTGATTAGACGATAGTGCAATATATCAAACATTCTTCATAGGAATCCAAGAACGGAACCCTAAGATATCTGAAACCTTTGTTTGTCTTACTTATTATTCTGTTATTCTTTTAATTATAATTTCATTTATTAAAATCAGTTTTGTCTTCAACTTTGAGCAAGTAACTCGTAGTTTGTAAATTAGTTATACTTATTAAATATTAAGTCAAGAATTTGTATTATTTTGGATCCTCCGGTTGTAACCGTCGTAATTCACTTAAAAATATATTTGATAAATAATACATAATATCAATCAAGTTTCCACTATTATAAAAAACAAACATAACATGAACCTAAAAAGTAAAAATAAAAATAATATTAACAAATCATAAATTAAAGAATAAGTTGCAAGAAAAACAAAACGATATTTATAACAAAATAATAATAAAAACTCAAAAATTAGAATACACAAACATTGTGAAAATGATAAATAAAAAAGTTATAAATTCCCAAAATTCCTTTTAAAAACATCATTAAAAATGTCGATGTTATGACAACTGTTATTAAACTCTCGACAACCACTAACCATAATATAATACATTATTTGTAAATTTACATTTATTAAAAAGTAATAAAAAATAATTTATTGTTTCTGGAATTTAATCTAGGACATTTAAATTTTACTTTACCGAGAAGATAATTGGAATCTACAATAATATTGTAAATTTTATACAAAAATATATATAACCTCAGTTATCCTCTTCAAAATATCGTTATTAATTTTGTAATCGTTTAAAAAGGATTTCGTTTTTCTAGTAAAGGTTATTACATTTTTATATTATTATATGTTATATTACATTTTTTTATATCAAAATAAAGACAATTTTGTCGACAATAAATACTTAAATAAGTCTTTTTGTAGTGTCTCAATGGACTTTATAGGCTTAAAAAATCATATTATCTGCACAAAGCAAAATTTTACAGTTTTAATGGGACTAATAACATCATTTATAAAAATATTGAACAGAAAATGTCCAAGATGAAAGCCTTGGGGAACTCCTGACTCTACCGGTACAAAAGTCGAACACAAACCTCGCACTGTTACGGCCTGACTATGATCTCTCGAATACAAAATGAGCCATCTCAGAAGATCTCAACGTATACCACAAGAAATAAGTTTTTGAATTATCAAAGTGTAATTAATTTTGTCAAATGTTTTTGAAAAGTCGGTATAAGCAACATATGTCCAGGGTCCACCATTATCCATTTTAACAGCTACTCTTTGTGTAAATTCACAAAGATTATACTCTGTTGACTATTCAGTAGTAACACCATGATGCTGTTCTATTATCATATGTATGTGTACGTATGTGTGTGTGTATTTGTGGGAGTGTTGGTTGGTGTTAGGTTGTGTTATTTTTGTCACTAGGTTATTTATTAAGATTCAGAATCAAAAACTCCGTCTCTTCATAAGACAGAGCTGGTAGCCTTGAGAAACACTTTAATTTGCATTGCATCTAATTTCTTATTAAGTTAATTGTAAATTGAGAAACTAAAATAATAGTAATGGCGGCTGGCTAAGATAGAATAACGCTGTTCAATAGCATATATTCTACCAAAGCCCAAAGGCCCAAAGTTTCGATAGTGTGGCATGATAGTGTAGCTCAGAGTGTTTCCGCAAGTATAGATAACCGCCTAACTGATACTAAAGATGGCAGTATAGGTAAAGGTTTAACATGGGAAAGAGAACAGGCTCATTTTTAAAACAGCCCTCTGTGTCCTTTCTACCTATCTTAACATATGACTCTATGCCGCTCAGCTGAGAGAACTGACTGTGCGAGTGCATAGTAAGTACAGTTGGGACTTAAGATTGAAATTAGTCAGATTTTTCAAGTCTTAAAACCAAATAACCCTAAGGGCTAAAAAGTGCTGATAGTTGGTTTTATCTTACCTTTGGTGGCAGGTAACATCGGTAAAACCGACTTTAAACTGCACAGTTCTATTAATTAAAAAGACGATTTCGAAAATTGAAACACATCTTAACTTGTTGTGCCTGTAACGTTGTGGGGATGCCAGCTTATTCATAAATATATACTCTTTCTTAATTAAAAGCCAATGTTATAAAATTATAAGAACGAAAAATAATCCTTATTAATTTTAAGTGTCGAAGTGTGGAAGGAGTTAATTAATTGTAGCTCTGATACAGACTGATTTAATTGAAGTAGTCTTGTAGTGTTACCATTAATTTACTTTTGTAGCTGCGATCTATTACATTCCATAATTTAGAGACATAGATTTAACTTTAAACTTTTTTGTACACCTTTTCCGTCTTAAATCCCATAAAAAATGAGTTCATCCTGCATCAGTAGCAATCCTTATATTTCCTTTGAAAATTCCACCTACTGTGCTATATTTCCTAAATGATTTGGTTTAAGTTTCAAAATAGACAATTAGTGGCTTGCAAAACCACAACAAATAATTAAGGTATTCCACGATTAACAAAAAACGGAAAAGTAGTTCTAATATCTGAAGACTAGATTAATAAGATCATAAGATCCTTAAAGTAAGATTCAGTTTTCAAATACTATAAGATAGCTTAGTTAGCTTAGTTTTTGTAGAAGTTTATTTTCTTAATGATTCAGTAAAAAACACAAAGGGTATTTATTAAAATGTACTTGTATGCATTACTTTATTGTTTTTTTATTTATTCAGTTATCATTTGAAAATGCATGCTGATCAGACTCAGTGACAGTTAACAGAAATAACTTTCTTCTTATGCAACCAGGCTTTCTCAACAATTTTCGCATGACAGCTTAATATATTATAAGGGTTGCCATTTTGAGCTTTGAAAGGTGGTAGTGGTAAAGCATAAAAGTCGATTGTGGTAAGTAATCCTGCAACCACTTGTTCAGTTGCTTTTACCACTTGTAAAACCAAATATTGACCTGATGCATTGTCGTATTTTTTTAATGCCAACTTTGCCAAAACTACATACTTCGGGTCTTTCGGGTTTTTATCTACAATTCCTCCTGCAACTTGTCTTTTGATTCTTATGTTATTCTCATGCGATGTCTGAAACATATTAATAAGCACATTACCGGTATAAGACAGAAACCCAGTCACTTAGAACATAAATTTTTGTTTATTATTTACTTTTAACCTTGGTGTCTATTAAATAAGTAAAGATTAATCAAAAACCCATTATCACACTTGTGTCACGTAGGTGTATCAGATAGCATATTTCGAGGACTTTTTCAAATAGATGTTTGTTTATTTCTTACGAACTCTCTCTTAAACGATACTAGATGGATTTTATTGAAATTTATTGTAAATATACCTAATAGATTTTATAATTTAGTTCCTCCCAGGCCAAATATAGGATACTTTTTACTTTGGAACAATTAGGTACTTATGGTGAATCAGATCGTATTAACAATAAAAATAAAATAGTTTGGATTTGTATAACATATGAGTGGTATTTTTTATGATTGAAGTAAGTTATGTTCTCACTAAAATACTTACCTCTATTGAACAAGTGATGGTCTTTAAAATGAGTAGTCCGAAAATACATTTTAACCAAATCATATCGAACGCTAGATTTAGCACTGATGTACTCGTATATGTTATAAATAAAAAATATTAAACGATGCTCTAATATATATAATGATGTTAAAATGTACAGTAATCAATTATTACAGCGCGTGTGTAATGATATGTGTTAAAATCGATAAGAAATAACATCTTTATACAGGGAGTATAATCATTTTTTTAAATTTATTTAAGTAACACTAAGTAAGAATTGCCGGAACTAGCTCGTAACATTGAGAAAACAAGAAAATACGTATAAAAAGATACTTCCGTCTCAAATTATTTATAAAATACATCTTTAAGTCTGCAACAGATAGTGCCTTAACGATCTTCCCCAAACAATTGGACGTCTCTTAACTGTATATTCTCGAGTTGGTTACATTTAAGGAAGGGACAGAAAGCACACGGTAACAAAACAGGAAAATAACCAAAACCCAATAGTTTTACCGATGTCCGCTGCCTTTGAAGTCTATGGTCAAGATTGTTGGGTGCGCTAGCATGCTGTCGTGGTGAAGCAAAAAGTCTCGGAGTCACGAGTTCGGTCATTTGTTGCTCAAGCAGTAAACACTTGAGGCAAGCTTTTGGTAGTGTATCACTGCAATGATGTTTCTTTCTTAATTTTTTTAAGGGAATTGATACTAAATAAGAATAAAATGTCGCTACTGTTGATGCTTTGTGCTTTGTTACTGAATTATTATTAAAAAACCCCGATTTATCACCTGTTGTCAGAATATCGCAAATACCGATTAAGGACCTTCAACACCCACAGAAGTTCAGCGTGAGGTGACTGTCTTAACTGCATTTCTTACGTTAGGGTAGAGAAGTCTAACCTCCCTCTTTACTCTTAGGGAAAAGACTGCAGTAGGACGATAGTAAGACGGTGGTAAAATTTGTGTCTTCAGTATTGAGTTTATTATGTTCATTTAGATATCTTACTATTTGCCACCGCATCACATAATATATATAAATAATAATAAATAATATATAAACAGATGTATATATATATATATATATATATATATATATATATATATATATATATATATATATATATTTATATATGTATATATTTATATATATGTATATATAAACAGAAAAATATTTCTTAAATATATACCTATTATATTTTTTTATTATGCTTAAGATAAATAATCTATACAGCTCATATAATTTTACAAACACCACTTACATATGGAATTATTTGAATTTGTAACTTATCGATCTTATAATTACCAAAGCGGTTTTCTTAATAAACCGTAAAATATGTTTTAATCCACAATAAAATTAAATAAAAAATTTCTTACTTTCATTTTAATTCTGTTTAGTTTAAGCTGGTTTTTTTTAGTAAATAATGCGTAAATAATAAGCTTTAAAACTATTTTTTATACTTAGTCTGACCATATATACTGTTACAATTAAAAATAAAAAAAATATTACATTTGAATTTGGAATATGTCATTTTTATAGGAAGAATAATCCTATTGTGTTTTATCATTTTGACGCCAATACATTGTAAAATTTTTTGCGATATTAAAATGGAGTAGGGTGACAAAGGGAAAAGAATTGCTGTGATTGCATTACACAAAGTAGATATGGAGCCAAATGCAATTTTCAAAACTTTCCATACGCTTTGTATTAGTCAAATGTTTGTAAACCGGGCTATTAATAGGTACAATGAGACTTCCTCTGGTTGTGACAGAGAAAGATCTGGCCATCCACGTAGTGTTCGTACGAAAATGGTGGTCAAAGCATTAAGGGAAAGAATTCGAAGAAATCCTATCCGAAAGCAAAAGATTTTATCTCGGAAAATGAAGATAGCACTAGGTGCTACCATAACCATAAGGCGTATTTTAAGAGACTATTTAGGACTTGTAGTATATTAGAGACGCACTGGTCATTTCTTAACTGATAAATTTAATATGATTAGGGTGGTAAAATCAAAACAACTACTGAAGCGGTAACGCAAATCCCGGTCACAGAAAAAAATTGTTTACGGATGAGAAAATGTTTACAATTGAGCAAAATTTTAACAAACGAAATTACCGTATTTATGCTCGAAGCTCTAAGGAAGCTTTCCAATTATTCGACACAGTGCAACGTGGAAATTATCCGACTCCACTGATGGTTTGGTGGGTATTAGCTATGAAGGAGTGACTGAGGAGGTCTTTGTGAAAAGGGTATCAAAACATAGGCACAAGTGCTTCAAGATACCATTCATGAAAAGGTAGCTAAGGCCCTTAATGACACCATGTTCAATAACCAAGTATGGTTCTTCCAGCAAGACTCGACGCCGGGTCATAAAGCTCGGTCCACGCAGTCTTGGTTGGAAGCGAACGTCTCAGACTTCATCAGAGCTGAAGACTGCCCGTCGTCTAGTCCCGATCTTAATCCGCTGGATTATGATTAATGGTCAGTTTTAGAGAGTACTGCTTGCTCTAAACGCCATGATAATATAAACTTTTCTTTAACAACCAATTCTTTTCCTACTCCTTGGAAATTGGTTCATGTTATCCCACTACCTAAATCCAATAATCCAAGCTCTCCTTCTCGGTTTCGTCCCATATCTATCCTTCCTTTCTTATCCAAAGTTATAGAAAAAGTAGTTTTTAAGCAACTATCTACCTTTTTAACATCTAATCATCTCTTTAGTCATTTAGCCTCAGCATTTATCTCTTTAGTCCTTTCCAGTCCGAATTCCGCACTGCACATAGCACATCCACAGCTTTACTTTAGGTTACCGATGACATACGGCTTGCTATGGATAACAAATACCTAACTGTCCACGTTCTTCTTGACTTCAGCAATGCTTTTAATACTGTAAATTTCGACATACTACTAGGTGTCCTCTCAGTGAGCTGATCTATATGCTGGTGTCCCTCAGGGCGGCATTTTACTTTTTTCCATTTTTATAAATGAATTATCTAGAATATTATCTTCTCCCTACCATTTTTATGCAGACGATTTACAACTATATAGGCATTCCTCTCCTCATGACATTAACCACAGTATCGGAATGGTAAAAAATAATTTGAACAATATTAAAGAATGGGCAGAGTCTTTTGGCCTTCGAATCCGCAAAATCCCAAGCAATTATAATCGGCAGTAGATTTTTTCTTAATAAACTGCACCTAAACCAACTTGCCAGTGTATTATACCATCACACTGTCATAACTTTTCTGAAGAGGTTATAAATCTGGGATTGACATTCGATAAACGTTTACGTTGGTCAGCGCAAGTCAATGAAACTAGTAAGCGAGTTCACATGTTATTCCACTTTCTCAGGCGTTTGCAGCATTTCTTGCCTCTGCGGACTAGAATCTTGCTAGCACAATCACTCTTGTTACCTCTTCTCGACTACGGTGACGTTTGGTATTTGGATGCTTCTGAGGAGCTACTTAATAAATTACACCGCATTCAAAACTTGTACATTCAATTTGTCTTCGGTTTGAGCAAATTTGACCACATTTCAGATTTTTGGCGTCAACTGAAGTGACTCCCCATCCGCTTTCGCCGGAATATGCATATATTGACCACGCTATATAACGTTTTTAAAAAATCAACACCTCCTTATTTATACGAACGTTTCCATCTATACTTACCTAATAATCGCCCCAAACGCTCCTGCATCAAAGTAAAAACTTTTGATATCCCCTCTTATAATACCACCTTTTTCTCCAAATCCTTTACCGTTAATGCTGCGAGGTTACGGAATTCCCTTCTTAACGACATTACAAGTAGCCGATCTGTCCTAACTTTCAAAAGAAAACTAAAACAACTATTTGTCACTCTCGTAAGTTTTATGTTCATGTAAGTCTATGTAATGTAAGCAATCTATCTTCTTTAATTATATATATATGTATTATAGTTATTATATTTGTTATTATATATTTTACTGAATATTTATTTATGAGTAGGTGTATGTATTGTATGTATTATTAAAATATATGTGTACTTATTTCTGCCCTCACAAATGTTCTTTTCCAACTCTCATGGGTAGCTAGCTGGAAGAGATCTCTTTATAGAGGTAAGCTAATCCTAAGTGTACTTTTATATCCATTTTTTGTTGTTACATGAAATCTCTGGTACATGAAAAAAAAATGAAATGAAATAATTTGGAGTCCCTAAAACAATCCACACGATTGGCAGTGAAGAATTTCCCCATGGAAAGAGCGAGTGCTGCTATTAATAACTGCTATTAATAAATAGCAAATTTGTCATGGCAGAAATAGGCTGTATTGCAGTCAATGGACACCACTTCGAATCTCTCTCTAGATTAGCTCTACAGTTCATATATTTTATGTTAATTTTAGCTGGATAATTCTTGAGCTAAAATTAAATACATAATACTTTCTTGGTTTTCGCTTTATTAAATAATCATTATTTTAATCTTAAAGAAAAATAAATGTAAAAATTATACAATGAGTGACAATTAAATACATCCGTTTATTAAAAATTACTGTACTTAAAGAAATTCTTACTAACTATAGAACATATTTAATTTAGCTTACCTAACCTATTACAAATTCAAATCAAACTTGAGTAACGTTTAAATGTTGTTGAAAGTTTATAGACTTTGATGGTTTTTAGAGTGAGCCAGAGGAGTTTACCGATATGCCAGAGGAAGCTGCTAAGGAGCGCGAGGCTTTAGAGCCATTCTTTTAGAACAAAGTTTGAGACTACTACTTCTTTATGTGTCAGTTGTGCATATGACGTGCCTACAGTACTTGAACCAACATGCGAACTTTCTAATAGTGCCGATCGAAGGTTCCAGTGCCCTTAACAACTATATATAATAGGATAGGATAGCAGCTCAAAAAGTATTATTATAAGATTGGTAGGGACGAGATGCTGTCACGCTGGTTGCAAAAGCGATCCCGCTTCGTCCGACTAAGGCGGTGAGGGCATTCGTTGGTTTTTTAAAAGGTAGCCTTAAAAATGGTAGCATGATCTATGCTGCCGGGTAGTACACATAACTCTCCTGTCATTACCTTTTTGGTCAGCAGGTAAGACATCACCTTCTTGGTCAGCAGGTATCCCTAACGGATTTTTTCAAGGAAAAAAAAAAAAGAAATGAGATGCTATGAACTTTATCAATACAACGAAGGAGAAGTGAGGGTTCTTGTTGTACTTTCTACTGCATCAGTTAAGATCCTTGATAAAAATGGAAAGTTATACACTACAAGAATTATGTTTGATAATTTAAGGGTGATCATTTCGTAATATCGTCGTAATAATCGTCGGTAGAATAATTAATATAATACTACTATGAAGTATGTACTTACGAGTATGTACTCATAAAACTTGTTTATTTGACTGTCCGGATATACCTGCTAGTAGAAATAAAAATAAATAGTAAGTTGATTCGGTGTTAGCACTAGAATTATTTTAATTACTTGGTGCAATTTGTTTTTATATTTATAATTCATAATTGAACACATTGTCTCTCTCTCTCTCAGATGGTCGTTGGTCGAGTGATTAGCGCGGACGCCGAACCTATACCGAATAATGGGGCTCGGGTTTTATATTCTCAGTATTTATAATGTATATTAGAATCGTTCAAATTCAAATTCAAATATCTTTATTCAAGTAAGCATTTACACGCACTTTTGAATCGTCAATGATTACATTAAATTGGTCAATATCAGTCAGTCCGTGAGTAAGCTACCACCAGCTCGGAATGCTGCTCTGTTGAAAAGATTTGGCCAGAAACTCAACATTTGCCCTTTTAAAATGAAATTTAACAATGTTTGACTTACACATTATAACATCAACCCTTCAAATGAGTCAATGACCCAGTTCCACACATTTTAATCAACCAAAAATTCTTGAATGTTATAATAAGTTTTATTTAATAACATACTTTTATTTTTTGATTTAAAACTAAAAAAGGTAAAACAAAGATATATAATTATATTAGACAGCGTTGCACCATTATAAAATGCTGTAAGACAAATTACTATGAAAATAACTAAAATAAACGAGTCGAGCCGTATTAACATCTGTTAATTGTCTTACTTTTTTAATTGCAAAGACGACTGAGATGAGTTTGCCTGCGAATGTTGAGAAATGGAGTTTCCACTGGAGCTTTTTATTTAAAATTATTCCCAAGAATATTGTTGAGTCAGTCAGTTCTAACAGTTCATTGTTAAGGGTCAAGCTACACTACTACTATTTTGACTTTTGACATTGGGAAGTGTAAATTCCATGCATTTAGTTTTTTTAGTACTTAAGACCAAATCATTAATTTCAGACCAAGTAAGTGACAGAGCACTATTTACTTTGCCATACAGACCGATTTAATTGAAGTAGTTTTGTAGTGTAAGCGTTAATTCGCTTTTGAAGCTGCGATGTGTTCGATAATTTAGAGACATAGATTTAATTCTAACCTTTTTAACCCCCGACTAAAAAGAGGGGTGTTATAACTTTGACCTGTCGATCTGTGTATCTGTGTATCTGTGTATCTGTGTATATGTGTATCTGTGTATCTGTCTGTGGCAAATTTCCGCCCAAACACGTGGACGGATTTACATGCGGTTTTTTTTAATCAAGATGGTTCTTATCCATTAATGATTGAAATAAAAATAGTCGTCTCCAAGATATTGACGTTTTATTCGTGCGGGGGAGAGGCTCTTATGCAATAATTAGCTGTTTGCGGCCAAACGCGTAGACGGATTTAGATGCAGTTTTTTTTAATCGAAAGCTATGCTTATCGAAATGTTTTTTATTCATGTTTGATGGAAATAAAAATAGTCGTCTCCAAGATATTGACGTTTTATTCGTGCAGGGGAGAGGTTTTTATGCAATAATTAGCTGTTTGCGGCCAAACGCGTAGACAGATTTGAATGCGGTTTTGTTTAATCGAAAGCTATGCTCGTCGAGATGTTTTTTATTCATGTTTGATTGAAAAAGTAATAGTCGACTTCAAGATATTGACGTTTTATTCGTGCGGGGGAGAGGTTCTTTTGCAATAACTAGCTGTTTGCGGCCAAACGCGTAAACGGATTTGAATCCGGTCTTTTTTAATCGTAAGCTATGTTTGTCGAGATGTTTATTATCTATGTTAGATTGAAATAAAATTAGTCGTCTTCAAGATATTGACGTTTTATTCGTGCGGGGGAGAGGTTTTTATGCAATAATTAGCTGTTCCCAGCTGTTTTGCCCGCTATATAGAAAAAAAGCCTTGTTATGAGGGCCAAAAGGTTTTCACACTTACTTATTGAGGTAAAGTACTTTATTAAGGATAGCTGTTGCCCGTGACTGCGTCCACGTAGACTGTAAAAATATATTTATATGGCTTATGATCGAAGTCATAAAGAATCACGGGCAACAGCTAGTGATAATATAAATCGCTTCATCATAGTGTCATAAGTGATTGTAAATCATTTTAACTCTAAATATTTATATTTATTAATATTCGTATATATGAAACCTACCTATTTACCTGCCCATATGGAAAGTCTTGAATCATGTTACTTAATACATTTATAATTTATTACATTGTCGAAACTTTCACGTAGATCCTTATTTTATTAAATATAATATATATATTTCTCTTAATAAATATATCCTATGTACATCATAATATAGAATTCTAATGCTAAAAGATTTTTTTAAAAATCGGTCCCGTAGTTTCGGATTCGAATTCGATTTCAATGAAACAAACAAATCTTTCCTACTTAAACAATTGATTTTTTTTTAGGTTCATTTAGTATAATTCAGAAATTAGTAACATAAGTTTCAAAAGCAGAAAAAAAAATAAATTAAAAATTTAAAAAACCCCCGATACAAAAAGACCTCTAAAAAGAATAAAAATAATATTAGTATGTACTTATTGAATTCGTTGCGTCGGGGGACCGTTTAATAAAGGAAGAAATTAAAATGCAAGTAAGTTAACAAGGCAAATAAAGAAATTACAATATCGAATCGTATAGTCCTCCATGATTAACTTCGTAATATATACACCACTATCAACGTACGTACAACGGTCCCCCGACGCCACGAATTCAATAAGTACATACTAATATTATTTTTATTCTTTTTAGAGGTCTTTTTGTATCGGAGGTTTTTTAAATTTTTAATTTAATTTTTTTCGTACACCTTTTTCGTTCCTATCCCCATCATGTGTTCTTGATTATCTTAAATCCCATAAAAAAATTAGTTCATCCTGCATCGGTAGCAATCCTTATATTTCCTTTGAAAATTCCACTTACTGTGCTGTATTTCCTGAATGATTTGATTTAAGGACGCGTTTACAAAACTGATAGGGAGAAAATCGCATCACTACATAAAAAAATCTCGACTACGCACACTTACGCATGTGCAGTGCGAGAGTCTATGAGATCCACAAGCATCCATCTTTCAGGGTACCTTCAGATCACTCCATCAAGCCTGATGGTAAGATCTCATCGAAAACAACAAAACACGCCCATACTCGGTGCAGCCAGTTCTATTCGTCTCGGAGACCCACTAGCATCCATCCATCAGGGTACCCTTGGGTCACCTCATCAAGTCACGAAAAATCGGTATAATTCGTACGCAATAGAAGCAAAATTAAATACAAAAAAAATAACAAATCGACGATAAAATATATATAAAATGTAAAGTATCAAGTTAGGTTTTATAGATACGTGATAAAAATTAATTTTTTTTTTTATATATTTTCTGATATATTACGTTACCTATTAAGAGTTTTTTCTCTCACATTTTTAGTTGAGTATGTTGTCTTAGTTGAGGTATATTTTATTCTTTAATATATTATAATATTTACGACAAAAATGTACTAAACTCCTCCCGATTTCGTAAAACACGTGACGGAAAATCGTTATTACAATATTAAAGTATTTTCTCTAAGGACACTAAAGATTAAGAAACATTTTATGCGTTGCAATTATTGGTTTCACTACATTAAGTTTGATTTTGTAGCATTATGTACCGAAAAGTTGATAATTTTGGGCATAACCGCGTCCTTTAGTATCAAAATAGACAATTAGTGGCGTGCAAAACCACAACAAATAATTAGGGTGTTCCACGATAAACGATGGCTACTATTTTAAGAGAAAAAAGGAATATTAGTTCTAATTTCTAAAGACTAGATTAATAAGATCATAAGATCCATAAAATAAGATTCAGTTTTCAAATACTATAAGACAGCTTAGTTAGTTTAGTTTTTGTAGAAGTTTCTTTTGTTAATGATTCAGTAAAAAACACAAAGGGTATTTATTAAAATGTACTTTATTATTTTTTTATTTATTCAGTTATCATTTGAAAATGCATGCTGATCAAACTCAGTGACAGTTAACAGAAATAACTTTTTTCTTATGCAACCGGGCTTTCTCAACAATTTTCGCATGACAGCTTAATATACTGGAAAGGTTGTCATTTAGATCTATTAATGATAAAGCATAAAAGTCGATTGTGGTAAGTAATCCTGCAACCACTTGTTCAGTTGCTTTTTTCACTTCTAATACCAAGTATTGCCCTAATCCATTATCGTATTTTTTTAATGCCAAGTTTGCCAGAACTACATATTTCGGGTCATTCGGGTCTTTGTCTACAATTCCTCCTGAAACTTGTCTTTTGATTCTTATGTTTTTCTCATGCGATGTCTGAAACATATTAATAAGCACATTACCGGTATAAGACAGAAACACATTAACTTTGAACATAAACTTTTATTTATTATGTACTTTAATTTAGTTATTAGGTACTTAACCTTGGTGTCTATTAAATAAGTAAAGATTAATCAAAAACCCATTATCACACTTGTGTCACCTAAATGTATCAGATAGCCAGAATTTCAAGAACTTTTTAATTGGATTATTGTTTATCTCTTACGAACTTTCTTTTGAACGATACTAGATGGATTTTATTGAAATTTATTGTGATTATAATAGATTTTATAATTTAGTTCATCCCAAATATAGGATACTTTTTACTTCGGAATAATAAGGTAGGTACTTATGGTGAGTCATATCGTACTAACAATAAAAATAAAATGATTTGGATTTGTATAACATATAAGTTGTCTTATTATTTATTATTGATATAAGTTATTTTCTCACAAAAATACTTACCTCTATTGAACAAGTGATGGTCTTTAAAATGAGTAGTCCGAAAATACATTTTAACCAAATCATATCGAACGCTAGATTTAGCACTGATGTACTCGTATATGTTATAAATAAAAAATATTAAACGATGCTCTAATATATATAATGATGTTAAAATGTACTGTAATCGATTATTATAGCGCGTGTGTAATGATTTGTGTTAAAAGCGATAAGAAATAACATCTTTATACAGGGAGTATAACCATTTTTTAAATATACTTAAGTAACACTAAATAATAATTTTCGGAACTAGAAACTAGCTCTTAAATTTAGAGGACAAGAAAATGCGTATACAAAAATATTTGCGTCTCAAATTATTTATAAAATACATTTTTAAGTCTGCCACAGATACTGCCTCAACGATCTTCTCCAGACATTTGGAAGGAACAGAAAGCACACGGTAACAAAACAGGAAAATAACCAGATCCCAATAGTTTTACCGATGTGCTGCCTAAGAAGTCCATGGTCCAGATTCATCGTGGTGGAGCAAAAAGTCTCGAAATCACGAGGTCAATAGCTTGTTGCTCACAGCAGTAAGCACTTGAGGCAAGCATTTGGTATTTTTTTCCAGTACACAGCGATCGTTTCTACTGTTGACTGGTGCTTTGATATTGAATTATCATTGTAAATCTCAGATCTATCACCTTGTGTTAGGATATCGTAAATACCGCGTTAGTTACCTTCACCACTCTTAGAAGTTCAGCGTGAGGTGACTGTCTTAACTGCATTTCTTGCGTTAGTGTAGAGAAATCTGGGGGGCGAACGTCGGGAACCTCCTCGTGGTGCTACCTGGACAACAACGGTTACAGAGATTCTCGGGTTCTTCCGTTAGCGTGAATGCTTACGCGATCCCGTGGCGTCTCATTGTAGCGATGAGGGCAACCGTTGCTTTTTTAGTGGGGTGCCTTGCCGGCAAAATGGCAGTTGCCGGGTGCCGCACATACCACCGGGCCATCGCCTTCCTGACTGGTGTGACGATAGGGTAACGCATTTTTTCCAACGGAAAAAAAAGGGTAGAGAGGTCTAACCTCCCTCTTTACTCTTAGGGAAAGGACTGCAGTAGGTCGGTAGTAAGACGCTGGTAAAATTTGTTTCTTCAGTATTGAATTTACATAATTTCTGAATCGTTAAATCATTTGCAGCGCTTTTCATATGTTCTATGTTCATTTAGGTATCTTACTATTTGCCACCGAATCACTTTATAATATATATATATTCAGAACATTATGAAACAGAAAATTATTTCTTATGTAAATAATCTAAATAGCTCATAAATTTGCAAACACCACTTTCATGTGTAATTATTTTAGTTTGTAAGTTATCGATTTTATAATGAGCATCGCAGTTTTCTTAATAAACCGTAAAATATGTTTTAATCCGTGACAAAATAACAAAAAAAACTTTTTTTTCATTTGTATCTGTTTAGTTTAAGCTATTTTTTTATTAAATAATTATTCTGATGCGTAAATAATAATAATAATAAAGCCTATTTATTTCCATATCCTCATGTTACATGGCAAATGTTGTTAGTAGGTATTTGTTAGTACTTTTCGACTTAGTGTATGTTAATATTATTAGATTACAAAAAAACCTAAAAAACTATTTTGGAATATGAACCCCTTTTTGTGTAAAGGCCTCCTCCATCTTCTTTCACTTCTCTCTTTCTTTGCTATGGATCATCCAATCTATACCTCCTATTTCTGATATGTCATCAGCCCACCGTCGGTTCGGCCTGCCTACTTTTCTCTTTCCTTCCGGTCCTTTCCATCTTGTTGTGTGTATTGTCCATCGGTCATCGGTGAAGCGCGCAATGTGACCGGTCCACTGCCATTTCAGTCTCAAAGCTTGTGTGAGTGCATCAGTTAGTTTGGTCTTTTCTCTTATTACTTAGCTTTTAATTTTTTGTATTTTCCTTATTTTCAGCATACTTCTCTCCATGCTCCTTTGGGTTGTTTGAATTTTGTTCTTAACTCGGTTTGTAAAAATCCACGTTTGGCAACCATATAATAAACAGGGCAGAAGACATGTTTCAAATATTACTTTTTTCAAGCTTATAGAGTAGTCTGCTTTCAGTATTTCCTTAAAGTTCCAAAATTTTCTCCAAGTTATATTAACTGTTCTATCAATTTCTTCTCCAATATTAGTTTTATTTAATGCTAACTGCTTACCTAAATATATGTAGCTATCAGTGTACTCTATTTCTTTACCTCTTACTGTGATTGGGAATTTTGTGCTGTTTGTCATTATTTTAGTTTTTAAGGAATTCATTTCTAGACCCACTTTGCTGCTTTCTTGATCTAGAGACTCTAGCATTTCTTCCAATTCTATTGAAGTTTCAGATAACACCACGATGTCATCTGCGAATCTGAGATGGTTTAATTTGCGCTCATTTATTAGTATCACTTTGTTTTCCTATTGTAGATTTAAGAATATACATTCCAACACAGCAATAAACAGTTTCGGGGATAATGGGTCTCCTTGTCGGACTCCTCTTTCTATTTTTATCTCTTTTCCTCTCACTTCAAGTTTAATCCTGCTTATGCTGTTTGCATATATATTTTTTATGATGTTAATATATTTTGTATCTACATTAAACAGTTTAAGGGCATGCCAGATGGATTTGTGGCTTACACTGTCAAAAGCCTTAGTATAGTCAACAAACGCCATATACAAGGGACGGTTAAATTCTTTATATTTTTCGATGACCTGTTCTACAGCTTGTATGTGGTCTGTTGTGCTAAAGCATGAGCGAAAACCTGCTTGCTCCTTTGGTTGGAAACTAACGATTTGATTGGTTATGTGTTTCAGAATTATAGAAGAAAAAAGTTTATACATGTTGGCTAGTAAACTGATTGGTCTATAGTTGCCAATGTCTAGTGGGTTGCCTTTTTTGTATAGGAGAATGATATCTGACGAGCACCATTGGGTTGGAACCTTTTCTGTCTCAACTATCGTGTTGAACAGTTGAGTAACGTGACTAATCAACACAGGTGCCCCGAGTTTCAGGGCTACGTTCGTTATACCATCTGATCCTGGACTTCTATCTATTTTTAGCTTTTTTATGTGTTCGTGTATATCTTTTTCATCTATTTCTTTGGTCAGTTCACTGTAGACATTGTCTTCAATGTCATCCTCTGAATTGGTGTCTTCTTTCCTTCTTTTGTATAATTCGTGAAAGAATGTTGTTGCCTGATCTATTATATCTTGTCTCGTCTTGGTTTCCTTAGATTTATTTTCTAACTTGTATATCCATGTTTTACCTTGGTTTAGCTCTTTGAATGCTCTTTTTGTGCTTCTGAATTTGTTCAGGTTTAGTGTTATGATATTTTGTCTGTGATCGTTATAATCTTTTTTGATAGCTTTACTAGTTTCTTTGTATAATTTGCTTAGTTTTTCTCTAGTTTCTTTGTCTTTGTTCTTTTGGAATTTTAATTCAGTGCGTCTTTTTATTAGTGCTATTGTTTCTTTTTTTAAAATTTTGTGCTCATTATTATTTTTTCTGCGCTCAGTTATAGTTTTGAGGCTATGTGTTATTGCTTCTTCCAATATGTCGTAGTAAGTCTGGAGGTTTGTGATTCCTTTTAAATAGTGAGTGTCAATGCGACTATTAAGGTAGTGTCTATAAAGGTTTATTTCGTCATCTGTTTCTGGAACTTTTAGTGGAGTTTTGAAATTGTGCCTGCTTTTTTTTGGAGTGTTTAGTTGCTAAGTTGCCCGCAATAGTCTATGATCTGATGGAAACTTTATCATGTTCAAAACTTCATAATTCGTTACTAGTTTCGGAATATTTGTCATTATATAGTCAATTTCATTTTTAACACTTTGGTCTGGAGATATCCAAGTCCATTTTCTATTTAATCTTTTTTTGTAGTAGGTGTTGATTATACAGTTTGTATTCGTATGCATATTCTATCAGGCGTTCTCCCCTTTCGTTTCGTTTGCCCGATCCGTACTTTCCCATAATGACATTTTCATCTTTTCTCGGTTGCCCTATTTTTGCATTACAGTCTCCAATTACCAAAACTTTATCAACGGCTAATGAATGTGCTTCTTTCAGATTAGTGTAAAAAATTTGTATTTCTGTCTCACTGGATTGTTCTGTGGGCGCATATGCTTGAATTATCGTAATGCTCATATCATCGAAATCCATCTGTATAAGGGCTACTCTTTCCGAGATACCAGTGATTTTTTTTATATTAGATTTAAGTGAATTTTTGATTAAGAATCCTACGCCATATAAACCTTTAGTTTCACCGATGTAACAGAAAATATAGTCGGGGTATTCTTCTATCATGCAGCCCAATTTTCTGACTTCGGACAGCCCTAAGATGTCACAATGGACACTTTCAAGTGCGTAAGTAAGCTCTAAATATCTTTCTTTTCACGATAGGGATTTCACATTGTACGTGCAAACTTTTAGGGTTTTCTTTTGTTCATATTTAAAATTATTATTTGTGACGTTGTGTGATGGAGGGTGGTGGTCTATTTTCCCACGATGACCAGTCGTCTTGGGAAATTCATCGTTTTTATTAAGTAATGGCTCTGACTTAGTTCTTACTTTGTTCCGGCGGCTGATGACCTCATCCTAGATTTTATTCACCGATGAAGAGGTTTTTGCTGTCAATGAGTTGCTTCGTACTCGCATTATGTCAAATGCGTAAATAGTGAGCTTTAAAAATATATTTTATATATTCGATGCAGTAAATAAGGCAAAAAAAAAGGTTTTTCCTTTGTTAAATAATAATTATTTTAATCTTTAAGAAAAAATAAATAAAATTTATACAATGAGCGACAATCAAATACACACGTTTATTAAAGAAATGATGTACTTAAAGGCATTTTTAATAACTATAGTGGGTACGTATTTAATTGGCTTACAATTACAAATTTAAATCGAACTTGAGTACCGTTCAAATGTTGTTGAAAGTTTATAGACTTTGATGGTTTTCAGCTTGCAGCTCAAAAAGTATTACCAGAAGGTTAGTAAGGATGAGATGCTGTCACGGTGAGTGCAAAAGCAATCCCGTTTCGTCCCACTAAGGCGATGAGAGCGTGCGTTGTTTTTTTAAAACGAAGCCTAAAAAATGGTAGCATCATCTATGCTGACGGGTAGTCCAAAAAACTCCGGTCATCACCTTCTTGGCCGCTATATCGGTATCTCTAACGGATTTTGCCAACGGAAAAAAAGGGATAAGATACTATAAATTTATCAATAGAGCGAAGGAGAGGTCAGGTTTCTTGTTCTACTTTTTACAGCTTCGGTTAAGGTCCTTGATGAAACTAGAAAGTTATATACTAGAAGAGTTATGTTTGATAATGTAAGGGTGATCATTTCGTAATATCGTGGTAATAATCGTAGAATAATTAATTTAATATTACTATAAAGTCTTACTTTTTTAATTGCAAAGACGACTGAGATGAGTTTGCCTGCGAATGTTGAGAAATGGAGTTTCCACTGGAGCTTTTTATTTAAAATTATTCCCAAGAATATTGTTGAGTCAGTCAGTTCTAACAGTTCATTGTTAAGGGTCAAGCTACACTACTACTATTTTGACTTTTGACATTAGGAAGTGTAAATTCCATGCACTTAGTTTTTTTAGTACTTAAGACCAAATCATTAATTTTAAACCAAGTAAGAACACATGACAGAGCACTATTTACTTTGTCATAATTAGCCTTATTACGCTCAATTTAAAAAAAAAGAGAGGTATCATCAGCAAAAAGTACAATGTCACGTAGTCCTTTTACGTAAAAGGGCAAATCACTAATATATAGTAAAAATAAAAAGGGGCCAAGAATAAATCCTTTTGGAACACCCATTTTTAGGTGAGAACCAGCCAATTTACAATTATTTACTTCAACGGTCTGGACTCTTTGATTCATGTAAGAGGCAATAAGATTAAGCGCAGCACTACGCACACCACAGTGATTAAGTTTGCATAGTAATGGTTAATGGTCTACGCAATCAAAGGCTTTAAATAAATCACAAAACACCCCGATTGCATTCTGTTACTTCACCCATGCGTCGTAAATGTGCTTAAGAAGCGTGGCACCCGCATCAGTTGTTGGTTTGCTTTTGGTGAAACCTAATTGTTTACTATGCATGATTTTATTGCTTTAAACGAATTCTGTCATTTGGTATAGAATAATAAGGATAATTGTGGAGCAATATCATTTATAACAGTGATAAGCAATTTAACTGACTTACCCAAAAATCACAGGTTGTCTAACACTCTTAACACATGCAAATAGTTCGCTTACTTAGGGGTTAGATCAATGTGTGTAATTTTTCCTGTAAAAAAAAGTGATTTAACGCTTATAGATAGATAAGTACTTTACTGCACACACAAAATAAAAAAAATACAACATGCAGCGGGGTTCTAACAATTATAATTTGCTGTTTAACAAGAAGAAAACAATATATAAAAATTACTTTAAAATGTCAAAACCAATGTACAATTACAATTAAATAATGAGGAATTGGATTTAATTAATTCTTCTTTATTTTTGGGTATTACATTAAATGCAAAATGGCAACAAGGTGCTTAACATTGAAAACGCTAGATTAGCTTACGTTAGTTATTTTCACCATAGCATGTCATATGGCAAACTGTTATAGTGCATCAGATACCGATACTATATTTGTACAGCAGAAGAAGGCTCAAATAATTTTAAATTATATATTAAAAATAAGTTGGTAAGAAAATCCTATTATAGTCTAAAGAATTATATTAACGACGGTATGGCCTGGGAATGATTTGTGTTTAGCATCTAAATAGTAACCTACGCAGTTCCTTCGACATTGCTATTTTCTCTTACTCGATCAACTGGCCGCATCACATCGTTCCCTTAGAAGTCACTACTTGCGGTATCTTTGGGAGTGGGGTTGCTCCCTCAAATATGATGAAGGGGGTGATGGCTGACCCTCGTGTTATACTCGTAAACGGGTTCTGCTTACGGTGACTGGTCATCTTGCTGGCCACGGTATATTTGTAATATTCATTGTTATTTTATTTTTTAATAGATATATTTTATACAGTTTTTTAAAGTATTTTTTAGTTGTTTGACACTAACCATAAAAAGCATTCCAATTGTATTGATTCGATGTTTTTTGATAATCATTAATTGATAACAAAATATTGACGTTTATGAAACAGTGATCACAAAAAAAAATACTGTTTTGTGTAGTTGTCTGAGACCTGGGCGTGCTTGGAATTCTACCAGGCTTTATTTTTAAACTGGGCAGTCTTTACAGAAAGGCTAATTTCGATAAGTATGGTGTCAAAAGTCAAGGCGTCAGAGTCAAGTGATTGTTGTCAAGAATGGAACTATAAACTTTTTATCGTGTAGGCAGATATACTTAATGAATTCTTCAGGTGGTATGATTTAATTAATTTACTTACTCCTTACCCTAAAACAGTAATTAATGATATAATTAGCTAATTAGGATATAGACAATGAAGATAAATTGTACTGCCATATTTATTTTTTGTTACACCTAAATACACATATGCATTTTAATTATCTTTGTATTTATCCAAGGTTGGCTTCATATCTCGCTATGACAGGTTATAATGTTATTGTCATACACATTCACTCCATTGTTTCTTGAAGTCGGTGCATTGTACTCGTCGCTGTTAGTGAGAAATTTATTCTTGTCCTTGATCCTCTTGTGATATTCCTCCATCGATATTTGGATTTATTTTAATATGTTCTACTGCGATCTAAAAATATAGTCTTACATTGTAAAGAAACAACAAGTTACAAAATTAAAAGTAACATATATTCAAGTAGTTTTTGCGTGTAGGAGTATTTCTATTTTTTTTTTAATTTTTATTAACAATTTTTTTTTTTGGAAGTAGATACTAGATAGTCAAATGTCGTATTTTTTTATTGGAGGATCACCATATCAATTTTGAAAAAATGTCTTATCGCTGCCCAGTTTGAAGGTTTATAGTTTTTACATATAGGTATTGGTAAGTACAAAGGGTATATTTTATCAAAATCGAAATCTACGAGTACGAAGACGCAGGCGCAGCTAGTTTTGTAATATTTTCAATGAACAAAGATTAATCCTCTATAAATTTTTATGGTGCCTATTATGTGATTGAGATAAATTGACATAACTTTTTTATTTCTTAATCGATTTTCATAAAATAAACACTAAATGTTAAGTGAAGAATATTACAATATATCCCAAAAACTGAATTCAAATTGGTGTAGCCATTTTTGAGATTAGCGTGCACAAACACACAGACATACAGACAAACAGAGAAAATAAAGAACCATTGTTTTGGGTTCTCTTGTTCTTATAAAGGCCCTACATCACGTTTTTTTTTAATATTTACTATGTACAGATCTTTATCACTGACAAATTTATTATATGTATAGATTATCAGATAAAACGTACGATAGTTTTTACGAATTTAAAAGCGAATGTGTTTGTATAGAAAAATAAAAATAAGATTTATTAATTTTTAAATTTGTAAGCTATGCAAATTAATTGCAGTTGTTATTTTATTAACAAATAATTAGGGAGTTCCACGATTAACGATGGCTACTATTTTAAGAGAAAAAAGGAATATTAGTTCTAATATCTAAAGACTAGATTATAAGATCATAAGATACATAAAATAAGATTCAGTTTTCAAATACTATAAGATAGCTTAGTTAGGTTAGTTTTTGTAGAAGTTTATTTTCTTAATGATTCAGTAAAAAACACAAAGGGTATTTATTAAAATGTACTTGTATGCATTACTTTATTGTTTTTTTAATTTATTCAGTTATCATTTGAAAATGCATGCTGATCAAACTCGGTGACAGTTAACAGTAATAACTTTCTTCTTATGCAACCAGGCTTTCTCAACAATTTTCGCATGACAGCTTACTACATTAGTGGTGAGAGGATCTATTAATGATAGAGCATAAAAGTCGATTGTGGTAATTAATCCTGCAACCACTTGTTCAGTTGCTTTTGTCACTTCTAATACCATGTATTGCCCAAATGAATAATCGTATTTTTTTAATGCCAAGTTTGCCAAAACTACATACTTCGGGTCATTCGGGTCTTTGTCTACAATTCCTCCTGGAACTTGTCTTTTGATTCTTATGTTATTCTCATGCGATGTCTGAAACATATTAATAAGCACATTACCGGTATAAGACAGAAACACATTAACTTTGAACATAAACTTTTATTTATTATGTACTTTACCTTAGTTATTAGGTACTTAACCTTGGTGTCTATTAAATAAATAAAGAATAATCAAAAACCCATTATAACACTCGTGTCATCTAAATGTATCAGATAGCCAAAAATTCGAGGACTTTTTTAATTGGATTTTTGTTTATCTCTTACGAACTCTCTCTTGAACGATACTAGATAGATTTTATTGAAATTTATTGTGATTATAATAGATTTTATAATTTAGTTCATCCCAAATATAGGATACTTTTTACTTCGGAATAATAAGGTAGGTACTTATGGTGAGTCATATCGTACTAACAATAAAAATAAAATGATTTGGATTTGTATAACATATAAGTTGTCTTATTATTTATTATTGATATAAGTTATTTTCTCACAAAAATACTTACCTCTATTGAACAAGTGATGGTCTTTAAAATGAGTAGTCCGAAAATACATTTTAACCAAATCATATCGAACGCTAGATTTAGCACTGATGTACTCGTATATGTTATAAATAAAAAATATTAAACGATGCTCTAATATATATAATGATGTTAAAATGTACTGTAATCGATTATTATAGCGCGTGTGTAATGATTTGTGTTAAAAGCGATAAGAAATAACATCTTTATACAGGGAGTATAACCATTTTTTAAATATACTTAAGTAACACTAAATAATAATTTTCGGAACTAGAAACTAGCTCTTAAATTTAGAGGACAAGAAAATGCGTATACAAAAATATTTGCGTCTCAAATTATTTATAAAATACATTTTTAAGTCTGCCACAGATACTGCCTCAACGATCTTCTCCAGACATTTGGAAGGAACAGAAAGCACACGGTAACAAAACAGGAAAATAACCAGATCCCAATAGTTTTACCGATGTGCTGCCTAAGAAGTCCATGGTCCAGATTCATCGTGGTGGAGCAAAAAGTCTCGAAATCACGAGGTCAATAGCTTGTTGCTCACAGCAGTAAGCACTTGAGGCAAGCATTTGGTATTTTTTTCCAGTACACAGCGATCGTTTCTACTGTTGACTGGTGCTTTGATATTGAATTATCATTGTAAATCTCAGATCTATCACCTTGTGTTAGGATATCGTAAATACCGCGTTAGTTACCTTCACCACTCTTAGAAGTTCAGCGTGAGGTGACTGTCTTAACTGCATTTCTTACGTTAGGGTAGAGAAGTCTATCCTCCCTCTTTAATCTTAGGGAAAGGACTGCAGTAGGTCGGTAGTAAGACGCTGGTAAAATTTGTTTCTTCAGTATTGAATTTACATAATTTCTGAATCGTTAAATCATTTGCAGCGCTTTTCATATGTTCTATGTTCATTTAGGTATCTTACTATTTGCCACTTCACATAACATATATATATATATATATATATATATATATATATATATATATATATATATATATATATATATATATATATATATATATGTATGTATATTCAGAACATTATGAAACAGAAAATTATTTCTTATATAAATAATCTAAATAGCTCATAAATTTGCAAACACCACTTACATGTGTAATTATTTTAGTTTGTAAGTTATCGATTTTATAATGAGCATTGCAGTTTTCTTAATAAACCGTTAAATATGTTTTAATCCGTGACAAAATAACAAAAAAAAACTTTTTTTTTCATTTGTATCTGTTTAGTTTAAGTTATATTTTTTATTAAATAATTATTCTGATGCGTAATTATATAGCTTTAAAAATATATTTTATATATTCGATGCAGTAAATAAGGCAAAAAAAAGGTTTTCCTTTGTTAAATAATAATTATTTTAATCTTTAAGAAAAAATAAATAAAATTTATACAATGAGCGACAATCAAATACACACGTTTATTAAAAAAAATATGTACGTAAAGGAATTCTTAATAACTATAATGGGTACCTATTTAATTGGCTTACAATAACAAATTTAAATCGAACTTGAGTACCGTTTAAATGTTGTTTAAAGTTTATAGACTTCGGATGGTTTTCAGCTTGCAGCTCAAAAAGTATTACCAGAAGGTTAGTAGGGATGAGATGCTGTCACGGTGAGTGCAAAAGCAATCCCGTTTCGTCCCACTAAGGCGATGAGAGCGTGCGTTGTTTTTTTAAAACGAAGCCAAAAAATGGTAGCATCATCTATGCTGACGGGTAGTCCAAAAAACTCCGCGGTCATCACCTTCTTGGCCGCTATATCGGTATCTCTAACAGAATTTGTCAACGGAAAAAAAGGGATAAGATACTATAAATTTATCAATAGAGCGAATGAGAGGTCAGGTTTCTTGTTCTACTTTTTACAACTTCAGTTAAGGTCCTTGATGAAACTAGAAAGTTATATACTACAAGAATTATGTTTGATAATGTAAGGGTGATCATTTCATAATATCGTGGTAATAATCGTAGAATAATTAATTTAACATTACTATAAAGTAAGTACTTTACTCATAAAACTTATTTATTCAACTGTCGGAAATATTTGCTAGTAGAAATAAAAATAAATAGTAAGTAGTTTCGGTGTTAGAACTAAAACTATTGTCATAATTGGTGCAATTTGTTTTTATATTTATTATTCATAATTTAACACGTGGTTTCTGTTCTTACGATAATAACTTCTACGATAATATAATAATGTGTGTTAATTTTGTTATTTGTTACTTCTTTATGATTTAAGACTATATTTTTTAAATCGCGGTAAAACATAATAAACCAAAACCAATATCGATGGAGGAATGTGATAAAAGAATCCAAATAGTATTATACACCAAAATTAGTATTACCCACATTTACGAAAGTACGGATTTTGAAAAAATATATCGTTAGTCAAGTAGTAAAATAATTTAATAAAAATAGCCTACTCCAAAAAAATATTCAGTTATTGCTGAATATTTAGAACCTTAAGAAGAACCTAAGCCCTCGTATTGTATTTTCTGTGATTTATTAAAGGCGTTCGACTGCTTACGGCATTAAATTATAATAAGAAAATGACATTATAGAGTTAAAAAACATGACATTATAGAGTTAGTTCATGTCTTAATATAAAAGTAAAAAAATCGATGTCAATGGAAAGCATTTCCCTGGTTCATTTGTCAAGATGGGCTTACAACAAGGCTCTAATTTAGGGCCTTTCTTATTCCTTATTTACATAAATCACTGACCTTATTTTGTGAGGGATAAATATGAAATAGTATTGTTTGCTTGTGAGGTTAATAGACGGAAATCTGTTAGTGACAATGTAAACAATGTACCCTCGGAAGTTTCACAATGATTTAACTGTTAGAAAATATCTATAAACATGTATAGCCATGTTAAACGTATTTAAATTTATATAAATATAGAATGAAAAATTAACCGACACGCGCAGGTAGGGATTCGAAACCGCGACTACTGGGAAACAGTCCCGTCGCTCTACCAACTGAGCTACCGTACCGCATCGCTAGCGATACGGTACTTTAGTTATTCTGCCCATATCCTGTCATATGGCATACTATTATAGGGTAGTGCATAAAATATCGATAGTATATTTACACAACACAAGAGGGTTCAAATAAATTTAAATTATATATTAATAATAAGTTGCTAAGAAAATCCTATTATAGTCTAAAGAATTATATTAACGACGGTATGCTCTAGAAATGAATTGTATTATATCATTTAAATAGTAACCTACGCAGTTCATTCGACGTTGTTATTTACCCCTACTCGATTTACTGGCTTTATCACATCGTTCCCTTAGAAGTTACTACTTGCGGTTTAGTTTGGGGCCAGGTTTCTCCCCCAAATATGATGAATGGGGTGATGGCTGATCCTCGTGTTATTGGTACTCGTAAACGGGTGTTGCTGATGTATATGTAAAAAATGTCTTCTTATGTAATGTATATGTTATGTATATGCTAATGTATATGTAAAAAATCATCTTGCTGGCCACATATTTTTTTGTAACATTTATTGTTATTTTATTTTGAATAGATATATCTTATTCTTCTTTTTAAAGTAATTCTTAGTTGTTTGTACACTAACCATAAAAAGTCTTCCCATCGAATTGATTGCGATGGTTCTTGTTGTTCATTAGTAGCTTACAGAGTATTGAAGTTTGTGAAACAGTGACCGCTATAAAAAAATACTTCGTTGAGTTTGTTGTGTAGTTCTTCTCAGACTTGGGCGTGCTTGGAAGCTTTAGTTTTAAGCTAGGCATTGTCTTTACAGAAAGGCAAATTTTGATAAGTATGGTGTCAAAAAAGATATTCCTAACACTTCCCTTTGACGTACATGGGTGATCTTTGGTATTCCTGATTCTTGATTCAAATTGGAAATAAATATAAAATATTACGAATTAGCAAATGAATTACTGCAAAAATGAATACAGGATACCGGAGCAAAACAACATTACGTTTGAAGGTTAAGAAAGCAACATAACAAATAGTTGCCGGTTCAATAACAAGAATAAATTTTGTCGCTTTTCTAAACAATGTTCACCTAGGTTATAAATATACATATAAATTTAAATCTGGTTCACTGTAACTAAGATTGAATTTTCATCTTTTATTAGTAGGTAGGTATGTAATGTATAATTATATAACAAATATTTCACATAAAAAGTTTAGGTATAATCTAATTGAATAATATTAATGAATAAGTCAGTTGGTCGTCAGAGTGAAGTGATTCTTGTCAAGAATGAAGCTATAACTCTTTATCGGGTAGGCAGATATACTTAATGAACATTTAAGTGGTACGATTTAATTAATTTACTTACTGCTTACCCTAAAACAGTAGTTCATGATATAATTAGCTAATTAGGATGTAGATAATAAAGACCAATTGTACTGCCATATTTATTTTTTGTTACACCTAAATACATATGCATTTTATTCCCAACAGTTAACTTCAATTATCTTTGTATTTATCCAAGGTTGGCTCCATATCTCGCTATGGCAGGTTATAATGTTATTGTCATACACATTCACTCCATTGTTTCTTGAAGTCGGTGCATTGTACTGGTCTAATTCGCTGTTGGTGGGAACAGCGTCGAAATCTATTCTTGTCATCAAACCGGCAACAACTTGCTCTGTTGCTTTGGTAACATTCAAAACGTGATGCTGCTTCGCTCCGGTATCCTGTATGTACTTTTCCAATGATTCCTTTGCTAATTCGTAATACTTAATATTATTAGGATCCTCTTGTGATATTCCTCCATCGATATTTGGATTTATTTTAATATGTTCTACCGCGATCTAAAAATATACTATAACATTATAAAGAAACAACAACTTACAAAATTAAAAGTAACATATTTTCTTTTTATTTATATAATTTATACTAAAATGTGAAATAAATTTAATCCCAAGCAAAAAGAGAAAACAGCCTAGCTGTAGCCAAATCATTAAAGCTCACACAGACTATACAGAAGTAGGTCATACCACTGTACCACAGAAGGTAATCTTAAATTGGCTATTATGGCAGTATTTCGCATGATATATGAGAGCCTCAAGCCCACTACCACGTCATTAGTCACTTTTCTTTCTTATTCAGAGGTATTCCTCAAGGCTCAGAACACATCTGCAACAGCATACGCTGCATATGTACAAACTTCTTCTGGTAGCCTCCTACCTACCAGGCAACATCGCTAGACCCTACTTTTAATAAAAAAAATGAAAACTCATCTTACCTTGTTGTACCAGTACCGTTGTGGGGATTCATTATTTTGCGTTAATATGTACTCTTTCGGTAATCTTACTGCATAAACATTCCAGGTGCTGAATAATAAAAGTGTAATAAGATAATAGTACTGCCGCACAGTAAACATCGTAATGCAAAGTTCTTCCACTAAATGAACATTTCTAAATAATATATTATCACAATATACAGTATACTTTCGATAGGCACATAAATACCACTTAAAAATTATCAGATAGAAGATAATACTAAAGAACACTTATTCTTTGCCCATAGGTATACCTACTATCAGCATAATGGAAAATAAAACCAATATTATTATTAATGTATATTTATTGCGATCCTAAAATCACTGAACGGGATATGAAGTTTGGTTTTTAGCCTTTCAAAGCGCATATATTTGTATGTGAGACGAAAAATAAGATACAATTGAAGATCTGTAACAGACTGATTTAATTGAGGCAATATTGTAGAGTTGAGTTACTTCGCTTTTGAGGCTGCTATGCGTACAATCATTTAGATCCTTAATTCTAACCGTTGAACACAGTTGTTGTTCCTATGCGGTCTTACTCCTTGTTAATTCCAATTAAAAAATTAGGAACATTCTGAGACGGTAACAATCCTTATGGTAATTTTAAAGAATCCACCTAGTGTGCTATATTAACTAGACGAGACGAAGATTCTCAGCATTCCATGGATTCACCGTGCGGGTGCCGGGCCCATCGCGTTGCAAGGTGAGGAGTGCAAACAGTGCCTGGAACTTGCGACCCAGGAGCAGGTTTAAGGGGCCCTTTTATTATGCGCAAAAAAATGCTCGCCTTCACCTTCTACACTCCTCTTCCTACCTAACCAAATTTGGAAAGAACCTACTAAAGCCGCCTTTGAAATACGTTCTAGAAATCAACCGGTGCTTGTTCTAGAAAGGCCAAGGTCTTTAAGTAGGTTATAGAGAGATTTTGCTGTTATACTTCTCGCTCCCACTTCTACCGCCTACAAACTACCTATAAATTTATTCCTGATCAGTTCGTTGGTCAGTTCGTGATACTTATTAAGCTTGAATGTGTTATCCCTGGGGATGTTTGTTTCCCAAGGAACAGTAAGCTCCACAAGTATCACGCCCTTCAGATGTTTAGAATACAGGAATAAGTCCGGTCTGGATGACGAAACACCAACATCCCCAGGGATTTTAGAAGTTTCAATGTTAATAAATATAATGTGGCGTGCCACACCACCACAAAAAATTAAGACGTTATACGATTAACGATGGCCATTACTTTAAGAAGAAACAATAAAGTCTATTAGTTACAACTTCGTAATATTTGTAATATTTGAACACTTAAAGACAACAGTAATAAGACAGTCCATGAAGTAGGATTCGGTCTTCGAAATTATGTAATATGACCGTACCTACCACGTGCCGATTAGTTTTCGTAGAAGAGTATTTTCTTAATTATAACTTAAAAAACATAAGGAAAATATTAAAATTTACTTGTAAGCATTACTTTATTGTTTATTCAGTAAGCCCTTGATAATTCATGCTGATCAAACTCAGTTACAGTTAACAGAATTAACATTGTAATTATTCAACCAGGATTGCTCAGAAAATTCTGCATGACAGCTTAATAAATTGTAAGGGTTGATATTTTGACATTGGCAAGATGAAGACGTTGGTACAGCATAAAAGTCGATTCTGATAAGGTTTCCTGCTACTACTTGTTCAGTTGCTCTTGTCACTTGTACTGCCGAATATTGCGATCCGCTATCGTAATAATTTAATGCCAGCCTTGCCAAATATAAATATTTCGGGTCATTCGGGTCTTTATCTACAAGTCCTCCCGGAATTTGTCTTGGGATTCTTATGTTTTTCCCATGCGATATCTGAAACATATTAATAAAACATATTACCATACCGACGTAAGACAGAAACACAGTGACTTTGAACATAAACTTTTATTTATTATCTAATTTTAAGTACCTAGGTTCCTTTTAATAAATAAGAAATAATTGAAACCATGATGACACTTGTGTCATTTAGATGTCAGATCAGATAAGAAAGCAAATTAAGAGGACTTTTTCAAATAGATTTTTGTTTATCTGTTTATTGCATGTCGCATCATGAGAAAAATACTGACGTATTTTAATAAACCTTAGTGTGATTATAATATTTGTCATAGTTCAGTGTTCATTCCACCTTAAAAATATCATTTTTCCCAGTACAGTACCTTACTTACTTTATTCGCTGTATTAACAATAAAACCAGAATGGTTTGGATTTGTATAGCATTTAAGTTATGATATTATTTTTTATTAATTATTTTCTAACGAAAAATCTTACCTCTGTTGAACAAGTGATGACCTTTAAAAGGAGAAGTCCGAAAATACATTTCACCCAAATCATATCGACCGCTAGTTTTAACACTGATGTACTCGTATATGTTATATATAAAAATATTAAACGATGCTCTCATATATATAGTGAAGTAAACATGTGATTTAGAAATGTGATTTGTGTTAAAAGCGATAAGAAATAAGATCTTTATACAGGGAGTATAGCTTATATATTTTTTTAAATAAATTGAAGTAACACTAAGTAAGAATTTACAAAACTACGAGTTGGTTCTTAAGTACAGGTAGGGAGCAAAATCACATTATGCTAAATAAGGGCTTTAAGAATGACCTTAAAGTTTTACCGGTGCACTGTATCGGAGGTCGATCTACTAGATTGGGGAGTGCGCGAGCATGTTGGCCTGTTGGAGCAAAAGGTCTCAGTCACGAGTTTTTGATGCAATACAATTAGATATATAAAAAGTAAAAACTCCACACGCATCTGGCGTGGGCCATTCGTTGGCTTTGGCCAATGCTCGTAAGTTTTGGCTCATTTTAAAACACCATACTATTGGCTGGTGCTTTGTTGCTGGTTCTATTGATAAATCCAAGAATCTTCACTTGTTAGAACGGCGGAAAGAACATGCTTCACAATTATCAATTTCATCATGGCACGATGGTCATAGGACGACCTCTGTCTAACTTTGCTTATAATATGCTGAATAAACAAAATTTTACAAATATTTAAACAAACACCACATACGTATCTCATTAATTTAATCTCAAAATAATCGATTTAGTACGAACTGAACGCATTTTTTTTAATAAACCATAAAACGTTTCTTAAATCCATGACACGATATGAAAAAATCAATTTGTATGATTTTAATTTTAGTTGTAGTTTAGTTTAAATATATCATTCTAATACGTAAATTATGTGTATAAAATAGTCCAAAAAGAAAACAAATAAAGTATTCGATGTAGTGAATAGAGAAAATTGTGGAAATTTTAATATATTATATTTTTCCACATAAGCTGTTGCAGGCGACTTCGTCTGTTATCCCGGACCCTAATAACAACCCACCTATCACCGTTAAAACAATTATAAAATCTACATTGCCTTGTGGTTTCTATATATTTTATGGTAATTATAATTTCTATGATAAGTTAAGATCACATATATTTTATTGAAATTAGTGTAGCTGTTATTTTTTTGTAATTGTAACGGTAAGAACTGAAAGTTATTAACTTACAGTTTTTTTTTCCTTATATTTACTGGGGCTATAGACAACACAAAATTTTATCAAAATCTGTCCAAATTCAAGTTGTATTTAAAACCGAAATGAAACCGAAATTTCAGAAACTATTGCTTTGAGTTTTGTGTTATATACAATATCTTTTTAACACGTAGATCTATTTTTTTTTTAATAATAAATTATGACTGTTTACAATCAATATATTTATGAAAAAATAGGTCGTTACGTTCATTTCAAAGTTCAAGAAAAATTGTGATTTACATAAAATTAATGCAAGAAATAAAAATAAACTCGCTATGCAAATTATATGCTTTTACAGTGTGTAAAATTTAAAACAATTAAAAATAAAATAAAAAAATTTAAAGTGGTGTCTACCTATTGGCTGCAATATAGTCCTTTAAACGTTGAGGCCAGTTATTAATAGAAGCACGCGCTCTTTCCATGAGGAAATTCTTCTCTGCCAATTGTATGGATTGTTTTAGGGACTCCAAATTATCATAACGTTTACAGCAAGCTGTACTCTCTAAAACTGACCATAAATCATAATCCAGTGGATTAAGATCGGGACTAGACGACGGCCAATCTTCAGCTCTGATGAAGTCCAAGACGGCGCCGAGTTTTGCTGGAAGGACCATACTTGGTTATTAAACATGGTATTATTAAGGGGCTTAACTACCTTCTCAAGTATGGTATCTTGATAAACTTGTGCCGATGTTTTGATACCTTTTTCACAACAATATGGCTCAGTCACTCCTTCATAGCTAACACCCCACCAAACCATCACTGAAGTCGGATAATGCCCACGTTGATCTCTGTTGACTAATTAGGAAGCTCCCCTAGAGCTTTGAGCGTAAATACGGTCATTTTGTTTGTTAAAATGTTGCTTAATTGTAAATATTTTCTCATCCGTAAACAAAATTTTTCTGTGACCTCCCTTTGCGTACCGCTTCAGTAGTTGTCTCGATTTTACCACCCTATTCATCTTTAATTTATCAATTAATAAATTACCAGTGCGTGCGTCTCTTATAGGCTGCAAGTCCATGTCATCTCTTAAAATACGCGACATGGTTCTAGGTGCTATCTTTATTTCCTGAGATAAAATCTATGGCTTTCGGACAGGATTTCTTCGAATTCTTTCCCTTACTGCTTTGACCACCTTTTTCGTACGAACACTATGTGGACGGCCAGATCTTTCTCTGTCACAACCAGAGGAAGTCTCATTGTACCTATTAAAAGCCCGGTACACAAACATTTAACTAATACCAAGTGTAGGGAGAGTTTTAAGAATTGCATTTAGCTCCATACATACTTTGTGTAATGCAATTCATCCATTCTTTTCTCTTTATTACCCCACACAATTTTAACATCGCAAAATATTGTATTATATTGGCGCCAAAATGAGAAAACACAATAAACAATCTTATAAAAATTACAGATTCCAAATTCAAATGTAATATATATTTTTTTAATTGTAACAGTATTTATAGCCAGACAAAGCATATAACAATTTTATTTTTATTCATTTTAGAGATCTTTTAGTATGGGGGGTTTTTAAATTATCTTTTTGTTTTTGCTTTTGATAGGTTACTGGTTTATATTGTACTAAATGAACTTACGAACACACTGTTTTCCCTTGTTTAGGTTTTTACTTCCAATATTGAATAAGAATCTTATACCATCACCAATAAAAGCTTAATATCTTGGAGACAACTGCTTTTTTCCACCAAACATAGCTAAGAACCATATGAAAAAACCAGACTTTCGATTAAAAAACCGCAATCAGATCCGTGCATTTGTTTAGCTACTACGATGCCACAGACAGATACCTACACGTTAAACTTATAACACCTCTCATTAATTAATATTTATGTATATGTGTTTAAACTTTGGTAATATATAATATATGTTATGTTGTTATTTTATTTATTTTTATGATTATGTACATAATCGAATAGCTGTGACCACCACTTTTTCGCATGGATGACGGTATGTAACAATGGGTTTTTATTGTGAAAGGCTGGAAGTTGAATACTTACGCTCTGACATAAACTTATGATATATTTGATATTTTTTCCAAATAATTAAGAATATGTTACAATGTTAAGTCTAGATACCGACTAAGAATATCTTACCAATCCCTTGAACTCAATTCAGGTTTTGGTTTTATGCTCATACAAACACATACACAAACGAGAGACA
Organism: Napeogenes inachia; assembly: GCA_959347355.1. NCBI lineage: Eukaryota > Metazoa > Arthropoda > Insecta > Lepidoptera > Nymphalidae > Napeogenes > Napeogenes inachia. The sequence goes on along the minus strand of OY365801.1, from coordinate 19,055,065 downwards.
GAGAAATATTAAAACCGGCCAAGTGCGTGTTGAACTCGCTCGATCTTTAAATAACTATAATAACAGCCATTCTGACTGATTGTCAGTGAAGTAGGTCGCAATTTAAATTCTCGAATTTAAATTTTTATTAACTTTCATTTAGTATAATATAGGGTTTTACTCCGGAATCGAATCTACTGCTACACTAACCTAAAGTAAACGTAAGTAACGTAAACGCGCACTTTGTAAAAGTTAAGCTAACTCAATACAAACCATAGAAAATCATTTTTGGTTGATTATTCCTGAAGGAATCACCAATGTCTTTTGTATCTTATCACTCGTTGGTGGTCTTTTGCTTATGACAAACTTTTTGACATTCGTCTTTGCATCTTGACTTCACGTTCATGAACCTTGGAGATCCTGTAAATGACAATGGCAAAATAACATTCATGATTATATTCAGCTGCTGGTATTTAATTTGATGAAATCATTCCTATCAGTAACATGTTTTGCCGTGATATGACAACAATATTGGTTTAATAAATCTTTGAAATAATATAAGACATCTATTCTCACCGTCAGTCTAAACTCTAAAGTCTTAAATCTGCATACATGATAGAGTTTTAGATCTAGCAGCATCATTCCATTGTCGATTATTTATTGCCATACGGAAACAGTAAGTTTGAAATCTTCTTGGTCTATTTTCGATATTCTGCTTAAAACTTTGATAATACATTTTCTGATCGTGAAGATTATCCAAGGTTAAATTTGAGCGCAAAAATACTAGATCTGCAAAAGCAACAAAATTTATTTAATTCAATTTAATATATATCTAAAAACTCTAATTACGCACCTGTAGCTGGAATAATTAATCTGTTATTTTTTATTATTATAATTTCGTGTCTTTCATTAATCACTATTTGAGTAGCTAGCCTAATTATATTTTCATCCGCTGATTCATTGTTAAGCAAAAGTCGTAACTGTTTTAACTCAATGAAAAACAATATTAAAAAAAGTATATCGACACTCACATTTTTTAATTGACTATTCCGCAATAATTATTTTAACAAAAGTAATGTCTAGTTTATACCAAACATTACTTTTGCAACGGACTTCCGTATTCGAGAACAGTTTTTAGATTCTAACTAGAAACGGGGAATGCCTATGAAATATACTAAAGTATCTATTCAGTAGTACACAACGGTCCCAATATATTGCATATTATTTACTAGTAATGAATATTGTATAAAATACAATAGTATCAAAGACAATACTTATCTGAACCAGCCAGCTCCGAAACAACAATCTAGAGAACACACAAACAACTGTCCCGAGTGGAAACCTGGTCCCTTGGCTCAGCAGCAAGGTCACTAACCACTAGAGTTCACTAGACCAACAGGCCGTCGATATGTAATAATAATAATACAGGACAAATTACACACAAGTGATGATATTTGCTTGTGTTAAGGGGGTTAGACAACGATAAAAATACATACAAATACACATTATAAATACTAAGAATGTAGTTAATAAACGACCAAACCCAAAAATACAGACATCTATGTTCATCACATACATGCTTGTCCCTGTCGGGAATCGGACCCGAGCCCCAATGAGTCGCTATACCTTAGACATCTGCGCTTAACACTTGACAAACGAGGCTGTATATATATTAAATACAAAGAAATATCGATTATTGGTAGGCACTCATTAAATAGCACATTACTAGGAAAAACAATTGGTAAATTATAAGTTTCATAATTTGTTAAGCGATAAGAAATTTATGTAGGTATGCGTTATTATACGGGTAGTAATTGATTTGTTATTTTTAAGAACAGAGTTTTATAAATACCCTATAAAAACACCTGGTCGGTAAGAGTCACTGGAATACAAAAAAAAATAGTTTGGAATTTATTTAAAAATAAATTGTTTAAATTTTCCTTCTGTCCCGTTGGTCGAGTGGTTGGCGCAAACGCGTAACGTATCGCTCAGATTCGATTCCCGACGTGACATGATTCCCATGTATGTGATGAGCATAGATGTCTGTAATGTGTATTTATATGTATTAGTATCTTAAGTGCAGAATTGATAACAATTTGGTTATTGCCAAGCAACCTATGAGCCTTAATTTTTTTTCCGGTCACAAGTTATTTTCTTGTGTACAATTATGAATATCAGCTTTCCTAGTTCAAATATATAGATTTTTACAATTAGTAGGTACTATGTTGAATGTTTAAAGTTAGTATTTATAAATAACTTTTAAATGTGAGAAATTAAGATGACTGGTAAGTGGCATAAATAGTTCTTATAATCTTCTTTTCAGTAAAAAGTGTAAAGGGTATCTATGGAAATTCTTGCCTATGGGCTTTCCCTTAAGAAGCTTACAATTTACATTTTACGACCTTACGATAAAAGTAATTAATTATGCCTAAATATTTGACTTTGACTTCTATTTCGACTTTGATAGGTAAAAAAATTATCAATAATGAATTCACATTAACATATATTAATAGGTTAATTAAACAACAAATATCTAGGAAGATAGTATTATATAAAAAACCAAATGCTGCTTCCTGGATCGATACGATAAAAGTGCCATGAAATATGGATATAATGATATAATTACTAGAGAACCACTAATATAATATGAACACCATGTGAGTGGTAATTTTATATACATAATCATAATCGATTTGCTACGAAGTTTGAAAGAAAATTGCTTTTAATTATTATTTATTTTTTAATTAATTTTAAGCTTCTTCGAATTTTGTCTCGATGATATTATAATTTCTTGGACAAACTAACTTACAACGGAACTGATGTATGTTAAATCAGAAATATTCAGTATTGTAAGTTGTCATATATAAAACTATATCCGATTGAGATGTCTACTTGTAATTCCAAAATAACCGCTTTTTGCTTAATGCTTGTGAAAGTACAAAAAATCTTTTTTTTTGTATATGTTTGTTTGTCTGTCTTGACTGATTTTAACAGGACTTTCACCATCGTATGTTATAAGTAGTTACTAAGCCTATTGTTATAACTATTATTATTATTATGATTATAAAATAATAAATTTATGTACCTCCTTGTGTTTTTATTTTTCTTTTTAAGTTTGTGTTTGTTACTATATTTTATATTGTTCATTGTAGTAGAATAGAGCTTTTTTAGTGAGATTTGATTAAATAATAATAAAATTATGTTGAAGATAAACCAAATTCTGAAGCTAGAAATTGTTTTTTAATATATCAATATCTATCCCGATATTGATCGGGAAAATAATAAACATATTAAATGTCTACTAATATGTCTGTCTTCTGAGATATTAAAAACACAAAAACTTTATATTTTATTAAAAATATGAATATACTCTTATATTGTTTCTGTCTAAAATGTTAATAAAATCTATAAGGAGAACGCTAGTTTCATCGAGATTGGTAGCGCGACACTATAGCTCAGTTGGTAGTAGGTACTACGAGATGGTTTCTACAGATTTCGTAGGTTCGACTTGTCTATGATTTTTAAACTTTTTCGTTTCATATTTAAATAGATCCATAGAGAAGAATGGCATGGAGCATGGAGAAGCAGAAAAGGCTTAAAATGACTTAACATTTTTATAGACAATACAGATTTTAATAAATATATATACATTTTACTGATTTCTCATTTATTACTTTGTATTTACCCAAATTTACCTATCAATTTACCACAAAGCGTCTCGATTGGTAGCGATAGAAAGGTTTCACACGACTAAGTGTCTATAAAATAAGTAGAATTGATAAATAAATTATGTATTTTCATTAAACGTTCTAATTGTGATTTGGCAATCTTCTTCTTCTTCTATCCCATTTTAAAATATGTAAGTAATCCTGTGACGGCAATCCTTATAGTTCCTTTAAAAATTCCAGCCACTGACTGTGCTATATTAACTTAATGGTTTTGTAGAAGTTTCAATATAAATAAATATAAATTGTGGCGTGTCATACCACTGCAAATAAGTAAGGCATTGTACGATTAACGATGGCCATTACCTTAAGAAGAAACAATAAAGTCTATTAGTTCCGACTTCGTAATATTTGAATACTTAAGGACTACAGTAATAAGACAGTCCATGACGTAGGATTCGGTCTTCGAAATTATGTTATATGACCGTAGCTTCCACGTGCCGATTAGTTTTCGTAGAAGTGTATTTTCTTAATTATAACAAAACATAAGGAAAATATTAAAATTTACTTGTTAGCATTGCTTTATTGTTTATTCAGTAAGCCCTTGATAATCCATGCTGATCAAACTTAGTTACAGTCAACAGAGTTAACAGTTAACTTATTCAACCAGGATTGCTCCCAAATTTCTGCATGACAGCTTAATAAATTGTAAGGGTTGACATTTTGACACTGGCAAGATGAAGAAGTTGGTACAGCATAAAAGTCGAGTTCTGTAAGTGTTCCTGCTACCAGTAGTTCAGTTGCTCTTGTCACTTGTAATACCGAATATTGCCCGGATCCATTACCGTATTTTCTTAATGCCAACTTTGCCCAAACTAAATATTTCGGGTCATTCGGGTCTTTATTTTGAGGTCCTCCTATAACTAGTCTTTTCATTCTTATTTCTTTCTCATGCCATGTCTGAAACATATTAATAAGCACTTTGCCGGCATAAGACAGAAACCGTTTTATTTATTATCTACTTTTAAGTATCTACGTGGCTATAATAATAATAATATATAATAATAATAATATCAGGACAAATTACACACATTGATCTAATTCCTAAGTAAGCAAATTAATTGCTTGTGTTAAGGGTGTTAGATAACGATACAAATACATAAAAATACATATATAAATACTGAAAACATATTTAATACACGACCAAACCCAGAAACACAGACATCTATGCTCATCACATAATCGCCTGTCTCCGCCGGGAATCGAACCCGAGCCCCATTGCGCCGTGACATGTTAGGCGTCTGCGCTAACCACTCGACCAACGGTAATAATAATGGAAACAACGTTCTCACTTGTGTCATTTAGATGAATCAGATTGCAAGTTTCTATAGTTTTTTCAAATTGATTTTTGTTTAGCAGTTTATCAAAAATACTAAACGGGTTTTAGTGAAATTTGATGTGATTATTATAATTGTTATAATTTAGTACATCCCAGGCAAAGTATAGAACACTTTTTATTTCGGAACAGTTACTTATTGTCATTCCACCCAAACTATTTTATTATTACAGCACAATATTTACTTTATTTACGCTGTATTAACAATAACACCAAAATGGTTTGGATTTGTATAAAATTTATTTATTTACCCTTTGGAAAACTAACAGCACAAATAATAATACATTTTTTTTATTTTTTTTTTTAATACAAATCAAGGTTAATGCTTGACTACATTCCACTTGATGGTAAGTGAAATGTAGTCTTAGGTGGTAACGCGCATTAACCTAGCAGCCTATTCACCCTCCTCTTGAAGACACCCACATTATATTTTGCCGGAAATACCGACGCAGGCAGATTGTTCCAGTCCTTCGCTGTACGCACTAAAAAAGACGAAGCATAGCGTTTCGTTCGGACAGGTGGAGTGTCCACAACGTAGGGATGGATACCTGCCGTGCGTCGGGACGTCCGGTAAAGGAACGGGGATGGGGCAATTAGGTCGTATAACAATATTAATAAGACAAGACAATATTAATAAGACAACATTCGGCTAATACACCTAGTATTAGTCGAATGTTGTATTCACGAGTAAAAAATAGTTAGTTATATTTATATTATTTACTAATAATATAAATATATCGTGCGGAAAGAATGATTTCACGTCAACATTTTACATAGCCTTTTTTAAAAGAAACAAAACAATTCAGCATTATACAGTGAAAATATTTTTTTCCATACTCATCTTGCCATTGCCACACCTGAATTGAATACATTAAAATCATCCGGTCTACACATAGACTTTTACTCGCGTGCCACATTTTGGCAATAATTTGTAGACATCAAAGGAAGTTAATTAGGAGAGTACTGTCTAACCGATTTCGATGGAGTAGTTAATTAATTTTGGAAAGTAGCTCCGGAGAGTTGATTTTATTACAGATAGATTTTATTAAAAAAAAAACATTGTGCGCATTGCTTCAGGTAAGTGTCAGAAGAGTAAGGCACCTTTAGACGATGACGCAAAAACTTTACAAATTTACAAATTTCATCTGGATCTGCTGCATTCTTTTCACGTACTTCGGGAATAACGATAACGGGGATTCCAGATCTCTGATCCATATTCGAGGATATTTGTTACAAGAGTACAATACAAAAATATAATAGTTTTAATACTTTTTGAGGTTCGCATGACGAATATTAGTACTTTTTAATGTTTTTTAGGCAATTTGTTCATTTTTTCGTCAAAGAGAAGCCTTGAATCACGCAGCTTTGTAAGTCTTTGTAAATAAACTCGGCGTCACAAAAATCGCACCTCTATGTTTTTTTCAGTAAATCGCTCCTAGAATCTAGCACATAAGTACTATGTATGAAAAAAATATATCATTCTAAAGTGCACTTCAATACCTTTATATTAATTACCTGTATCATTAAAAAAACAATTACCATTTCTAACCAGGGACCAATCAAAAAAATGTTTAAAAAAATGCTCACTTAAGGAGCACTACTTGTGCTACCTTATAAGGGTATAAAAGCTCATGTAAAGGTAAAAAATGGGTCAGTCGCTACTCAGACTTCAGAGTGAACACACCGGAACAACATACGCAAGAGAACAGTACCTGAAGATGGATACAACCCCTGATAAAGCCGCTCAAATCATTGCGCTATTGCAATCAGGACTGCGACAGGTTGACGTTGCTCGACAGTTGAACCTTAGCCGATTCTCAGTTCGACGAATATACCAACGGTTCCTTGAGACTGGTGGCTATACTCGAAGACGTGGATCCGAAAGAAAACGCTGCACGTCAGAAAGAGACGACCGCTTCGTTGTTTCCACATCCTTGCGGCACCGCTTCAGCAATGCTGTTGAGTTGCAACAAGAGCTCCGATCAGCTTGCAGAACGTCTGTGAGTGTTTCTACGATTAGAAGAAGACTGAATAAAAAGGAATTGAGAGCTCACAGACCTGCTAGGGGCCCAAAATTGACCGTGCAGCATCAAAGAGAGTGGTTACGATTTTCCCAGGAGCATGTCAACTGGACGAGTGAACAGTGGAAAGTCGTTCTCTACACCGATGAGACACGATTATGTCTTTTCTGCAACGACAGACGCAGAAGAGTATACCGAAGACGAGGAGAGCGATTTGCCCAGGCTTGCATAGAGGAATCCGTCGAATACCGAGGTGGTTCCTGTATGTTCTGGGGTGGCATATCCGTCGAAGGGAAAACGGAGCTTGTGTGCGTCTCTCGGACTGGTGGTGGTAGCGGGCAAGGGTCGCTGAATGCTCGGCGGTACATAACGGAGATCTTACAAGACCATGTGGTTCCGTATGCTGGTTTTGTTGGCGATGGGTTCATGTTAATGCATGATAACGCCCGTTGCCACACTGCGTTTGCTGTGCGGGACTATTTGGAAGAGGTTGAGATCCCTGTTATGCAGTGGCCAGCACGAAGTCCAGACCTGAACCCGATCGAGCATCTCTGGGACGATGTAAAGATCCACGTACGAGCACGAGATCCTGCTCCCACCACTCTACAAGAGCTCCAGGATGCCGTGAAAGACGAATGGGACAACATACCCCAAGCAAGAGTGGTGACCCTCGTGAGCTCCATGAAGGATCGGCTGGAAGCTACCATCACAGCAAGGGGTGGAAACACTAGATTTTAAGGCCTTATTTGTAATTTTTTATGATGTTATTAATTTTATTTTTTGTCACTTTGTCATGTTTTAAGTTTTTTGTTATTAAAGAATTAAAATGCATACACGTTTTTTTATTTTCTAATAGGCAATTGAATTACCTTTCCAATGATATCCTACAATCATATCCTTACAATTCACAAAGTTTGAGTAAAATTATTTGCTTTTTTAAAAGGTGCGATTTTTGTGACGCCGAGTGTATTTTTATTTCATATTTGGATGGAATGCGTATTGACCGACGACTGAACGATACAAAATAACATTAACATGAATTAATTTCAAAATTATTTGATCACAATAAGAGTTCGGACGTAATAAATCAGACTGTACGTCGGATCTAGACAAATTGTTCTTGTAATTTTTTATATCATCAACAAAGCAAAATTAGAATGACGACAGCATAATCCAATATCATTTACAATTATCAAAATCAATAGTGAATTACAGTAACGATATGATTTCTTAGTGAGGTAAGTTATGTTTTAATGAAAATTCTTACCTCTGTTGAACAAATCGAAAGGACAGACAAGACAAGGAGAAGTCCGAAAATAAATTTTAAGCAAGTCATATCGAACGCTAGTTTTAACACTGATGTACTGGTATATGTTATGTATATATAAAAATATTAAACGATGCTCTCATATATATATTGAAGTATACATGTAATTTAGAAATGTGATTTGTGTTAAAAGCGATAAGAAATAAGATCTTTATACAGGGAGTATAGCTTATATATTTTTAAATTTATGGAAGTAATACTAAGCAAGAGTTAACAAAAGAACGAACTGGTTTTAAAATGTAGGGAAGGAGAAAAAAATCACTTGACGCCAAATCAGGGCTGATTTAAGAATGATCTAAAAGTTTTACCGATGCTAACTAGGAAGAAAAAGAAGAAAACTTCTGCCACGCATCTGGACAAAAACTGGCGTTGGCCATTCGTTGGCTTTGACCAATGCTCGTAAGATTTGGCTCATTTTAAAACACCATAGTATTGGCTGGTGCTTTGTTGCTGGTTATATTAATAAATCCAAGAATCTTCACTTGTTACAAAATCGTTAAAATGGCGGAAAGAACATGCTTCACATTTATCAATTTTATCATGGCACGATGGTCATAGGACGACCTCTGCCTAACTTTGCTTATAATATGCTGAATAAACAAAAATTACAAATATTTAAACAAACACCACATACATATCCATTAATTTAATCTCAAAATAATCGATTTAGTACGAACTGAACGCATTAAAAAAAAAACATATAACTTGTCTTAATCCATGACACGATATAAAAAAAATCAATTTTGTATGATTTCATTTTCTAACCTATATATTGACTGGGGCAATAGACAACATAAAATTTCATCAGTATCCGTCCAGATATCAGTTGTTTATAAAACCGACATCAGACCAAAATTTGGAAACCATTGGGAAGTTTTACATGAAAATGAATTAAGTATAGGTTTTAATTCTTATTGGTCTATTTTCGAGATTATATTTAAAACTCAATAATGTATGTTTTATGGTCGAAAGCAACAAACAAACAAGTTCGAACTTTAACTTGAGCGCAAAATATCTGATCTGCGTGAAGAAAAAAATACATTTGCAAAAACTTTGGTCTAACCAGATTCATGAAGTCATTTACCGATCAAATAACAAACTTACCCTGCCCTTTAAAAGAGGGCATAAAATGCCCCCTTTCCAATTTCTTTGGCTTCATATGAAAAAATCATCTAAAAAGTTATTATATTGTCTTGAACAATCCAAGATAAGTTTTGCGGAAGGAATAAGAACTTATTATCAGTTCTTTTAAAACTCTCGTTGGATCGGAAACCTCAGGTATAACAATTTTGTCACCATTACAACATAATTTAGGAGCTTCAGTCTTCTATTTCGACCTTGGAATTAGTTTCATATTTTATTCTACCAATATCAACATCATCAACCACAGAGTAGTCATCCAAGTTTCTATACTAAACAAAGACAAATTTCAAAAAATGATATTGTGTTCCACAAATTGTAGGCCGTGAATTTTGTGGAACTAGTAGGTGAAAACATTCAACATTTGACTACGGATTATGGCTCGCGAAAATGAGGAAATGTTATAAAATGGATTCCCTATCACGGTTTTGTTCATTAAATACTATTTAAATACCTAACCTATGCATATTTATTTAATCCGCAAAAGTCGTAGCCGTTTTAACACGATAAAAATATTTAAAAAAGCAGTTCGCCTAAAGTTTTTTCGTGGTTGAGTATTTTGCTATTTCAATATTAAAAAAAAAGTAGAACCATTTGAGAAGGTTAAGACCATTTATTGCTTTTGCAACGGACTTTCGCATTCTAGAATAGTTTTCAGACACTATCTGAAAACGGTGAATGAATAGGGACTGATATACATACTAAAATATCTACTAATATACCTACAACGGACAATGCACACACATATTATTCAGTGTTTATTGACTTGAATATTGTATACAATAATTTTAAAGATAATGGTTATCTTAACCGAAATCGCATCTATATATTTCAACCACGAAACACTGATATGTGGAAAGTACTTACTTCGGCGACGTTTCCAGATGGATACGACAAGGGCGGCTACAAAACGAACGAAAACTTCTCAAAGGATCTTGAGCATCCTGTAATATTGCAGAAGACCGTGGGCAGTGGTAATCACATAACACCAGGTGATCCGGCGGCACATACATACATATATATTTTAACGTCGAGCCTGGAAACTACAATGTATGGATCACAGAGCAAACTGTTCCAAGTGCACCAGGTCCTTTGGCTCAGCAGCACCACTAGATCAAGAGGCTGTTGATATAAGTATAAATATTACATATAACAAACATCGATTATCAGTAGCCACTCATTAAATAACATATTACTGGTACTAACAATTGGTAAATTATAAGTTTTGTAATTTGTTACGCGATAAGAAATTTATGAAGGTATGCATTATTATACAGGTAGTAATTGATTTATTATTTTTAAGAACAGCGTTTGATACATACTGCCACAATACCCTGATTGAAAAAGAAAATTAAAAAAGATTGAGAAAGCACACTTTTTAAACCTGTTTGATACTCTTCCAAACTCTTAATTCGGCGGAGAATTAAGATTAAACTTGAAATGAACTCTTTTTGATTCTCCTTCATATTCAAAAAATATATTACCATTTTAGGATTGAAAACGATTCAGTATTTGTAATCCTAACTTATCCTTTTTAATTCTAAAATAGTGTAGCAATTTCTGTTCTCGCAGAAAATTCAAAAGACTAAAGAAGAATTAAAAAAAAATGATATTAACTAGTTCCTTTTAATACTAACATTTTGGAGCCATTCCTGTTCTCGCGGAGAATTGAAAAAAAAATAAAAAAGTATTAATGCTTTTTAATTGTCCTTTCTACTGACAATTCGGAGGTATAAAGGAGGATTGAAAATTTCTATATATGAGTTTATTTTAATACTCTTTGATTCTTCACGGAGAATTCTAAAGTATTAAAAATTTCAACATATGATTTTTTTAATACCCTTTAATTCTCCACTGAGAATTAAAAAGGATGCATTTCATTTTTCATATTTATATTTTTTTTTTAACCAGGGTAGCGTATGAAAACACCTGGTCGGTTAGACTAACTAGAATACAAAAAAAATGTTGCTCAATGGAATTTATTTTTACAATGAATTGCCTAAAATTATATCAGGCCGGGAAAAAATGTAAAGCCATAGGTTTCCTGGCAGTAACCAACTTGTCAATAATTCTGTACGTTGCCTATCAATACTAATACTACAAAACTAGTATCAATGTATGATATATATAATATGATAATGATAGAAATCAGCTTTCTAGATAAGATAATTAATATCTAGATACTGTGATTTTGAATGTTTAAGTTAATATTTATAAGTACTTGTAAATGTGAGAAATTCAGAAGACCGGTATTGGCATAGATATTTATTATAACCTTCTTTTCGGTAAAAAGTGTATATTAAAATGTTATTTATGGAGTTTTTGACGTGACAACGTCTTATAATTCGATGAAGCCGGCTGCATGCACCAAAAACATGACGTATGCGGCGTTACCTCGCTCTGAGGCGTTCCATTTAAGGCTTGAAGTGCAAGCGAGAGCGCGGAATGAGCGACAAAGAGGCACAATCGGCCTCCGCGTTCGGCTTTAGACATCAGCTGTCAAAAACTATCTATTCAGCCGACTATCTATCAAACAAATAAAATTAAAAATTTCTTTAGAAAAATGCTCAGAACAAAAACTAAAATATTATTTATATAAATATAGAATGTAAAAAACCGATACGGGCAGGGATTCGAACCCGCGACTACTGGGAAACCGTCCCGTCGCTCTACCAACTGAGCTACCGTATCGCTGTCCGTCTCGGTGAATTAAGCATTCTATATGTGATCGTCTTTATCGGGACGGTGGTGACATCTATTAGGTTTCTTTCGAAAATCCTAACCAATGTTTCTAACTTTGCAGTATAGATAAACATTGAAAAGATGCCACTACCGAAATCAATTTTTGAAAATATCTTTAAACATGTATAGCCATGTTATGCTTATTTAAATTTATATAAATATAGAATGTAAAAAACCGATACGGGCAGGGATTCGAACCCGCGACTACTGGGAAACCGTCCCGTCGCTCTAGCAACTGCCCGTATCGGTTTTTTACATTCTATATTTATATAAATTTAAATAAGCATAACATGGCTATACATGTTTAAAGATATTTTCAAAAATTAAAATATTATTATTCTGAGAAAAAATGCAACCCCATTCCATCAGTATTTTCTTATGACGTTGTCACGTCCAACTGTCATCAGTGAACCGACTTTACAGACAAACGATTTGTGCCGAATCTCCTCTTTGGGCCTTGGGACAAATCTTGATATACAACACAAAAAAAATTTGCTCCTTCTTTTACTTCTTCTTCTTTTACTTTCTTATTACTCTGTAATTTTAATAAGTACTTAAAAGGTCAACGCCCGGCCGCCATACGGACGTTCAGAGTTAATGCCAGTTCAGCGGCAACAAATAAATTTTGTATGGAAAAAAAACTATTTTAAAAACGATTAATTTTAAAAAGTTGTAGAACAAATGTTGTTGGAATTGATGCAGAGAGGCTGCCTGCAAGAGGCGGTCAACTAATTACAAATAACCCTGTATAAATCTATACCGAGGAAGAGCCCGTGAACCCCTGATCTTCATTATTTTATAAAAGCTAAAAGTTTGCCAGCGCACACTACCAACATAGGTAAGAACGATAGAGCATTATGGGATTCGGACTTTAGTGGCTTCGGCAGGTAAACGGTACTAAAGGTGAGAAAAATACCGATTTACTTTCGTCAAATAATTAATTCAGATTTTTTTGGTAATACCTTTAGAATGTTATTAAAAAACTACGCCATTCATTGTCAGACACTTAACACAGTGTTAACCTCTTGCTAGACAGATGTTAAGGAAATTTTAACTTTACTTACGTTATAGTATAAAAGCTGATTTTTATATATAATTCTTACATAATAATTATATGATGTTTTCACATTAGCCAGGCACTTTTGATAGTTCTGACCCCTTACCAGACAATAATATAGGGCAGCTGTAAGAAGGAACGCGAAGTACTGTACACGTAAAGGTGCGAGTGAGATGGCGAGTTAGGTCTATTGCGATCCCCACTGCGCAATCGTTATTTCTACTGCGCATGTAATGGTTGATAGTACGTGTTTACATCGGCTAAAATATTTTTTGACGCTATCTTTAAGTATTATTTATTTTATATTCGTTATTAATTTAATATTAATTATTAATTAATAACATACCTAGTATATTTTAAATCTGTGCAGACTGTAAAATACATTAAATATTACTAGTCGATTTTAAATATATAGTATGTTTACCATCAGTTTGTGATTTTGTGACGAAAGTGATTTTGTATTAAAAAATAATCATGGGTGAAACACTAATTTGTGTTATTTGTAACAAAAGTTGTGGCAAAATACTATCATTTTCGGAAAAAACATTGAAAAAATGTGAATCAATTTTAAAATTGCGAAAAAAACATAACCTTAAATATAATGAGATTATTCTTCCATGTAAATATACAGAGGGTGGTTATCACAGGCAATGTTATAAATCATTCACAGCGGTAATGAAAAAGTATTTTGCCTCAGAACCTAAAGATTCTAAAAAGACTGATGAAACAGCGCAAGAAACAAAAACATCTAAAAATGTTATCACATCAACAGATGATTCAATACTCAATTCATCGGATTTGAATGAATTAACTGAATCATGCCCCTCTTCAGCTTCACTATCAAAAGAACCTCAACCTTCTCAGGTAGCTGTGGACAATTGTGGACTTGAAAAAGTAAGTAAAAATCTTAATACAATGACTGAAGTAAATAGCTCGATTATTAATGATACCAGTGTTGATATAAGCAAAAAAGTTTGTTTATTTTGCAATAAAAAAAAGCGACAAATAAAATCCAAAATGCTTCCACTCCATGAAGGAGATAAAAACCTATTTCAGTCTCGTAAAATGTCTGACATCGAAGATCAAAAAGAGTATGTTGAGTTGTTGAGTAGATTGAAAAGTATTTCAAGTCCAAAAATATACTATCATACTGAATGTAGGACTCAGTTTAACAATAAAATATCTTCATCGTCGAGAATATCTGCTAAAAGTGATTGGCATTATCATCGAGAGTATCACCAAGAAGCATTCAATGAAATTTGCAGCATTATAGAAGAAGATATTATCACCAAAGACCGCTGTCATTTTTTAATTCATTTACATGAGTTATATATTAATACATTGGAGAGAATTTACGCAGAGAATTCCATTGAAATGAATACTACTTTTAGTGCACACCACCTAGAAGAAAAGATTTATAAGAAGTATTCGAAAGATATTAAATTCTTTACAATTAAAAACAAAAAATTAATAGCACCCAACAATATGAAAACGATTTGCAAAACAGTATTAGACAAATTACAGTCGGAAAATATTTTACAAAAAGCTGCATTTCTCTTACGAAAAGTTATTTTGACGATGGACAAGAAAAAAATACCATCGAAAAATCTAACAACCCAGCATTTAATTGCAGGTGAAGCTTCTATACCACAAGAATTATTTGATTTTTATTCTACTCTATTAGGTGGTTCTAGACAGAAACGAAAAAGTAGCCTGAAATGTGCTCGTCAAGTACGGTCTTATAGTCAAGATATTATTTATGGAATCCATAATGGTCAAGTTAAGACGTCTAATTAATTATACGTCTTATAGAATAACTTGTAATGTCTTTATCTATTTTTAATAACATTTTTGTGTCATCTAATTTAACAGAATAAATTTATAAAATTAAAGGGAACTTGGATTTATTTTCTTAGTGTTATTAAAATTAATGCTATTATACTTTACATAGATAATTAGTTAATAATAAGTGTGCAGTAGAAATAACGATTGCGCAGTGAGGTATCAGAATACCAACTCGCCATCTCACCCGCACCTATACGTGTACAGTACCTCGCGCTCCTTCTTACAGCTACCCTATATTATTGCCTGGCAAGGGGTCGGAAATATCAAATGTCTGGCTGATGAGAAAACATAATCTAATTATTATATATAAAAATCTGCTTTTATACTATAACGTAAGTAAGGTTAAAATTTCCTCAACATTAAGGATGCCTGGCAAGGGGCTGCCACGGTGTTAAATGTCTGGCAATGAATGACTTAGTTTTTAATAATATTCTAAAAGTATTAGCAAAAAATCAGAATTAATTGTTTGATGAAATTAAATCGGTATTTTTTCACCTTTAGTAAGGTTTATCTGCTGAAGTCACTGTAGTATAGTGTAGTATAGTACAGTACAGTATAGTATAGTATAGTGTGCGCTGACAAACTTTCCGCTTTTATAAAATAATGAACGTCTGGGGTTTACGGACTCTTAAACATTTTTTTTGTATTTCGGTTTTTCTGTCTGTCAATCTGTTTGTTCCGGCTAATCCCTGAAATTACTGCGGGCCTACCATGAACTCTTATTGCGATCCAATTTACGACCTACATTGAATCGTTTTGATATTTCGTACCATGAGGCTTATAAGACGACCAGTTTAGGTCGCGACTTAAACAAGTCCCAAAATAAACCGCTAACGCTAATTCATTCATTCAATTCGTACCATGAGCTATCTTTTCGACCTAAACTGAACCGCTTAACTATCAAAACTAGCGATTCAATAAAAGTTGCTATTATCGTAGCCTAAACAGAATTGTTATGAATTTTATACTGTAGATACTTGATGTTAATCCTTATTCATTAGTGTTAAAGATAATTATAATATTAGTTTTAAAGATAAGTACAACTTTAAACTATAAATTGTCTTAAATAAACATAAACTTAGTGTTTTCTAAGGTTTTCACGAGTACAACACATTGAAATGAAACTATTTTTACGGATTTAACTCACGTAGGTATAATGAATTAAATTTTAAATTTACATTTTAAATCTAACCCGGCGTTTTGAATATCTAACACGAGTTAAACCCGTAAAAATAGTTTTATTTCAATAAATATAAACTATACTATTGATTGTTCCCACACTTCTTAACTTATTTATTTCAACTCTTATCTTAATTAGTTAAGACTTAAGTATTGATTGTTCCCACACTAACCTATTGAGAGGCCGTTTTCGACACCCTGACATTAGTTCCATTTCTTGATTTTTGTATACAACACATATTTAGATATTAAATACACAAGTTCTAATTTCGTCACGTAACAAGTGTAATCATTGCAATGTCTGACGAATTTCTCTTTTCGGAACTTTTGGAGTGTGACTATGAAGAAAATGCTTTACAAAGAAAAAACAACCTTCGCAGAAGACGTAGGATTCGTGATCAATTAAATCCCTTTCAACAATTTGATGAGAGAGAGTTCATAAAGAGATACCGGCTTTCTAAGGACTTAGTAAAAAAATTGTGCAGTGAGCTTAAATCAAAATTTAGAATTCCTATAAAATCTACAGATTTGTCTGTTGAAACAAAGGTAATAATTTAAAATAGTTAAATTTAATTTATTAGTTTTGATACCTATGTACTAATTATAAATTAAAATATTTATTTTATTTATTTTTAATTCTGATCACCAACTCAAGATTATTAAAATAAAACAAGATTTTTTCAAACAGTGTTTTATATATTTTTATATAATATTGTTAAATTAAAGGTGTTGACTGCACTATCATTTTATGCTACGGGGTCCTATCAAAGACCTATTGGAGACATCTGTACCCACACCATGGCTCAACAATCAGTGTCTTCGGTTATAGCTGAAGTGACTGCTTGCATTGATTCTCCTGAGATGAGGAAAAAATATGTATGTTTTCCAAAAACTTTAGAAGACAGAAACAAAATTAGATCCAAGTTAGTATTCATCTTCTCATTTTTAAACTAATATGTATATAATTTTTAATACATATTTGATATTATGATCAGCATCCAACTATATAAAGAAATCTTATTATAGATTTTACAAGAATTTTAAGTTTCCTGGAGTATTAGGATGCATTGACTGCACACACATAGCTATAGTGAGGCCGGCGGAACATGAAGAAAGATATTTCAACAGAAAACATTACCATTCATTAAATGTTCAATTGGTAATATTTAAAGCTTGTCCATTATTTGAATTGGTGTATTAAAATCCAATTGGTTTTGGATATTGTTGTCACTTTTTCACTCTTAGATATCATTGTCACTTTTTCACTTTTAGATATCATTGTCACTTTTTTACTATTAGATTTGTGATGCAGATATGCAAATTACAAGTGTTGATGCTAGCTATGGCGGAGCTACTCATGATTCATTTATTTGGAATGAGCATCCAATTAAATCTCAGTTGGAACATCTAAATGAATCCACATGGTTACTAGGTAAGTGAAAAATATAAACATAATTGTGCTATGACAAATAGTCATCTTTACCATAGTATCAAATGTAAATAATACAAAATACTAGAAATATATTTTTAATTTATAATTTTATCTACTACTACTACTTACTACTACTATCTTACTCTAAATCACACTTAAATAAAAAGTAGTTTTTGGCATTAAACAATGTTTAGTCTAATATATAATGTATTATTTTATTAATTATATTTAAATAATATGATGATTATGATGATAAAATAAGTAATAATATTTTCTATATCACAGGAGACTCTGGATATGCATTAAGAAAAAACATGATGACACCATTCATCAATGCCATTCCAGACACACCAGAGAGTCATTATATGGATTTGCACTTGCGGACAAGAAATGTAATTGAGAGAACAATTGGTCTTCTGAAAGCACGATTTCGTTGTCTTCTAGTGCACAGGGTGCTGCATTACAAGCCAGTGGTAGCTGCATCTATTACGAATGCTTGTGTGATTTTGCATAATATTTGTAACAAGGCTAATATTCCTGTACTAGACTTCAATGAACAAGATGTACTTCAAGAATTGCAATCACAAATGCCTATGCCTGATGCTAATTCTGTGAGTGTCAGCAATTGTACTCAAGGTCTTCAACAAGGTGCGCTTATAAGGAATGGCCTCATGCGCCGTCTGTGGGAGGCCCGTTGAATCTGTAAATACATATATTTTCTTTTTATTGATACTATTAAGATTAGTTTTAACACTATAAATATATATATTTTATTAATGTTTTATAATAAAAATAAATGGTATAACAAACCTTAATATGTCTTTAATTTGTTTTAATTCATCAATGAGTTCTCGTAGCATTGCACTGTTTTTTAAATCAATTTCAGCTCGTCTACGAGATTCCTGCATAAAAAATCTACGAGCAACTTCCGCTGTTATTGGTCGTTCACCACGTTGACGACGGCGGCGCGGAGAGACCCTTTGTGGGGTGGTGGGATGAATAGTGTCTGCTTCTTGTGGAGGTGTTCTTGGTGTGGGTGGTAGAGCTGTTGGAGTAGGTGGTAGTGCTGTTGGAGTGGGTGGTAGAGCTGTTGGAGTAGGTGGTAGTGCTGTTGGAGTGGGTGGTAGAGCTGTTGGAGTAGGTGGTAGTGCTGTTGGAGTGGGTGGTAGTAGTGGTGTAGGTGTTGTGGGAACGGGTATTGGTGCTGAAAGTTGTGTCATCTGCTGTGATGTTCCAGGTTCATAGGTATTCTGTAGCTGGAGACCAGTCAAAATACTTTCAGATCCACCTGCCACATCAGACACGCTGGGTGTACTTTCATGTACTTCCTGAAAACATTAAAGTTTTTTATTTATTTATTTTTATCAAGATTTCATTATGTTTTACTTCTTCAAACCACAATACTTCTTCAAATGGTTCCACTCTTATTCCTGGTAAGCCCAGTCCATAATTCTCCCCTACAATCAGGAGAAATTTTTTCTCAATATCTGAGAATTTTTTAATTGTTGATGGGCCTCCTCCAGTTTGCTGATGGGATCTTCTACTGGCTGCAGCTAATTTTTTTAATTTAGATTTGTAGTCATTCCAGTACTAAAAATAATAAATTATAAAGTGTACAGTATTTCAAATTCTATTTAATTTAAGGTTCTTATTAGAGATTATTAAGTAATAACTCTCACTTTGCACCATCCTTTCCAATCTTTTTGAGCTCCATCTTGAGAATTCAAACTATAGGCTAATTCTTCCCACATCCTGCGTGAAAATTCTCTGGCTTGAGAAGTTTTGTTGTAACCTAAAGCTAAGTCTCTCCTTTTATTTAAAACTTCCCAAAGCGTTTCGAGTTGGAAATATGTGACTCGGCGGCGTGAAGGTTCACTGCACAAAAAAGCACTTGAAATTCTTTGATAACTGAAGTGGGTGACGAGGTCTAAATATTTTACACATTCTTTACGATATAACACACTTTCAATAATATGGTTTAAATATTTATAAGATTTAAAATATAAATATACTTTGAAACATTACTCACGCCATTATAATTGTTTGTTTTATTACTTATTGAACTTCAAATAACACTAGTAACACAATTCCACAATCAAAATAACCGCGTTTGAAGATAAATTTGTGAACGTCAACCTCTTTTAAGCTCTCAATGTCAAATGTCAACTTGAAACAAAAACGGACCAGCGACACTTTCGTTCATTCTTAGCGATTCATTTTCGACCCAGCTAGTAATAGGTGATGGTACGAAAAAAAGCGATTCACTTTTTGAACCTAAACTGAACTGCATCGGAACAGAATCGCTTACTAAAAGTTGATGGTAAGGCCCCTGGACTGATTTTAACAGGACTTTGACTGTCGGATCTTATAAGTAAAATAAAAAATTTAGGTAGCTAATTTAATAAGTGAAAAATAACAGTAGGTAACAAACTGGCTAAATTCGTTTACTTATACCGCAACAGAAAATCTATTAACTATACCTATGTAAAAGTATATACATATTTTTACTTATATAAAAATTCTATTTCTATTATATATATTTAAAAAATAAGCGTATAAACACAGCGTATACCTACTCTTAAAATATACAATTTATGTTCTTAATTGATATTAAATGACTACCTCCTGCAAATTTCATATGAAGATACAGAGGCACTTCTTAAAAATGTTTATTAGATATATTATATGCACGCAAACACGCGACACAGACACGTACACCCACACACATTTATTTATAAGGTATATTATAAGGTATAACTACAGACTTAAAACTAAAAAGTAAAATTGTATAATATTAAATAAGAGACACGATAAGTTTGAACCCCGATAACAGCTACGCACAGCATGCAATTAAAAACAGTAATAATTATGTGCTAAAGGTGCACAGCTGGCTTGACATAGGCCAGTGCGGCATCAAAAAACAAAAACACTTAAAACTAAATAAACAATAAAAATGAACAGAATTATAAAACAATGATAATACATTATACAACTAATACACTATAAAAAAATAATATATTGAACATCTGGAATAATGTTGATATATTTTTGAAATAGGAGATTTACTAAAATAAACTGGCAGACTTTGTGCATAGATGTCCAAACTTTTACATAGTTCATTATGAACTCGACGCATTCTGAAGACTGGGTCGTTGTAAGCTGTATTATTTCGACCTACAGGTACATGATAATGTAATTGAGTGCTTTTCAGTGAAAAGTGGATTAGTAATTCACTGGTATCCCATTTGGTATTTATAATTTTGTGTAGGGTAGCAAAATCCTGAGTTCTGCGTCTAAAGACGAGATGTTAAACCGAAGTATTTAAACCGGGCCTCATACGTAGGTAGTTTACGACTCAAATTTTATCTAAAACAAACATACGCTTTTGAATAGACTCAATTTTGTCGCTATAGTTCTTAAATAAGGGAGACCATATAACCGCAGCGTACTCTAAAATACTTCTAACAAGTGCTACAAATAAAGTGATTATACTAGCGGGTTTAGTGATTCTTAATATAAACCCTACAATCTGATTAGCTCTTAAAAACATATTGTCAAAACGATGGGTATACCTGAGTTTGCTGTCTAACCAAACTCCGAGATCCCTTATAACGTAAACTCTTTTCAACGAAGTCATGTTGAGTTGATAACAATTCAAGATAGAGTAGCGTTTTCTTGTAAATGATATAACATAACATTTTGTTATATTTAACGACATATTGTTCACAGTACACTACAAATCTAGGTGATCAAGACTAAGTTGAAGGATGACACAGTCGTTTTCATTGATTTCGCGGTATATATTTAAATCATCTGCGTAAGCAATGCAATAGGGAATATGCATAGAATTTAAAATGGTCTCATTTTTTTTTCTTGAATACTTATTATCATCTTATTATAATAAAAATAATTTTTTTTATTTACTACTTATTTAAAGCCATAAATAATTTGTGAAAACGCGCCACCACTTGTCGAAAAGTAATGTGATGTCATTTGACACGCCATTCAAATTATCGGCGTCGAAGCTCATACTGTGGTATTAGTGTTTCGGAGGAAAAAAAAATATTTAAACCTATATTTACGTGCTTAAAAGTTTTATTAAATGATACCATGATTTAGGTGATCTAAAACATTTTCTCAAAAAAGTCTTTTTCAATGGAAGAGAGCATGCTAATACACATGACATTTTTAAAATGTTTCTTACTCTGAATCATTTTCCACTTCACTTGACTCGGATAAATAACTTGGTTGATAATCAGCAGATATATATAGTATATATTTATAGTAAGTTATCAACATTAGAAAATTTGAGTTTAAAATTAATCTAACCTATCTTACAAATTTCAGTATAACTTTCTATAAAACCGTAATCTTTTTTGTTTTACGCAATTTTATGGTCTGTCGATTTATTTCAGGTTAAGGAAGATACAGCAAATTGTATTGAATATAATATGTGTAACGAAACAACAAGGAGAAAGATGTAATCTAAATTTGAAGAAAGGAGTTGTTCCTTGTAGGTATATTTTTGTGGCAAAAACACCAGCTGATAGAATGAGAATGTGCATAGTCAAAAGGCCAAGATTGACATCGGTTAATGAAGCCTTTTAAGAGTTAGCTAACAAAAGTAGTGTTTAAAAAAATTTGTGACCTTTACGAAGAAGTGATATAGGTAGTAAGTCCTAGTACTGCCCATACAAATGTCTGTGATATTAATCAGCCAAGACTCAGTACTTCTCCTATTGAATGTGATGATCATAAGGCAGAGCCTTGCTTTTTGCATATTAAAGATAAATTACCAAGTGACTAAGCTGTGCAAGTTAATATTAAACCGAAGTATGGAAGTAAAGGTGTCAATGTAAATATACCTGCTGAAAAACAAAATGTAGCATTGTCACCATTTCCTCATTTAACACACAACATTGTTACACAACAGTTTTAAAAGTAAAACTATCTGTTTTAAAAAGAAAATTGTTTACTGAAAACACAGCTGATAATACTTCTATAGCATCTTATATCTTCTATATCTGCTGATTATCAACCAAGTTATTTATCCGAGTCAAGTGAAGTGAAAAATGATTCAGAGGCAGAAACATTTTAAAAATGTATTGTTTACCTAGTAGCATGCTAACTGCTATTCAAAAAGAGTTTGTATGTATTTGTTTTGTTAGAGTTGTTTGAGTATTTAGAAAATGTTTTTAAGATTACCTAAATAATTGTTTCATTTAATAAAACTTTAAGCACGAAAATATAGGTTTAAATTATTTATTTTTCTCAGTCACACTGATACCACAGTATGAACTTAACCGCCGATATATTGAATGGTGTGTCAAATGACGTCACATTTCCTTTCGACCAATGGTGGCGCGTTTTGGAATTTTGAATTTCGCTCCCTAAATTTGCACTTTTCATAAATTATTTTATGGCCTTAAATGATTAGTAAATTAAAAAAAAATGATTTTATCATAATAAGATGATAAAAAGTAATCGAAAAAAAAATATTTGAGACCATTTAAATTTTTTTGCATGTTCCCTATTTATCTTTAATATGCGAAAAGCAAGGCTCTGCCTTATGATCATCACATTCAATAGGAGAAGTACTGAGTCTTGGCTGATTAATATCACAGACATTTGTATGGGCAGTACTAAGACTTACTACCTATATCACTTCTTCGTAAAGGTCACCAATTTTTTTAAACACTACTTTTGATAGCTAACTTTGAAAAGGCTTCATTAACTTATGTCAATCTTTGCCTTTTGACTATGCCCATTCTCATTCTATGAGCTGGTATTTTTGCCACAAAAATATATAAGGAACAACTCCTTTCTTCAAACTTAGATTACATCTTTCTCCTTGTTGTTTTGTTACACATATTATATTCAATACAATTTGCTGTATCTTCCTTAACCTGAAATAAATCGACAGATCATAAAAATTGCGTAAAACAAAAAAAGATTACGGTTTATATAGAAAGTTATACTGAAATTTGTAAGGTTCATTTTAAACTCAAATTTTCTAATGTTTAATACTTACTATAAATTTAAACTATTAGATTAAACTTATTATAAAGTATACTTACGTTAAATTGATCTTCACAACCTTTGACACGATTTAGGACATTTTTTGTATTTTCGCATCTCTTGGAATACAAAAAACACTTTGTCGAGTGTTTTTCTAATACTATTTTTGCACTCCGGTACTATACAATACTCGTAAGATGATTTTTATCTTCTTCCATGACTTGTAAAGCAATTAAAACTTAAAATATCTATGAAATAACTAAAAAGTTCATAGTAAACTTTCACTGGACGTATCATTTGTGATTTGACGTCACGCAAAACGCGCGCAAAATGGCGGTGTTTAAACGGGTCAAATTTACTCAATGTTTTAATTTTCACTTTGAAAAAAAAACTAGGATCTTTTCAAGCCTATTTATATTTTTTTCTACGGTATAGAGAGGTAAATGAATAATTTACGTCAAAAAAAAAATACATGAATGTTCCCCATTGACATATAATATTATCCCTTTTAATTACCATAGACCATTGTTTTTGTATTTTCGCATCTCTTGGAATATAAAAAACACTTTGTCGGGTGTTTTCTAATACTATTTTTGGCACTCCGCTACTATACAATACTTGTAAGATGGTTTTTATCTTCTTCCATGACTTGTAAAGCACTTTAAACTTAAAATATGTTTGAAGTGAATTAAAAGTTCATACTTCATAGTAAACATTGACTAGACGTGTCATTTGACGTCTCGCAGGGCGCGCGCATAATGACGACGATTGAACGGCTCAAATTTACTCAATGTTTTAATTTTCACTTTAAAAAAAAGTAGAATTTTTTTAAGCCTATTTATATATTTTTTTCTACGATATAGAGAGGTAAATGATTAATTTACGTCAAATAAAACATGAATATTTACCTATTGCAATAAAAAATATTAAATTATGAATATAAGCTAATATGCCAATGGATAATATTTGTATAGTATTTTTGTATGATATTTCGACGATAATTTATAATAAATGTAAATAAAATGAATAACTAAATTAAAAAGTGTTAATCAATAAACCCATGAATTATGGTCCCGCCACCTAGCGGTTTTACTTTGTACAGATACGTTTATATAACACATGAAGTTTGTTTTTTTGTTTGTTTCCCTAAGGTATAAATAGATGGCGTTGTTACATTATACATATTACGAGTATATTTGATCACAAATTTGTATTTTTATTTTCTTTTAAACTGTCTTATTTGCAAATAGTCTGTCTTATTTGCAAATGTCCTACTCTAAAAGAACAAACTCCAATATCAAATAAATAATAAAGAACTACTAAGCAATTTAATATAATACAAAAAATAATAATGATAGAAATGAAAATATCTCGCTTGCTTTCTATAAGAGAGAGAGAGAGAGAGATAGCAAAACATGTCGTGACAATATTTGGTAAAAATTTTTACCGTCTACCCCCCTTTCACAACGCGCGATAAGGAACTACGTTCCAAAAATCGTAAAACCAAAACAAATAGGGTTTTATAGAAAGTTATACTGTACTTTTATAAACTAGGTTAGGTTAATTTTAAACCAAATTTTCTAATGTTCCAATGCTAATGCAAAACTTACTTGTTACTAATTTACACTAAGCTGTATATACATAAAGTATACTTACGTTAAATTGATCTTCACAACAATATAAACACATTTAAGACATATATTATCCCTTTTAATTACCAGACACCATTGTTTTTGTATTTTGGCATCTATTGGAATACAAATAAACAGTTTGTCGGGTGTTTTTCCAATATTTGCACTCTGGAACTATCTATATAATACTTGTAAGATGGGTTTTGTTATTAATCAATTTTATTGAACGCTTTGTTGAAATTGGTATAAAGGGTATTAAAAATATTCAGCAAACAATTCAGCAATATCTCTCCCAATGTCAGTATATACCTACGTCTTTGTAGTTCATTTGACATGGAGGGTCGTTAGTACCCTTTTTAGATTTGGTAAATTTCCAAAATGATTTAATATTCGATTTTAGACTGTGTTCAATTCTTTCTATATATATAGTATAACATGTAGGTACTAAATAAGTTTTTTGTCGAAGACCTAAATCGCGGGGATTATGGTAACGCGTTAATTTAGTGTGATATTTGTCTTTAAGTTTTATTGTATTAATAAGTGCTTTCGTGAACCAAGTAGGATATGAATTTCTAGATTTAAGAACTGGCGTATGTTTATCTATTATTGCCCATACAATATTATAAAAAACAAGT
Source organism: Napeogenes inachia (assembly GCA_959347355.1). Taxonomy (NCBI): domain Eukaryota; kingdom Metazoa; phylum Arthropoda; class Insecta; order Lepidoptera; family Nymphalidae; genus Napeogenes; species Napeogenes inachia. The sequence continues at coordinate 19,028,998 of OY365801.1, read as the reverse complement.
AAGTGCTGCAATCTTTATTGCATTGTTGTCTCCTAGTGTAGCAACAGAGGCTTCAAATATTTCTGTACTGTTTAGTCTAAGCTAAATTTGTCACTCTATATGTATTTGAAAATTGTTTATTGGCCAATAAATTATTATTATTGTTAATATAAATTATTATTATTATCACTATTTTTTTCCATAATTATTTCCTCAATTTTTGTGTACCTATAATTAACTATGATCTCCATACTACCATTGTGCCTATATCTAGCTGACTGGGCCCTGGTGACCTATGGTACAAGTATTTCATACCATTCTTAGGCACCAGTCCTTCACACTTACAGATGTTACTAAGTCTAATGTGATAGCAGTGTTTTATATTTAAATTTCCTACTTTATACTATGTAAACATAAGCATTATTTTGTTCTATCTATGTATTTCTTACTTGCGTGTGGTGGAAAATAAAAACACTTTTCTATTATTTTTCCTTAATCTTACCAAAAAAGAGTTTATTTGGTAAGATTTGATTGAATAACTACAAAATGATGATTGATGATGATGATGATTAACTAAATTCTGAACTTAGAAATCGTTTTTGTGGCAATATCAGTGTGTAGTATTTTTTATTGTAGTCGGGAAGATTAGGTTATATAATTACCTATATTAAATATGTCTACAAAACTTCTGAGATATTAGAAAATACAACAATTTTATATTTTCCTTATAAAAATATTTATTTACTCTTATATTATTATTTCTGTCTAAAATATTAATAGAATCTACTATATATTATTAAATATATTACTAAATTTGATTGAAGAATTGTCATCTTTAAGGTACAGACAAAAAGATCAAAATAAATGTTATAAAAGTTTTTTAAACAGATATACAACAAAATATAAAAAATGATCCTAAAATCTTCTGGTGGTATAAACCAACATTATCGTAAACGTATCAAGAAAAAGGAAAAATTTCCACATTCATTGACGCTGCAAGACAAACCTTATGAAGGTATCGAACAAATTTGCTCAGGATTTAGTCAGCTCTTCGAACAAGTTTTTTCAATATTCCCCTCTTATTACTCTGACTTGCCTCTGCCACTCAATAAATACGATGATTTTATAAGTAATATACATTTAACAACAGACTTTATTTTAAAAATAATAAAAAAAAAACAAAATTACAAAGGGTGCAGGAAGCGATCGCATACCATCAATATCTTATAATAAATGTGCTACTAATCTCGCTGCACCGTTACACATACCTACTTTTTAACAAGTTTTTGAATATTCACATATTATCCAACCAAATGGAAAGACGTATTAATTTTACCATTACATAAATCTGGGGCCAGAAATAAATGGTATCCACTCTAAACTCAATGAGTAATATTTTTGAAAAAATAATTTATCACTTTATTTCAGCTATTATATGTAAAAACTTACTGGCGGAAAAACACGCATTTGTATCCTCCAGAAGCGTTCAACAGTTTGATGGCTAGCATTCATGGCTATTCAGATGGCTTAAGTCGTACGTTAGAATGAGAAGGCAAGCAATTATACTGGGAAGTGTACGTGGTACATTTATTGAAGAATCTTCTGGTGTCCCCTAGGATCTATCTTAGGTTCCCTACTTTATAACTAATACATATCCCTGCCTGTCCATATCGGTTTATTTTTCATTCTATATAGATATAAACATGGGAGTACCCAGGTTCTGTGCTAGGGGGGAGAGGGTTTGGGGTGGGGGCAAAGCAGATTTCTTTAATATATTTTTGTTATTTTGTAGCTGTAATTTTATTTTTCTGAGTATGGTTTAACATTGAAAGTGCAAACGATGGTGATTTGTCTTTGCCTAATCTCGCTTTTAATGAAGATTTCAGACTTTAAGGTGTTTGCTAACAGTTTTACTAGAGAATTGTATTTGTTTGTAATACATAGATCTATAACAACTGAAAAGCCACCTTTTTTCTTCCCCGACTAACCTTCCTAAGAAAGCATTTCTAAACCTTCAATTTTTAAAACTTAATAGTTTTTTTTTAATGATTATTTTTTTATTTACAATAGCAGATGGTACTGAAGTGTACGATGTCCAGAAGGGGGGCAGCTAAAGGTACCCAATAACCCTGCGTTGAGAATCTGCTTAGATTGTTACATTACATGTAAAAAGATTGGACTTCAAGACTCCTGTGTCCTGGAAAAAAGAACTTTGAATATTCTCCTCCAGTCGATCCTCAAAAAAATCTTTCTCCGTCCATTGCATATAAAATTAGGATTAATGAAGAACTTTTGTGAAGACTCTTATCAAAGATGGACTAGCCCTCAAATACCTAAAAAGTAAATTTTCAAATTAATGTGACGAAAAAATAAAAGATGGAATTTTCGTTGGACCTCAAATTCGAGAGATTCTTAAGAACGAAAACTTTGATTTGATTTTACAGGGCATTGGAATCTTTTTGAGCAATGGAAGATGTGAAAATTACCACGAGCTTGTGTACAATCTTCTACAATAATATCAACAAATGGGCTGCAATATGTCCCTAAAAATCACTTTCTTCATTCTCATCTCGATTGTTTTCCTCCTACCTGGGGCGATATGAGTGATGCACATGGTAAACGATTTTACCAAGACATATCGACAACCGAAAGAAATACAACGTTTCATGAAATACGTCAATGCAGGCGGACTACTGCTGGAACTTGATTAAAGATACTCCTGATATTGATTACAAAAGACAAATAAAAATTCTTGAAATAAAAAGATCAAATACCTCGTTAATATTTTCAAATACTCAGTTTCATGTAAAAAGTAATGTACATAGCTTTTTTGTGGACTAGATGATTTATATAGTATTAAATTTTTCCATTAACACATGCATTTCAATACCATCAATATTTTTACAATACGAACTATAATTTAAATTTGGTTTAATTTTTTTGTATTCAGTGATCCCAAATTAGTAAAATAAAAAAATATTTATTTAAAAGGCAAACAAAAAGTTAAATTTTGTAGACTAGTGTTATTATTAATTTATAAACACTGTGTTTTGTTTTTTTGTTCATGAATTAAGTATTGTTAAATAGTGTAGTTCTATTTTATGTAAATATTTTTTATTGTATTTGTAAAACTACGTGTGCACTGTTGGATTACTTAATAAAGTAAATAAATAATTAAATAAAGAACGCTAGTTCCACTGAGACTGGTAGCGCGACCCTATAGGTCATTTGGCAGAACGACGAGATGGTTTCTACAGATTTCGCAGGTTCGACTTGTCAATAATTTTTTTAACATTTTCTATTTCATATTTAAATAGTCATTCAAATATAATAATCTCTTGCATGGTTCCAGAGGGTAGATCTGGAATCGTGATCTACCCTCATCACAAAGGGGGTAGATCACGGTTTACCCCCTATGTGTTGAGGATACATCTTAAAATGTATACGTATATATTATAGTGTTTGTGTGAATAATATTCACACAAACTTACATTATATTACCAATGGTTGGGCATATCCCAATGGTCTAGGCTCAACACCACACACGCCCGTCCTAACCTGAGGCGAAAGATACATTGGTAAAAAAGAGACTCCCTGACACCGATTCTCCTCCCGCCGCAGGGAGAGAAGAAAGCAACGTGGAATCAAACAAATAATGATGATAATTAATATTTTATTGTTAAATCCGCGATGTGTGAGAAGGGTTATAAATTATCTGTGAAAACCATAAAGAAAATTATTTTTTTTAAGTCTGGCCACTTTGAATGTAAAACTATTTGACATAAAAAAATACAAATGGCGTTTACGTAGAATAGACAGATGTGTTCACGGCCACGATGGGCGATGATTCTTTGATATTACGAGAAGATGGTTATATACGTATGAACTTTCCTGTTACTTCACTCTCGTATCACAGTAATTTAAACATAATTTTAGTGAAGACTGATGTAGGTAGTGTGCACGTTTTGGATGTTAACTCTGGTGTGATTCTTCAATCCTCTTGTCTATCATCGGGTAAGTTTGGAACAACAATTGTTGCTCTAAATATGATGTTCATTATTATTTAAATGATTTAAAGAAGTGGTAAAATTGGTAGAATAAATTGTATATATGATACATATCAATTGATCTTGTCCTACATTGTTCAGTTTGACAGTTCCTAGTAAACAATTTCGATGGAACTGAATTGTTTCCTATCGCATTTGACCGGTAGATCGTATGTGAGTTTATTTTGTTTTATTTGTAGATGAAGGGGGTACTTTGGGTGTTGAATATGCGTCGGGTGCCGACCGTGTGTTTCTATGGGACAGTAGTGGAGTAGGCGCCCGAACAGACTATAACGGGGTTTTACTCCTCCATACAGCCCTACAGCGACCCTTATTTTATTCACAGCCGGATAGCAATGTTAGGCTTGAATTGGTCTTGTCAGAGGTAATTTGTCATTCCATCTAAATAAATGAATTTAATAGACTCTCTATTGTTAATGCAATTTTACATGAGTTATCTTATTATAAATGAGACAACACATATAACACAAGAAATAAATAAATTATCTATTCATTTTCATACAATACAAATACTTATCATATTTCCTATAAGAAGAAAACTTTGTAATAGTTTTGTTTTACAAGATTTTCCGAAATTACTAAGTATATTACTCATTTTATTAAAACTAACTAATATTCTTAGTAATATATAAAGCTAAATACAATAGTTGATGTTCAATTATCATATACATATGTTTCAAATTACTTAACTTATCCCCTTTTAAATATTTAGTATTATATATTTTTATTGTAGTGATTGTTATATGAATGTAGTTTTTATTATGTCTTTTTAAGAAAAGGTGTGAATAAAATATTTAAAATCCTATTGTAATGATGTGAATGAAAATAAATCTGAAGTGGCAGGTATAGAGGTTTTTGTATATTAAAACATTTTATATGATATACCTTTGAGATTAGATTACGTCTTGGTCTTTTCCTTAAATAATATCTTATAATAGTACTAAGGAACATTATAGAAATCCAACAATTTCAATAATAAATGGTTATTAATTGAATAATATATTTTTTTACTTAAGAGTTAAGTTTTTGGAATGAATACCTAGTAAACATAAACTTCAGTATTGTTGTTAGGGATGTAGTAGAAATGTTGCATATTTGTGTGTTGATCATAAAAGAAAAATTGCTGCATGTAATCAAACATTTATTCTATAGATCATATGTTTGATTAGATGAGAGACAGGAACAGTATTAGAGAAAATTAAAATTAGATTGTCATACTTACTTTTTATATAATTTAAAGTGATTGATAGCATTTACTGTTTGTAGGCTGTTCTACTCTATCAGTGTGTTCAAAGCTTAGACCCCCACTCCATAGAAGGCTTAGGAGATTTTGTCAATGAACTGAAAAATTCCATTGATGCTGAACCAGTCAGAAAAGGTGTTAAAGCCCAAAAAGTAAGTTATTTGTTTTTTGTTATAATAGCATATGCTTTGTTTTTCATTATAAATCTCTTTTTTACTTAAAATATGTGTCTATTTCAGTGGAGCACAGTAACAATATTACTTCAACAATCAACACTGCGCCTGGTAATGTCCGGTGTTGTACAAGAGCTGAAGGGCCAGAACAGACGGATACCAGCCTTGGCCATTGCCTCGGCTGTGGGGCAACGCGCAAATGAACTCATGCCATGCACAAGGGATGAGGAGTCCAGAGCTTTGATGTACTCTGAGGCAGAACGGAAAGAAACTTTTAAACGGTGGCCACATATGGATTACAAGTAGGTTGCTGATAATTGCACTGATAGGAATTTAATTTGAAAACTAAAAGACAACACAAATATACACTGTTTTACTCATCCTTGTTATCGCTAAACCACATTGTGTTAAACTGTAGTTTCAACTATCCTACCATACGTGGAACATTTCATTTCCTTCTCACAGATGGGCTCTGCCAGCGCGAATGGCGCAGGCTGGCTTCTATCACCAGCCGTCCCCTAGCGGTGACGACCGTGCCATGTGCTTCACGTGCATGGTGTGCCTGGTTTGTTGGGAAAAGTCCGACGAGCCCTGGGTGGAGCACGAGCGACACTCGCCCAACTGCCCCTTTGTGAGGGGAGAGTATACGCATAATGTGCCTATATCGGTTAGTTGTTTATCTATAAAACATTTTTGTTAAAAAAACTTTTTATTGTGTTATATTTATATTTGTAGATAATAAAAGATATACATAATAAATATAATTTTACATGTTTTCTTTACTAGGTAACCAATGCTACAGCATGTGCCATGCCGTCTCCAAGTGTGCGGGTAGTTTCAAAAGGCAACACAGGCGATTTGATAGCTTCTGGTACCATTGAGGGCAAAGTTAACATTTGGAAATTTGACTGTGGCCTTAAACTTGTAAAGTTCATTCATCTCTCGCCATATGATTCAATTTTTAGTGGAATTTTGACGACTGACTGCAACAAGGTTTGGTCAGCCAGTTTAGAAAAGGATACCTGTGAGTATAATTTATTATAGGAGAATAACAATATTTGTTTTTATATGTATTTTTATATTCATTTATTTCTTTAATTCAGCTACCTATGGTATTGAGTTGTCTGCCATGGCTTTCGTCGGAATGACATCACAACAAGAGGCTCCTTATCCACATGCACAAAGTTCCGAAAACATAGAAAAAGAGACAACTGCTAATAAAGCTAAACCTTCTTTAATTTGCGCGGTTATAGTGACACGAACAAACACGACACCCACAAATCAACCAATCACAGAAGATTCTAGTAAGGCTCTTTTTGATTCCGGAGCACCAGACCGGTCTAAAGAAAGCATACAAGCTATGAATGACCAAAACGAAGCGAAAAGTAATTTAACACCCAAAAACAAAATGTTATTTCTACTAACATACGACATTCACAGCTCTTCGGCTGGTTCAATCACCACAGTTGTTCACACATCAAATAGCAGTGGAAACTCTAAACCGGGTGGTAGTAAAAAAGCGTGTGCAGTACAAAGAACGGACGACGGTAATATATATGACAATATGTATTTACAATATTCTGATGAAGACACAGAACTTCCTCAATGCACAAACAGTTTATTGGATGAACACATTAGTAATGTAATCAATTTAAATGCATCATCTAGTAAAGAGGAATGTAAAATTTGGGAGCCCAAGAAAATTATATTCACGAAGCCACCACCACCGCCGGCTGCCTTGTTACCTGAAGTATCTCAATCCGGTCCCAGTATGTTGGACTTTGTGGGTAAAATGGCACAGCTCAAAGGATGGAAAATCGGAAATCTAGAATCAGTAGGCACCAAGCTTGTGGATCAAACGGATGCGGTCCATGGCGATCCTATCACGCAATATCTTAACATGACTGGTAATGGACCATTGGAGATTACAGATTTAAAATGGTATGAAGGTGGCGATAGCTCGGATAAAATTAAAGTGACGTTTGGTGGAAGTAAGGGTGGCACTCAGACAGCGGTCAGCAACAGCAATATTGATGGTTTTGACAGTGATCCGCCCCAGGACGAGGCGGTGTCACAAGGTATAGCTGTTCAATGTTTAAGTCTTCCATCCAAATTAAATCAAAGAGAAGATTCCGTGGTCACCCATTTACTTCCGACAGAAGATAAAGAGCATTTGTTAGTTATAATATCTAGTATTGACCCGGAAAAAATTAAGAAAAAGGAGGAGGAAATTGACGCTGACTGTGATTTGAAGATGGATGTCGACGATGTTCCCGACCAACAAGATAAGACTGATAAATCAGACTCAAAAGCTTATTTTTTACTTTATAAAATAAACAGTAAAACTTCTATATTCACATTAGACGATAATCCAGTTTCGGTTAAAGAACTGCCATATAACGAAAGTCCAGTAGATTTATGTCTTTTACCCGTTGACAAACATGATCAGTATTCAATTGCCGTGGTGGGTCTAGACGGCAATATGCGGCTTTATGGCTTACCAGATTTTAAAATTCTCTCGGAAAAACGAGTGCCTAAGGGACAGTTTACATCAGTGGTATACTGCGCATCTGTAGAGCGAATCAGTGTGTCGACCAAACACGGCATGATCTACTTTTATGCTCTCAATAATGGAGAAAAGGATTCTGGCAGTGATGGCAATGACGATGAATTCGCTAACTTAGATTTTGACATGTTGCAAAAAGCCCCCCGAGATGAAGTCTGCGGTCCCACCCCACCACCGGTTATATTGGCCAACAAACCCGAGTTAGATCTCAACGACCTGGAAACGCTCATGTCACTCACGGGTTTCTATGGTATGAATACCACAGTACCATACAGTGCGGTAGTCCCAGGGTTTTGGTGCGAACTATTGCCTGCACAAAGATCAAGATCTGACCACCAAAACAACAGATCTTGGCGTTTACAAAACACGTCGTCGACATGGGATGAACACGTGTTAGAGCTCACGTTACCATATAGTGTGTCTTTAGCGCACATTGAGTTCGGCTTCACTTTACACACAGCAAGTTCTGTGGGAAAGTTGCCTATAATACAAGTTACACTTTTGAAACAGAACTTGCATGGTATTGGGTATAAAAAGGACGCATCGTTCGGTCACCGGGCAGAATCGCCGGTACGGTTTACAGCAGCAGATTTTGAAACATCGAGTTTTGTAAATCCCGTTCACAGTGAAGAGTATTTACAGGCACATAACGCTGAGATTTTAGCAGGTCCTCTATTTTTGTCATCCGGATTAGACTCTACACAACAGTCTGGAGCTCTGATACTTACTAGCCCTCGACTTTATCGAGCGAGGGGAAGAACATTTCTTATTCACATAAAAACATTGTTTGACCCTGCTAAGGATATATCAAAAGGATCTATAAAAAGTGAAAGTTCTTCAAAGAAGTCCAGTTTCATTGGCTGCGACTGGTTGCATCAAATATCGATAACGGTTCGCTCGTGTCCCCACACGGAAGTACCCCTGGAAAGACAACAGCGTATCGCCATGCTGGAATCAAACAACTTTTTGAACTCGCTCTGTGAAATGGCTATGGCTAAAGGTGATATGGAAAAACGAAAACTCGCACTGGATTTACTAAACTGGGTGGTATCGATACGTTTACAACGGATGCGATTAGCCAAATCAGATAAAGGCAAGGAGAAGGAATCTCAGAACCCTGTCGAGATTCAACAGCTCGAATGCATTTCCGTTATCGAAAAACACACGGACGCTTTAATAAAGACTTGCATACTCTGCGCAAATAGAAGTATCGCAAAAAAGTGTGTTAAAATTATGCTGATAACGAGAGAGTGAGTATTATACATGCCATAAGTATATTTTTATGATAATAAATAGATTTCACTAGAACTGCCTAAAACATTGTTGCATCTAATATAACATATGAACCGTTCCACAGAGGGGTGATGGAACTGCCGAAACCCTTCAAGTCGTCGTTCGAACAGACGCTGACGAGCAGCGTGATCGCGTGCATTCCGCTCGTGGGCGCTTGTGAGAGCGCGGGCGCGCTCAAGTGGCTCACCGCTCTGGCGCAGCATTGCAGCAAGCGGTCTGCGGCGCCGGCGCTGGTGGCGCGGGGCCTGGCGCTGCTGGAGCGAGCCGCCGCTTGCCTACGGGAGCGCGCGGACCTGTACCAGCAGCTGCTGAGGGCTAGGTGGGACCTTGAGAAGCACTCGAGTGCCTTTCGATGCTAATCGTTGGGAACGTCATTTGTAAAAACTAACTTTCAATAACAAAATGGATTGCGAGCTTATTACGTTTCCCAGATTCGGCCTCTATGGTCTCCCGCTGGAGCGAACTCGTTTCGGTGCCGAGGTGCCGGAGCTCTGTCGCGGCAGCGCATCCGTCGCGACGTATGCAAGCGTGCTGGCGGGTGACGCACCGGCCGCGCCCACCCCTCCGCAGCATTGTCAGCTAAAGGACCTACTTAATCTACCGACTGATGCCGGTGTGTACCTCGATTTCAATTCGTTTTTTTTATTATTTGTTCGTCAAAGAACCATTTCAAGACAGAATTGTTTATAGTTATATTGTAGCTTCACTTATGAAATATTTATTTATATTTTTAAACCCACAATTGTTGTTCCAAACAGATGGCAAGACAACCACCAGCACGGCGTGGTGGGGCACGGGTGGTGTAGAAGCGGTGGGCGCGGGTTTGGGCGAGGCGTGTCCTCTTCACGTGACGTGCCACCTGGCCTCCGACGGGACCAAGCTGGAGACGGCCGCAGCCCGCCACCCTCCCGCCGTCGTCAGCGCGCACTCGGCCGACCCACACCAGGTACAACTACAAACACATCAACTGGCCGACACACACCAAGATGCTGATAGACCAACACACCAGCACATTAAGCATATTTTAGAATTTAAGATTTATTTCATATATATGTAAAATTTTTGTTTATAATAATAAAACTTAATTTATAAAACCCATATTATTATCTAAAATTGTCTATAAAAATCTTTAACCATGATAAACTTATTAAAATTAAAAATATTGAATTGTGAAATTATATGACACAGGCAGGATTCGTACCTGCTACCTATATGAAACCTTCCCGTCGGTGTAGCATTTGAGCCATTGCATCGAGTGTTAATTTTATTTAAATTTGAATTGTTTCAGCTATGGACAATGTTTAAAGAAGGTTACATAAAGCAACCGTCCCAGGATCCCGATTCCTTGGAGGACGTCGACAGCTCCCTGATGGAATGTGATTTACAAGACAAACAAGAATTTTCAGATGACAAATTCTTTAAGGTATATTCTTTATTAAATAAGTATTAGGTAATAGTCTGTTCCTCAACAAATGTAATATTACATTTCATTGTCGCATTTAATTTTGATAATATCATTCTAATGATATATTACTCCTACTTGTTAAGAACCCAATATAACTCCTACCGGTTAAAACCCATATTATTTCTACCGGTTTATAAAGTTATAACCATATTCGTTTGTTTTTCGCCCCCTGTGACCCTGTGACCCAACAGTTGTTGCTAATTTTTAACTGAAGCTCGAAGTATAATGTTACTATGATATAATAAATTACGAGAGGAATTGAAGGGGGACAATATTTATTTTTTTATTGAATTACTTTGTACAATAGCATGACTTACTGTTTGTTCAAGGTTTGTCACTAGAATTTAACAATCGTTAACGTGATTTAATACCAGATCGAAGTAGGTGTTTCTATCTATATAATATAAGCATGTCTATATAGGTCACTAAATTCTAAATTACTAGTAAATCAATACTAAAATCGTTATTAAGACGCAGTCAAAGTTGCAAAAATCCTCTATCTATGAGTATGAAGCTTATAATTCCCCACTTATAAAATACATATGATTAGCTAACGTGCGTTCGCAGGAGGAGGAGCAGTGGCCGTCGTGCGGCGTGGCGTGGGCGGCGCTGGTGGCGCGGCCGCCGCAGCACACGTTGGTGGTGGAGCGCATGCACTCCGGCGCCAGGCGGTACATCGTGCTGGACTTCGGACACCTTGTGCGACTCACTGACGTGGTGCGTTATGGTCTTGTACATTTTGGTATAAATGATTCAATGCTGCAACTGATTAAAGATTATCCGGTAATAATGTTTCCTTTCTATGACATGTTTGGACAAGTTTGGTAACGATAAAAGCAAGTATTTGTATGTATTTTGACGTTGATTGAAAAGGAGTCTATCGAAAGCCAAAAGAATAATTCTTTTAATTCAACTTCGGAACTAGGGGCACCCTAAACATAGGTATATAATTCCTAATGCGCGAGAAAGAAAAAAAAAGCTTAAGAGTAAAAGCACTAATTTATAATTCTTTATTGTCCAAAAATAACAGTATAATGCGTTTAATTGTGTAACGTCAGCATTTCCTAGTAGTCAACTTGATCCAATTAAAAAAATAATAATACTATGCTGCGATATAACAGCAAAACTTTGAAATATATCATACACTCACAGCTCTCACAAAACTTTGGCACACAGATAATCCCATCATGCTCAGACCTGGTGACGCTATGCATCGACATCTGGACTACTGGAGAGGAGACAGATTGCGTGAAACTAGCTTTCGCTTCAGACATCGCCACAAAACACCTCGTGCTCACAGACATACAGCCGCCGCCGCTCTGCAGATACATGAAGGTAGATGTATATTCTATATAAAATAGTATATTGATAGCTATATACTGTATATGCATTAATAAATTTAATACCAAGCCATTCCAAGTATTTCCCGTAATATTTTTTTTACGTATAAAAAAATATTCATGTTTTCGATTCATAAACATGAATCGAAAACTTTTAACAAAGTTGTGTTATTCTAAGAACTATCTATTGTAACTATTATTATTTGTAGATAACGACGATAGGGCGCTACGGTATGTCTGCCATGAAGTGCAAGATTCCTCTCGGCTGGTTCTACGGTGAGATTGCTGAAATAACGAACGTGCAAGCCTCTGTTAACGCTCTCAAAGCGCTGTATGAAGACCTATCCTGCAGATTTCGGTACGGGTCTTGATATTTACGCACGTTATGTTGAATTTAGTAATACTCTTTTGCTTGGGAAAGTATTTTTTTCCGACTCATTTTTTTAAATTAAAATATGTATTAAAAACGCAATGTTACTGTTTTTTTTATTACTAAAAGATAATGACTAATAGAAAGGTTGTTAAGGGGTAGTATATATTTGTTTCATGTTATAAATAATATTTATTTAATTACTCTTTATTATTCAAACAAAAATTGTTACAACGGGTGAACTTAATGCTAAATAGAATTCTCTATCAGTCAATCTTGGGAATGTGCAGTGACTTAAAAGACGGTACAATAAAGCAAAAATTTCCAGTAAATAATATAAATTACTTATAATATTACTCATTAAACAAATTAAATTAAAATTATATATTTGCAGATTGGCAACTGGAAAGTTAATAGACTTGCTGAATCCCTACTTAGATATGTATAACGGGAACGCAGCACATATGATGGCGTATTTGAATCAATCTAACGATCCCGATCCAAAAGTATTGGTCGCGTACCAGGAGTGCATAGAACTGCAGCAGCAATTGCACAATTGTACAAACTTATTAAAGAGGTTGCAAAATATACCAGATTGCAATGAAAAGATTTTGGAAGCGATAGATAAGGGCCTGGTTACATCAGAGTCGCTGTTGGAGAGAGCCTCCACGGACAAATTGCGCGTTATAACAGAAAACATTATTGACTTGCTCCTGTATTTCTATTTCCAAAAGGGTGATGTGGTGAGTATATGTTTTTTTCATACCATATAATAAATTTAATTTAAGTTCCTTATAATATAACTTCAACTTCAGAAATTTAATGTCAATAAAAGAGGATTAGATTACTATTTACTGATGAATACATAACAAAATCGAGGCAAATAAAATATATTTATTTTTTTATATCTTTCCCACTTTGAATCTATACAAGAGATCACTTGTGTACATTAAGTGTTAGGAGAGCCTATTTTGGCACCATACTTATCGAAATAAGGCCTTCTGTAAAGATACTCCCCAGCTTAAAATTAAAGCTACGAGGGTGCGTGCTCTGGTCCTATAACATGTGGAACATAAATATAAACACCAGTATACAATATAATTATAAATAATCCATTTGATTTCAAGTATAGCATAATTTAACCCGATACCTTTACAGGTATCAAGTTAAATTAGGCTTATAAATGAATACTCATATCTGAATATAATTGAATGATTTATATTAAATATATTTAGCAATACGGGTGCGTGAGTGCGGAGTGGTGCCGCAGTGTGCTGCCGCTGACGTGGGAGTGGGGAGGTCGAGCAGGCGCAGGCGCGGGTGCTTTGCTGGCGCGCGCATGCGGTGCCGCACATTGGTGGGGCGCAGCCCTACCCGACGCCCTTGCGCCCCCCTTTGCTCTTCGGGATGCGCCGCCACATCCGCTCGACAGGTATTGACTGACAACTTTAAAAGTACGTAATTCCGGAGTTCCTTACCTGGATGTTACGTATGTTCTTTCCTTTTAACAAAAAATAAAAATAAAAAAAATCCGACAGGTGTTTAGTGGCAGTGATATACATGGCCCGTAAGAGCATGTATGCCCACGGTTCGTGCTCGGGAGGGGTGACGCAGGCGCTGTGCGCGCGCACTCTGGAGCTGCTGCAAGGACGACCACAGCCCGCCCTGCTGGCGGCGCTGTTGACCGCACTGGCGGCCGTGCTGGACGCCGCACTCACTGCTGCGACACCGGCGCCCTCCGCCCACCAGCACCGCTGGGACTGGGTGACGGGCGGCCGGGCGGCGCGTGTTCCCGAGGGCGGCACTCCCGCTCCGCGTGCGCCCGACAAGTTTCACCGCCGCAAACTGCATAAGAAGCTCGTGCACCAGATGCAGGAACTGTATGCTGCGAGACAAGGGATACAGGTCGCGCTAGAGGAGCAACAGGTAACTTTAAATGATATTCGATTGTTCTCTATATAGATGAACCTATTAATATTCTATAACTTAATAATGATTCGACTTAATTATATTCTATAAATACTTATTCCACGCAGCGTGCTCGCTTGAGTCTTAAGGCGCGGATGGCGATGATGTGCAAGCTGACCGGCTCCAACAACGCCGCAGGGCCCAGCACGGGGCCTACAGTGGAGGGAGCTCGCTTGGTGTCCCCTGCACTGGGAGCCTCACTTGCCCACGCACTCGTGACGCACATGCTGGCTATGGATTCTACACTACTCGCTGATCATCTCTTGCTATGTGCTAAGGTATTATATAATACTGATTAAGTCTTTTATGATTTATATATTTTTATATAATTCACTCTAAAATCTGAATACATGAATATGAGTGCATCAGGTGGTGGGTCGCCTGTGTGCTCTGTGCGGGGGCGCGGCGCTGCTTGAGCCGGCGAGCGTGCTGGGGTTGGCGCGGCTTGCAGTGGCTCTGCCGCCTTGGCCGCGGCACGCCGTCACCACGTTACTGCAGGTACGCACTCACATATATACGAGGACTCCCACACTTTAATATAATTGTATTCATCTATGGTCTCTATTGTAACAGGATCTCGTCGAACACGAATGCGGAGAGCTGCCCGCTACACCCAGTGATGAGTGGGGAGGCTCCGGTAAACTGCACTTTATTCGTGTCAACCAGACTTTGGGTTCTTCTTGTAAAGTGCCCCCCAAACGACCTAATATGTCAGGTATGGGATAGCTGACGTAAATCTTTCTTTTTGCACCGTAAAACTATAGTTCAATAAAATATATTTGTTATTTAATTAAAGTAGATGCCTCTTCAGGTTTACTAGACTTCATGGATTGTCAACTGGTACAAATATCGTCTCAAAATTCCGAATCGGACGATTCGGAATCGGAAGAAAAACTGGAACAGTATTTCTTCGAGGCCGTTAAAAAGGAATCGAGAACGAAGCCCGTCACGGACGGTAGCAACTGGTGAGTTAAATTGGGAGTCCATAGAATCGATGATTAAGATAAACATTTATAAATTATCGTTAAGTCATGAGTAACGAGTTCTTCCGTCCTACGTCCAGTCTGTCGACGTGCGTGGACGCGCGGCTAGAATCTGGCGCGGCGGGGGGCGGGGAAGGATTCGCCCGACGCGTGCTGGCCGCCACCGCCGCCGCGCTGCCGCTCGCCCTGCGTGCGCCCTCCGCCCGCCCGCCGCCGGAGCCACCCTGCGCACCCGCTTCGCCCGACGACCCCGTCTCCCCGCCCACTTCCCCTGCCGCCGCTCCGGCCGCACAACCAGCAACCGCCTCCGATGACGCCAGGCACCCGCCGCTAGCCCTAACGCTTTACGACGTGTTCAGACATCTCGCACTGGAGTTTGATAAACAGGTATGTATGATAAGTTTCAATCATTGTCTTGATCCTAACCGGCTGACTATCCCATAACATTGGTATTCCGTCCGCCAGGTGGACTGTACGTTTATGGAGAACGTAGTATCGTTATGGTTGACTCTAAACGGGTCCGGTCCGGCGGCGCTGGGCGCGCTAGCCGCGCCCGACGTGCCGCGCGTTCGACTGTCAGTTGACACGGTTACAGCGTTACTGCGCGCTCTTGTCACGTATGTATCCACACACTTGCAAGTGGTGTAAGACCAAAGGTAGCAGTTAGTTTAATACTAATAAATAAATTTATTTAACTAATGAAATATTTAATTACAGATTAGACAACATATCGCTAAGGTGTTGGGTGTTAGCGATGCAAACATTAGCTTGGGTGGCTAGTTTGCCACTCCAGGTGAGTGAGAGTTTCATATTATTGTACTGTTTAGTTAGGGGATTGTTTTGTATATTTAGTATTTTATCATTTTATAGACGGAAGGCAGCTCCCAAACTATGGGCCGTGTGATCTTGGAGTGCGAGTATTTCGTGCCGGTGCTCGTCAAATTCATCTCCATGGACGTGACCGCCGACGGCGCCGTCGTCTCCTCTGAACCTTATCTCGTAATATATTCTTCCTTTAAATCTGCTTACCTCTTGCGAATTAAATTCCAACCCGTACTTACCCGCCCGCTTAGTTTGAATTATTGTGCATTTTTATTAGATGTATTAACAATGTGTTCAGGGTGGCGCCAGCATCGGTGCGGGCGTGGGTGCGGCGACCGCGCTGCAGTCTGTGTTGTCGCGTGTGGTGAAGGCTCGGGGCGGCGCGGGCGCACTGGTGGCGCTTCGCGCTGTGGCGGCGTTGTGGAGAAACGCGCGGGCGCCGCCCGTGGCGCACGCTGCGCTGGACCTGCACGCGGCACTGCTGCGCGCGGCGCACGCACAGTTGCCAGCTCTAGCGCCGCAACATGTGCACCACGCCCTGCCGCTTATAGAGGCAGTCGGTGAGTGTATTATGATTCTGTTAAGTCGGTGGTCTTTCGTAGTTTCCTTATCAGGTTTGGTTTGAAGGTCCTTAAAAATAAATTTGTCTATTGCATATTGATATGTCTTTCATTACACAACATAATCGGTTAATAGTTCACTAAAATTTCTCTTTCATCTTTGACGAGATCGTAATCCCCAGCGGAGCAGTGCGGCTGGTGGGTGCGGGAGAGTAGCGGCTGGCGCGCCGAGAGCGGCGGCGGTGGTGGCGCGGGTGGGGAGGCTCGGCTGTCGGGTCTGCTGGCCGACGTGCTGGCGGGCGCGGCGCGGCGGGCGCCACTGCGGCGAGCGCTGCTGCAACACCTGCTGCACTACGCCCGAAAACTGCTGGCGCTGCCCCTGCCGACGACGACACACGGAAGTGGGGTCTCGCCGGGAACCAATGATGTTGCTCATTCTGTTAGTTATATTTTTAAGACTGTTATAATCTCAAATCAGCGATACGATAGTTCAATTGGTAGGGCGACGGCGTGGTTTTCCAGAGGTCGCTGGTTCGAATCGGTTTATTTTTCATTCTATATTTATATAAATTAAAATAAGCTTAACATGGCTATACATGTTTATAGATATTTTCAAACATCTTAAATCAGTTTGTGTAATAGCATTTTATTTATAGCAAATTGTATACCATATATTCTTAAAATACGTGCTTTCTTGCAAACATACATAAGTACATGTCCATATGATGTCCTGTATAACTATACAAATAATAAAAAAAAATAGTATAAATTAAAATAAAAACAAAAATACAAGATAATAACAAAGACCACTAATATATTTATAATAAAATGGAATGATAAGAATGGATTTCTTGGTTAATTAAAAAAATGTTTTGTTTAATATCTCAATAGAATATATTATTCAATGTAGTAAAATTTTTAATAACATATTATTACACTTTAATGGAAGCGATAAAATATCCAATTTCATCATAATAACATAACAAAATATCACCATATACATAATTTCCTCATCTACAATATTTATAGTAAAATGCAAGTAAGAAGGTACAGAGTTGTATAAAAACGTTGTGCCTTATCATAGTCGGCGACGAGCCCGGGAGGATCAACCGAAGAGAGTCAGACGGACGAAAGCAAAGCTCAAAGCAACGCACAGGCTGAGGGCACCAACGTGGAGGACGAAAGGAAGCAGCAGACTCCTAAGACGCCGTGCCTCGCTGACTCCGGTTGGTTTTCTGAGAGTATATTGAAATGTAATATTGATATGTTATTATATATTTAACAATAAGCATAAACATTTTCAGTGTTGCAGCACTCAGAAATTATGCACAAATTCTATAAAACACTGTCACTCTGCGATGGTATGAATACACAAGTACTGAATTCAGGTAAGTACATACTCTTGGTAACCATTACACACGTAACAAAGTTTGCCATTTCAATTGAGGAATTAAAGAATGAATCACGAGAGAATCTATCCTAAAAAAAAATCTAAGACGTTTATTAAATCTATGTATAGTAAATATTATTCATATAAAAAAAAATGCAATCTTTTATGTTAAGACAATTCAGTGGAAGTTTAGTAATAATATTTAATTAAATTAAATTGTTAACGATGTTTTTCACAGGAGGCAGCGAGGGTGGCACGGAGGCATGGTCTCTGCGTGAGGAGGTGTTCTGGCTGGTGGCGCAACTACCAGCTCTGGCCGCGGACCCGGCGCTGTTGCTGCCCTCGCTCATGGAGTATCTACGTGAGTAAATAAGGAGTGATATGTTTACTATGATTTAAAGTCGGGGTTTGTAGCAAATGTTCCTAAAATAGAGACTGACAACCTTATTTCAATGTCATGCATTGAATATCAAATAATTGTATAGTAATTACTGTTAATACTCTATTAAGTATTATCACTGTATTAATTTTATTTTGTATTATTTAGCTTGTTAGTTATTATTTATTGTATGTATTATGTTTATGTATAATTATTTTTATGTATGTTTGCAATGTATGTAACTTTTGGAAACCTACCTACCTCACTAAATTTAAATTCCTAAATTTCTATCAATATTGTCGGCTGCAAAAATCACTTTTAGATGATAAAGCGTTATTTATATTTTACATGTGTTTTGTTCTATGTCTATATAGATACATATATACAACCAATCTTTTTGTTCAAGTTACGTATTGTTGCAAATGCAAACTAATTCAATTTCATATTTATTTATTTATATTGTTTATTGTATAACATTTTATTATTTTACAGAAAAAGATGAGGTAGTGAAGCTATCTCAAGGCATGCAGCAGCTGGTGGTCCGCGCGCTGGAGCGGCCCGAGTTATGTGCGGCCTTCGTGCGCGCCGGCGGTCTGGAGCTGGCGCTGGACAAGCTGCAGGCCTGCCACAAGGTACCAACACATACACACATTGACGCACGCGTAGATACATTCAACCATCACTACGTTATCTATTGATGGTAAACATACACAATAATTCGCTATCGTTACCTTGAATTTAAGAGTAATTTTAACATGTTCAAGATATAGGATGATATAAGATATACTTGTTATATTTATTATATATACAGGCGGGTCCGAGCAGCAACCAGGGTCTAGTTTCGTCCCTCATGAACCACCTAAAGTTGCCACCGCAACTTATTAACTTGTCCACCCCGGCCTCCTCAAGTAATAAAAAGTCGCAACCGCCCGTTATCGAAACTGCCAATGGGCTTATCAATATTGCGCCGCTCTGTAAGTACTTTTCGAGAACTGTTGCTTTATATTAAGTCGAATGTTAGATAAAAAAATCTGCGTCATTCAAAACAACTACGTCATTCATTGTTTTTTTTTTTTAATAAAAGTGATTGAAATCAAAGGATTATGACTATTTATTGTGAATTTACTAAAAATCAAATATCGCTTTATTTTAAGTTAAGTGTATAGAAGTAACTAGTTATCTATTGAACTACTAGGCACAGTGTCATGCGGCAACCCGACGGCGCAGGCGGCTGACGTGTTGCTGGGCGGCGGCGGCGGCGCGGGGGCTGGCTCGTGCGCCGCTCGCCGCGTGCGCGCTGCCGCGTGGTCCTACCACTTCTTCAGCGTCGACGACGCCTCCCTCGCCCTCACCCTCAACCTACCCTACGCCGCCACGCTGCACGAAGTACACTTGCAGCCTCATCTCACTAGCCTCGCGAGTGGGTTTAATGTCAAACATTCCTTATATTATTAAATAATATGTAATATTGTAATTAACTATTCATTTATTAACTCTTTACTAACAGCGTGTCCCGGTGCGGTCGGTGTGGAGGCGGGCTGTAACGGCACAGTCGTTCCGCTGGGCACGCCGCAGAACACCGCCGGCATGACGTTCATCCGACTGGCACTGGCGCGGCCGCTGGTAGTCAACACGGTCACTCTGCATCTGTACAAGCCGCGCGATAGCACAAACATGGGCCTGCTGCAGCTGCGGCTGCTGGCGGCGCCGGCTTTTTCGACGCCCATCGACGGCACTCAAAATAGTCATGAGTAAATAATTAAATTTACATAATATATCAAACAAGTTGCATATGTAATATTCCTATTTAACGTCGTAATCCCCGCTGTTCAGGAACCGCTGGACACGTGTGGTGTACGCTTGCACGCGTGGGCGGCTCGAACGCTGGCGCTGGAGCCTTTTCGGCGCAGCGGGAGCGCTGGGCGCGCTGTGCGCTTGCGTGGCGGCGGGAGGCGCGCAGGCACAGCACGCGCACCGCGCT
Organism: Napeogenes inachia; assembly: GCA_959347355.1. Taxonomy (NCBI): domain Eukaryota; kingdom Metazoa; phylum Arthropoda; class Insecta; order Lepidoptera; family Nymphalidae; genus Napeogenes; species Napeogenes inachia. Next base: position 19,008,419 of record OY365801.1, on the reverse strand, counting down.
CTACTGGCGGCTGCTCGAGCCGAGCCTGCTCTGCGTGCCCCCATGCTTACTGCACTGCTCGACATGGACGCCACCGCACACGCTCACGGTGAGCCCTATACGGGACTGATAGTTATAATGATAACGGGAGGAGACAACACAATCAGTGTTTTATTGTTAAATATAAACTGAAATGTCACTCTTTGATTTTATTACTGTTATGTACTGTACCATATACTAGTATATTGTTCATATTACAAAATTTAGAAATTATGTTGTTGTATCTTTTACTAAATTATTTTTATTCTTCTAGAATTTATTTGAAGGAGAATTTTGTCGTCGCAACCCTGTATAGGTGCGTTATTTTGTCGTTCAGCATTCCAAACGGCGAGTGCGGGTGGTCCGGGCGGCGTGTGTGCGCTGGCGCAGGCGCTGTGTCGCTGGTGCAGCGCGGGCTGTGCGGGCGCGTACGTGCAGTGGCTGTCCGCGGCAGCCGAGCGGGCGCTACAGCAGCGTCACCCGCCCTCCGCCGCGCTCGTGCACTCGCTGGCCACAGTAATACACGACACATTACACTCCTACTCCAGCCATTTATTATTTTACTAACACAATCTATCGATTTCATCCACGTGGTATTAGGGTCGAGGGCTCCATCATTATCATCATCAAATTTTGTCACAGTGTATTAAATCTATTGTAATTGTTATTATGGTCCAAATTGGTTTTTATGTTTTTCCTTGAAAATATGTATATGTCCGAATAAGATAATTGTCAGTAGAAAAACTTATCACCGTTAGCTATTTACCGCGGGAAGGACGCATGGCCTACGAAGGTTTTATAAATGAAAATTATCTGAAAGTTACACTTCATAAGCGTTAACATTGTGAAAAATATTATTTGTGAATAAATGCACGATTATGGCGGAAATGCCTCATAAAACTAATTTATTTTTATACGACCATAAGTATCAAAAATTATGCCTGTCTCGATTTCAGTTGTAATATAGATGTTTTGGTACATTTGACTGGCTGACAATTTTATATTGACATTTTATGTTATGACACGCTATAAGAGTTAAAAAATATAGATTGTTTGTGACTTCCTAAGATAATACAATGTTATTGAAGTATTGGGTGTAATTAAATATAAAAAAATATAAAAAACCATGTATGTAGTCGTTTTTAATTTGCTAATAGCCAAATAGTAATTACATAAAAATGTACATTTATATATATATATATATATATATATATATATATATATATATATATATATATATATATATATATATATATATATATATATATATATATATATATGCTTCCTCACTAAATTACTACATATATAGTGTTTGTTCATTAGTCTTGAAATATAATCTATTATTTTTATTCTTAGGTTTTGTGGACACTGAAAGAAGAAAGGCTCTTAGATAACTTGGAGGATCTTATCACGGACGATTTATTTGAGCTTATATACACGTGGGTGAAAGACGTACCAGAGACAAATCTACTTAAGAAGTCATTAGATTCTGGTAAATAAATTCTTACTTTAAATATATCATTATGAATTATATATAGATATCCCTTGCAGTGTCCTCTATTTTTCCGAGGGTTCTGTAAGAGCCATAATAACAGTGGATATCGTTCTACACTACTTACCTGAAAGGTGGAAGGAATTCCTTCTAGAGACAGTTGGCACTAAGCGGCTCCTAAAAACTTTAGACAAATATATTACAATAGGCTAGACATATAGAAAATTGAGAAAAGGGCTGGTGGATGATTCTAATTATCAATAATAAATTAATATTGACAGTATGATGAAGTCTACTCGATCGATATATTTAAAAATATACATATTATTTCAGTATTATGTTCGATGTGCTACATACGGCCAGAACTGTTCAAATTATTATTGGAACAAATGGAAATTCCAATGGATTCAGTGGAAAGGTAAGACTTAGTAAAAAAAAATATACTCAAATAAATGTTCGTTTTATTTAATTGATAACATTTAGTAACACTTTCAGCATGGAAGGTCTCACGGATGATACGAAGGTGAGTCGTCCGTCCGTATGTGCGGGCGCGGCGGGGGCGGGTCGCGGCTCGTGCCCGGTGCTCCGCGGCTGGCAGCTGCGCACGCTGGCGGCCGCAGCCATGTCCCCCGCCGCCACGCTCGCTCTGATACACTGTCCTCTGCCTGGCGCTCTAGTAAGATCTATTGCCGGTAAGCGATCCAAATTTATTTACAATTTTTTTTTATGTAACTTTTTTAAAAAATAGTTAATTCCAATTTTGTCTGTGTGCGGTAAATAAAATGTTATACTTGCAATATTTATTTGCAGATTTCAGTGAAGCAAAGCTGGCAGATATAATATCTCAAATTGGATCAAACGAGGATATTCATATGACGGATACAAACAGCGAGGAGTACAAACGATCGAAAGGTAAATTTCAATATTTGCAATTCTTAAAACAAAGAAATTCCTTTTTTGTTATTAAATTAAAATCCCACGTTCTCATAAACCAGTAGGCATTTACTATAAAAATATTTTTGAGTCTCGAACAAGAGGAAAGAATCGAAAGCCTGCAAAGACTTAACCTAGCTAAGTAAATTAGTGTCAATTCGTTTTCATAACGATTTTCGTTACGTTTCGATAAGCATTGACTATGTTCGCGAATCCATAGCGCTCCGCGCCTTTGCTAAATTTTTCATTTTAATTAGTGTTGTCAGTGCGAACGCATTGTATAAATTATTACGGTACATAGCTGGCTAGCGAACGATAAGCAGATAACGAAAAATAAAGACTACAGTACATGCAGAGTGTATTCGTATATGTTATGTTGCGTACTCTCAGACGTGTCGTCCATGCGCGGAGTGTGCGACGCGGTGGAGTGGGCGCGGCTAGTGTGCTCGGAGCGACGCCTCAAGGAGTGGCTTGGGGCGGAAGGGAACGTGTTTTGGAGACCACTGCTGCGGCTGCTGTGCTACCCGCGACCCCCCGACATGTATGTTTATTTTTATTATTATTATCTCGTGTCTTTTTATAATTAAAAATAGAAACTATGTGTAATAATCAATGTGTAATTGTCAATGTGTGTCAAAATGTGTAATTATCAATTGCTACTATTCTATTAAGATTATATAGTATTATTTCTTCTTTTTTTTGCAGTACATGGCAAGAGAGCGCGGCATTTTCAGCGCTCGAGGAGCACACGATTCGTCTATTCGCAGAGCTAACCGTCTGCCATTCGGCCAACCAGAAACTGTTCGCCTCCACGCTGCACGCCATATTGGAAGCTATGCCCTATACGGGTAACTAATTAAATGGAATACGATTTGTTTAAATTCATATATTTTTTATTCTTATACAATTGGTCATAACCCGGACAGGTCCAGAAGGTCTAACGGGATTCACGCGGTCGCTGATCCTGCGGCTGGTGCTGTCTGGAGAGCGCGTGAGCGTGTCGCTACGCTGGGCGGGCGGAGCGGGGGCGGGGGCGGGGCTGTCCGGGACGGAGTCGGTAGTGTCGGGGGCGCCGCCGCACCCCGCCGCCGCAGGTCACGCCACGCTGCACGTGCCGCTCACCACCACCGTGCGGACGCTGCTCGCCGAACATCGACAACCAGGTAACAGACCTTCAGTACATGAGTCATGTGCTATATTTAGTTATGTAGATTACTATTGAAGACTACAATTAGGTTGAGAGTATGGAGTTAAATTCTATAAAGCAAAACTTCGTGTCAGTGTGATACGTAGCAATGAATTTCTGACATAATTATATATATGAACAATCGCTATGTGCAATTTTATTTAATGTTTTTTTTTTACCTATCAAACCCTAAGTTATACTTATAAGCATGACGTCAGAGTCCAGACGAACATTAATATTTTACAGCCGGGACTATTACCAAAATGTTAAATGCTGAATATAAATAGGCAAATATAATCTCCATTGTACGTGCCTGGATATTAACAACGTAACTAAATTTCCAGTACCTCTCCTGGAAGAAGCAATCCGTCTAAGCACGAGTACTACCTCGGCGTCGAGCAGCAGTCAAGGGTCGGTACTTCGAAGCGCGTCCGATACGGCTATCATGACCGCCGCGGAGCCCTGGGAGCTGTCCCTGGCTGCCGCCAGTGCCTCCAAGGACAAGCGGGTCAAGGATGTCAAGAATACAACACTCAAACAGCAAGGCAATAAGAAGAGACAAACAAAGAACAGCGAGGCAACCGAACTATCTGTTACCGATGGTTAGCTAAAATCTTTGAGTACCAATTAAAACGGCATCATAATAACTCTAAACCATGTGGAAGGCTTATTTCTAAAATGGCAAAATCTCTTATATATGTCTGTAAGATGTAAGGGATTTTAATAAAAAAATTAAACATGGTACAAACATACATACATACATACATACATACATACATACATACATACATACATAGTGTATAGCTTGAAAAAAGTTTACTTATATTATGTTAATCGATATCAAAATAAAAAAATTCACCTATCAATACATACCTATGTACACCTTACACGTTAGATATTGAATCTTTCTTTAAATGGTCAAGTTATGATGTTATGACATGATGAAATATACATTTTGAGAAAAGTTTTAGTTTCCTGCACAAGGACGTATACATTCCCTGGCCGTGTGCAAATTGTTAAAAATAAAATGTGTGTTTCCAGAGTTAATAGAGTCAACGATCCGCGTGCAAGTGGACGGCATCGAGGGCTACATCCCGGCGGGCTGCACGCTGGCCCAGCTGGCCGCCGCCGTGCCGCCCGCCGCCGCCGCGCACCTCACGCTGCACCTGCACCTGCACCTCGGCACCGGCGGCGGTGGGGCGCGAGCTCACTTATGTTTATATTAGTGTCTATTGGCTCCCTGCTTTACAATATATATATAAATATATATATATATATATATATATATATATATATATATATATATATATATATATATATATATATATATATATATATATGTGTAAATACATATAGTCTTGCCATAAATATTGTAACAAAAAAAAAAAATTGCAAATAACATTTATTACTTTTACAGTGTATTAGTGTAAATACACAAATTTAAAACAATTACAAATATAAAAAGATTATTTAAAGTGGGTGTCTATTGGCTGCAATATAGTCCTTTAAACGTCAAATTATTCACTGCCAATCGTATGGATTGTTTTAGGGACTCCAAATTATCATGGCGTTTAGATCAAGCTGTACTTTCTAAAACTGACCAAAAATCATAATCCAGCGGATTAGGATCGGGACTAGACGACGGTCAGTCTTCAGCTCTGATGAAGTCCGAGACGTTCGCTTCCAACCAAGACTGTGTGGACCGAGCTTTATGACCCGGCCCCGAGTCTTGCTGGAAGGACCATACTTGGTTATTGAGGATGGTGTTACTAAGGGGCTAACTAACTTCTCAAGAATGGTATCTGGATACACTTGTGCCGATGTTTTGATACCTTTTTCACAACAATATGGCTCAGTCACTCCTTCATAATCACTCAACACCCCATCAAACCATCACTGAAGTCAGATAATGCCCACGTTGATCTCTGTTGACTAATTGGAAAGCTCCCTTAGAGCTTTGAGCATAAATACGGTCATTTTGTTTGTTAAAATGTTGCTCAATTGTAAAAATATTCTCATCCGTAAACAAAATTTTTCTGTGACCTCCCTTTGCGTTACGTTTCAGCAGTTGTTTCGATTTTACCACCCTATTCATCTTTAACTTTAATCAATTAATAAATGACCAGTGCGTCTCTTATAGGCTGCAAGTCCTAAGTTATCTCTTAAAACACGCGACATGGTTCTGGGTGCTATCTTCATTTCCCGAGATAAAATCTTTTGCTTTCGGACTGGATTTCTTCGAATTCTGTCCCTTACTGCTTTGACCACCTTTTTCGTACGAACACTACATGGACGGCCAGATCTATCTCTGTCACAACCAGAGGAAGTCTAATTGTACCTATTAATATTCCGGTACACAAACATTTGACTAATACAAAGTGTATGGAAAGTTTTGAAAATTGCATTTGGCCCCATACCTACTTTGTGTAATGCAATCACAGCAATTCTCTTCCCTTTATCACCCCACTGCATTTTAATATCGCAAAATATTGTACAATGACGTATTGTAACAGTATTTATGGACAGACTAAGTATATATATATATATTCCGTTCCGAGCCCTAGCAGGTTCTTCGCGCAGCTTGGCAATCGCGTTTATGATTTATTCAAAATAAAATATATCAAGAGGAATCTCGTAACGAAACTAAACTTTAACAGATACGTGGTCGGGTCCGATGTGGGACGGCGGCGGCGCCGGTGCGGCCAGTCCGGGCGGCGTGGTGCTACGCGAGTTCGGCGCCTGCGGGGGCCTGGCGCTGGTGGCTGCCCGCCTGCCGCGCCCGCACGCCGCGCCCGCGCCCCCGCCCGCGCCGCCGCACCACACCGACATGGATTGGGTCAAGCTGGAGGACTTCTACGAGGTGCGTGAGCTATCATTGGTCGGATCGTGTACTTATAGCGACTTGCACACTTTATTTATAAACACGTATACGTCTGCAGGAGGTCGTGGAGACGGCGGTGACGTCGGCAGGAACCGTCATACCCATCGGAGCCAACCTCGGGCCGGGCAACGCCGCCGCGGCCACGGAGGAGACGAGCGGCTGCGCGGGGGTACCGGCACACGCGCTGGTGGCGCTGGCGCTGCTACTGAAGCTGCCGGGCTACGCGGCCGCACTGCTGGACGAGGGCGCGCGAGCCGTGCACCTGTTGCGCCTCCTGCTGGGCGTCGCGCACGACGAGGAAGGACGTCAGTACCCTTCTAACACATGAAAATATTGACATTAAAATTATGCTCGCGCTACGAAACAGACTATCCGTACAGAGTAGGTATAATATGAACCGTGTATCGCAGGTAACATAGTGGTGAGTGGCGGCGGCGGCGGCGGCTCGCTGGGCACGTTGCCGTTCCGCGTGGTGGCTCAGCTGCTGGAGGCGGCGCCCCGCGCGGGTGCGGGCGGCCGCGCGCTGCGCCTTGCGCTGCTGCGGCTGGGCGCGGTGCGGCTCGTGCTGGCCTGCCTCGCCGTATTCACGCACCACCGCCCGCAGCCTGCACAGGTACACCGACGGACGTACACTAGGTTCATTATTAAAACCCAAGAGAAATATATATATTTTTATAAAAAGATACCTACTTATTCTGCTATATATAGATTTATTAACTATAGCCGCATATATTATCAAAGATGATTATCTTTGAACAATTAAATCAGAAAGAACGGTCAGTGATACGTCCGAGTGACAATTATATCTTATTTCATATTGAACAGCAAACCGGCCAGGGCTCCAACGGTTCGGGTGGCGCGGGCCCCGGCAAGGAGGAGAAGTCCCAGCTGTACTGGGCGAAGGGCACGGGCTTCGGCACGGGCTCCACGCAGCAGTCGTGGAACGTGGAGCAGGCGCTCGTACGGCAACGCGTCGAGGAGGAACACGTCACGCAGCTACTGCAGGTTCATTGACTTAACTTGACATTTTATTAAACTTTTTAGTATATTTTTTAATTGATAAGGGGTAATTTCACTACTCCTAGAGAAAAAATTATCAGATAATCAATTCGATATTTATTTATTCGATAATTCGACTTTTTTATTATAAAATCGTAAAAATAATTGTCTATACATAAAAGTTACTCACTAGTTAAGTCATTAAAATTTAAGTTATATTAATATGTACATTTCTGTTTTTACACCAGGTATTAGTGTCATATATGAATCCTGGTGAGAAGTGGCCGCCAGAGGAGGGTGCGCCAGAGGAGGGAGAGGGAGAAGAGGAGGAGGGAGCCGCCAAGGAGCTCCCGTCCGAGTTCATAGATCTCGTGGCCGGCAGCTCGCTTGTGCCAGCCATCTGCTCGTATCTGAGGAATGACTCCGGTAAAACTTCTATAAAAAAATATATTATTATAGTATAGTATGAAGAAGTAGAAATACTGGTGTCGACCAGATCATTAGTGACAAGGACAAAAAGTTATTAGCGAAACTCAGATTATATTATATCAAAACGTAATGGGGTTATTAATTCTGTCATGGCGAACATTTTCCCAGAACGTTGTCTGTTAAGTGATTGCAATAAGAACACTTGCCATCAATATAAGTCGTAAAAGCTTAATTGCATTTATTTTCTTATGAATATATAATATTAGTATGTATAATAAGCTTGATGCCAGTGACTTCATTTGATTTACCTTCTCATCTATTGTAATAATCCATCAATACACATATGTTTACAAAATCTGCATCTTGTTATCGTAATTTATGTTATTGCAATCATAGCCCAAAACCACTATTTTGGTCCTCCAGTGCGTTTTTAATTTAAAAGGAGGTAATTTTCCACAGTCAAAATATTCCGTACGTCGATTGGGACGAGCCATAGCAGTCTTAAAATATCTAACACTTTTAATGTAAACCGAACAGAGTGGGAGTGAATGAACAGTAAGAGAATGCTAGGCCTCATATGTACGTAGCGAGCGATCAATTAGTTTTACATCGTGTGTCAGTACTGGACATGTCCCGGCACATCCCGCTGTACGTGTGCGTGCTGCGCGGCGTGCGCGCGCTGCGGGCCCTGCGCTGCCGCCGCCTGGCGCCCGCACTGCGCCCGCTGCCGCGTCTGCTGGCCAGCATGAGCCGTACCACCAACTCCTACGCCACCAAGCTCAGGTCCGAACTACCGTCTCGCGCACATTAATTCAACTTTGCCCACGATTATCGGTAGAAACGTATATGGATATATTTTTAATTTTTTAAGGAACGTTCCATGTGAAATTCGATTTAGTTTTTGTAAATAATCGTAATTGTTATTTCAGAATGAGCAAAAAGAATATTTTCGGTAAAATGACCTACAGCCAAAGATTCAACGCCTCCAGCAACTCGGAACTCTCGGAAGAGGACGAGGGCCTTGCGTTGCTGATCGCCGATATTCAGGTGAGTATCGACGTCGAAGAAGAAGCGCGTAGTCGTCGGCGCTCGTAGAGTAACACCTGCGGTGTCCCCAGGCGACGTCGGCGCTGATGTGTCGGTCGGAGGCGGAGAACGAGGGCGCGGGTTCCGCGCGGCCTCCCCGCGGCGTCTCCCGCGAGCAGCGCTACATCCACCTCATGCGCACCATGCAGTTCGGTACGACCTCTCATCGCCCCCCTCCACCTCGTCCCGGAACCTGCCGAACGGAGCTGACCTCCGTCTGTCCACAGAGACCTTCGAGATGATGGCGGAGTGTCCCGAGGGCGGGTTCCGCTTCACGGTGCCGTACCACTTCGAGAGCACGGTGCGCGCGGCCGGCGAGCGCGCCCACCCCGCCCGCATGAAGCGCCTGGCGCAGGAGGCCGCCACGCTGGCCACCAGCCTGCCGCTGTCCTACTCCTCCAGCGTCTTCGTGCGCACCGACGCGGACCGCCTCGACGTCATGAAGGTGCGCGTCGCCGTGTGGTACCCGTTCGTACCCGTCCTCGGCCCTAACGTTTGTTTTAAATAACATTTTTGATATCATAAATCGTGCTCTCAGGTCCTAATAACGGGTCCGTCGGACACGCCGTACGCCAACGGCTGCTTCATCCTGGACGTGTACTTCCCGGCGGAGTACCCGGCGGTTCCCATGCTCATCAACCTGGAGACCACGGGGCGCCACTCCGTGCGCTTCAACCCCAATCTTTACAACGACGGCAAGGTGTGTCTGTCCGTCCTCAACACCTGGCACGGCCGACCCGAAGAGAAGTGGAACGCGCACACCTCCAGCTTCCTACAGGTAATATTTATTTTGTCATAATAAACTGATTTTACTTAGTTTTTAGGAAAAATATATAACCCTCTCATAAAACTTAAAAGTGGGCCTGTTATTATACTACACATACATATATATATTTCGAAGTTAGAGGTATATCAGTGGCTCGCTCGTTAATGATGAAGTTATCTGATACAGGATCCCTGGCGTAGATCTCAGAAAATAAACCGTTACGACACAGTATGATAATTCTCATATTCATTGTAGGTCATCAGCTATCAAATTACTTTGTAGGTATATAACTATCAGAGTTGCGAAAACTACCGGTCCCGTTTGGAGGGTCCGAACTGTATCGCTCTCTCTAAAGAATTCCAACTCGACTTGATGCTCCAATATTTCAAATGTCTCAGGTGCCCCTCGATTCAAGGTTCAAACTATTCCGATCACGTGACTCGTGACGTCACGACGTTGACATCCCACTGTTACAATAGTATCAATTGAGTTACTAATGATCGTTGAACTATCGCTATCTGCGACACATATACCCGGTTATTTGTAATTATTTGTTCTACGACTTTTTACAAATCTTGATAAACAACACAAAAAAAAAAAATAATTACAAATAACCCTATATATTTAAAAATCCTCTATTCTAAGTATTTTATTTCCTTTTAAATGAATGAATTATCAATTCTATTTCTGGCTCACCCGCCGTCGACCCTCATTCTCAGGTATTGGTGTCGATCCAGTCCCTGATCCTGGTCCCGGAGCCGTACTTCAACGAGCCGGGCTACGAGCGCAGCCGCGGCACGCGCGTCGGCAACAGTGCCAGCCTGGAGTACAACTCCAACATCTATCAGGCCTGCGTGCGCTGGGCCATGTTGGACCATCTGCGGGCGCCGGAGCCATGCTTTAAGGAGGTATGGAGCCGCACGCGACCCGTCTGTGTCATGCTACTCGTATCCCGTTACTAACGATCACGACGCATTCAGGTCATCCAGACGCACTTCTGGATGAAACGCAACGAGATCATGCAAACCGTGGCCAACTGGATCACGGAGCTGGAGGGACAGACCGGCGACGAGCGCACGCAGCGCAGCATACAGATCAATCTCATGGCGCTCAAGGTGAGGGCGACCCCCCGCGACACACAGTCCTCCCTTATATGTAAACCACCGACCTCGACTGATATAATCTGCTCCATTGCAGCGTCATTACGTCAAACTACAAGAGGAGCTGGCGAAGCTGCCGGTGCCGGCCGGACTGGAGGAGTTCGACGAGCCCTTCCAGCTGCCGGCCGCACCCTCCCCGCCCTCCCCGCTGCCGCCCGCTCCCTCCTCCCCGCCCTCCCCGCCGCCGCCCGCGCCTCCCGCGGACGACATCGACCACGACATGGAAAAGATCGTGTCGCAAGTGCTGGACTGAAGCGGTCCGGCCGACTTGCGTAGTACTCGTACAAATAACTCAAGTGTAGTACCTGACGCCAGCGCCGCCGGGGGTGCGGACGACGCGTTCACACCGCACGACACGACCGTACGATTCGATCTCTCGGTGTCCTCACGACGCGACCCGCGCGATGCGTCGAAGGCGATCGATCGTGCACGTATAATTAACTATTTAAACAGTTTTCGGTTTTTATTTATATTTTATTTTGGACTCGGATGTTCGGCGAGCGCGCTCCGTTTTGGTTTGACACATTGTGATACTGCGAAGGGCTCCGGTCGAGGCGGTCCGAGCGCCCCGTATTATGTATATTAAATTATAATTTGATGTATATAAATGTTTATTTCGTTTTAATTTCTGTAATTAAGAACATATACGTATTGCTACGTCCTCCCGGCCCGGGAGCTAGCAGTTCAATTATATAAATTAGTATGCCGCGGCACATTATGTAGGACCGAGCCGGAACGAGATTGTTTTATCGGATTTTTCTTTGTAAACTAGTTAACGATATAGTTTATTGGATAGCCCTGGGGCCTCGCCAGTCGAGACGTACGGACTGACGAAATTACGGAATGTGATTGTATATATTATGAAATCATCCAAGTACCTCATGTTGTCTCTGTACTTTCATTGTCAGGTAAAAAAAACATTCACTTGTTAACTATTTGATTGTGAAATTCGGGATGTAAATAAAAATTTATGTTATTGCTATTATTTTGTTTTATTTTATTTTTATTATATCTGATGATTTGAATTTACTGCTGTATGAAGAGACGTTGATCGAATTTATTTTAATAAAGCAAATGGATTACGCAAAAAAAAAAATACAAATTATATGCGTATACGTGTTTTATTGTAAATATATTTATTTACACTGCCAGTTGAAAAAAAATATAAATACAAATTATTATGACTCACAAATATTTTTAAGTATTTATCATATTTTTTTACACAGTGAGTCCGAATTGATATATTTTTTATTGGTAAAGGTATTCTTATCACCTAAGGGGAGGACCACTTAAAAATTAAAAAAATGTCTTATCGCATTACCTCAATGATACGAAAATATGAGATTAACAGTCTCATATTTTTACATCTTTATTTGTTAACTGATTTAAATTTAAAAAAAACACTAAATGTAAGGTGAAGCCCATGACAATATATTTCCGAAAACTACATCCAAACTGATTAATATTTTAATCCGTTTCTGAGACTAGCGTACACAAACATACATATATAGATATACAGACATACAAACATACAGACGAAGAGACCAAATGAAAAACCATTGTTTTAGGTGAGATTGTTTATATAAAAGTCCACTATAATTTTTTGAAAATATTTTCCACACAGATAGCGATCAGTAACAGTTTTATTATATGTATCTCATCTTACTAATATATAAGTGCGAATGTTTAGAATTTAGATGTTTGTTACTTAATAACGCCAAAACTACTGAACGGATTTTGTTGAAACTTGGTAATATTTGTACTTAGCTTATGAACCGGAATAACACATAGACTGTAGAAATACTAACTTTTGCACGTGGTTTATTCTGTGACATAGCATAGGTTGTAGCGCGATTACGTCATTGCCACGGGAGATCTTGTTTTTAATAGTTTCTTCACTTATTTTACATAAGAATTTTCACAAGTAAAATTATGTTATTCAAATATACGTATGTTAACAGATATATAGGCAATTAGGATATTTCTATGTTCCCTGCAACAGTCTAAACGGCTTAAAGGGTTTTGACGTATGAGGTATCGCTAAATACCTACGTCAAACTATTTGTAAATAATATTTTTATGGCTTATGCTCCTAGCTATAAAAAAAATATTTTTACAGTCTATGTGGACGAAGTCACGGGCATCAGCTAGTATATAGATAATTTTCTTAAACACTTTAAATACTTATATCTTTTGATAGAGTGAAGAGTATGCAATGATAGTAAGAAACTAAATGTTAGTCAGAGTGAGGCTCAATTTTTATGTCTAAAATTTATTTACATTGGCCACATATTTCTTTTGTGTTGCGTGTACAACTAAAAGAGAAACAAATAAACAAACAAAAATTTTTAAAATATTAAAAAAGGAATTCTGTTAATTATCAGTTATCAATAAGTAATAACCTTATTTTAACTGTCAACAATTATAAAATTTATATAATTATATTTTTCCATTCTTTATTATTAAGGCTTAGAAATATCTATGTAGGTATCCTTAACTTCATATAAAACAATGTAGAATTTACCGTGAGGGATGCTACTGCTCACAATTCATTTTACTAATATTTAAAACTTTCGGAGTCTTTTGTCCCGTGGCTCAGATAATTTATTTTTTTAATTTTAAACGGGAAGGATTTCCCTCAAGGAAATTTTGTCTATGCCTGTGTATCTCCTATATATTGAGGTATTGGCAGAAATTACTTTTGGTTTTGTCAGAGTGTTCATGTACTTCATGCAGGTACATGACGCGAACATGCGAAATGACCCTACGACTACGAAGTCTTGAACCGATAATATAATCCTTACATTTAAAAAATATTCAGGGTCTGTTTTGTTCTGTTGTATATTAGTTACGTTATATATTTTTATATGGTGAGTAATGGGGCGACTGAATTACCGACAAGATATTGAAGCAACACCCCATATTTCACTGCGAGACTCACTATTCAGCTATGTTAGTAGATAATTATAGCTTGTATAATTGTCATATGTTGTGTTGTAAAACTTTATTTTTATATTAAATCATGTGGCTGTTCTTCCTTAAATTTTCAAGATCATCCTTGCCTATCCCAATAGAATTATATTGGATTAATGTAATTGAAATAAAGTAAATACATTTTTGTACATGTACGTATCGCCACGTACTCCCGCATAGGGTTTATGCTGGTAGTTAAATTATATAATTTAGTATGCCTCATATTATCTCTGTACTTTCATTTTCAGGTACCTAACTAGTAAAACTTAATTATTTTTTATACTTGCTATATTTTTAAATATGAAATTTGGGATGTTGATAAAAAAAAATGTTATTGCTAGATTTTTTTATTCCAGTTCATTTGAATTTACTGATATGTTAAGGGACACTATTTAAATTTACTTAAGGAAATAACTGAGATAGTCCAGAAACAAACGAAATTATATACTTCTATTTTATAATACTTTTTTACACTGTAGGTACATACAATAAATTACATGCACAAATTAATGACTAATTTACACGTTTACAATTTTTAATTTACCTACCTATTATTTATTTCACAATACGTAATCGAGTATTCCGAACTTGTATTTTTTTTATTCCATTTTATTATTTTGTTTGCACACAAGTTACAAGTCTAGTAGGAGTACCGACTTACGTGCATATGTATTACATGTTACATAGGTATTTTATGCATTTCTGAACAAAATAAAATGAAGTAAACTTACTTCATTTTATTTTATAAACTTACTTCATTTTATTTTAATATGTCCGTAAACATCTTCGTCGGTTGTTACAAGTGCTGTTAACCTCTAAACGTTCTACCTTTAGGTATTATACCACATTAAAATTAATGGTGTGCATTGATTTTAATGTAGTAAAATCCTTCAAAGATGAATATACTTGTGACATAACTTTTAAGCATTGAGATATTATTTATAACAAAAATTTTATGTATTAGTATTTGTACGAGTGCTCGCAGACATTTAGAAAAAAAAAGTATTGGAATATATATTAATATCGACTAAACCAAATAAACCATATACCTAAATTATAAACACTTAGTAAAACTATTATTAGTATTAAATATTTTTACTATAGTATTTATTATAAGATCAATATCTTCACGATGGTTTGTGTCAACTTCTCCTGTGTTGTTGTGTCCTGCCCTGACCTGCCTTTTCGCAGGACTTGCAGCAGACGCTGCGCACACGCATTTGAATGTTAGTTTAATTATAAACATAAAAGTAAAACAATAAAAATCCCATTTCATTATGAAATTGTATTTCACATTTAGTTTATTTTAGCCTAGTTGGTCTTAGTTAATTAAGTACTCCTTGAGTCGACTTGACAACTCCTATTATTTATTTGTATGTATTAAGAAATATTAAATTATTAAATAAGTTTATAAATATTCAAATGTGTCCCCCAGTCTTACTTACTTAGAGTAATATTTGTGGTGACATAACTTTTTGCGAACTATCAAATAGCAGTTGGAAAAGTTAGGGCTATCCTTGCACTTAGTTCGGATGTGTGCTCCTGAAAAAAAACATGTATTGTAGTGTATAAAAAAAATAATAGTAAAAGTGGTTTGAGGTTTTCTTAATTTTCATTGTAATTATAAATAAACAAACCTTTGACGCTGATCTTTACACTAGAAAAGTGTGAAGTAAAAGCATTGAACGCGTGACAGGTATACACGCCGGTATCATTGATGTTAGTGCGGGACACCGTCAGACGAGTTTCTACGATTTTATATAATTTTTTACATTAAAGTGCTTAAAAATATTTATAAGTAATTTTAAATTAATATTAAAAGAACACAGCTTTGGGTTTTATTTTGAACCTGGTTCCGGTTCAACTACAAACCTTTTGAGGTGATCCTGTCATTAGAGAAGATTGTTGCAGAGTCCTTGGTCCAGTAGACTTTTGGAACGGGGTAGCCTTCCACCTTGCACAGCAGGTTCAATTTGGATCCTGCCTTCAGTTGAGTGGGCCCCGATATTATGCGGGTCTTCACCGGGGCTGTTATGTATAGTTAATAGATGTAGACCATATTTTTAAAGTAATGTATTTATTGTACCTATTATAAAAGATTAAATGCTTTCAATTGTATGTAAGGGAAAAATACTACAAGGAAATAAAATTTATTACGTAGGTATGCTTAGATATTACGTATAACGATAATATGTATTATTTTAGTTTTAAAGTTTGGAAATAAAATCATGCAAGAAGGTAACGTGAGACAAGTTCTTCAAAGCATAAATTATTATAAATAAAGAACAAATAAAAAACCTGCAAAAATGTTTGTCAAAAATAATTTTCATAATCATAATAAAACTCTGTAAATTATATTACGATATCAGAAACTTTGTACTCAAATATTTTACCAGTAATTTATCAGTTTTACAGTAAGTCGTATTGCTCTTAAATGGATGTAGATTTTTTTAAAAATACTGCCTTACCAGTGTACGCGGGTTTCTTTACTTCTGGTGTAATAGTCGAGGTGGCTTCACTCTGAGTTTCAGTTCTGTAAGCTTTAACGGTGATCGACCATTTCGCCGGCTTGCCGATACCATTGTAAGTTTTGCAAATGTATTCTCCTAGTGTATCATTACTCAGTTTCCTTATTTGTAAAACATTATCTTTAGCTTCGTATTGCATACTTCTGTATGGCACCATTGGTCCGTAACGGCCGTGGTACCACCGGATTGAAGGTTTGGGATATCCGTAAGCCATGCAGCGTATGGTGAGCGGTTGGCCCAACTTGCCGACCACTACAGCGTCGGGTAGGCCTGCGATACCCGCCGGACCTCTCACTCCATCTAAACACCCCGTTTGTTAGCAATTAATTTCTTATGTTTGTGGATGGTTAACTAAATTCCAAGAAGGGTTTTATGTAGTAATTGGCTAGAGACTAAAACGTTGAGTTGGACGTAAGTGCTCAATGTGCGTTTAAATTCTATTTAATTAAATCAAAATACCCATCAATGATATTATGAATAAGTGAATATGTAGAAAATACATGTATATCATTAAAAAACAAAAAAGACATCCCTAACTTAAAATAATAACCTTCTATTATAAAACATGATAATACTGTAGCAAAAATGAATAACATCGAGCTGCTAAACATTCAGAAACCCAAACTATATATCTTTTAAGTCTAAAAATTTAAACAAACAACACAAATATTTTGGATAGCCTGATGCGTTTCAAAAATTAAACCATAATATAAGGGAATTTAAAACTGTTAAATATCCAATTGAATTGCTGAGTATGGTACACATGCACTTGAGTTGTATAATAACGTGTTATGGTCATGTATTATTACAACGTAATGATAAATGATACACAACATGAAGTTAGATGTTTGAACGTTCCTACACAACGCTCGGTTACCATCTACTTGTAGATCGATCTCCTGGCGCGCTACTCCCAGTCCGTTGTTCGCAGTGCAAATATAAGCCCCGGAGTCGTTGCGGTTCAAAGACATGATTTTCAGCGAACCATCCGGCAGCAGGTGGTACCTCCCCTTGTTGCCCTCGATCTTGTTATCGTTAGACAATTAAGCGATTTATAAAGATATTTCATCATAAAGATATCATATTAGTGTCAATTTTAAGGAAAGGAGACTAATAGTTGAAACTGTAACAGTGTCCTTCAATTGAAATTAACTACAGATAATTGAAAACTTTAGCTGCGACGTCATTCTGATTTAGTTTTGTTGTAGTGAAATGGTAAAGGTCGGAAATTATGATATATATAAAAATGTACTTTGAGCTGTCCTCTTTTCCAGGCGACCTTGGGCGGCGGGTTGCCGTGGAATAGACAGAGCAGCGTGGCCGTGTCGCCCAGACTGGCATGAACCTTTAGCTTCGTCGCAGAATTAGCAGACGGCACTCGCAGACGTTCTTCTAGAGATAAACTTCTACTCTTAAATGATCATTAATTTGGTACGTGATTGTGACTGACGTAATTAAGTGCGTCAGAAAGTTATTAGAATTTAAGATACACTGGTGTTTTCAAATTCTAAAATTTGTAAATGCAAAAACATACAACCAACATTATGTCATAATATTAATAATCTTTCTAATAATATTAATAATCCTTCTAATATAATTATTAATCATTCGTGTGCACTTGCAGTGACAAGCAACATAGACGTCTCGGGTGCATAAAGGAATCAATATATAGGTATAACATAAGATTTAATAAAACGAGGGAAAAGTTTTTTGTAGTCCGCATTAGTGAAGAAGATTTTAGTACCGCGTGAGGAACCTAAAGCAAATGAAAACCGTTGTCTGCCGAAATTTAGTGATGGATATCATGGTCTTGGAAACCAGTCATTCAGACCAATATCAAATACTTGGAACGTTTGCAAAGTGATACGGTGATTTCAGCGAGTCCACAATATATTACAAAGACGTGTGACAAAAGCCTCCATGCCACCTCTAAAGAAAATACTACATTATACTCTCCACCATCGCCAACCTCGTGGCCCTTCCATAGATCTGTGAGTACGCGATGTTTCCAAATCAAAGACCGAAATGTATTCAAATTATTCCTTTAAAAAGCAATATACTAGAATATCAAGATTTTATATTCTATATAATTTTGTAAATTTGTGTAAAGAACTTTTCGCTCACTAGGTACGTTTGAAGTGATGGTTGGAACAGGACTGGTCGCCATCCAGGGCTCGAGGCACATCTGGCTGCACCCTCGCTCGCAGCACTTGCCTACTCCGGAGCAGTCCGCATCGTCGTAACACTGGCGCCTGCATTGTCTCTCCGCCGACGATACAGAGACGGTAATCGATGGGCATGAGCCAGATTTGTTGACTAAAAAAATAAAAGAATATGTAAGCAAATGTACAAAATTACCTTCAATCAACGCTGAGTTGAACATTTGTAGAACATCTTTACCCAGTCTGCAATCGGAGTAGTAAAGGATATCAAGAGTAGTGGCATCTCTGTAGGGCGTCGTTACACAACGCGCTCCGCTCGGACATTTCTTGTTCACACAAGCAGACTCGACGCAGTTACATCTGCCGCAATTGCAATACACGATGTAAAAAGACACTTTTATTATTTTTATATTTATTGTAGCGGGCTTATGTTAAACCGTCACCTCGTGCAGCCATCAATAGTCTTCTGCTTTTGCATTCCGTAGTCACACTTAAGGGTCAAGCAGTCCCTGTCGAGCTGTGTGCAGTTCTTCTCTGGCGACACGCATTTGCAGCTATCGCAGCCACTGTGCAAGCGTGTTTTCTGGACCCCGTATTTGCACTGCAGCGCTGCGCACTCCGCAATGTAGACGGCGCAGTTTGCCTGTTTCCGTTCATTGCCTGTTTCCGTTTACGTGGACGGCCGGAAAGTAAGGCACCGTGAGTTAAGAGCAGCGCAAGGTGAGATAAAAACAATTCATAAACAAAAAGGTGTATTTTGTCACGCTCAAAATCAAGAGTATAACATGAGGAACAAGTAAGAAGAAAATGAGTTATAAAACTATCCAGTTTAATCCAATGCAAATAACTATCTGTTATAATATTAACTCAATGTAGACAAACTTTAGTTGATGAGCATTGCATAATCGCACTTGGGATTACGTTCTTGAATAGCCATATATAACAAAAACGCTAAAAATGTAAACGATGTACTGTATACGATATACTTTAACGAAAACGATAGACTGTCACGTCTAAAGGTCATATAAAATAAACACAAAATTTGACCATATATTGAACGCTCTTATACAGTGCAGAATTACCATCAACTTGCAGATTGATCTCCTGACGCGCTACTCCCAGTCCATTGTCCGCAGTGCAAATGTAATCCCCGGAGTCGTTGCGGTTCAAAGACATGATTTTCAGCGAACCATCCGACAGCAGGTGGTACCTCCCCTTGTTGCCCTCGATCTTGTTATCGTTAGACAATTAAGCGATTTATATACCTATATATTTCATCATAAAGATTTTACCTATATCAATGTAAATTTTAAAGAAAGGAAAGTAATAGTTGAATCTGTGACAGTCTCTCAATTGAAATTAACTACAGATAATTGAAAACTTTAGCTGCGACGTCATTCTGATTTAGTTTTGTTGTAGTGAAATGGTAAAGGTCGGAAATTATGATATATATAAAAATGTACTTTGAGCTGTCCTCTTTTCCAGGCGACCTTGGGCGGCGGGTTGCCGTGGAATAGACAGAGCAGCGTGGCCGTGTCGCCCAGACTGGCACGAACCTTTAGCTTCGTCGCAGAATTAGCAGACGGCACTCGCAGACGTTCTTCTAGGGATAAACTTCTACTCTTGATTTTTTTTTTTTATATCAGGACAAATTACACACATTGATATCTAACCCCTAAGTAAGCAAATTATTTGCTTGTGTTAAGGGTGTTAGACAACGATACAAATACATATAAATACTGAGAATATATTTAATACACGACCAAACCCAGAAACACAGACATCTATGCTCATCACATAAATGCCTGTCTCCGCCGGGAATCTAACCCGAGCCCCATTGCGCCGTGACACGTTAGGCGTCTGCGCTAACCACTCGACCAACGGGGCGAGTTGGTCGTTAATTATCGTTAACTAGCAAAAAAGTGGACATGTTTTGTATATACGTTAAATAAGCTGTTGTCACGTCAATTATATCGGAATTTACAAGATTTACTACTTCGTATACTTAAGTTCGGCAGTTAGCGAACTCGCTGCGCTAAATGCGTAGATTAGATGTAGGTACGTGATTGTGACTAGCTCCATCACGCTGGACCCCGACTTAAAAAAATCGTTACTTTTTTTCGCTCATATTTAACTACAAACGATACAAATGATTGTAGTAAATTTGATTTTTTTGTAGTAATAATAATTACGCGGCAAACCTAATAAACACTATTCTCAACCAGATATATAAATAATACTGCACTAAAAACTTTTGTAGTACACTTTAAATCGTTTGTAGTTTATTTTAGTGAAAAAAAAATTTTTTTTTATGGATAATTTCCGAGAAAAATAAAAAAAAATAAAGTTTTAAAAAGTCAAAAAACCTTTTCGAAAACTACAAACGATACTAATGATTGTAGTAAAGTTGATTTTCTTGTAGTACTAATAAATACGCGGCAAACCTAATAAACACTGTTCTCAACCAGAAAAATTAAAAATACTGCTCTAAAAACTTTTGGAATACACTCTAAATCGTTTGTAGTTTATTGTAGTGAAAAAAAAATATTTTATATGTATAATTTCCGGGAAAAATAAAAAAAAATTAAAAAAAAACAAAGTTTTAAAAAGTCAAAAAACCTTTTCGAAAACTACAAACGATACTAATGATTGTAGTAAAGTTGATTTTCTTGTAGTACTAATAAATACGCGGCAAACCTAATAAACACTGTTCTCAACCAGAAAAATTAAAAATACTGCTCTAAAAACTTTTGGAATACACTCTAAATCGTTTGTAGTTTATTGTAGTGAAAAAAAAAATATTTTATATGTATAATTTCCGGGAAAAATAAAAAAAAAATTAAAAAAAAACAAAGTTTTAAAAAGTCAAAAAACCTTTTCGAAAACTACAAACGATACTAATGATTGTAGTAAAGTTGATTTTCTTGTAGTACTAATAAATACGCGGCAAACCTAATAAACACTGTTCTCAACCAGAAAAATTAAAAATACTGCTCTAAAAACTTTTGGAATACACTCTAAATCGTTTGTAGTTTATTGTAGTGAAAAAAAAATAAAAAAACAAAGTTTTAAAAAGTCGGAAAACCTTTTCGAAAACTACAAACGATACTAATGATTGTAGTAAAGTTGATTTTCTTGTAGTACTAATAAATACGCGGCAAACCTAATAAACACTGTTCTCAACCAGAAAAATTAAAAATACTGCTCTAAAAACTTTTGGAATACACTCTAAATCGTTTGTAGTTTATTGTAGTGAAAAAAAAAATACGGTTGCCTGTAAAGTCGGTTTTACGGGCGAAGATTTACGTGACCACGTCTTTTTCTCGGTAGAATATTTATTGATATGAATATTATTAAATTGCACAATATTTTAATAATTTGAGTGATTTTGTTGAGGATAGGACGATGAAGACGTTGTCACGTAAAATCATTTTATATATTATTTATTTTATATTATATTATTGATGTTATTATTTTTTACAAAATTTATTTACAGACTTTTTCGATACATCAATTAGTTGCGGAGATATCGATCATTGAAGTTATTGTTTGCTAACAGTATTTTATATATTTATTTTTTTCAGTTATAAAAAAATACTATTTCCAATTGTGTCTACCAAGTATGGTCACATGTACTGGCCTACATATTAAATAATAATAAGTACAGATAATGTTATGTGACGTCACTTCTGATTTTATATATTTTAATATTTTTAATTTTAAAGAATTAATTTGAAAATCAAAACACTTATTCAGATCGAAGGTTCAAATTTTTGCTAAATAAATTTGAAATTAATTAAAATTTGTAATTGTAAATAATGAAGTTGAAAATTAAAACATTTACTTAAATTAGATGTTAAAATTCTTGCTCAACACATTTTAAATCAAGTTTTCTTATATCTGCCACTTTTTCTTAATATTTGTAATTTTAAAGAATCAATTTGAAAATCAAAACATTGCTCGGCGGACCGATCATGTTTGAGTGGGAGAGAGACGCAAGGCATTCTATGTGTGTGTGACTCATCGTTACGTTACCGGGCGTTACACTTTTTCATAAGTGACTCCCAGCTTAACCTAATTTAAGACGTTGTCACGTCAAAAACAAAGTTTTAAAAAGTCGGAAAACCTGCTCAAAAACTACAAACGATAGTTCTGATTGTAGTAAAGTTCATTTTTTATAGTACTAATAATTATGCAGAAAACCTAATGAATACTGCTCTCAAGCAGAAATATAAATAATACGCTCTAAAAACTTTTAATTATTAGTACTACAAGAAAATCAACTTTACTACAATCATGAGTATCGTTTGTAGTTGTCGAAAAGGTTTTTTGACTTTTCAAAACTTTATTTATTTTTATTTTTCTCGGAAATTATACATATAAAAACATTTTTTTTTTCATTAAAATAAACTACAAACGATTTAAAGTGTACTACAAAAGTTTTTATTGCAGTATTACTTATATATCTGGTTGAGGATAGTGTTTATTAGGTTTGCCGCGTAATTATTATTACTACAAAAAAATTAAATTTACTACTATAATTTGTATCGTTTGTAGTTAAATATGAGCAAAAAAAGTAAGGATTTTTTTAAGTCGGGGTCCAGCGTTATGGAGCTATTGTGACTGACGTAATTAAGTGCGTCAGAAAGTTATTAGAATTTATGGTGTGTACCTTATGTGGTGGTGGTGGTATCTAGTGGTGTCAAATTCTAAAATTTGTAAATGCAAAAACATACAACCAACATTATGTCATAATATTAATAATCCTTCTAATATAATTATTAATCATTCATTTGCACTTGCAGTGACAAGCAACATAGACGTCTCGGGTGCATAAAGAAATCAATATATAGGTATAACATAAGATTTAATAAAACGAGGGAAAAGTTTTTGTAGTCCGCATTAGTGAAGAAGATTTTAGTACCGCGTGAGGAACCTAAAGCAAATGAAAACCGTTGTTTGCCGAAATTTAGTGATTGGATATCATGGTCTTGGAAACCGGTCATTCAGACCAATATCAAATACTTGGAACGTTTGCAAAATGATACGCTGATTTCAGCGAGTCCACAATATATTACAAAGACGTGTGACAAAAGCCTCCATGCCACCTCTAAAGAAAATACTACATTATACTCTCCGCCATCCAACCTCGCGGCGCTTCCTTAGATCTGCTGAACGCGGGACACGTCGCGAGTACGCGATGTTTTCAAATCAAAGACCGAAATGGATTCAAATTATTCCTTTAAAAAGCAATATACTAGAATATCAAGATTTTATTTGTGTAAAGAACTTTTCGCTCACTAGGTACGTTTGGAACAGGACTGGTCGCCATCCAGGGCTCGAGGCACAGCTGGCTGCACCCTCGCTCGCAGCACTTGCCTACTCCGGAGCAGTCAGCATCGTCGTAACACTGGCGCCTGCATTGTCTCTCCGCCGACGATACAGAGACGGTAATCGATGGGCATGAGCCAGATTTGTTGACTAAAAAAATAAAAGAATATGTAAGCAAATGTACAAAATTACCTTCAATCAACGCTGAGTTGAACATTTGTAGAACATCTTTACCGAGTCTGCAATCGGAGTAGTAAAGGATATCAAGAGTAGTGGCATCTCTGTAGGGCGTCGTTACACAACGCGCTCCGCTCGGACATTTCTTGTTCACACAAGCAGACTCGACGCAGTTACATCTGCCGCAATTGCAATACACGATGTAAAAAGACACTTTTATTATTTTTATATTTATTGTAGCGGGCTTATGTTAAACCGTCACCTCGTGCAGCCGTCAATAGTCTTCTGCTTTTGCATTCCGTAGTCACACTTAAGGGTCAAGCAGTCCCTGTCGAGCTGTGTGCAGTTCTTCACTGGCGATACGCATTTGCAGCTATCGCAGCCACTGTGCAAGCGTGTTTTCTGGACCCCGTATTTGCACTGCAGCGCTGCGCACTCCGCAATGTAGACGGCGCAGTTTGCCTGTTTCCGTTCATTGCCTGTTTCCGTTTACGTGGACGGCCGGAAAGTAAGGCACCGTGAGTTAAGAGCAGCGCAAGGTGAGATAAAAACAATTCATAAACAAAAAGGTGTATTTTGTCACGCTCAAAGTCAAGAGTATAACATGAGGAACAAGTAAGAAGAAAATGAGTTATAAAACTATCCAGTTTAATCCAATGCAAATAACTACCTGTTATATTATTAACTCAATGTAGACAAACTTTAGTTGATGAGCATTGCATAATCGCACTTGGGATTACGTTCTTGAATAGCCATATATAACAAAAACGCTAAAAATGTAAACGATGTACTGTATACGATATACTTTAACGAAAACGATAGACTGTCACGTCTAAAGGTCATATAAAATAAACACAAAATTTGACCATATATTGAACGCTCTTATACAGTGCATAATTACCATCAACTTGCAGATTGATCTCCTGACGCGCTACTCCCAGTCCATTGTCCGCAGTGCAAATGTAATCCCCGGAGTCGTTGCGGTTCAAAGACATGATTTTCAGCGAACCATCCGACAGCAGGTGGTACCTCCCCTTGTTGCCCTCGATCTTGTTATCGTTAGACAATTAAGCGATTTATATACCTATATATTTCATCATAAAGATTTTACCTATATCAATGTAAATTTTGAAGAGAGGGAAAAAAATAGTTGAATCTAAAACTTTCAATTGAAATTAACTACAGATAATTGAAAACTTTAGCTGCGACGTCATTCTGATTTAGTTTTGTGTAGTTAAATAGTAAAGGTCGGAAATTGTAATATAATATATAATGTACTTTGAGCTGTCCTCTTTTCCAGGCGACCTTGGGCGGCGGGTTGGCGTGGAATAGACAGAGCAGCGTGGCCGTGTCGCCCAGACTGGCACGAACCTTTAGCTTCGTCGCAGAATTAGCAGACGGCACTCGCAGACGTTCTTTAACGAAAACGATAGACTGTCACGTCTAAAGGTCCATAAAATAAACACAAAATTTGACCATATATTGAACGCTCTTATACAGTGCAGAATTACCATCAACTTGCAGATTGATCTCCTGACGCGCTACTCCCAGTCCATTGTCCGCAGTGCAAATGTAATCCCCGGAGTCGTTGCGGTTCAAAGACATGATTTTTAGCGAACCATCCGACAGCAGGTGGTACCTCCCCTTGTTGCCCTCGATCTTGTTATCGTTAGACAATTAAGCGATTTATATACCTATATATTTCATCATAAAGATTTTACCTATATCAATGTAAATTTTGAAGAGAGGGAAAAAAATAGTTGAATCTAAAACTTTCAATTGAAATTAACTACAGATAATTGAAAACTTTAGCTGCGACGTCATTCTGATTTAGTTTTGTTGTAGTTAAATAGTAAAGGTCGGAAATTGTAATATAATATATAATGTACTTTGAGCTGTCCTCTTTTCCAGGCGACCTTGGGCGGCGGGTTGGCGTGGAATAGACAGAGCAGCGTGGCCGTGTCGCCCAGACTGGCATGAACCTTTAGCTTCGTCGCAGAATTAGCAGACGGCACTCGCAGACGTTCTTCTAGGGATAAACTTCTACTCTTATTTTTTTTTTTTTATATCAGGACAAATTACACACATTGATATCTAACCCCTAAGTACGCAAATTATTTGCTTGTGTTAAGGGTGTTAGACAACGATACAAATACATAGAAATACACATATAAATACTGAGAATATATTTAATACACGACCAAACCCAGAAACACATACATCTATGCTCATCACATAAATGCCTGTCTCCGCCGGGAATCGAACCCGAGCCCCATTGCGCCGTGACACGTTAGGCGTCTGCGCTAACCACTCGACCAACGGGGCGAGTTGGTCGTTAATTATCGTTAACTAACAAAAAAGTGGACATATTTTGTATATACGTTAAATAAGCTGTTGTCACGTCAATTATATCGGAATTTACAAGATTTACTACTTCGTATACTTAAGTTCGGCAGTTAGCGAACTCGCTGCGCTAACTGCGTAGATTAGATGTAGGTACGTGATTGTGACTAGCTCCATCACGCTGGACCCGACTTAAAAAAATCCTTACTTTTTTTCGCTCATATTTAACTACAAACGATACAAATGATTGTAGTAAATTTGATTTTTTTGTAGTAATAATAATTACGCGGCAAACCTAATAAACACTATTCTCAACCAGAAAAATTAATAATACTGCTCTAAAAACTTTTGGAATACACTTTAAATCGTTTGTAGTTTATTGTAGTGAAAAAAAAAAAAATTTATATGTATAATTTCCGGGAAAAATGAAAAAAAAAATAAAAAAAAACAAAGTTTTAAAAAGTCAGAAAACCTTTTCGAAAACTACAAACGATACTCATGATTGTAGTAAAGTTGATTTTATTTTTGTAGTACTAATAATTACAAAAACCTAATACACGCTGTTCTCAACCAGATATATAAGTAACTAGCTGTTATCCGCGACTTCGTCAGCGTGAACCAAAAAACATCTTCATTGAGTTCAGATCAGAAGCTTTACCAAGTTAGGTTAGTCAGTCAGTTAGTCAGTTTCTATTCTACCTTCACCTATCTTGAGCAGTTTCTCAGCGTACGCGCCTGACCCTATATCATTTAATAACTGCACACGCATGTTGGTGGTAAGATGCAGTTTTTGAACTTTGCTTCATATATATGAGGACATGCATTTATTTCATCCGCTGCAGTACCACGCTCGATGACAGGCAATGTTTACCTAAAATTATCGTCTTCCAGCAATTCCATCTTCTCACACACCTGCCGAAAAGTTTCGAGTTCTTGTCCGTCGACTGTTTTTAAATCCAAGAGGATTTAAAAACAGTTGGTGGGACCCCTTATTATATTTGGCAGCAATCGTAAGCAATAGCATTCAAAATTGCTAACGGCAGTGTAAATGCGACCAAGAGCATCTCCTGCCTTTACACCCGGCCAGCCATGGACAGGTGTTCCTTGCAAATGCCGTTTTCACTCCTTCCTCGCCGTATTCCAAGTGTAATAGCGAGGTACGTCAATGTAGATTAATGTTTTTGCAAAACAATCACGTTGGCACAACTGAAAAAATGCTGTTAGTGTCGTTTTCGGTGGTACTAACAATCTCTCTCTAAAATTATTTTCTGTTAAATAAACCCTCTCACCATTGGGTACATAGATCGCTAGAGATGAGTGATTTTCCTCCAAATTTATTAGTCTAAAAGACAAAATTTATTTACATTCAATACTTAAAGTGACAGATGTATCAATTTTCATAAGAGTTTGATAAATATTCTAAAATGTGCATTGTTAAAATATATCCAATTAAATTGTATGTTTGGTTCACTATTATGGTCATAGTGACTTACACATAAAAGATAGATATATGCTGTCCCGGACTTTTATTTAGAACTATTTAAGATAAATAATCTTACAGTAATTATCTTTGTGTAACTCAAACTATAAGGGCAGCGCACGCCAATATAGCTCTCAGGGGGCTGATTTTTTTCCGGCTTACTTGACATTTATCGTTATTTTATCACCCAATTATGAAAAATCCCTATAAATTTTAACTTATTATGTTATTCTGATATCAAAGCTATATTACTGCAAAGGTTCGTGAAAATCCGTTCAGTAGTTTTTGCGTGAAAGAGTAACAAACATACACACATCCTTACAAACTTTCGCATTTATAATATTAGTAGGATACTGCACTTAAAACTTTTGTAGTACACTTTAAATCGTTTGTGGTTTATTTTAGTGAAAAAAAAATTTTTTTTTAATATGTATATTTCCGAGAAAAATAAAAAATAAATAAAAAAAATAAAGTTTTAAAAAGTCAAAAAACCTTTTCGAAAACTACAAACGATACTAATGATTGTAGTAAAGTTGATTTTCTTGTAGTACTAATAAATACGCGGCAAACCTAATAAACACTGTTCTCAACCAGAAAAATTAATAATACTGCTCTAAAAACTTTTGGAATACACTCTAAATCGTTTGTAGTTTATTGTAGTGAAAAAAAAGAAAAAAAAGCAAAGTTTTAAAAAGTCGGAAAACCTGCTCAAAAACTACAAACGATAGTTCTGATTGTAGTAAAGTTCATTTTTTATAGTACTAATAATTATGCAGAAAACCCAATGAATACTGTTCTCAAGCAGAAATATAAATAATACTCTCTAAAAACTTTTAATTATTAGTACTACAAGAAAATCAACTTTACTACAATCATGAGTACCGTTTGTAGTTGTCGAAAAGGTTTTTATGACTTTTTAAAACTTTATTTTTTTTATTTATTTTAATTTTTCTCGGAAATTATACATATAAAATTTTTTTTTTCTTTAAAATAAACTACAAACGATTTAAAGTGTACTACAAAAGTTTTTAGTGCAGTATTATTTATATATCTGGTTGAGAATAGTGTTTATTAGGTTTGCCGCGTAATTATTATTACTACAAAAAAATGAAATTTACTACAATCATTTGTATCGTTTGTAGTTAAATATGAGCAAAAAAAGTAAGGATTTTTTTAAGTCGGGGTCCAGCGTGATGGAGCTATTGTGACTGACGTAATTAAGTGCGTCAGAAAGTTATTAGAATTTAAGGTACACTAGTGGTGTCAAATTCTAAAATTTGTAAATGCAAAAACATACAACCAACATTATGGCATAATATTAATAATCCTTCTAATATAATTATTAATCATTCATGTGCACTTGCAGTGACAAGCAACATAGACGTCTCGGGTGCATAAAGAAATCAATATATAGGTATAACATAAGATTTAATAAAACGAGGGAAAAGTTTTTGTAGTCCGCATTAGTGAAGAAGATTTTAGTACCGCGTAAGGAAACTAAAGCAAATGAAAACCGTTGTTTGCCGAAATTTAGTGATGGATATCATGGTCTTGGAAACCGGTCATTCAGTCCAATATAAATACTTGGAACGTTCGCAAAGTGATACGGTGATTTCAGCGAGTCCACAATATGTTACAAAGACGTGTGACAAAAGCCTCCATGCCACCTCTAAAGAAAATACTACATTATACTCTCCCCCATTCAACCTCGCGGCGCTTCCTTAGATCTGCTGAACGCGGTACACGTCGCGAGTACGCGATGTTTTCAAATCAAAGACCGAAATGGATTCAAATTATTCCTTTAAAAAGCAATATACTAGAATATCAAGATTTTATTTGTGTAAAGAACTTTTCGCTCACTAGGTACGTTTGAAGTGATGGTTGGAACAGGACTGGTCGCCATCCAGGGCTCGAGGCACATCTGGCTGCACCCTCGCTCGCAGCACTTGCCTACTCCGGAGCAGTCCGCATCGTCGTAACACTGGCGCCTGCATTGTCTCTCCGCCGACGATACAGAGACGGTAATCGATGGGCATGAGCCAGATTTGTTGACTAAAAAAATAAAAGAATATGTAAGCAAATGTACAAAATTACCTTCAATCAACGCTGAGTTGAACATTTGTAGAACATCTTTACCGAGTCTGCAATCGGAGTAGTAAAGGATATCAAGAGTAGTGGCATCTCTGTAGGGCGTCGTTACACAACGCGCTCCGCTCGGACATTTCTTGTTCACACAAGCAGACTCGACGCAGTTACATCTGCCGCAATTGCAATACACGATGTAAAAAGACACTTTTATTATTTTTATATTTATAGTAGCGGGCTTATGTTAAACAGTCACCTCGTGCAGCCGTCAATAGTCTTCTGCTTTTGCATTCCGTAGTCACACTTAAGGGTCAAGCAGTCCCTGTCGAGCTGTGTGCAGTTCTTCTCTGGCGACACGCATTTGCAGCTATCGCAGCCACTGTGCAAGCGTGTTTTCTGGACCCCGTATTTGCACTGCAGCGCTGCGCACTCCGCAATGTAGACGGCGCAGTTTGCCTGTTTCCGTTCATTGCCTGTTTCCGTTTACGTGGACGGCCGGAAAGTAAGGCACCGTGAGTTAAGAGCAGCGCAAGGTGAGATAAAAACAATTCATAAACAAAAAGGTGTATTTTGTCACGCTCAAAATCAAGAGTATAACATGAGGAACAAGTAAGAAGAAAATGAGTTATAAAACTATCCAGTTTAATCCAATGCAAATAACTATCTGTTATAATATTAACTCAATGTAGACAAACTTTAGTTGATGAGCATTGCATAATCGCACTTGGGATTACGTTCTTGAATAGCCATATATAACAAAAACGCTAAAAATGTAAACGATGTACTGTATACGATATACTTTAACGAAAACGATAGACTGTCACGTCTAAAGGTCATATAAAATAAACACAAAATTTGACCATATATTGAACGCTCTTATACAGTGCAGAATTACCATCAACTTGCAGATTGATCTCTTGACGCGCTACTCCCAGTCCATTGTCCGCAGTGCAAATGTAATCCCCGGAGTCGTTGCGGTTCAAAGACATGATTTTTAGCGAACCATCCGACAGCAGGTGGTACCTCCCCTTGTTGCCCTCGATCTTGTTATCGTTAGACAATTAAGCGATTTATATACCTATATATTTCATCATAAAGATTTTACCTATATCAATGTAAATTTTGAAGAGAGGGAAAAAAATAGTTGAATCTAAAACTTTCAATTGAAATTAACTACAGATAATTGAAAACTTTAGCTGCGACGTCATTCTGATTTAGTTTTGTTGTAGTTAAATAGTAAAGGTCGGAAATTGTAATATAATATATAAATGTACTTTGAGCTGTCCTCTTTTCCAGGCGACCTTGGGCGGTGGGTTGCCGTGGAATAGACAGAGCAGCGTGGCCGTCCCGGCCAGACTGGCACGAATCCTTAACTTTGTTGCAGAATTCGCCGACGGCACTCGCAGCCGTTCCTCTAGGAAATAGAGTTCTTCTTCTCAGATGATCATTAATTATCGTTTACTAGCAAAACGCTAAAATGTATCCTATAATTCTTGTAGTCGACATATTTTGTATAACATTAAATCAGCTGTTGTCACGTTAATTATATAGGAATTTACAAGATTTACTACTTCGTATTTTCAAGTTCGGCAGTTAGCGAACCCGCTGTGCAAACTGCGTACATTAGACTTACGTTACTGTGACTGACGTATTTAAGTTGGTAAGAAAGTTATTAGAATAGAAGATACAGTATTGGAGTCAAAACCAAAAAAAAAATGGAAAAACGTACATTCAACTTCTTGTCATAATATTAACATTAACACTATTCGTCGTGTCCACTTCAAGTGACGTTTAATGTTTCGATTGCCCGGTGCATAAAGGTTTCAATATATAACATAACTCAATATACCTCGAACTACGTTTTGTACTGATTCAAAGATCGAAATGGGTTCAAATTATAACAGCTGTAAAGAACAATATACTAGAATATCAAGATCTTATCTGTGTAAAAAATTGTTCGCTCACTAGGTACGTTTGAAGTGATGGTTGGAACAGGGCTGATCACTTTCCGGGGCTCGAGGCACAGCTGGCTGCACCCTCGCTCGCAGCACTTGCCTACTCCGGAGCAATCCGCATCGTCGTAACACTGGCGCCTGCATTGACTCTTCGCCGACGATACAGAGAAGGCCTTAGATGGGCATGAGCCAGATTTGTTGACTAAAAAATAAAAGTATATGTAAGCAAATGTACAAAATTACCTTCAATTACCGCTGATTTAACATTTGTAGAACATCTTTACCAAGTCTGCAATCGGAGTAGTAAAGGGTATCAAATGTAGTATCATCTCTATAGGGAATCGCTACGCATCGCTCTCCGCTCGAACATTTCTTGTTAGCACAGGGATGCTCGACGCAGTTACACCTGCCACAATATAAATGCACGATGTACAAACACACTTTTTAGTATTTTAATAATATGTGTTACCCGTTTATGTCAAACCGTCACCTCATACAGCCGTCGATGGTCTTCTGCTTTTGCATTCTGTAGTCACACTTGAGAACCAAGCAGTCTCTGTCTACCTGCGTGCAGTTCTTCTCCGGCGCCACACATTTGCAGCTATCGCAGCCACTGCGCAAGCGTGTTCTCTGGACCCCGTGTTGGCACTGCAGCGCTGCGCACTCCGCAATGTAAACGTCGCAGTCTGGTAGCACGTCAATGCCTGTTTCCGCTTCTGTGGATGGTCGGAAAATAACATATCGTGCGGCCAAAGCGACGCAAGGTGAAACGAAAACAATTCAAAAACTCTAAGTATATATGGTAACGCTTAAAGTCAAGAGTGCAACATAAGGAAGGTTCCTCCTATCATTCGTATACACTGCAAGTGACGTTCAATATTCCGGTTCCGGTCAAGTGAAGTTTTTACCTTTAGCGATTGTATTTTGACTTATTTTAAGCTAAGCAGTTTTTGGCAGAGATGTGGCAACCAATCCAGACACTAACGACCCTTGCACCAAGTAAAATATAACGCGTGCAGCTTTAGAAACGATGTGGAGATATTGAATATGCTGGAAACAGTAGACAAGTTGTCCTGGGGTTATAAGTAGTCCAAAAAGAGGAAAAATAAGATAAACCTACATTTTTGCAATTGTTTTATTTCCGGGAGATTGACTTACTGTCCCAATAGGATATCGGGTTCCTCGTCTACAAGTCCCAAAGTCTTAACAACATTGTTAAGAATGAAAGCGTCTGTAATAGGGTTCCGTACCTTCAATTCAGAATTACCAAACGGTATTCGTTGAAAGACATCTTATGTCTGTCTTTCATGCATTGCACTCGGTACGACATGACGAGGAATTGAAGGTCATATAAATATACTCTACTACTTACCTACTACCGCAATGGGTGTCTCAAAATCACACAACACTATTGTAACTGGTTACTTACACGCGCCTCTGATCCACCAGATCTGAGTTATGATTTTAAATTCGTATCTTAGTGGCCCAGTTCATTGTTCACTTCATAAAAAAATACAGATTCTTTAATTTCGACTCGTCTAGGAAATAGATTCGGATTCACTCCAGCGCGGCGGTAATAGCTATGAGATGTTGCAACTATATCAAGACGACTAACAAGTATATGTCCATTGACGTCTTCTATATCTATATCTATATCTATTATCTTATTTTATTTTATTTTTATTTTTGTATAACAAACACCTTTTTTTATTTTTGTATAACAAACACCAAACGATCTGTAGAATTCGCAAAAGAAAGCTCCTCCAGAAAATCAAAAGCGAAGCCGTATTCAATTTTAGGCGCGGCAACTGATTGGAATCTCATGATGGACACGTATGAAAAGCATTACAAAATCCCTGGGGATGTTGGTGTTTCGTCATCCAGACCGGACTTATTCCTGTATTCTAAACATCTGAGGCGCGTGATACTTGTGGAACTTACTGTTCCTTGGGAAACAAACATCCTTAGGGATCACACATTCAAGCTTAATAAGTATTACGAACTGACCAACGAACTGATCAGGAATCAATTTATAGTTAGTTTGTACGCGGTAGACGTGGGTATAACAGCAAAATCTCTCTACAGCCTACTTAAAGATCTTGGCTTTTCCAGAACAAGCACCGGTTCATTTCTAGAACGTATTTCAAAGGCGGTATTAGTAGGTTCTTTCCAAATTTGATTAGGTAGTGAGAGGAGTGTGGAGGGTGAAGGCAAACGTTTGTGCGCATAATAAAGGGACCCCTTAAACCTACTCCTGGGTCGCAAGACCCAGGCACTGCTTGCACTCCTCTCCTTGCAACGCGATGGGCCCGGCACCCGCACGGTGAATCCATGTAATGCTAAGAAGCTTCGTCTTATCTTATAAATTTATAAAAATAACAAAATGAAATAGAAAAGTCGGTACAAATTTGTAATGAAACCGTAAAATTTTGGTTTGTTACAATTTATGAAAGCTAAATAGTGACACCGAAATCAATGACATACTTAAGCTTCAATTGTAAGACGGAGATTTATTAACTCCAGTTGCAAATGTATTGGAGCATTTTGTACATTACTTTTTGTAGGAGTAGCAAACAAATTGAAACAGTCGTCATACTTGGGTGCAATTTTATCCAAAAACCTTGAACTGGCGATGGTTAAGCCTTCGGAATGACATAAAATGTATTGAAAGCTTCTATAGTTAATTTAAAATTGCAAAGTCATAAAACCCATTTGTCTTTTGTGCCCTAAAGTGTCTAAAGTTTGCAGTCATTTGTGCTCTAAAAAAAAGAATTTAAAACGTAACACGTTATTGTGAATTCAGATGGATAACCAAAAGAAAATTTTGAACCGGTTTTACCGGCTTAGAAATGATATAAAAGACTTATTGCAAATAATATGATAGATAAAACTCTGTCTGAATTGAGTGACCCAAAATAGATATAAGACTTAGCATTTCTGATCGAAATTCCTGGTTATTAGAATAATTTAAAATTAAAATTTTATAAACAAGGACAGTTACTAAATGATTTGCACAGCCATTTGAAAGCGTTTCTGTATGAAATCCGCTTGTGTGTAATGTTATCTTCTCTGTACTATATTTCAACCACTAAACATACTAGGTAGATTTTTGACAGGAATTTACTTTTTTAAATTTGTCATTTAAAATAAAGTTCTATGATAAATTTGGTTTCGAAGAAGTACCAGATTTTTCTCTGTTGACGGTCAGTTCAGTTTGTGGCTGTAGAGGTTTAGGTTTCACAGTTGCAGTGGTGGGCTGGTCTGCACACTGGTTCTCACATTCCGACTCCGAGTAGAAGTTATTTTCATTGCCACCGCACCCGCCGTAGTAGAATAAGCGACACCTTAGGAAAAAAGTGGAAGTTTTATCCGATTAGTGATTGAAGCCGTTTAAGCTTTGGGTACTTTAATTGTCCTTTTTATTAATCATTTACCCTTTTAAGGTTTGAATATATATATAAACATATATAGCCATGTTAAGCTTAATTACATTTGGAAAAAAATATAGAATGAAAAATTAACCGATATGGGCAAGGATTTGACTACCCGACCTCTGGTAAACCGTCCCCGCGTCGGTCTACTGTTTGACCTACAGTATCGCTACCCGATTAGTAGTACTGTACCTCTTTTTAGTAGTATCGAAGAACCATCTCTGTGTGTAGTCAGCACAATTACCGACCATAGCCGGCAGAGTGCATATTTCTTGCACTGAAAATGTATAATTTGCATATAAATAGTAAAGTTCTTGTTTTTATTGTCAAAATATGAAAGAGTTAAGAACTGAAGAATATACAAATTTGTAAGAATGAATATAAAAATCCGTAGTAATTCAAAATAATAAAGAATATACTTATGTATTTTTTTACCTTAAAATTAACTGAAAATGCATTGATTTGGAATCAGGCACAGTTGAACATAAGTCGAGATAATATGTTTAAATCAATAGCAAACTTATTTAGTAGATGTACTAATAATGTTAACTCAATTTATTAACCAAGGCAGTGAGTATCAGAAATTTAAATTTAACTTCTAAAACAATATAGAAAAGATTTATAGGTTGTGATGATACATGTATTTAGATCTAAAGCTTACCATAGGCTCGCGGGCAGCTGTTATCACAAGAGTGCTCGGTATTAAAGCGGTTGTCATTGCCGCCACATCCTGAATAATAGAAGGGCACGCAGCGGTTCTCGGTCTGACTGAACGACCAGGTCGGGTGCTTCTCTGTGCAGTTTCCTGCGTCTTGTGGTAGTGAGCATGCCTCTGTACCGTGCAATATTGTTAGTAGCCAATAAAAGTGGATTGTAAAGAGGTTAAGGCTAACTACAGTGCAAATTATATAAATCAAACCATAACCAAGACCAAAACCGAAGAATTCAAAGCAAATCATATAGATTATATAAAATCATATTTTATCTAAATCCCAGATTACGTCAAGATGTAACAATTCAGATTTGTCTGTTTGTGCAGTACTCACGTTGCGGCTTGCCAGGCGGGGCGCATCGCAACTGACAAGCTGCCTCGGACTCATATCGGTTTTGGTTCCCGCCGCAGCCGCCCCACACAAACTGCTCGCAACGGCGTCGTTCTACGCTGAAACCCCAACGAGCGAAGTTGCCTGCACACGGTCCACGCTCGAGCGCCAGGTTGCATTGATCTATGAATGGACTCCTGCTATTGTAGTACACCGACAACAGTAAAGGTATAAAAATATTATTATTTACGCACCCTCCGTTTTCTCGGGTTCGCAGTGTTCTTGACAAAGTTCCTTGGTATCAAAATTATTAGCGTTCCCGAGACAACCGCCGTATACGAATTGAGAACATTGTTCTCGTTCTGAATTGTAATACCAGCGGACGTGGTATCCGTCACATGTTGCTTTGACCTTTGGAAGATTACAGGCGTCTGCAAAATAAACGTTTACTGCTTCTGTCTTTATATTTTGACACTACGGATGCTGTTGATCTTATTTATGTATTTTTTTTCAAATGAAATAATTTAAAATACCAATTATCATTTTTATCTCGTCTTATTTCGAATAATAACTACAGTTCTAAAACATCAGACAAGCAATAGTCTAATTAGTTTCTTCGTTACCTTACCTCAATGTTGTTGTTAAGAAAAGTATTTTTAATTTTAGAGTCCTGCCTTTGCTGCCACCTTACAAAATTATTTTATATATCCAAAATATTAAATATTTGGTTACTTCGAGGCCGGTATGGAGTCAATATAAATTACTAGAACAAACCTTTAGGAGATGGTTGTACACAGACGTCTTCACATTCTTCCTTGTTAACAAATCGGTTATCATTACCCTCACAACCACCATACCAGAATTGTGAACATCCTCCATATTGCATATCGTAGAACCAGTGTACTGTGTAGTTGCGACATGTACCTTTGTCATTATCAAGCGCGCAAGCGGCTATAAAAAAAATAAAAATTATTAACATTTCTCGTCATTTTAATTATTTTTTATGTGGTATTTATTACCTTGTCTATTAACGGGTACATTTGAACAGTTAAGGAACTTTTCACCCTTAGCTTGAGTTTCTCCATCGGGGCAGCAGCCGTATTTACTATTAGAACAATCGCAGCCCTCCATATTAGGACCTTTAGCTGAAGTTATTTTATCTCCGCAGCAGCCGAACTTGGATCGCTCACAGCGGCAGCCTTCTAATTCTGGACCCGAAGCGATTGTAATACCATCGAGACAACATCCAAATTGATATGTATGACACTTACATCCTTTAAAATCGGACCCCTGTGCCTCGGTGTGTCTAAAAATATATAAGTGTTTACAATGGTAAAAAAAATATATATAATATTGTGTTATCAGTCACGAAATTCATCTCAAGTGTAGATAATTAGAGTAAATACCTATCAGGACAACATCCATATTGCGAATGTTCGCAGCCACAGCCTTCCATATTGGGTCCTCGAGCAATAGTGACATTATCAGTGCAACAACCAAAACGGGCATTTTTGCATCCACACCCTGTAATTTGTTAAATTTGTGCATTTTTTAATGATCATTGATCGAGAGATGAACTATGAGTATCTAAAATGCGAACCATAGTGATGATGATTTGTATTTTTATAGTAAAAATTGAATGTATTTGTATTGAAAATATATTGATTGTCGGCTCAGTAAACACAGTCAAGAATCAGAAATATAGCTAAGCTACTGAAATATAGATTATATCAAAATGAAACTCGGACAATACCTTCAAAGTGTGGCCCCTCAGCTAGTCCATAGTTATCAGGGCAGCACCCAAATGCATGCTGCAGACAACAGCCTTCAAAATTTGGTCCGTGGGCCGGAAATTTTCCATAAGAGCAGCACCCATAACGAGACGTTTTACAAGATGTCAGAAAGCTTTCTATTATGGGCACACCAACTGGTAACATAACGAATTTCTTTTTCTTATTTGTATAAATAACGGATTTAGAAAAACACCGACTATATAAGACATGGTAAATAAAACTAAATAAACCTTTACAGTGGAGCATGCAAAAGAACCAGAAATAATAATCTCAACTGAATCTTGCATGATAGAAAGTACAAATTCCCAACTCTACCACAGAAAATAATGAATTTACTGCAAATAATGCCAAATCTGGCACTTTTACGGTTATGGTTTTATCATTACATAGTATAAAGCAAACTCCAATCCTGCGTCTGTACCTATGTCTGTATATATATATATACTTAGATCTTTAAAACTACACAATGGACTCTAATGCAGTTTTTTTTAATAGGTAGAGTGATACAAGAGGAAGGTTTATATGTATAATAACATGCTCAATGTATTAGAGAACGACTAGTAATTTCAAGATTTCTAATGCGAAGTCGTTAACAAACACATTGTTTCCCGATTACATTGCAAACGCTGGCTGAACTCTACGAGATAGATCAAAATAATGTACTAAATATTGTATGCCTTAAAAAAGTTCTGTAAGAAAGTCCCCGATGGTATATGTTTATCTCTTACGGATAATCCACAATAGCCAATTCTTATCCTTTACTTTTTACG
Organism: Napeogenes inachia; assembly: GCA_959347355.1. Classification (NCBI taxonomy): domain Eukaryota; kingdom Metazoa; phylum Arthropoda; class Insecta; order Lepidoptera; family Nymphalidae; genus Napeogenes; species Napeogenes inachia. The sequence goes on along the minus strand of OY365801.1, from coordinate 18,969,398 downwards.
AGAAATAATTTCTTATTTACGAAGCGATTTTATGCAATATAGCATTAATCCTTATCTAATTAAGTGTCTTAAATACATTTTACATTTAATATTGAACAATAAAACCCTTTACAGCATGTAATTTAAATGAACATTTTCGAAGATATTACAGATTGAAAATATAGGGACATCGCGATTGCGGCGGTAACGGCTGCTTGGCGCATTATGGTATGGATCCGTGCAAACCGTTTCAAAAATGGCTTTTGTGAATGTTCAGTATTGAAAAATTTGTTAGTGCATATTGCTAACTGATTGTCTAATACCTATTATTTAGCATTTAAAATAAAATATATATTTTTTTAATAAAACTAGACCTGCAAGTTGATGATCAAAATATCGTCGATTGTGTAGCTCAGTATTCCTCAAGTTTACATGGTCATATTTTGATTATTTTCAATGAAAATCTATAGTGTGATATATGGTTAAAATAGTTATTAGGTACTCTCTTTAAAAAAAAATTAAATGGACGTTTAAGTAAAAACAAGACAGGTATAAAAATTTACAATATCTAATATTGTATCCTAATACTTTAAATAGTATATTGAAAGTGAGCGATGTCTCCCCATGTCGTAATATTGATTGTATCACTTAAAATTAGTCGTATGGAAGCCAAACCAAAGAAAAGGAAAGGGGTATTGTTTTACTACGAATTAAAGGCGTGCGCAGTCGCGGGTAAAACTAGAATTGAATAAAATAGTTTGCTACAAAAAAAAATGAAAATTATAACAATGATGTTATGATATAACGTAATATAATATGCTAATTGCAATGATTTCAGTAGAAATGGATTTTGTACTTTCGATTCTGTCAAATATTTCACAATAAAGGTATACTTTTTAATACATATTTAAAACTGGTGTTTCATAAAGAAAAAAACAGCAAAACAAGCATTATTTGGTTACGTAAACATATTCCTTTGCATTATAGATTATTTCAAATCTATTGGTCATTATGGATTCAGTTATTTTGGAACAAAGTTTGCAAGCTTACGTATCAGGTAAACCCATAAATTTAACACACACTAATCTAAATCCATAACCACCTATCAACCTAATATGTTAATTCTGTATCAGAAAAAAAATGTATAAACTTGTATATCTCATAAAATAATTTGTTGTAGCTCCCGAAAATATTCTAAAACATATTTATATTAAAATAAATATTATGTTCATATATTACCGTCTGTGGAATCAGTAACCGTAAAAGTGCCAGACGTGGCATATTTTGTACTAAATTCATTATTTTCGGTGGTAGAGTCGGTATCTTCCGTTGTTATAGAAAGAGTATTATCTCTGCTGCTACTCGCAATGTGTTCAGTAGAAAGGTATTTTGTACTTTCTGTAGTGCTAGATTCAGTTGAGACTGTTATCTCTGGTTCTGTCGAATAGTCAACTGCAAATGTTTACTTTTTAAAAAATATTCCAAACTGTTGTAAGAAAATTTAATAAAAAAAGCGAATTAAGCATTGTTTATCAGAAAAAAAATGTATAAACTTGTATATCTCATAAAATAATTTGTTGTAGCTTCCGAAAATATTCTAAAACATATTTATATTAAAATAAATATTATGTTCATATATTACCGTCTGTGGAATCAGTAACCGTAAAAGTGCCAGACGTGGCATATTTTGTACTAAATTCATTATTTTCGGTGGTAGCGTCGGTATCTTCCGTCGTTATAGAAAGAGTATTATCTCTGCTGCTACTCGCAATGTGTTCAGTAGAAATGTATTTTGTACTTTCTGTAGTGCTAGATTCAGTTGAGACTGTTATCTCTGGTTCTGTCGAATAGTCAACTGTAAATGTTTACTTTTTAATAAATATTCAAAACTGTTGTAAGAAAATTTAATAAAAAAAGCGAATTGAGCATTGTTTATCAGAAAAAAAATGTATAAACTTGTATATCTCATAAAATAATTTGTTGTAGCTTCCAAAAATATTCTAAAACATATTTATATTAAAATAAATATTATGTTCATATATTACCGTCTGTGGAATCAGTAACCGTAAAAGTGCCAGACGTGGCATATTTTGTACTAAATTCATTATTTTCGGTGGTAGAGTCGGTATCTTCCGTCGTTATAGAAAGAGTATTATCTCTGCTGCTACTCGCAATGTGTTCAGTAGAAATGTATTTTGTACTTTCTGTAGTGCTAGATTCAGTTGAGACTGTTATCTCTGGTTCTGTCGAATAGTCAACTGTAAATGTTTACTTTTGAATAAATATTCAAAACTGTTGTAAGAAAATTTAATAAAAAAAGCGAATTGAGCATTGTTTATCAGAAAAAAATGTATAAACTTGTATATCTCATAAAATAATTTGTTGTAGCTTCCAAAAATATTCTAAAACATATTTATATTAAAATAAATATTATGTTCATATATTACCGTCTGTGGAATCAGTAACCGTAAAAGTGCCAGCCGTGGCATATTTTGTACTAAATTCATTATTTTCGGTGGTAGAGTCGGTATCTTCCGTCGTTATAGAAAGAGTATTATCTCTGCTGCTACTCGCAATGTGTTCAGTAGAAATGTATTTTGTACTTTCTGTAGTGCTAGATTCAGTTGAGACTGTTATCTCTGGTTCTGTCGAATAGTCAACTGCAAATGTTTACTTTTTAATAAATATTCAAAACTGTTGAAAGATAATTTAATAAAAAAAAAGCGAATTGAGCATTGTTTATCAGAAAAAAAATGTATAAACTTGTATATCTCATAAAATAATTTGTTGTAGCTCCCGAAAATATTCTAAAACATATTTATATTAAAATAAATATTATGTTCATATATTACCGTCTGTGGAATCAGTAACCGTAAAAGTGCCAGACGTGGCATATTTTGTACTAAATTCATTATTTTCGGTGGTAGAGTCGGTATCTTCCGTTGTTATAGAAAGAGTATTATCTCTGCTGCTACTCGCAATGTGTTCAGTAGAAAGGTATTTTGTACTTTCTGTAGTGCTAGATTCAGTTGAGACTGTTATCTCTGGTTCTGTCGAATAGTCAACTGTAAATGTTTACTTTTGAATAAATATTCAAAACTGTTGTAAGAAAATTAAATAAAAAAAGCGAATTAAGCATTGTTTATCAGAAAAAAAATGTATAAACTTGTATATCTCATAAAATAATTTGTTGTAGCTTCCGAAAATATTCTAAAACATATTTATATTAAAATAAATAATCTGTTCATATATTACCGTCTGTGGAATCAGTAACCGTAAAAGTGCCAGACGTGGCATATTTTGTACTAAATTCATTATTTTCGGTGGTAGAGTCGTTATCTTCCGTCGTTATAGAAAGAGTATTATCTCTGCTGCTACTCGCAATGTGTTCAGTAGAAATGTATTTTGTACTTTCTGTAGTGCTAGATTCAGTTGAGACTGTTATCTCTGGTTCTGTCGAATAGTCAACTGCAAATGTTTACTTTTTAATAAATATTCAAAACTGTTGTAAGAAAATTTAATAAAAAAAGCAAATTGAGCATTGTTTATCAGAAAAAAAATGTATAAACTTGTATATCTCATAAAATAATTTGTTGTAGCTTCCAAAAATATTCTAAAACATATTTATATTAAAATAAATATTATGTTCATATATTACCGTCTGTGGAATCAGTAACCGTAAAAGTGCCAAACGTGGCATATTTTGTACTAAATTCATTATTTTCGGTGGTAGAGTCGGTATCTTCCGTCGTTATAGAAAGAGTATTATATCTGCTGCTACTCGCAATGTGTTCAGTAGAAATGTATTTTGTACTTTCTGTAGTGCTAGATTCAGTTGAGACTGTTATCTCTGGTTCTGTCGAATAGTCAACTGTAAATGTTTACTTTTTAATAAATATTCAATACTGTTGTAAGAAAATTTAATAAAAAAAGCGAATTGAGCATTCTTTATCAGAAAAAAATGTATAAACTTGTATATCTCATAAAATAATTTGTTGTAGCTTCCAAAAATATTCTAAAACATATTTATATTAAAATAAATATTATGTTCATATATTACCGTCTGTGGAATCAGTAACCGTAAAAGTGCCAGACGTGGCATATTTTGTACTAAATTCATTATTTTCGGTGGTAGAGTCGGTATCTTCCGTTGTTATAGAAAGAGTATTATCTCTGCTGCTACTCGCAATGTGTTCAGTAGAAAGGTATTTTGTACTTTCTGTAGTGCTAGATTCAGTTGAGACTGTTATCTCTGGTTCTGTCGAATAGTCAACTGCAAATGTTTACTTTTTAAAAAATATTCCAAACTGTTGTAAGAAAATTTAATAAAAAAAGCGAATTAAGCATTGTTTATCAGAAAAAAAATGTATAAACTTGTATATCTCATAAAATAATTTGTTGTAGCTTCCGAAAATATTCTAAAACATATTTATATTAAAATAAATATTATGTTCATATATTACCGTCTGTGGAATCAGTAACCGTAAAAGTGCCAGACGTGGCATATTTTGTACTAAATTCATTATTTTCGGTGGTAGCGTCGGTATCTTCCGTCGTTATAGAAAGAGTATTATCTCTGCTGCTACTCGCAATGTGTTCAGTAGAAATGTATTTTGTACTTTCTGTAGTGCTAGATTCAGTTGAGACTGTTATCTCTGGTTCTGTCGAATAGTCAACTGTAAATGTTTACTTTTTAATAAATATTCAAAACTGTTGTAAGAAAATTTAATAAAAAAAGCGAATTGAGCATTGTTTATCAGAAAAAAAATGTATAAACTTGTATATCTCATAAAATAATTTGTTGTAGCTTCCAAAAATATTCTAAAACATATTTATATTAAAATAAATATTATGTTCATATATTACCGTCTGTGGAATCAGTAACCGTAAAAGTGCCAGACGTGGCATATTTTGTACTAAATTCATTATTTTCGGTGGTAGAGTCGGTATCTTCCGTCGTTATAGAAAGAGTATTATCTCTGCTGCTACTCGCAATGTGTTCAGTAGAAATGTATTTTGTACTTTCTGTAGTGCTAGATTCAGTTGAGACTGTTATCTCTGGTTCTGTCGAATAGTCAACTGTAAATGTTTACTTTTGAATAAATATTCAAAACTGTTGTAAGAAAATTTAATAAAAAAAGCGAATTGAGCATTGTTTATCAGAAAAAAATGTATAAACTTGTATATCTCATAAAATAATTTGTTGTAGCTTCCAAAAATATTCTAAAACATATTTATATTAAAATAAATATTATGTTCATATATTACCGTCTGTGGAATCAGTAACCGTAAAAGTGCCAGACGTGGCATATTTTGTACTAAATTCATTATTTTCGGTGGTAGAGTCGGTATCTTCCGTCGTTATAGAAAGAGTATTATCTCTGCTGCTACTCGCAATGTGTTCAGTAGAAATGTATTTTGTACTTTCTGTAGTGCTAGATTCAGTTGAGACTGTTATCTCTGGTTCTGTCGAATAGTCAACTGCAAATGTTTACTTTTTAATAAATATTCAAAACTGTTGAAAGAAAATTTAATAAAAAAAAAGCGAATTGAGCATTGTTTATCAGAAAAAAAATGTATAAACTTGTATATCTCATAAAATAATTTGTTGTAGCTCCCGAAAATATTCTAAAACATATTTATATTAAAATAAATATTATGTTCATATATTACCGTCTGTGGAATCAGTAACCGTAAAAGTGCCAGACGTGGCATATTTTGTACTAAATTCATTATTTTCGGTGGTAGAGTCGGTATCTTCCGTCGTTATAGAAAGAGTATTATATCTGCTGCTACTCGCAATGTGTTCAGTAGAAATGTATTTTGTACTTTCTGTAGTGCTAGATTCAGTTGAGACTCTTATCTCTGGTTCTGTCGAATAGTCAACTGTAAATGTTTACTTTTTAATAAATATTCAATACTGTTGTAAGAAAATTTAATAAAAAAAGCGAATTGAGCATTCTTTATCAGAAAAAAATGTATAAACTTGTATATCTCATAAAATAATTTGTTGTAGCTTCCAAAAATATTCTAAAAGATATTTATATTAAAATAAATATTATGTTCATATATTACCGTCTGTGGAATCAGTAACCGTAAAAGTGCCAGACGTGGCATATTTTGTACTAAATTCATTATTTTCGGTGGTAGAGTCGGTATCTTCCGTCGTTATAGAAAGAGTATTATCTCTGCTGCTACTCGCAATGTGTTCAGTAGAAATGTATTTTGTACTTTCTGTAGTGCTAGATTCAGTTGAGACTGTTATCTCTGGTTCTGTCGAATAGTCAACTGCAAATGTTTACTTTTTAATAAATATTCAAAACTGTTGTAAGAAAATTTAATAAAAAAAGCGAATTGAGCATTGTTTATCAGAAAAAAAATGTATAAACTTGTATATCTCATAAAATAATTTGTTGTAGCTTCCAAAAATATTCTAAAACATATTTATATTAAAATAAATATTATGTTCATATATTACCGTCTGTGGAATCAGTAACCGTAAAAGTGCCAAACGTGGCATATTTTGTACTAAATCCAGTATTTGCGGTGGTAGAGTCGGTATCTTCCGTCGTTATAGAAAGAGTATTATCTCTGCTGCTACTCGCAATGTGTTCAGTAGAAATGTATTTTGTACTTTCTGTAGTGCTAGATTCAGTTGAGACTGTTATCTCTGGTTCTGTCGAATAGTCAACTGTAAATGTTTACTTTTGAATAAATATTCAAAACTGTTGTAAGAAAATTTAATAAAAAAAGCGAATTGAGCATTGTTTATCAGAAAAAAATGTATAAACTTGTATATCTCATAAAATAATTTGTTGTAGCTTCCAAAAATATTTTAAAACATATTTATATTAAAATAAATATTATGTTCATATATTACCGTCTGTGGAATCAGTAACCGTAAAAGTGCCAGACGTGGCATATTTTGTACTAAATACATTATTTTCGGTGGTAGAGTCGGTATCTTCCGTCGTTATAGAAAGAGTATTATCTCTGCTGCTACTCGCAATGTGTTCAGTAGAAATGTATTTTGTACTTTCTGTAGTGCTAGATTCAGTTGAGACTGTTATCTCTGGTTCTGTCGAATAGTCAACTGCAAATGTTTACTTTTTAATAAATATTCAAAACTGTTGTAAAAAAATTTAATAAAAAAAGCGAATTGAGCATTGTTTATCAGAAAAAAATGTATAAACTTGTATATCTCATAAAATAATTTGTTGTAGCTTCCAAAAATATTCTAAAACATATTTATATTAAAATAAATATTATGTTCATATATTACCGTCTGTGGAATCAGTAACCGTAAAAGTGCCAGACGTGGCATATTTTGTACTAAATCCAATATTTGCGGTGGTAGAGTCGGTATCTTCCGTCGTTATAGAAAGAGTATTATCTCTGCTGCTACTCGCAATGTGTTCAGTAGAAATGTATTTTGTACTTTCTGTAGTGGTAGATTCAGTTGAGACTGTTATCTCTGGTTCTGTCGAATAGTCAACTGCAAATGTTTACTTTTTAATAAATATTCAAAACTGTTGTAAGAAAATTTAATAAAAAAAGCGAATTGAGCATTGTTTATCAGAAAAAAAAAATATAAACTTGTATATCTCATAAAATAATTTGTTGTAGCTTCCAAAAATATTCTAAAACATATTTATATTAAAATAAATATTATGTTCATATATTACCGTCTGTGGAATCAGTAACCGTAAAAGTGCCAGACGTGGCATATTTTGTACTAAATCCAGTATTTGCGGTGGTAGAGTCGGTATCTTCCGTCGTTATAGAAAGAGTATTATCTCTGCTGCTACTCGCAATGTGTTCAGTAGAAATGTATTTTGTACTTTCTGTAGTGTTAGATTCAGTTGAGACTGTTATCTCTGGTTCTGTCGAATAGTCAACTGTAAATGTTTACTTTTGAATAAATATTCAAAACTGTTGTAAGAAAATTTAATAAAAAAAGCGAATTGAGCATTGTTTATCAGAAAAAAATGTATAAACTTGTATATCTCATAAAATAATTTGTTGTAGCTTCCAAAAATATTTTAAAACATATTTATATTAAAATAAATATTATGTTCATATATTACCGTCTGTGGAATCAGTAACCGTAAAAGTGCCAGACGTGGCATATTTTGTACTAAATACATTATTTTCGGTGGTAGAGTCGGTATCTTCCGTCGTTATAGAAAGAGTATTATCTCTGCTGCTACTCGCAATGTGTTCAGTAGAAATGTATTTTGTACTTTCTGTAGTGCTAGATTCAGTTGAGACTGTTATCTCTGTTTCTGTCGAATAGTCAACTGCAAATGTTTACTTTTTAATAAATATTCAAAACTGTTGTAAGAAAATTTAATAAAAAAAGCGAATTGAGCATTCTTTATCAGAAAAAAATGTATAAACTTGTATATCTCATAAAATAATTTGTTGTAGCTTCCAAAAATATTCTAAAACATATTTATATTAAAATAAATATTATGTTCATATATTACCGTCTGTGGAATCAGTAACCGTAAAAGTGCCAGACGTGGCATATTTTGTACTAAATTCATTATTTTCGGTGGTAGAGTCGGTATCTTCCGTCGTTATAGAAAGAGTATTATCTCTGCTGCTACTCGCAATGTGTTCAGTAGAAATGTATTTTGTACTTTCTGTAGTGGTAGATTCAGTTGAGACTGTTATCTCTGGTTCTGTCGAATAGTCAACTGCAAATGTTTACTTTTTAATAAATATTCAAAACTGTTGTAAGAAAATTTAATAAAAAAAGCGAATTGAGCATTGTTTATCAGAAAAAAAAATATAAACTTGTATATCTCATAAAATAATTTGTTGTAGCTTCCAAAAATATTCTAAAACATATTTATATTAAAATAAATATTATGTTCATATATTACCGTCTGTGGAATCAGTAACCGTAAAAGTGCCAGACGTGGCATATTTTGTACTAAATACATTATTTTCGGTGGTAGAGTCGGTATCTTCCGTCGTTATAGAAAGAGTATTATCTCTGCTGCTACTCGCAATGTGTTCAGTAGAAATGTATTTTGTACTTTCTGTAGTGCTAGATTCAGTTGAGACTGTTATCTCTGGTTCTGTAGAATAGTCAACTGTAAATGTTTACTTTTGAATAAATATTCAAAACTGTTGTAAGAAAATTTAATAAAAAAAGCGAATTGAGCATTGTTTATCAGAAAAAAATGTATAAACTTGTATATCTCATAAAATAATTTGTTGTAGCTTCCAAAAATATTTTAAAACATATTTATATTAAAATAAATATTATGTTCATATATTACCGTCTGTGGAATCAGTAACCGTAAAAGTGCCAGACGTGGCATATTTTGTACTAAATCCAGTATTTGCGGTGGTAGAGTCGGTATCTTCCGTCGTTATAGAAAGAGTATTATCTCTGCTGCTACTCGCAATGTGTTCAGCAGAAATGTATTTTGTACTTTCTGTAGTGCTAGATTCAGTTGAGACTGTTATCTCTGGTTCTGTCGAATAGTCAACTGCAAATGTTTACTTTTTAATAAATATTCAAAACTGTTGTAAGAAAATTTAATAAAAAAAGCGAATTGAGCATTGTTTATCAGAAAAAAATGTATAAACTTGTATATCTCATAAAATAATTTGTTGTAGCTTCCAAAAATATTCTAAAACATATTTATATTAAAATAAATATTATGTTCATATATTACCGTCTGTGGAATCAGTAACCGTAAAAGTGCCAGACGTGGCATATTTTGTACTAAATTCATTATTTTCGGTGGTAGAGTCGGTATCTTCCGTCGTTATAGAAAGAGTATTATCTCTGCTGCTACTCGCAATGTGTTCAGTAGAAATGTATTTTGTACTTTCTGTAGTGCTAGATTCAGTTGAGACTGTTATCTCTGGTTCTGTCGAATAGTCAACTGCAAATGTTTACTTTTTAATAAATATTCAAAACTGTTGTAAGAAAATTTAATAAAAAAAGCGAATTGAGCATTGTTTATCAGAAAAAAATGTATAAACTTGTATGTCTCATAAAATAATTTGTTGTAGCTTCCAAAAATATTCTAAAACATATTTATATTAAAATAAATATTATGTTCATATATTACCGTCTGTGGAATCAGTAACCGTAAAAGTGCCAGACGTGGCATATCTTGTACTAAATTCATTATTTTCGGTGGTAGAGTCGGTATCTTCCGTCGTTATAGAAAGAGTATTATCTCTGCTGCTACTCGCAATGTGTTCAGTAGAAATGTATTTTGTACTTTCTGTAGTGCTAGATTCAGTTGAGACTGTTATCTCTGGTTCTGTCGAATAGTCAACTGCAAATGTTTACTTTTTAATAAATATTCAAAACTGTTGTAAGAAAATTTAATAAAAAAAGCGAATTGAGCATTGTTTATCAGAAAAAAAAAGTATAAACTTGTATATCTCATAAAATAATTTGTTGTAGCTTCCAAAAATATTCTAAAACATATTTATATTAAAATAAATATTATGTTCATATATTACCGTCTGTGGAATCAGTAACCGTAAAAGTGCCAGACGTGGCATATTTTGTACTAAATTCAGTATTTGCGGTGGTAGAGTCGGTATCTTCCGTCGTTATAGAAAGAGCATTATCTCTTCTGCTACTCGCAATGTGTTCAGTAGAAATGTATTTTGTACTTTCTGTAGTGCTAGATTCTGTTGAGACTGTTATCTCTGGTTCTGTCGAATAGTCAATTGTAAATGTTTAATTTTAATAAATATTCAAAACTGTTGTAAGAAAATTTAATAAAAAAAGCGAATTGAGCATTGTTTATCAGAAAAAAAATGTATCAACTTGTATATCTCATAAAATAATTTGTTGTAGCTTCCAAAAATATTCTAAAACATATTTATATTAAAATAAATATTATGTTCATATATTACCGTCTGTGGAATCAGTAACCGTAAAAGTGCCAGACGTGGCATATTTTGTACTAAATTCATTATTTTCGGTGGTAGAGTCGGTATCTTCCGTCGTTATAGAAAGAGCATTATCTCTTCTGCTACTCGCAATGTGTTCAGTAGAAATGTATTTTGTACTTTCTGTAGTGCTAGATTCAGTTGAGACTGTTATCTCTGGTTCTGTCGAATAGTCAACTGCAAATGTTTACTTTTTAATAAATATTCAAAACTGTTGTAAGAAAATTTAATAAAAAAAGCGAATTGAGCATTGTTTATCAGAAAAAAAATGTATAAACTTGTATATCTCATAAAATAATTTGTTGTAGCTTCCAAAAATATTCTAAAACATATTTATATTAAAATAAATATTATGTTCATATATTACCGTCTGTGGAATCAGTAACCGTAAAAGTGCCAGACGTGGCATATTTTGTACTAAATTCATTATTTTCGGTGGTAGAGTCGGTATCTTCCGTCGTTATAGAAAGAGTATTATCTCTGCTGCTACTCGCAATGTGTTCAGTAGAAATGTATTTTGTACTTTCTGTAGTGCTAGATTCAGTTGAGACTGTTATCTCTGGTTCTGTCGAATAGTCAACTGCAAATGTTTACTTTTTAATAAATATTCAAAACTGTTGTAAGAAAATTTAATAAAAAAGCGAATTGAGCATTGTTTATCAGAAAAAAAATGTATCAACTTGTATATCTCATAAAATAATTTGTTGTGTCTTTCAAAAATATTCTAAAAAAATATTTATATTAAAATAAATATTATGTTCATATATTACCGTCTGTGGAATCAGTAACCGTAAAAGTGCCAGACGTGGCATATTTTGTACTAAATTCAGTATTTGCGGTGGTAGAGTCGGTATCTTCCGTCGTTATAGAGAGAGCATTATCTCTTCTGCTACTCGCAATGTGTTCAGTAGAAATGTATTTTGTACTTTCTGTGGTGCTAGATTCTGTTGAGACTGTTATCTCTGGTTCTGTCGAATAGTCAATTGTAAATGTTTAATTTTAATAAATATTCAAAACTGTTGTAAGAAAATTTAATAAAAAAAGCGAATTGAGCATTGTTTATCAGAAAAAAAATGTATCAACTTGTATATCTCATAAAATAATTTGTTGTAGCTTCCAAAAATATTCTAAAACATATTTATATTAAAATAAATATTATGTTCATATATTACCGTCTGTGGAATCAGTAACCGTAAAAGTGCCAGACGTGGCATATTTTGTACTAAATTCATTATTTTCGGTGGTAGAGTCGGTATCTTCCGTCGTTATAGAAAGAGCATTATCTCTTCTGCTACTCGCAATGTGTTCAGTAGAAATGTATTTTGTACTTTCTGTAGTGCTAGATTCAGTTGAGACTGTTATCTCTGGTTCTGTCGAATAGTCAACTGCAAATGTTTACTTTTTAATAAATATTCAAAACTGTTGTAAGAAAATTTAATAAAAAAAGCGAATTGAGCATTGTTTATCAGAAAAAAAAAATATAAACTTGTATATCTCATAAAATAATTTGTTGTAGCTTCCAAAAATATTCTAAAACATATTTATATTAAAATAAATATTATGTTCATATATTACCGTCTGTGGAATCAGTAACCGTAAAAGTGCCAGACGTGGCATATTTTGTACTAAATCCAGTATTTGCGGTGGTAGAGTCGGTATCTTCCGTCGTTATAGAAAGAGTATTATCTCTGCTGCTACTCGCAATGTGTTCAGTAGAAATGTATTTTGTACTTTCTGTAGTGCTAGATTCAGTTGAGACTGTTATCTCTGGTTCTGTCGAATAGTCAACTGTAAATGTTTACTTTTGAATAAATATTCAAAACTGTTGTAAGAAAATTTAATAAAAAAAGCGAATTGAGCATTGTTTATCAGAAAAAAATGTATAAACTTGTATATCTCATAAAATAATTTGTTGTAGCTTCCAAAAATATTTTAAAACATATTTATATTAAAATAAATATTATGTTCATATATTACCGTCTGTGGAATCAGTAACCGTAAAAGTGCCAGACGTGGCATATTTTGTACTAAATACATTATTTTCGGTGGTAGAGTCGGTATCTTCCGTCGTTATAGAAAGAGTATTATCTCTGCTGCTACTCGCAATGTGTTCAGTAGAAATGTATTTTGTACTTTCTGTAGTGCTAGATTCAGTTGAGACTGTTATCTCTGGTTCTGTCGAATAGTCAACTGTAAATGTTTACTTTTGAATAAATATTCAAAACTGTTGTAAGAAAATTTAATAAAAAAAGCGAATTGAGCATTGTTTATCAGAAAAAAATGTATAAACTTGTATATCTCATAAAATAATTTGTTGTAGCTTCCAAAAATATTTTAAAACATATTTATATTAAAATAAATATTATGTTCATATATTACCGTCTGTGGAATCAGTAACCGTAAAAGTGCCAGACGTGGCATATTTTGTACTAAATCCAGTATTTGCGGTGGTAGAGTCGGTATCTTCCGTCGTTATAGAAAGAGTATTATCTCTGCTGCTACTCGCAATGTGTTCAGTAGAAATGTATTTTGTACTTTCTGTAGTGCTAGATTCAGTTGAGACTGTTATCTCTGGTTCTGTCGAATAGTCAACTGCAAATGTTTACTTTTTAATAAATATTCAAAACTGTTGTAAGAAAATTTAATAAAAAAAGCGAATTGAGCATTGTTTATCAGAAAAAAATGTATAAACTTGTATATCTCATAAAATAATTTGTTGTAGCTTCCAAAAATATTCTAAAACATATTTATATTAAAATAAATATTATGTTCATATATTACCGTCTGTGGAATCAGTAACCGTAAAAGTGCCAGACGTGGCATATTTTGTACTAAATTCATTATTTTCGGTGGTAGAGTCGGTATCTTCCGTCGTTATAGAAAGAGTATTATCTCTGCTGCTACTCGCAATGTGTTCAGTAGAAATGTATTTTGTACTTTCTGTAGTGCTAGATTCAGTTGAGACTGTTATCTCTGGTTCTGTCGAATAGTCAACTGCAAATGTTTACTTTTTAATAAATATTCAAAACTGTTGTAAGAAAATTTAATAAAAAAAGCGAATTGAGCATTGTTTATCAGAAAAAAATGTATAAACTTGTATGTCTCATAAAATAATTTGTTGTAGCTTCCAAAAATATTCTAAAACATATTTATATTAAAATAAATATTATGTTCATATATTACCGTCTGTGGAATCAGTAACCGTAAAAGTGCCAGACGTGGCATATCTTGTACTAAATTCATTATTTTCGGTGGTAGAGTCGGTATCTTCCGTCGTTATAGAAAGAGTATTATCTCTGCTGCTACTCGCAATGTGTTCAGTAGAAATGTATTTTGTACTTTCTGTAGTGCTAGATTCAGTTGAGACTGTTATCTCTAGTTCTGTCGAATAGTCAACTGCAAATGTTTACTTTTTAATAAATATTCAAAACTGTTGTCAGAAAATTTAATAAAAAAAGCGAATTGAGCATTGTTTATCAGAAAAAAAAATATAAACTTGTATATCTCATAAAATAATTTGTTGTAGCTTCCAAAAATATTCTAAAACATATTTATATTAAAATAAATATTATGTTCATATATTACCGTCTGTGGAATCAGTAACCGTAAAAGTGCCAGACGTGGCATATTTTGTACTAAATCCAGTATTTGCGGTGGTAGAGTCGGTATCTTCCGTCGTTATAGAAAGAGTATTATCTCTGCTGCTACTCGCAATGTGTTCAGTAGAAATGTATTTTGTACTTTCTGTAGTGCTAGATTCAGTTGAGACTGTTATCTCTGGTTCTGTCGAATAGTCAACTGCAAATGTTTACTTTTTAATAAATATTCAAAACTGTTGTAAGAAAATTTAATAAAAAAAGCGAATTGAGCATTGTTTATCAGAAAAAAAATGTATCAACTTGTATATCTCATAAAATAATTTGTTGTAGCTTCCAAAAATATTCTAAAACATATTTATATTAAAATAAATATTATGTTCATATATTACCGTCTGTGGAATCAGTAACCGTAAAAGTGCCAGACGTGGCATATTTTGTACTAAATCCAATATTTGCGGTGGTAGAGTCGGTATCTTCCGTCGTTATAGAAAGAGTATTATCTCTGCTGCTACTCGCAATGTGTTCAGTAGAAATGTATTTTGTACTTTCTGTAGTGCTAGATTCAGTTGAGACTGTTATCTCTGGTTCTGTCGAATAGTCAACTGCAAATGTTTACTTTTTAATAAATATTCAAAACTGTTGTAAGAAAATTTAATAAAAAAAGCGAATTTAGCATTGTTTATCAGAAAAAAAATGTATCAACTTGTATATCTCATAAAATAATTTGTTGTAGCTTCCAAAAATATTCTAAAACATATTTATATTAAAATAAATATTATGTTCATATATTACCGTCTGTGGAATCAGTAACCGTAAAAGTGCCAGACGTGGCATATTTTGTACTAAATTCATTATTTTCGGTGGTAGAGTCGGTATCTTCCGTCGTTATAGAAAGAGCATTATCTCTTCTGCTACTCGCAATGTGTTCAGTAGAAATGTATTTTGTACTTTCTGTAGTGCTAGATTCAGTTGAGACTGTTATCTCTGGTTCTGTCGAATAGTCAACTGCAAATGTTTACTTTTTAATAAATATTCAAAACTGTTGTAAGAAAATTTAATAAAAAAAGCGAATTGAGCATTGTTTATCAGAAAAAAAATGTATCAACTTGTATATCTCATAAAATAATTTGTTGTAGCTTCCAAAAATATTCTAAAACATATTTATATTAAAATAAATATTATGTTCATATATTACCGTCTGTGGAATCAGTAACCGTAAAAGTGCCAGACGTGGCATATTTTGTACTAAATTCATTATTTTCGGTGGTAGAGTCGGTATCTTCCGTCGTTATAGAAAGAGCATTATCTCTTCTGCTACTCGCAATGTGTTCAGTAGAAATGTATTTTGTACTTTCTGTAGTGCTAGATTCAGTTGAGACTGTTATCTCTGGTTCTGTCGAATAGTCAACTGCAAATGTTTACTTTTTAATAAATATTCAAAACTGTTGTCAGAAAATTTAATAAAAAAAGCGAATTGAGCATTGTTTATCAGAAAAAAAAATATAAACTTGTATATCTCATAAAATAATTTGTTGTAGCTTCCAAAAATATTCTAAAACATATTTATATTAAAATAAATATTATGTTCATATATTACCGTCTGTGGAATCAGTAACCGTAAAAGTGCCAGACGTGGCATATTTTGTACTAAATCCAGTATTTGCGGTGGTAGAGTCGGTATCTTCCGTCGTTATAGAAAGAGTATTATCTCTGCTGCTACTCGCAATGTGTTCAGTAGAAATGTATTTTGTACTTTCTGTAGTGCTAGATTCAGTTGAGACTGTTATCTCTGGTTCTGTCGAATAGTCAACTGCAAATGTTTACTTTTTAATAAATATTCAAAACTGTTGTAAGAAAATTTAATAAAAAAAGCGAATTGAGCATTGTTTATCAGAAAAAAATGTATAAACTTGTATATCTCATAAAATAATTTGTTGTAGCTTCCAAAAATATTCTAAAACATATTTATATTAAAATAAATATTATGTTCATATATTACCGTCTGTGGAATCAGTAACCGTAAAAGTGCCAGACGTGGCATATCTTGTACTAAATTCATTATTTTCGGTGGTAGAGTCGGTATCTTCCGTCGTTATAGAAAGAGTATTATCTCTGCTGCTACTCGCAATGTGTTCAGTAGAAATGTATTTTGTACTTTCTGTAGTGCTAGATTCAGTTGAGACTGTTATCTCTGGTTCTGTCGAATAGTCAACTGCAAATATTTACTTTTGAATAAATATTCAAAACTGTTGTAAGAAAATTTAATAAAAAAAGCGAATTGAGCATTGTTTATCAGAAAAAAAAATGTATCAACTTGTATATCTCATAAAATAATTTGTTGTAGCTTCCAAAAATATTCTAAAACATATTTATATTAAAATAAATATTATGTTCATATATTACCGTCTGTGGAATCAGTAACCGTAAAAGTGCCAGACGTGGCATATTTTGTACTAAATCCAATATTTGCGGTGGTAGAGTCGGTATCTTCCGTCGTTATAGAAAGAGTATTATCTCTGCTGCTACTCGCAATGTGTTCAGTAGAAATGTATTTTGTACTTTCTGTAGTGCTAGATTCAGTTGAGACTGTTATCTCTGGTTCTGTCGAATAGTCAACTGCAAATGTTTACTTTTTAATAAATATTCAAAACTGTTGTAAGAAAATTTAATAAAAAAAGCGAATTGAGCATTGTTTATCAGAAAAAAAATGTATCAACTTGTATATCTCATAAAATAATTTGTTGTAGCTTCCAAAAATATTCTAAAACATATTTATATTAAAATAAATATTATGTTCATATATTACCGTCTGTGGAATCAGTAACCGTAAAAGTGCCAGACGTGGCATATTTTGTACTAAATCCAATATTTGCGGTGGTAGAGTCGGTATCTTCCGTCGTTATAGAAAGAGTATTATCTCTGCTGCTACTCGCAATGTGTTCAGTAGAAATGTATTTTGTACTTTCTGTAGTGCTAGATTCAGTTGAGACTGTTATCTCTGGTTCTGTCGAATAGTCAACTGCAAATGTTTACTTTTTAATAAATATTCAAAACTGTTGTAAGAAAATTTAATAAAAAAAGCGAATTTAGCATTGTTTATCAGAAAAAAAATGTATCAACTTGTATATCTCATAAAATAATTTGTTGTAGCTTCCAAAAATATTCTAAAACATATTTATATTAAAATAAATATTATGTTCATATATTACCGTCTGTGGAATCAGTAACCGTAAAAGTGCCAGACGTGGCATATTTTGTACTAAATTCATTATTTTCGGTGGTAGAGTCGGTATCTTCCGTCGTTATAGAAAGAGCATTATCTCTTCTGCTACTCGCAATGTGTTCAGTAGAAATGTATTTTGTACTTTCTGTAGTGCTAGATTCAGTTGAGACTGTTATCTCTGGTTCTGTCGAATAGTCAACTGCAAATGTTTACTTTTTAATAAATATTAAAAACTGTTGTAAGAAAATTTAATAAAAAAAGCGAATTGAGCATTGTCTATCAGAAAAAAATGTATAAACTTGTATATCTCATAAAATAATTTGTTGTAGCTTCCAAAAATATTCTAAAACATATTTATATTAAAATAAATATTATGTTCATATATTACCGTCTGTGGAATCAGTAACCGTAAAAGTGCCAGACGTGGCATATTTTGTACTAAATTCATTATTTTCGGTGGTAGAGTCGGTATCTTCCGTCGTTATAGAAAGAGCATTATCTCTTCTGCTACTCGCAATGTGTTCAGTAGAAATGTATTTTGTACTTTCTGTAGTGCTAGATTCAGTTGAGACTGTTATCTCTGGTTCTGTCGAATAGTCAACTGCAAATGTTTACTTTTTAATAAATATTCAAAACTGTTGTAAGAAAATTTAATAAAAAAAGCGAATTGAGCATTGTTTATCAGAAAAAAATGTATAAACTTGTATATCTCATAAAATAATTTGTTGTAGCTTCCAAAAATATTCTAAAACATATTTATATTAAAATAAATATTATGTTCATATATTACCGTCTGTGGAATCAGTAACCGTAAAAGTGCCAGACGTGGCATATTTTGTACTAAATTCATTATTTTCGGTGGTAGAGTTGGTATCTTCCGTCGTTATAGAAAGAGCATTATCTCTTCTGCTACTCGCAATGTGTTCAGTAGAAATGTATTTTGTACTTTCTGTAGTGCTAGATTCAGTTGAGACTGTTATCTCTGGTTCTGTCGAATAGTCAACTGCAAATGTTTACTTTTTAATAAATCTTCAAAACTGTTGTAAGAAAATTTAATAAAAAAAGCGAATTGAGCATTGTTTATCAGAAAAAAATGTATAAACTTGTATATCTCATAAAATAATTTGTTGTAGCTTCCAAAAATATTCTAAAACATATTTATATTAAAATAAATATTATGTTCATATATTACCGTCTGTGGAATCAGTAACCGTAAAAGTGCCAGACGTGGCATATTTTGTACTAAATTCATTATTTTCGGTGGTAGAGTCGGTATCTTCCGTCGTTATAGAAAGAGCATTATCTCTTCTGCTACTCGCAATGTGTTCAGTAGAAATGTATTTTGTACTTTCTGTAGTGCTAGATTCAGTTGAGACTGTTATCTCTGGTTCTGTCGAATAGTCAACTGCAAATGTTTACTTTTTAATAAATATTCAAAACTGTTGTAAGAAAATTTAATAAAAAAAGCGAATTGAGCATTGTTTATCAGAAAAAAAAAGTATAAACTTGTATATCTCATAAAATAATTTGTTGTAGCTTCCAAAAATATTCTAAAACATATTTATATTAAAATAAATATTATGTTCATATATTACCGTCTGTGGAATCAGTAACCGTAAAAGTGCCAGACGTGGCATATTTTGTACTAAATCCAATATTTGCGGTGGTAGAGTCGGTATCTTCCGTCGTTATAGAAAGAGTATTATCTCTGCTGCTACTCGCAATGTGTTCAGTAGAAATGTATTTTGTACTTTCTGTAGTGCTAGATTCAGTTGAGACTGTTATCTCTGGTTCTGTCGAATAGTCAACTGCAAATGTTTACTTTTTAATAAATATTCAAAACTGTTGTAAGAAAATTTAATAAAAAAAGCGAATTGAGCATTGTTTATCAGAAAAAAAATGTATAAACTTGTATATCTCATAAAATAATTTGTTGTAGCTTCCAAAAATATTCTAAAACATATTTATATTAAAATAAATATTATGTTCATATATTACCGTCTGTGGAATCAGTAACCGTAAAAGTGCCAAACGTGGCATATTTTGTACTAAATTCATTATTTTCGGTGGTAGAGTCGGTATCTTCCGTCGTTATAGAAAGAGTATTATCTCTGCTGCTACTCGCAATGTGTTCAGTAGAAATGTATTTTGTACTTTCTGTAGTGCTAGATTCAGTTGAGACTGTTATCTCTGGTTCTGTCGAATAGTCAACTGCAAATGTTTACTTTTTAATAAATATTCAAAACTGTTGTAAGAAAATTTAATAAAAAAAGCGAATTGAGCATTGTTTATCAGAAAAAAATGTATAAACTTGTATGTCTCATAAAATAATTTGTTGTAGCTTCCAAAAATATTCTAAAACATATTTATATTAAAATAAATATTATGTTCATATATTACCGTCTGTGGAATCAGTAACCGTAAAAGTGCCAGACGTGGCATATCTTGTACTAAATTCATTATTTTCGGTGGTAGAGTCGGTATCTTCCGTCGTTATAGAAAGAGCATTATCTCTTCTGCTACTCGCAATGTGTTCAGTAGAAATGTATTTTGTACTTTCTGTAGTGCTAGATTCAGTTGAGACTGTTATCTCTGGTTCTGTCGAATAGTCAACTGCAAATGTTTACTTTTTAATAAATATTCAAAACTGTTGTAAGAAAATTTAATAAAAAAAGCGAATTGAGCATTGTTTATCAGAAAAAAATGTATAAACTTGTATATCTCATAAAATAATTTGTTGTAGCTTCCAAAAATATTCTAAAACATATTTATATTAAAATAAATATTATGTTCATATATTACCGTCTGTGGAATCAGTAACCGTAAAAGTGCCAGACGTGGCATATTTTGTACTAAATTCAGTATTTGCGGTGGTAGAGTCGGTATCTTCCGTCGTTATAGAAAGAGCATTATCTCTTCTGCTACTCGCAATGTGTTCAGTAGAAATGTATTTTGTACTTTCTGTAGTGCTAGATTCAGTTGAGACTGTTATCTCTGGTTCTGTCGAATAGTCAACTGCAAATGTTTACTTTTTAATAAATATTCAAAACTGTTGTAAGAAAATTTAATAAAAAAAGCGAATTCAGCATTGTTTATCAGAAAAAAATGTATTAACTTGTATATCTCATAAAATAATTTGTTGTAGCTTCCAAAAATATTCTAAAACATATTTATATTAAAATAAATATTATGTTCATATATTACCGTCTGTGGAATCAGTAACCGTAAAAGTGCCAGACGTGGCATATTTTGTACTAAATTCATTATTTTCGGTGGTAGAGTCGGTATCTTCCGTCGTTATAGAAAGAGTATTATCTCTGCTGCTACTCGCAATGTGTTCAGTAGAAATGTATTTTGTACTTTCTGTAGTGCTAGATTCAGTTGAGACTGCTATCTCTGGTTCTGTCGAATAGTCAACTGCAAATGTTTACTTTTTAATAAATATTCAAAACTGTTGTAAGAAAATTTAATAAAAAAAGCGAATTGAGCATTGTTTATCAGAAAAAAAATGTATAAACTTGTATATCTCATAAAATAATTTGTTGTAGCTTCCAAAAATATTCTAAAACATATTTATATTAAAATAAATATTATGTTCATATATTACCGTCTGTGGAATCAGTAACCGTAAAAGTGCCAAACGTGGCATATTTTGTACTAAATTCATTATTTTCGGTGGTAGAGTCGGTATCTTCCGTCGTTATAGAAAGAGTATTATCTCTGCTGCTACTCGCAATGTGTTCAGTAGAAATGTATTTTGTACTTTCTGTAGTGGTAGATTCAGTTGAGACTGTTATCTCTGGTTCTGTCGAATAGTCAACTGCAAATGTTTACTTTTTAAAAAATATTCAAAATTGTTGTAAGAAAATTTAATAAAAAAAGCGAATTGAGCATTGTTTATCAGAAAAAAATGTATAAACTTGTATATCTCATAAAATAATTTGTTGTAGCTTCCAAAAATATTCTAAAACATATTTATATTAAAATAAATATTATGTTCATATATTACCGTCTGTGGAATCAGTAACCGTAAAAGTGCCAGACGTGGCATATTTTGTACTAAATTCAGTATTTGCGGTGGTAGAGTCGGTATCTTCCGTCGTTATAGAAAGAGTATTATCTCTTCTGCTACTCGCAATGTGTTCAGTAGAAATGTATTTTGTACTTTCTGTAGTGCTAGATTCAGTTGAGACTGTTATCTCTGGTTCTGTCGAATAGTCAACTGCAAATGTTTACTTTTTAATAAATATTCAAAACTGTTGTAAGAAAATTTAATAAAAAAAGCGAATTGAGCATTGTTTATCAGAAAAAAAAAATATAAACTTGTATATCTCATAAAATAATTTGTTGTAGCTTCCAAAAATATTCTAAAACATATTTATATTAAAATAAATATTATGTTCATATATTACCGTCTGTGGAATCAGTAACCGTAAAAGTGCCAGACGTGGCATATTTTGTACTAAATTCATTATTTTCGGTGGTAGAGTCGGTATCTTCCGTCGTTATAGAAAGAGCATTATCTCTTCTGCTACTCGCAATGTGTTCAGTAGAAATGTATTTTGTACTTTCTGTAGTGCTAGATTCAGTTGAGACTGTTATCTCTGGTTCTGTCGAATAGTCAACTGCAAATGTTTACTTTTTAATAAATATTCAAAACTGTTGTAAGAAAATTTAATAAAAAAAGCGAATTGAGCATTGTTTATCAGAAAAAAATGTATAAACTTGTATATCTCATAAAATAATTTGTTGTAGCTTCCAAAAATATTCTAAAACATATTTATATTAAAATAAATATTATGTTCATATATTACCGTCTGTGGAATCAGTAACCGTAAAAGTGCCAGACGTGGCATATTTTGTACTAAATTCAGTATTTGCGGTGGTAGAGTCGGTATCTTCCGTCGTTATAGAAAGAGCATTATCTCTTCTGCTACTCGCAATGTGTTCAGTAGAAATGTATTTTGTACTTTCTGTAGTGCTAGATTCAGTTGAGACTGTTATCTCTGGTTCTGTCGAATAGTCAACTGCAAATGTTTACTTTTTAATAAATATTCAAAACTGTTGTAAGAAAATTTAATAAAAAAAGCGAATTCAGCATTGTTTATCAGAAAAAAATGTATTAACTTGTATATCTCATAAAATAATTTGTTGTAGCTTCCAAAAATATTCTAAAACATATTAATATTAAAATAAATATTATGTTCATATATTACCGTCTGTGGAATCAGTAACCGTAAAAGTGCCAGACGTGGCATATTTTGTACTAAATTCATTATTTTCGGTGGTAGAGTCGGTATCTTCCGTCGTTATAGAAAGAGCATTATCTTTTCTGCTACTCGCAATGTGTTCAGTAGAAATGTATTTTGTACCTTCTGTAGTGCTAGATTCAGTTGAGACTGTTATCTCTGGTTCTGTCGAATAGTCAACTGCAAATGTTTACTTTTTAATAAATATTCAAAACTGTTGTAAGAAAATTTAATAAAAAAAGCGAATTGAGCATTGTTTATCAGAAAAAAAAAGTATAAACTTGTATATCTCATAAAATAATTTGTTGTAGCTTCCAAAAATATTCTAAAACATATTTATATTAAAATAAATATTATGTTCATATATTACCGTCTGTGGAATCAGTAACCGTAAAAGTGCCAGACGTGGCATATTTTGTACTAAATTCAGTATTTGCGGTGGTAGAGTCGGTATCTTCCGTCGTTATAGAAAGAGCATTATCTCTTCTGCTACTCGCAATGTGTTCAGTAGAAATGTATTTTGTACTTTCTGTAGTGCTAGATTCAGTTGAGACTGTTATCTCTGGTTCTGTCGAATAGTCAACTGCAAATGTTTACTTTTTAATAAATATTCAAAACTGTTGTAAGAAAATTTAATAAAAAAAGCGAATTGAGCATTGTTTATCAGAAAAAAAATGTGTCAACTTGTATATCTCATAAAATAATTTGTTGTAGCTTCCAAAAATATTCTAAAACATATTTATATTAAAATAAATATTATGTTCATATATTACCGTCTGTGGAATCAGTAACCGTAAAAGTGCCAGACGTGGCATATTTTGTACTAAATTCATTATTTTCGGTGGTAGAGTCGGTATCTTCCGTCGTTATAGAAAGAGTATTATCTCTGCTGCTACTCGCAATGTGTTCAGTAGAAATGTATTTTGTACTTTCTGTAGTGCTAGATTCTGTTGAGACTGTTATCTCTGGTTCTGTCGAATAGTCAACTGTAAATGTTCAATTTTAATAAATATTCAAAACTGTTGTAAGAAAATTTAATAAAAAAAGCGAATTGAGCATTGTTTATCAGAAAAAAAAAGTATAAACTTGTATATCTCATAAAATAATTTGTTGTAGCTTCCAAAAATATTCTAAAACATATTTATATTAAAATAAATATTATGTTCATATATTACCGTCTGTGGAATCTGTAACCGTAAAAGTGCCAGACGTGGCATATTTTGTACTAAATTCATTATTTTCGGTGGTAGAGTCGGTATCTTCCGTCGTTATAGAAAGAGTATTATCTCTGCTGCTACTCGCAATGTGTTCAGTAGAAATGTATTTTGTACTTTCTGTAGTGCTAGATTCAGTTGAGACTGTTATCTCTGGTTCTGTCGAATAGTCAACTGCAAATGTTTACTTTTTAATAAATATTCAAAACTGTTGTAAGAAAATTTAATAAAAAAAGCGAAATGAGCATTGTTTATCAGAAAAAAAATGTATAAACTTGTATATCTCATAAAATAATTTGTTGTATCTTTCAAAAATATTCTAAAAAAATATTTATATTAAAATAAATATTATGTTCATATATTACCGTCTGTGGAATCAGTAACCGTAAAAGTGCCAGACGTGGCATATTTTGTACTAAATTCAGTATTTGCAGTGGTAGAGTCGGTATCTTCCGTCGTTATAGAAAGAGCATTATCTCTTCTGCTACTCGCAATGTGTTCAGTAGAAATGTATTTTGTACTTTCTGTAGTGCTAGATTCAGTTGAGACTGTTATCTCTGGTTCTGTCGAATAGTCAACTGTAAATGTTTACTTTTTAAAAAATATTCAAAACTGTTGTAAGAAAATTTAATAAAAAAAGCGAATTGAGCATTGTTTATCAGAAAAAAAATATATAAACTTGTATATCTCATAAAATAATTTGTTGTAGCTTCCAAAAATATTCTAAAACATATTTATATTAAAATAAATATTATGTTCATATATTACCGTCTGTGGAATCAGTAACCGTAAAAGTGCCAGACGTGGCATATTTTGTACTAAATTCATTATTTGCGGTGGTAGAGTCGGTATCTTCCGTCGTTATAGAAAGAGCATTATCTCTTCTGCTACTCGCAATGTGTTCAGTAGAAATGTATTTTGTACTTTCTGTAGTGCTAGATTCAGTTGAGACTGTTATCTCTGGTTCTGTCGAATAGTCAACTGCAAATGTTTACTTTTTAATAAATATTCAAAACTGTTGTAAGAAAATTTAATAAAAAAAGCGAATTGAGCATTGTTTATCAGAAAAAAATGTATAAACTTGTATATCTCATAAAATAATTTGTTGTAGCTTCCAAAAATATTCTAAAACATATTTATATTAAAATAAATATTATGTTCATATATTACCGTCTGTGGAATCAGTAACCGTAAAAGTGCCAGACGTGGCATATTTTGTACTAAATTCAGTATTTGCGGTGGTAGAGTCGGTATCTTCCGTCGTTATAGAAAGAGCATTATCTCTTCTGCTACTCGCAATGTGTTCAGTAGAAATGTATTTTGTACTTTCTGTAGTGCTAGATTCAGTTGAGACTGTTATCTCTGGTTCTGTCGAATAGTCAACTGCAAATGTTTACTTTTTAATAAATATTCAAAACTGTTGTAAGAAAATTTAATAAAAAAAGCGAATTGAGCATTGTTTATCAGAAAAAAATGTATTAACTTGTATATCTCATAAAATAATTTGTTGTAGCTTCCAAAAATATTCTAAAACATATTAATATTAAAATAAATATTATGTTCATATATTACCGTCTGTGGAATCAGTAACCGTAAAAGTGCCAGACGTGGCATATTTTGTACTAAATTCATTATTTTCGGTGGTAGAGTCGGTATCTTCCGTCGTTATAGAAAGAGCATTATCTTTTCTGCTACTCGCAATGTGTTCAGTAGAAATGTATTTTGTACCTTCTGTAGTGCTAGATTCAGTTGAGACTGTTATCTCTGGTTCTGTCGAATAGTCAACTGCAAATGTTTACTTTTTAATAAATATTCAAAACTGTTGTAAGAAAATTTAATAAAAAAAGCGAATTGAGCATTGTTTATCAGAAAAAAAAAGTATAAACTTGTATATCTCATAAAATAATTTGTTGTAGCTTCCAAAAATATTCTAAAACATATTTATATTAAAATAAATATTATGTTCATATATTACCGTCTGTGGAATCAGTAACCGTAAAAGTGCCAGACGTGGCATATTTTGTACTAAATTCAGTATTTGCGGTGGTAGAGTCGGTATCTTCCGTCGTTATAGAAAGAGCATTATCTCTTCTGCTACTCGCAATGTGTTCAGTAGAAATGTATTTTGTACTTTCTGTAGTGCTAGATTCAGTTGAGACTGTTATCTCTGGTTCTGTCGAATAGTCAACTGCAAATGTTTACTTTTTAATAAATATTCAAAACTGTTGTAAGAAAATTTAATAAAAAAAGCGAATTGAGCATTGTTTATCAGAAAAAAAATGTGTCAACTTGTATATCTCATAAAATAATTTGTTGTAGCTTCCAAAAATATTCTAAAACATATTTATATTAAAATAAATATTATGTTCATATATTACCGTCTGTGGAATCAGTAACCGTAAAAGTGCCAGACGTGGCATATTTTGTACTAAATTCATTATTTTCGGTGGTAGAGTCGGTATCTTCCGTCGTTATAGAAAGAGTATTATCTCCGCTGCTACTCGCAATGTGTTCAGTAGAAATGTATTTTGTACTTTCTGTAGTGCTAGATTCTGTTGAGACTGTTATCTCTGGTTCTGTCGAATAGTCAACTGTAAATGTTTAATTTTAATAAATATTCAAAACTGTTGTAAGAAAATTTAATAAAAAAAGCGAATTGAGCATTGTTTATCAGAAAAAAAAAGTATAAACTTGTATATCTCATAAAATAATTTGTTGTAGCTTCCAAAAATATTCTAAAACATATTTATATTAAAATAAATATTATGTTCATATATTACCGTCTGTGGAATCTGTAACCGTAAAAGTGCCAGACGTGGCATATTTTGTACTAAATTCATTATTTTCGGTGGTAGAGTCGGTATCTTCCGTCGTTATAGAAAGAGTATTATCTCTGCTGCTACTCGCAATGTGTTCAGTAGAAATGTATTTTGTACTTTCTGTAGTGCTAGATTCAGTTGAGACTGTTATCTCTGGTTCTGTCGAATAGTCAACTGCAAATGTTTACTTTTTAATAAATATTCAAAACTGTTGTAAGAAAATTTAATAAAAAAAGCGAATTGAGCATTGTTTATCAGAAAAAAAAAGTATAAACTTGTATATCTCATAAAATAATTTGTTGTAGCTTCCAAAAATATTCTAAAACATATTTATATTAAAATAAATATTATGTTCATATATTACCGTCTGTGGAATCAGTAACCGTAAAAGTGCCAGACGTGGCATATTTTGTACTAAATTCAGTATTTGCGGTGGTAGAGTCGGTATCTTCCGTCGTTATAGAAAGAGCATTATCTCTTCTGCTACTCGCAATGTGTTCAGTAGAAATGTATTTTGTACTTTCTGTAGTGCTAGATTCAGTTGAGACTGTTATCTCTGGTTCTGTCGAATAGTCAACTGCAAATGTTTACTTTTTAATAAATATTCAAAACTGTTGTAAGAAAATTTAATAAAAAAAGCGAATTGAGCATTGTTTATCAGAAAAAAAATGTGTCAACTTGTATATCTCATAAAATAATTTGTTGTAGCTTCCAAAAATATTCTAAAACATATTTATATTAAAATAAATATTATGTTCATATATTACCGTCTGTGGAATCAGTAACCGTAAAAGTGCCAGACGTGGCATATTTTGTACTAAATTCATTATTTTCGGTGGTAGAGTCGGTATCTTCCGTCGTTATAGAAAGAGTATTATCTCTGCTGCTACTCGCAATGTGTTCAGTAGAAATGTATTTTGTACTTTCTGTAGTGCTAGATTCTGTTGAGACTGTTATCTCTGGTTCTGTCGAATAGTCAACTGTAAATGTTTAATTTTAATAAATATTCAAAACTGTTGTAAGAAAATTTAATAAAAAAAGCGAATTGAGCATTGTTTATCAGAAAAAAAAAGTATAAACTTGTATATCTCATAAAATAATTTGTTGTAGCTTCCAAAAATATTCTAAAACATATTTATATTAAAATAAATATTATGTTCATATATTACCGTCTGTGGAATCTGTAACCGTAAAAGTGCCAGACGTGGCATATTTTGTACTAAATTCATTATTTTCGGTGGTAGAGTCGGTATCTTCCGTCGTTATAGAAAGAGTATTATCTCTGCTGCTACTCGCAATGTGTTCAGTAGAAATGTATTTTGTACTTTCTGTAGTGCTAGATTCAGTTGAGACTGTTATCTCTGGTTCTGTCGAATAGTCAACTGCAAATGTTTACTTTTTAATAAATATTCAAAACTGTTGTAAGAAAATTTAATAAAAAAAGCGAAATGAGCATTGTTTATCAGAAAAAAAATGTATAAACTTGTATATCTCATAAAATAATTTGTTGTATCTTTCAAAAATATTCTAAAAAAATATTTATATTAAAATAAATATTATGTTCATATATTACCGTCTGTGGAATCAGTAACCGTAAAAGTGCCAGACGTGGCATATTTTGTACTAAATTCAGTATTTGCAGTGGTAGAGTCGGTATCTTCCGTCGTTATAGAAAGAGCATTATCTCTTCTGCTACTCGCAATGTGTTCAGTAGAAATGTATTTTGTACTTTCTGTAGTGCTAGATTCAGTTGAGACTGTTATCTCTGGTTCTGTCGAATAGTCAACTGTAAATGTTTACTTTTTAAAAAATATTCAAAACTGTTGTAAGAAAATTTAATAAAAAAAGCGAATTGAGCATTGTTTATCAGAAAAAAATGTATAAACTTGTATATCTCATAGAATAATTTGTTGGAGCTTCCAAAAATATTTTAAAACATATTTATATTAAAATAAATATTATGTTCATATATTACCGTCTGTGGAATCAGTAACCGTAAAAGTGCCAGACGTGGCATATTTTGTACTAAATTCAGTATTTGCGGTGGTAGAGTCGGTATCTTCCGTCGTTATAAAAAGAGTATTATCTCTGCTGCTACTCGCAATGTGTTCAGTAGAAATGTATTTTGTACTTTCTGTAGTGCTAGATTCAGTTGAGACTGTTATCTCTGGTTCTGTCGAATAGTCAACTGCAAATGTTTACTTTTTAAAAAATATTCAAAACTGTTGTAAGAAAATTTAATAAAAAAAGCGAATTGAGCATTGTTTATCAGAAAAAAAAAGTATAAACTTGTATATCTCATAAAATAATTTGTTGTAGCTTCCAAAAATATTCTAAAACATATTTATATTAAAATAAATATTATGTTCATATATTACCGTCTGTGGAATCAGTAACCGTAAAAGTGCCAGACGTGGCATATTTTGTACTAAATTCATTATTTTCGGTGGTAGAGTCGGTATCTTCCGTCGTTATAGAAAGAGCATTATCTCTTCTGCTACTCGCAATGTGTTCAGTAGAAATGTATTTTGTACTTTCTGTAGTGCTAGATTCAGTTGAGACTGTTATCTCTGGTTCTGTCGAATAGTCAACTGCAAATGTTTACTTTTTAATAAATATTCAAAACTGTTGTAAGAAAATTTAATAAAAAAAGCGAATTGAGCATTGTTTATCAGAAAAAAATGTATTAACTTGTATATCTCATAAAATAATTTGTTGTAGCTTCCAAAAATATTCTAAAACATATTAATATTAAAATAAATATTATGTTCATATATTACCGTCTGTGGAATCAGTAACCGTAAAAGTGCCAGACGTGGCATATTTTGTACTAAATTCAGTATTTGCGGTGGTAGAGTCGGTATCTTCCGTCGTTATAGAAAGAGCATTATCTCTTCTGCTACTCGCAATGTGTTCAGTAGAAATGTATTTTGTACTTTCTGTAGTGCTAGATTCAGTTGAGACTGTTATCTCTGGTTCTGTCGAATAGTCAACTGCAAATGTTTACTTTTTAATAAATATTCAAAACTGTTGTAAGAAAATTTAATAAAAAAAGCGAATTGAGCATTGTTTATCAGAAAAAAATGTATAAACTTGTATATCTCATAAAATAATTTGTTGTAGCTTCCAAAAATATTCTAAAACATATTTATATTAAAATAAATATTATGTTCATATATTACCGTCTGTGGAATCAGTAACCGTAAAAGTGCCAGACGTGGCATATTTTGTACTAAATTCATTATTTTCGATGGTAGAGTCGGTATCTTCCGTCGTTATAAAAAGAGTATTATCTCTGCTGCTACTCGCAATGTGTTCAGTAGAAATGTATTTTGTACTTTCTGTAGTGCTAGATTCAGTTGAGACTGTTATCTCTGGTTCTGTCGAATAGTCAACTGTAAATGTTTACTTTTGAATAAAAAATCAAAACTGTTGTAAGAAAATTTAATAAAAAAAGCGAATTGAGCATTGTTTATCAGAAAAGAAATGTATAAACTTGTATATCTCATAAAATAATTTGTTGTAGCTTCCAAAAATATTCTAAAACATATTTATATTAAAATAAATATTATGTTCATATATTACCGTCTGTGGAATCAGTAACCGTAAAAGTGCCAGACGTGGCATATTTTGTACTAAATTCATTATTTTCGGTGGTAGAGTCGGTATCTTCCGTCGTTATAGAAAGAGTATTATCTCTGCTGCTACTCGCAATGTGTTCAGTAGAAATGTATTTTGTACTTTCTGTAGTGCTAGATTCAGTTGAGACTGTTATCTCTGGTTCTGTCGAATAGTCAACTGCAAATGTTTACTTTTTAATAAATATTCAAAACTGTTGTAAGAAAATTTAATAAAAAAAGCGAATTGAGCATTGTTTATCAGAAAAAAATGTATAAACTTGTATATCTCATAAAATAATTTGTTGTAGCTTCCAAAAATATTCTAAAACATATTTGTCGGAGATAGAAGCACATTAGTGACTTGCTCGTTCTTGATGGAATATTCTGGTACAGGATCCGAGGCGTAGGTCTCAGGCAATTAAACCACACACACAATATGACAATTCTTGTATTAAATGTAGGTAATCAATTCTCACAAATTACTTAGTAGGTATACAATTATCAGAGTTGCGTGAACTACCGATCCCGTTTGGGGTCCGAACTGTAAGGCTCTCACTAATCAAATCCTCCTCGACTCAATGCTCTCCAATATTTAAAATGTCTCCGGTGCCCCTCCAAACGATTCCGGTTACGTGACTCGTTACGTCACGATGTTCACACCCCACTGTTACTATGATATCAATTGAGTTACTAATTATCGTTAAATTATCGTGATCTACGACATATTTATATTAAAATAAATATTATGTTCATATATTACCGTCTGTGGAATCAGTAACCGTAAAAGTGCCAGACGTGGCATATTTTGTACTAAATTCAGTATTTGCGGTGGTAGAGTCGGTATCTTCCGTCGTTATAGAAAGAGTATTATCTCTGCTGCTACTCGCAATGTGTTCAGTAGAAATGTATTTTGTACTTTCTGTAGTGCTAGATTCAGTTGAGACTTTTATCTCTGGTTCTGTCGAATAGTCAACTGCAAATGTTTACTTTTTAATAAATATTCAAAACTGTTGTAAGAAAATTTAATAAAAAAAAGCGAATTGAGCATTGTTTATCAGAAAAAAAATGTATCAACTTGTATATCTCATAAAATAATTTGTTGTAGCTTCCAAAAATATTCTAAAACATATTTATATTAAAATAAATATTATGTTCATATATTACCGTCTGTGGAATCAGTAACCGTAAAAGTGCCAGACGTGGCATATTTTGTACTAAATTCAGTATTTGCGGTGGTAGAGTCGGTATCTTCCGTCGTTATAGAAAGAGTATTATCTCTGCTGCTACTCGCAATGTGTTCAGTAGAAATGTATTTTGTACTTTCTGTAGTGCTAGATTCAGTTGAGACTGTTATCTCTGGTTCTGTCGAATAGTCAACTGCAAATGTTTACTTTTTAATAAATATTCAAAACTGTTGTAAGAAAATTTAATAAAAAAAGCGAATTGAGCATTGTTTATCAGAAAAAAATGTATAAACTTGTATATCTCATAAAATAATTTGTTGTAGCTTCCAAAAATATTCTAAAACATATTTGTCGGAGATAGAAGCACATTAGTGACTTGCTCGTTCTTGATGGAATATTCTGGTACAGGATCCGAGGCGTAGGTCTCAGGCAATTAAACCACACACACAATATGACAATTCTTGTATTAAATGTAGGTAATCAATTCTCACAAATTACTTAGTAGGTATACAATTATCAGAGTTGCGTGAACTACCGATCCCGTTTGGGGTCCGAACTGTAAGGCTCTCACTAATCAAATCCTCCTCGACTCAATGCTCTCCAATATTTAAAATGTCTCCGGTGCCCCTCCAAACGATTCCGGTTACGTGACTCGTTACGTCACGATGTTCACACCCCACTGTTACTATGATATCAATTGAGTTACTAATTATCGTTAAATTATCGTGATCTACGACATATTTATATTAAAATAAATATTATGTTCATATATTACCGTCTGTGGAATCAGTAACCGTAAAAGTGCCAGACGTGGCATATTTTGTACTAAATTCAGTATTTGCGGTGGTAGAGTCGGTATCTTCCGTCGTTATAGAAAGAGTATTATCTCTGCTGCTACTCGCAATGTGTTCAGTAGAAATGTATTTTGTACTTTCTGTAGTGCTAGATTCAGTTGAGACTTTTATCTCTGGTTCTGTCGAATAGTCAACTGCAAATGTTTACTTTTTAATAAATATTCAAAACTGTTGTAAGAAAATTTAATAAAAAAAAGCGAATTGAGCATTGTTTATCAGAAAAAAAATGTATCAACTTGTATATCTCATAAAATAATTTGTTGTAGCTTCCAAAAATATTCTAAAACATATTTATATTAAAATAAATATTATGTTCATATATTACCGTCTGTGGAATCAGTAACCGTAAAAGTGCCAGACGTGGCATATTTTGTACTAAATTCAGTATTTGCGGTGGTAGAGTCGGTATCTTCCGTCGTTATAGAAAGAGTATTATCTCTGCTGCTACTCGCAATGTGTTCAGTAGAAATGTATTTTGTACTTTCTGTAGTGCTAGATTCAGTTGAGACTTTTATCTCTGGTTCTGTCGAATAGTCAACTGCAAATGTTTACTTTTTAATAAATATTCAAAACTGTTGTAAGAAAATTTAATAAAAAAAAGCGACTTGAGCATTGTTTATCAGAAAAAAAATGTATCAACTTGTATATCTCATAAAATAATTTGTTGTAGCTTCCAAAAATATTCTAAAACATATTTATATTAAAATAAATATTATGTTCATATATTACCGTCTGTGGAATCAGTAACCGTAAAAGTGCCAGACGTGGCATATTTTGTACTAAATTCATTATTTTCGGTGGTAGAGTCGGTATCTTCCGTCGTTATAGAAAGAGTATTATCTCTGCTGCTACTCGCAATGTGTTCAGTAGAAATGTATTTTGTACTTTCTGTAGTGCTAGATTCTGTTGAGACTGTTATCTCTGGTTCTGTCGAATAGTCAACTGTAAATGTTTACTTTTTAATAAATATTCAAAACTGTTGTAAGAAAATTTAATAAAAAAAGCGAATTGAGCATTGTTTATCAGAAAAAAAATGTATAAACTTGTATATCTCATAAAATAATTTGTTGTAGCTTCCAAAAATATTCTAAAACATATTTATATTAAAATAAATATTATGTTCATATATTACCGCCTGTGGAATCAGTAACCGTAAAAGTGCCAGACGTGGCATATTTTGTACTAAATTCATTATTTTCGGTGGTAGAGTCGGTATCTTCCGTCGTTATAGAAAGAGTATTATCTCTGCTGCTACTCGCAATGTGTTCAGTAGAAATGTATTTTGTACTTTCTGTAGTGCTAGATTCAGTTGAGACTGTTATCTCTGGTTCTGTCGAATAGTCAACTGCAAATGTTTACTTTTTAATAAATATTCAAAACTGTTGTAAGAAAATTTAATAAAAAAAGCGAATTGAGCATTGTTTATCAGAAAAAAAATGTATCAACTTGTATATCTCATAAAATAATTTGTTGTAGCTTCCAAAAATATTCTAAAACATATTTATATTAAAATAAATATTATGTTCATATATTACCGTCTGTGGAATCAGTAACCGTAAAAGTGCCAGACGTGGCATATTTTGTACTAAATTCATTATTTTCGGTGGTAGAGTCGGTATCTTTCGTCGTTATAGAAAGAGTATTATCTCTGCTGCTACTCGCAATGTGTTCAGTAGAAATGTATTTTGTACTTTCTGTAGTGCTAGATTCAGTTGAGACTGCTATCTCTGGTTCTGTCGAATAGTCAACTGCAAATGTTTACTTTTTAATAAATATTCAAAACTGTTGTAAGAAAATTTAATAAAAAAAGCGAAATGAGCATTGTTTATCAGAAAAAAAAATGTATAAACTTGTATATCTCATAAAATAATTTGTTGTATCTTTCAAAAATATTCTAAAAAAATATTTATATTAAAATAAATATTATGTTCATATATTACCGTCTGTGGAATCAGTAACCGTAAAAGTGCCAGACGTGGCATATTTTGTACTAAATTCAGTATTTGCGGTGGTAGAGTCGGTATCTTCCGTCGTTATAGAAAGAGCATTATCTCTTCTGCTACTCGCAATGTGTTCAGTAGAAATGTATTTTGTACTTTCTGTAGTGCTAGATTCAGTTGAGACTGTTATCTCTGGTTCTGTCGAATAGTCAACTGTAAATGTTTACTTTTTAAAAAATATTCAAAACTGTTGTAAGAAAATTTAATAAAAAAAGCGAATTCAGCATTGTTTATCAGAAAAAAATGTATAAACTTGTATATCTCATAGAATAATTTGTTGGAGCTTCCAAAAATATTTTAAAACATATTTATATTAAAATAAATATTATGTTCATATATTACCGTCTGTGGAATCAGTAACCGTAAAAGTGCCAGACGTGGCATATTTTGTACTAAATTCAGTATTTGCGGTGGTAGAGTCGGTATCTTCCGTCGTTATAAAAAGAGTATTATCTCTGCTGCTACTCGCAATGTGTTCAGTAGAAATGTATTTTGTACTTTCTGTAGTGCTAGATTCAGTTGAGACTGTTATCTCTGGTTCTGTCGAATAGTCAACTGCAAATGTTTACTTTTTAATAAATATTCAAAACTGTTGTAAGAAAATTTAATAAAAAAAGCGAATTCAGCATTGTTTATCAGAAAAAAATGTATTAACTTGTATATCTCATAAAATAATTTGTTGTAGCTTCCAAAAATATTCTAAAACATATTAATATTAAAATAAATATTATGTTCATATATTACCGTCTGTGGAATCAGTAACCGTAAAAGTGCCAGACGTGGCATATTTTGTACTAAATTCATTATTTTCGGTGGTAGAGTCGGTATCTTCCGTCGTTATAGAAAGAGCATTATCTCTTCTGCTACTCGCAATGTGTTCAGTAGAAATGTATTTTGTACTTTCTGTAGTGCTAGATTCAGTTGAGACTGTTATCTCTGGTTCTGTCGAATAGTCAACTGCAAATGTTTACTTTTTAATAAATATTCAAAACTGTTGTAAGAAAATTTAATAAAAAAAGCGAATTAAGCATTGTTTATCAGAAAAAAATGTATAAACTTGTATATCTCATAGAATAATTTGTTGGAGCTTCCAAAAATATTTTAAAACATATTTATATTAAAATAAATATTATGTTCATATATTACCGTCTGTGGAATCAGTAACCGTAAAAGTGCCAGACGTGGCATATTTTGTACTAAATTCAGTATTTGCGGTGGTAGAGTCGGTATCTTCCGTCGTTATAAAAAGAGTATTATCTCTTCTGCTACTCGCAATGTGTTCAGTAGAAATGTATTTTGTACTTTCTGTAGTGCTAGATTCAGTTGAGACTGTTATCTCTGGTTCTGTCGAATAGTCAACTGCAAATGTTTACTTTTTAAAAAATATTCAAAACTGTTGTAAGAAAATTTAATAAAAAAAGCGAATTGAGCATTGTTTATCAGAAAAAAAATGTATAAACTTGTATATCTCATAAAATAATTTGTTGTAGCTTCCAAAAATATTCTAAAACATATTTATATTAAAATAAATATTATGTTCATATATTACCGCCTGTGGAATCAGTAACCGTAAAAGTGCCAGACGTGGCATATTTTGTACTAAATTCATTATTTTCGGTGGTAGAGTCGGTATCTTCCGTCGTTATAGAAAGAGTATTATCTCTGCTGCTACTCGCAATGTGTTCAGTAGAAATGTATTTTGTACTTTCTGTAGTGCTAGATTCAGTTGAGACTGTTATCTCTGGTTCTGTCGAATAGTCAACTGCAAATGTTTACTTTTTAATAAATATTCAAAACTGTTGTAAGAAAATTTAATAAAAAAAGCGAATTGAGCATTGTTTATCAGAAAAAAAATGTATCAACTTGTATATCTCATAAAATAATTTGTTGTAGCTTCCAAAAATATTCTAAAACATATTTATATTAAAATAAATATTATGTTCATATATTACCGTCTGTGGAATCAGTAACCGTAAAAGTGCCAGACGTGGCATATTTTGTACTAAATTCATTATTTTCGGTGGTAGAGTCGGTATCTTCCGTCGTTATAGAAAGAGTATTATCTCTGCTGCTACTCGCAATGTGTTCAGTAGAAATGTATTTTGTACTTTCTGTAGTGCTAGATTCAGTTGAGACTGTTATCTCTGGTTCTGTCGAATAGTCAACTGCAAATGTTTACTTTTTAATAAATATTCAAAACTGTTGTAAGAAAATTTAATAAAAAAAGCGAATTAAGCATTGTTTATCAGAAAAAAATGTATAAACTTGTATATCTCATAGAATAATTTGTTGGAGCTTCCAAAAATATTTTAAAACATATTTATATTAAAATAAATATTATGTTCATATATTACCGTCTGTGGAATCAGTAACCGTAAAAGTGCCAGACGTGGCATATTTTGTACTAAATTCAGTATTTGCGGTGGTAGAGTCGGTATCTTCCGTCGTTATAAAAAGAGTATTATCTCTTCTGCTACTCGCAATGTGTTCAGTAGAAATGTATTTTGTACTTTCTGTAGTGCTAGATTCAGTTGAGACTGTTATCTCTGGTTCTGTCGAATAGTCAACTGCAAATGTTTACTTTTTAAAAAATATTCAAAACTGTTGTAAGAAAATTTAATAAAAAAAGCGAATTGAGCATTGTTTATCAGAAAAAAAATGTATAAACTTGTATATCTCATAAAATAATTTGTTGTAGCTTCCAAAAATATTCTAAAACATATTTATATTAAAATAAATATTATGTTCATATATTACCGCCTGTGGAATCAGTAACCGTAAAAGTGCCAGACGTGGCATATTTTGTACTAAATTCATTATTTTCGGTGGTAGAGTCGGTATCTTCCGTCGTTATAGAAAGAGTATTATCTCTGCTGCTACTCGCAATGTGTTCAGTAGAAATGTATTTTGTACTTTCTGTAGTGCTAGATTCAGTTGAGACTGTTATCTCTGGTTCTGTCGAATAGTCAACTGCAAATGTTTACTTTTTAATAAATATTCAAAACTGTTGTAAGAAAATTTAATAAAAAAAGCGAATTGAGCATTGTTTATCAGAAAAAAAATGTATCAACTTGTATATCTCATAAAATAATTTGTTGTAGCTTCCAAAAATATTCTAAAACATATTTATATTAAAATAAATATTATGTTCATATATTACCGTCTGTGGAATCAGTAACCGTAAAAGTGCCAGACGTGGCATATTTTGTACTAAATTCATTATTTTCGGTGGTAGAGTCGGTATCTTCCGTCGTTATAGAAAGAGTATTATCTCTGCTGCTACTCGCAATGTGTTCAGTAGAAATGTATTTTGTACTTTCTGTAGTGCTAGATTCAGTTGAGACTTTTATCTCTGGTTCTGTCGAATAGTCAACTGCAAATGTTTACTTTTTAATAAATATTCAAAACTGTTGTAAGAAAATTTAATAAAAAAAAGCGAATTGAGCATTGTTTATCAGAAAAAAAATGTATCAACTTGTATATCTCATAAAATAATTTGTTGTAGCTTCCAAAAATATTCTAAAACATATTTATATTAAAATAAATATTATGTTCATATATTACCGTCTGTGGAATCAGTAACCGTAAAAGTGCCAAACGTGGCATATTTTGTACTAAATTCATTATTTTCGGTGGTAGAGTCGGTATCTTCCGTCGTTATAGAAAGAGTATTATCTCTGCTGCTACTCGCAATGTGTTCAGTAGAAATGTATTTTGTACTTTCTGTAGTGGTAGATTCAGTTGAGACTGTTATCTCTGGTTCTGTCGAATAGTCAACTGCAAATGTTTACTTTTTAAAAAATATTCAAAATTGTTGTAAGAAAATTTAATAAAAAAAGCGAATTGAGCATTGTTTATCAGAAAAAAATGTATAAACTTGTATATCTCATAAAATAATTTGTTGTAGCTTCCAAAAATATTCTAAAACATATTTATATTAAAATAAATATTATGTTCATATATTACCGTCTGTGGAATCAGTAACCGTAAAAGTGCCAGACGTGGCATATTTTGTACTAAATTCAGTATTTGCGGTGGTAGAGTCGGTATCTTCCGTCGTTATAGAAAGAGCATTATCTCTTCTGCTACTCGCAATGTGTTCAGTAGAAATGTATTTTGTACTTTCTGTAGTGCTAGATTCAGTTGAGACTGTTATCTCTGGTTCTGTCGAATAGTCAACTGCAAATGTTTACTTTTTAATAAATATTCAAAACTGTTGTAAGAAAATTTAATAAAAAAAGCGAATTGAGCATTGTTTATCAGAAAAAAAATATATAAACTTGTATATCTCATAAAATAATTTGTTGTAGCTTCCAAAAATATTCTAAAACATATTTATATTAAAATAAATATTATGTTCATATATTACCGTCTGTGGAATCAGTAACCGTAAAAGTGCCAGACGTGGCATATTTTGTACTAAATTCATTATTTGCGGTGGTAGAGTCGGTATCTTCCGTCGTTATAGAAAGAGCATTATTTCTTCTGCTACTCGCAATGTGTTCAGTAGAAATGTATTTTGTACTTTCTGTAGTGCTAGATTCAGTTGAGACTGTTATCTCTGGTTCTGTCGAATAGTCAACTGCAAATGTTTACTTTTTAATAAATATTCAAAACTGTTGTAAGAAAATTTAATAAAAAAAGCGAATTGAGCATTGTTTATCAGAAAAAAAATATATAAACTTGTATATCTCATAAAATAATTTGTTTTAGCTTCCAAAAATATTCTAAAACATATTTATATTAAAATAAATATTATGTTCATATATTACCGTCTGTGGAATCAGTAACCGTAAAAGTGCCAGACGTGGCATATTTTGTACTAAATTCAGTATTTGCGGTGGTAGAGTCGGTATCTTCCGTCGTTATAGAAAGAGCATTATCTCTTCTGCTACTCGCAATGTGTTCAGTAGAAATGTATTTTGTACTTTCTGTAGTGCTAGATTCAGTTGAGACTGTTATCTCTGGTTCTGTCGAATAGTCAACTGCAAATGTTTACTTTTTAATAAATATTCAAAACTGTTGTAAGAAAATTTAATAAAAAAAGCGAATTGAGCATTGTTTATCAGAAAAAAATGTATAAACTTGTATATCTCATAAAATAATTTGTTGTAGCTTCCAAAAATATTCTAAAACATATTTATATTAAAATAAATATTATGTTCATATATTACCGTCTGTGGAATCAGTAACCGTAAAAGTGCCAGACGTGGCATATTTTGTACTTAATTCAGTATTTGCGGTGGTAGAGTCGGTATCTTCCGTCGTTATAGAAAGAGCATTATCTCTTCTGCTACTCGCAATGTGTTCAGTAGAAATGTATTTTGTACTTTCTGTAGTGCTAGATTCAGTTGA
This sequence comes from Napeogenes inachia, assembly GCA_959347355.1. NCBI lineage: Eukaryota > Metazoa > Arthropoda > Insecta > Lepidoptera > Nymphalidae > Napeogenes > Napeogenes inachia. The sequence continues at coordinate 18,929,364 of OY365801.1, read as the reverse complement.
GACTGTTATCTCTGGTTCTGTCGAATAGTCAACTGCAAATGTTTACTTTTTAATAAATATTCAAAACTGTTGTAAGAAAATTTAATAAAAAAAGCGAATTCAGCATTGTTTATCAGAAAAAAATGTATTAACTTGTATATCTCATAAAATAATTTGTTGTAGCTTCCAAAAATATTCTAAAACATATTAATATTAAAATAAATATTATGTTCATATATTACCGTCTGTGGAATCAGTAACCGTAAAAGTGCCAGACGTGGCATATTTTGTACTAAATTCAGTATTTGCGGTGGTAGAGTCGGTATCTTCCGTCGTTATAGAAAGAGCATTATCTCTTCTGCTACTCGCAATGTGTTCAGTAGAAATGTATTTTGTACTTTCTGTAGTGCTAGATTCAGTTGAGACTGTTATCTCTGGTTCTGTCGAATAGTCAACTGCAAATGTTTACTTTTTAATAAATATTCAAAACTGTTGTAAGAAAATTTAATAAAAAAAGCGAATTGAGCATTGTTTATCAGAAAAAAAATGTATCAACTTGTATATCTCATAAAATAATTTGTTGTAGCTTCCAAAAATATTCTAAAACATATTTATATTAAAATAAATATTATGTTCATATATTACCGTCTGTGGAATCAGTAACCGTAAAAGTGCCAGACGTGGCATATTTTGTACTAAATTCATTATTTTCGGTGGTAGAGTCGGTATCTTCCGTCGTTATAGAAAGAGTATTATCTCTGCTGATACTCGCAATGTGTTCAGTAGAAATGTATTTTGTACTTTCTGTAGTGCTAGATTCAGTTGAGACTGTTATCTCTGGTTCTGTCGAATAGTCAACTGCAAATGTTTACTTTTTAATAAATATTCAAAACTGTTGTAAGAAAATTTAATAAAAAAAGCGAATTCAGCATTGTTTATCAGAAAAAAATGTATTAACTTGTATATCTCATAAAATAATTTGTTGTAGCTTCCAAAAATATTCTAAAAAAATATTTATATTAAAATAAATATTATGTTCATATATTACCGTCTGTGGAATCAGTAACCGTAAAAGTGCCAGACGTGGCATATTTTGTACTAAATTCAGTATTTGCGGTGGTAGAGTCGGTATCTTCCGTCGTTATAAAAAGAGTATTATCTCTGCTGCTACTCGCAATGTGTTCAGTAGAAATGTATTTTGTACTTTCTGTAGTGCTAGATTCAGTTGAGACTGTTATCTCTGGTTCTGTCGAATAGTCAACTGCAAATGTTTACTTTTTAAAAAATATTCAAAACTGTTGTAAGAAAATTTAATAAAAAAAGCGAATTGAGCATTGTTTATCAGAAAAAAAATGTATAAACTTGTATATCTCATAAAATAATTTGTTGTAGCTTCCAAAAATATTCTAAAACATATTTATATTAAAATAAATATTATGTTCATATATTACCGTCTGTGGAATCAGTAACCGTAAAAGTGCCAGACGTGGCATATTTTGTACTAAATTCATTATTTTCGGTGGTAGAGTCGGTATCTTCCGTCGTTATAGAAAGAGCATTATCTCTTCTGCTACTCGCAATGTGTTCAGTAGAAATGTATTTTGTACTTTCTGTAGTGCTAGATTCAGTTGAGACTGTTATCTCTGGTTCTGTCGAATAGTCAACTGCAAATGTTTACTTTTTAATAAATATTCAAAACTGTTGTAAGAAAATTTAATAAAAAAAGCGAATTGAGCATTGTTTATCAGAAAAAAAAAGTATAAACTTGTATATCTCATAAAATAATTTGTTGTATCTTCCAAAAATATTCTAAAACATATTTATATTAAAATAAATATTATGTTCATATATTACCGTCTGTGGAATCAGTAACCGTAAAAGTGCCAGACGTGGCATATTTTGTACTAAATTCAGTATTTGCGGTGGTAGAGTCGGTATCTTCCGTCGTTATAGAAAGAGCATTATCTCTTCTGCTACTCGCAATGTGTTCAGTAGAAATGTATTTTGTACTTTCTGTAGTGCTAGATTCAGTTGAGACTGTTATCTCTGGTTCTGTCGAATAGTCAACTGCAAATGTTTACTTTTTAATAAATATTCAAAACTGTTGTAAGAAAATTTAATAAAAAAAGCGAATTGAGCATTGTTTATCAGAAAAAAAATGTATAAACTTGTATATCTCATAAAATAATTTGTTGTAGCTTCCAAAAATATTCTAAAACATATTTATATTAAAATAAATATTATGTTCATATATTACCGTCTGTGGAATCAGTAACCGTAAAAGTGCCAGACGTGGCATATTTTGTACTAAATTCATTATTTTCGGTGGTAGAGTCGGTATCTTCCGTCGTTATAGAAAGAGCATTATCTCTTCTGCTACTCGCAATGTGTTCAGTAGAAATGTATTTTGTACTTTCTGTAGTGCTAGATTCAGTTGAGACTGTTATCTCTGGTTCTGTCGAATAGTCAACTGCAAATGTTTACTTTTTAATAAATATTCAAAACTGTTGTAAGAAAATTTAATAAAAAAAGCGAATTGAGCATTGTTTATCAGAAAAAAAAAGTATAAACTTGTATATCTCATAAAATAATTTGTTGTAGCTTCCAAAAATATTCTAAAACATATTTATATTAAAATAAATATTATGTTCATATATTACCGTCTGTGGAATCAGTAACCGTAAAAGTGCCAGACGTGGCATATTTTGTACTAAATTCAGTATTTGCGGTGGTAGAGTCGGTATCTTCCGTCGTTATAGAAAGAGCATTATCTCTTCTGCTACTCGCAATGTGTTCAGTAGAAATGTATTTTGTACTTTCTGTAGTGCTAGATTCAGTTGAGACTGTTATCTCTGGTTCTGTCGAATAGTCAACTGCAAATGTTTACTTTTTAATAAATATTCAAAACTGTTGTAAGAAAATTTAATAAAAAAAGCGAATTAAGCATTGTTTATCAGAAAAAAAATGTATCAACTTGTATATCTCATAAAATAATTTGTTGTAGCTTCCAAAAATATTCTAAAACATATTTATATTAAAATAAATATTATGTTCATATATTACCGTCTGTGGAATCAGTAACCGTAAAAGTGCCAGACGTGGCATATTTTGTACTAAATTCATTATTTTCGGTGGTAGAGTCGGTATCTTCCGTCGTTATAGAAAGAGTATTATCTCTGCTGCTACTCGCAATGTGTTCAGTAGAAATGTATTTTGTACTTTCTGTAGTGCTAGATTCTGTTGAGACTGTTATCTCTGGTTCTGTCGAATAGTCAACTGTAAATGTTTAATTTTAATAAATATTCAAAACTGTTGTAAGAAAATTTAATAAAAAAAGCGAATTGAGCATTGTTTATCAGAAAAAAAAAGTATAAACTTGTATATCTCATAAAATAATTTGTTGTAGCTTCCAAAAATATTCTAAAACATATTTATATTAAAATAAATATTATGTTCATATATTACCGTCTGTGGAATCAGTAACCGTAAAAGTGCCAGACGTGGCATATTTTGTACTAAATTCATTATTTTCGGTGGTAGAGTCGGTATCTTCCGTCGTTATAGAAAGAGTATTATCTCTGCTGCTACTCGCAATGTGTTCAGTAGAAATGTATTTTGTACTTTCTGTAGTGCTAGATTCAGTTGAGACTGTTATCTCTGGTTCTGTCGAATAGTCAACTGCAAATGTTTACTTTTTAATAAATATTCAAAACTGTTGTAAGAAAATTTAATAAAAAAAGCGAAATGAGCATTGTTTATCAGAAAAAAAATGTATAAACTTGTATATCTCATAAAATAATTTGTTGTATCTTTCAAAAATATTCTAAAAAAATATTTATATTAAAATAAATATTATGTTCATATATTACCGTCTGTGGAATCAGTAACCGTAAAAGTGCCAGACGTGGCATATTTTGTACTAAATTCAGTATTTGCGGTGGTAGAGTCGGTATCTTCCGTCGTTATAGAAAGAACATTATCTCTTCTGCTACTCGCAATGTGTTCAGTAGAAATGTATTTTGTACTTTCTGTAGTGCTAGATTCAGTTGAGACTGTTATCTCTGGTTCTGTCGAATAGTCAACTGTAAATGTTTACTTTTTAAAAAATATTCAAAACTGTTGTAAGAAAATTTAATAAAAAAAGCGAATTGAGCATTGTTTATCAGAAAAAATGTATAAACTTGTATATCTCATAGAATAATTTGTTGGAGCTTCCAAAAATATTTTAAAACATATTTATATTAAAATAAATATTATGTTCATATATTACCGTCTGTGGAATCAGTAACCGTAAAAGTGCCAGACGTGGCATATTTTGTACTAAATTCAGTATTTGCGGTGGTAGAGTCGGTATCTTCCGTCGTTATAAAAAAAGTATTATCTCTGCTGCTACTCGCAATGTGTTCAGTAGAAATGTATTTTGTACTTTCTGTAGTGCTAGATTCAGTTGAGACTGTTATCTCTGGTTCTGTCGAATAGTCAACTGCAAATGTTTACTTTTAAAAAAATATTCAAAACTGTTGTAAGAAAATTTAATAAAAAAAGCGAATTGAGCATTGTTTATCAGAAAAAAAATGTATAAACTTGTATATCTCATAAAATAATTTGTTGTAGCTTCCAAAAATATTCTAAAACATATTTATATTAAAATAAATATTATGTTCATATATTACCGTCTGTGGAATCAGTAACCGTAAAAGTGCCAGACGTGGCATATTTTGTACTAAATTCATTATTTTCGGTGGTAGAGTCGGTATCTTCCGTCGTTATAGAAAGAGCATTATCTCTTCTGCTACTCGCAATGTGTTCAGTAGAAATGTATTTTGTACTTTCTGTAGTGCTAGATTCAGTTGAGACTGTTATCTCTGGTTCTGTCGAATAGTCAACTGCAAATGTTTACTTTTTAATAAATATTCAAAACTGTTGTAAGAAAATTTAATAAAAAAAAGCGAATTGAGCATTGTTTATCAGAAAAAAAATATATAAACTTGTATATCTCATAAAATAATTTGTTGTAGCTTCCAAAAATATTCTAAAACATATTTATATTAAAATAAATATTATGTTCATATATTACCGTCTGTGGAATCAGTAACCGTAAAAGTGCCAGACGTGGCATATTTTGTACTAAATTCAGTATTTGCGGTGGTAGAGTCGGTATCTTCCGTCGTTATAGAAAGAGTATTATCTCTGCTGCTACTCGCAATGTGTTCAGTAGAAATGTATTTTGTACTTTCTGTAGTGCTAGATTCAGTTGAGACTGTTATCTCTGGTTCTGTCGAATAGTCAACTGCAAATGTTTACTTTTTAAAAAATATTCAAAACTGTTGTAAGAAAATTTAATAAAAAAAGCGAATTGAGCATTGTTTATCAGAAAAAAATGTATAAACTTGTATATCTCATAGAATAATTTGTTGGAGCTTCCAAAAATATTTTAAAACATATTTATATTAAAATAAATATTATGTTCATATATTACCGTCTGTGGAATCAGTAACCGTAAAAGTGCCAGACGTGGCATATTTTGTACTAAATTCAGTATTTGCGGTGGTAGAGTCGGTATCTTCCGTCGTTATAAAAAGAGTATTATCTCTGCTGCTACTCGCAATGTGTTCAGTACAAAAGTATTTTGTACTTTCTGTAGTGCTAGATTCAGTTGAGACTGTTATCTCTGGTTCTGTCGAATAGTCAACTGCAAATGTTTACTTTTTAAAAAATATTCAAAACTGTTGTAAGAAAATTTAATAAAAAAAGCGAATTGAGCATTGTTTATCAGAAAAAAAAAGTATAAACTTGTATATCTCATAAAATAATTTGTTGTAGCTTCCAAAAATATTCTAAAACATATTTATATTAAAATAAATATTATGTTCATATATTACCGTCTGTGGAATCAGTAACCGTAAAAGTGCCAGACGTGGCATATTTTGTACTAAATTCAGTATTTGCGGTGGTAGAGTCGGTATCTTCCGTCGTTATAGAAAGAGTATTATCTCTGCTGCTACTCGCAATGTGTTCAGTAGAAATGTATTTTGTACTTTCTGTAGTGCTAGATTCAGTTGAGACTGTTATCTCTGGTTCTGTCGAATAGTCAACTGTAAATGTTTACTTTTTAATAAATATTCAAAACTGTTGTAAGAAAATTTAATAAAAAAAGCGAATTGAGCATTGTTTATCAGAAAAAAAATGTATAAACTTGTATATCTCATAAAATAATTTGTTGTAGCTTCCAAAAATATTCTAAAACATATTTATATTAAAATAAATATTATGTTCATATATTACCGCCTGTGGAATCAGTAACCGTAAAAGTGCCAGACGTGGCATATTTTGTACTAAATTCATTATTTTCGGTGGTAGAGTCGGTATCTTCCGTCGTTATAGAAAGAGTATTATCTCTGCTGCTACTCGCAATGTGTTCAGTAGAAATGTATTTTGTACTTTCTGTAGTGCTAGATTCAGTTGAGACTGTTATCTCTGGTTCTGTCGAATAGTCAACTGCAAATGTTTACTTTTTAATAAATATTCAAAATTGTTGTAAGAAAATTTAATAAAAAAAGCGAATTGAGCATTGTTTATCAGAAAAAAAATGTATCAACTTGTATATCTCATAAAATAATTTGTTGTAGCTTCCAAAAATATTCTAAAACATATTTATATTAAAATAAATATTATGTTCATATATTACCGTCTGTGGAATCAGTAACCGTAAAAGTGCCAGACGTGGCATATTTTGTACTAAATTCATTATTTTCGGTGGTAGAGTCGGTATCTTCCGTCGTTATAGAAAGAGTATTATCTCTGCTGCTACTCGCAATGTGTTCAGTAGAAATGTATTTTGTACTTTCTGTAGTGCTAGATTCTGTTGAGACTGTTATCTCTGGTTCTGTCGAATAGTCAACTGTAAATGTTTAATTTTAATAAATATTCAAAACTGTTGTAAGAAAATTTAATAAAAAAAGCGAATTGAGCATTGTTTATCAGAAAAAAAAAGTATAAACTTGTATATCTCATAAAATAATTTGTTGTAGCTTCCAAAAATATTCTTAAACATATTTATATTAAAATAAATATTATGTTCATATATTACCGTCTGTGGAATCAGTAACCGTAAAAGTGCCAGACGTGGCATATTTTGTACTAAATTCATTATTTTCGGTGGTAGAGTCGGTATCTTCCGTCGTTATAGAAAGAGTATTATCTCTGCTGCTACTCGCAATGTGTTCAGTAGAAATGTATTTTGTACTTTCTGTAGTGCTAGATTCAGTTGAGACTGTTATCTCTGGTTCTGTCGAATAGTCAACTGCAAATGTTTACTTTTTAATAAATATTCAAAACTGTTGTAAGAAAATTTAATAAAAAAAGCGAAATGAGCATTGTTTATCAGAAAAAAAATGTATAAACTTGTATATCTCATAAAATAATTTGTTGTATCTTTCAAAAATATTCTAAAAAAATATTTATATTAAAATAAATATTATGTTCATATATTACCGTCTGTGGAATCAGTAACCGTAAAAGTGCCAGACGTGGCATATTTTGTACTAAATTCAGTATTTGCGGTGGTAGAGTCGGTATCTTCCGTCGTTATAGAAAGAGCATTATCTCTTCTGCTACTCGCAATGTGTTCAGTAGAAATGTATTTTGTACTTTCTGTAGTGCTAGATTCAGTTGAGACTGTTATCTCTGGTTCTGTCGAATAGTCAACTGCAAATGTTTACTTTTTAATAAATATTCAAAACTGTTGTAAGAAAATTTAATAAAAAAAAAGCGAATTGAGCATTGTTTATCAGAAAAAAAAAGTATAAACTTGTATATCTCATAAAATAATTTGTTGTAGCTTCCAAAAATATTCTAAAACATATTTATATTAAAATAAATATTATGTTCATATATTACCGTCTGTGGAATCAGTAACCGTAAAAGTGCCAGACGTGGCATATTTTGTACTAAATTCAGTATTTGCGGTGGTAGAGTCGGTATCTTCCGTCGTTATAGAAAGAGTATTATCTCTGCTGCTACTCGCAATGTGTTCAGTAGAAATGTATTTTGTACTTTCTGTAGTGCTAGATTCAGTTGAGACTGTTATCTCTGGTTCTGTCGAATAGTCAACTGCAAATGTTTACTTTTTAATAAATATTCAAAACTGTTGTAAGAAAATTTAATAAAAAAAGCGAATTGAGCATTGTTTATCAGAAAAAAAATGTATTAACTTGTATATCTCATAAAATAATTTGTTGTAGCTTCCAAAAATATTCTAAAACATATTTATATTAAAATAAATATTATGTTCATATATTACCGTCTGTGGAATCAGTAACCGTAAAAGTGCCAGACGTGGCATATTTTGTACTAAATTCATTATTTTCGGTGGTAGAGTCGGTATCTTCCGTCGTTATAGAAAGAGTATTATCTCTGCTGCTACTCGCAATGTGTTCAGTAGAAATGTATTTTGTACTTTCTGTAGTGCTAGATTCTGTTGAGACTGTTATCTCTGGTTCTGTCGAATAGTCAACTGTAAATGTTTAATTTTAATAAATATTCAAAACTGTTGTAAGAAAATTTAATAAAAAAAGCGAATTGAGCATTGTTTATCAGAAAAAAAAAGTATAAACTTGTATATCTCATAAAATAATTTGTTGTAGCTTCCAAAAATATTCTAAAACATATTTATATTAAAATAAATATTATGTTCATATATTACCGTCTGTGGAATCAGTAACCGTAAAAGTGCCAGACGTGGCATATTTTGTACTAAATTCAGTATTTTCGGTGGTAGAGTCGGTATCTTCCGTCGTTATAGAAAGAGTATTATCTCTGCTGCTACTCGCAATGTGTTCAGTAGAAATGTATTTTGTACTTTCTGTAGTGCTAGATTCAGTTGAGACTGCTATCTCTGGTTCTGTCGAATAGTCAACTGCAAATGTTTACTTTTTAATAAATATTCAAAACTGTTGTAAGAAAATTTAATAAAAAAAGCGAATTCAGCATTGTTTATCAGAAAAAAATGTATTAACTTGTATATCTCATAAAATAATTTGTTGTAGCTTCCAAAAATATTCTAAAACATATTAATATTAAAATAAATATTATGTTCATATATTACCGTCTGTGGAATCAGTAACCGTAAAAGTGCCAGACGTGGCATATTTTGTACTAAATTCATTATTTTCGGTGGTAGAGTCGGTATCTTCCGTCGTTATAGAAAGAGTATTATCTCTGCTGCTACTCGCAATGTGTTCAGTAGAAATGTATTTTGTACTTTCTGTAGTGGTAGATTCAGTTGAGACTGTTATCTCTGGTTCTGTCGAATAGTCAACTGCAAATGTTTACTTTTTAAAAAATATTCAAAATTGTTGTAAGAAAATTTAATAAAAAAAGCGAATTGAGCATTGTTTATCAGATAAAAATGTATAAACTTGTATATCTCATAAAATAATTTGTTGTAGCTTCCAAAAATATTCTAAAACATATTTATATTAAAATAAATATTATGTTCATATATTACCGTCTGTGGAATCAGTAACCGTAAAAGTGCCAGACGTGGCATATTTTGTACTAAATTCAGTATTTGCGGTGGTAGAGTCGGTATCTTCCGTCGTTATAGAAAGAGCATTATCTCTTCTGCTACTCGCAATGTGTTCAGTAGAAATGTATTTTGTACTTTCTGTAGTGCTAGATTCAGTTGAGACTGTTATCTCTGGTTCTGTCGAATAGTCAACTGCAAATGTTTACTTTTTAATAAATATTCAAAACTGTTGTAAGAAAATTTAATAAAAAAAGCGAATTGAGCATTGTTTATCAGAAAAAAAATGTATAAACTTGTATATCTCATAAAATAATTTGTTGTAGCTTCCAAAAATATTCTAAAACATATTTATATTAAAATAAATATTATGTTCATATATTACCGTCTGTGGAATCAGTAACCGTAAAAGTGCCAGACGTGGCATATTTTGTACTAAATTCATTATTTTCGGTGGTAGAGTCGGTATCTTCCGTCGTTATAGAAAGAGTATTATCTCTGCTGCTACTCGCAATGTGTTCAGTAGAAATGTATTTTGTACTTTCTGTAGTGCTAGATTCAGTTGAGACTGTTATCTCTGGTTCTGTCGAATAGTCAACTGCAAATGTTTACTTTTTAAAAAATATTCAAAACTGTTGTAAGAAAATTTAATAAAAAAAAGCGAATTGAGCATTGTTTATCAGAAAAAAAAAGTATAAACTTGTATATCTCATAAAATAATTTGTTGTAGCTTCCAAAAATATTCTAAAACATATTTATATTAAAATAAATATTATGTTCATATATTACCGTCTGTGGAATCAGTAACCGTAAAAGTGCCAGACGTGGCATATTTTGTACTAAATTCAGTATTTGCGGTGGTAGAGTCGGTATCTTCCGTCGTTATAGAAAGAGTATTATCTCTGCTGCTACTCGCAATGTGTTCAGTAGAAATGTATTTTGTACTTTCTGTAGTGCTAGATTCAGTTGAGACTGTTATCTCTGGTTCTGTCGAATAGTCAACTGCAAATGTTTACTTTTTAATAAATATTCAAAACTGTTGTAAGAAAATTTAATAAAAAAAGCGAATTGAGCATTGTTTATCAGAAAAAAAATGTATCAACTTGTATATCTCATAAAATAATTTGTTGTAGCTTCCAAAAATATTCTAAAACATATTTATATTAAAATAAATATTATGTTCATATATTACCGTCTGTGGAATCAGTAACCGTAAAAGTGCCAGACGTGGCATATTTTGTACTAAATTCATTATTTTCGGTGGTAGAGTCGGTATCTTCCGTCGTTATAGAAAGAGTATTATCTCTGCTGCTACTCGCAATGTGTTCAGTAGAAATGTATTTTGTACTTTCTGTAGTGCTAGATTCAGTTGAGACTGTTATCTCTGGTTCTGTCGAATAGTCAACTGCAAATGTTTACTTTTTAAAAAATATTCAAAACTGTTGTAAGAAAATTTAATAAAAAAAAGCAAATTGAGCATTGTTTATCAGAAAAAAAAAGTATAAACTTGTATATCTCATAAAATAATTTGTTGTAGCTTCCAAAAATATTCTAAAACATATTTATATTAAAATAAATATTATGTTCATATATTACCGTCTGTGGAATCAGTAACCGTAAAAGTGCCAGACGTGGCATATTTTGTACTAAATTCAGTATTTGCGGTGGTAGAGTCGGTATCTTCCGTCGTTATAGAAAGAGTATTATCTCTGCTGCTACTCGCAATGTGTTCAGTAGAAATGTATTTTGTACTTTCTGTAGTGCTAGATTCAGTTGAGACTGTTATCTCTGGTTCTGTCGAATAGTCAACTGCAAATGTTTACTTTTTAATAAATATTCAAAACTGTTGTAAGAAAATTTAATAAAAAAAGCGAATTGAGCATTGTTTATCAGAAAAAAAATGTATCAACTTGTATATCTCATAAAATAATTTGTTGTAGCTTCCAAAAATATTCTAAAACATATTTATATTAAAATAAATATTATGTTCATATATTACCGTCTGTGGAATCAGTAACCGTAAAAGTGCCAGACGTGGCATATTTTGTACTAAATTCATTATTTTCGGTGGTAGAGTCGGTATCTTCCGTCGTTATAAAAAGAGTATTATCTCTGCTGCTACTCGCAATGTGTTCAGTAGAAATGTATTTTGTACTTTCTGTAGTGCTAGATTCAGTTGAGACTGTTATCTCTGGTTCTGTCGAATAGTCAACTGCAAATGTTTACTTTTTAAAAAATATTCAAAACTGTTGTAAGAAAATTTAATAAAAAAAGCGAATTGAGCATTGTTTATCAGAAAAAAAATGTATAAACTTGTATATCTCATAAAATAATTTGTTGTAGCTTCCAAAAATATTCTAAAACATATTTATATTAAAATAAATATTATGTTCATATATTACCGTCTGTGGAATCAGTAACCGTAAAAGTTCCAGACGTGGCATATTTTGTACTAAATTCATTATTTTCGGTGGTAGAGTCGGTATCTTCCGTCGTTATAGAAAGAGTATTATCTCTGCTGCTACTCGCAATGTGTTCAGTAGAAATGTATTTTGTACTTTCCGTAGTGCTAGATTGAGTTGAGACTGTTATCTCTGGTTCTGTCGAATAGTCAACTGTAAATATTTACTTTTGAATAAATATTCAAAACTGTTGTAAGAAAATTTAATAAAAAAAGCGAATTAAGCATTGTTTATCAGAAAAAAAATGTATAAACTTGTATATCTCATAAAATAATTTGTTGTAGCTTCCAAAAATATTCTAAAACATATTTATATTAAAATAAATATTATGTTCATATATTACCGTCTGTGGAATCAGTAACCGTAAAAGTGCCAGACGTGGCATATTTTGTACTAAATTCATTATTTTCGGTGGTAGAGTCGGTATCTTCCGTCGTTATAGAAAGAGTATTATCTCTGCTGCTACTCGCAATGTGTTCAGTAGAAATGTATTTTGTACTTTCTGTAGTGCTAGATTCAGTTGAGACTGTTATCTCTGGTTCTGTCGAATAGTCAACTGTAAATGTTTACTTTTGAATAAATATTCAAAACTGTTGTAAGAAAATTTAATAAAAAAAGCGAATTGAGCATTGTTTATCAGAAAAAAATGTATAAACTTGTTTATCTCATAAAATAATTTGTTGTAGCTTCCAAAAATATTTTAAAACATATTTATATTAAAATAAATATTATGTTCATATATTACCGTCTGTGGAATCAGTAACCGTAAAAGTGCCAGACGTGGCATATTTTGTACTAAATCCAGTATTTGCGGTGGTAGAGTCGGTATCTTCCGTCGTTATAGAAAAAGTATTATCTCTGCTGCTACTCGCAATGTGTTCAGTAGAAATGTATTTTGTACTTTCTGTAGTGCTAGATTCAGTTGAGACTGTTATCTCTGGTTCTGTCGAATAGTCAACTGCAAATGTTTACTTTTTAATAAATATTCAAAACTGTTGTAAGAAAATTTAATAAAAAAAGCGAATTGAGCATTGTTTATCAGAAAAAAATGTATAAACTTGTATATCTCATAAAATAATTTGTTGTAGCTTCCAAAAATATTCTAAAACATATTTATATTAAAATAAATATTATGTTCATATATTACCGTCTGTGGAATCAGTAACCGTAAAAGTGCCAGACGTGGCATATTTTGTACTAAATTCATTATTTTCGGTGGTAGAGTCGGTATCTTCCGTTGTTATAGAAAGAGTATTATCTCTGCTGCTACTCGCAATGTGTTCAGTAGAAAGGTATTTTGTACTTTCTGTAGTGCTAGATTCAGTTGAGACTGTTATCTCTGGTTCTGTCGAATAGTCAACTGCAAATGTTTACTTTTTAAAAAATATTCAAAACTGTTGTAAGAAAATTTAATAAAAAAAGCGAATTGAGCATTGTTTATCAGAAAAAAAATGTATAAACTTGTATATCTCATAAAATAATTTGTTGTAGCTTCCAAAAATATTCTAAAACATATTTATATTAAAATAAATATTATGTTCATATATTACCGTCTGTGGAATCAGTAACCGTAAAAGTTCCAGACGTGGCATATTTTGTACTAAATTCATTATTTTCGGTGGTAGAGTCGGTATCTTCCGTCGTTATAGAAAGAGTATTATCTCTGCTGCTACTCGCAATGTGTTCAGTAGAAATGTATTTTGTACTTTCCGTAGTGCTAGATTGAGTTGAGACTGTTATCTCTGGTTCTGTCGAATAGTCAACTGTAAATATTTACTTTTGAATAAATATTCAAAACTGTTGTAAGAAAATTTAATAAAAAAAGCGAATTAAGCATTGTTTATCAGAAAAAAAATGTATAAACTTGTATATCTCATAAAATAATTTGTTGTAGCTTCCAAAAATATTCTAAAACATATTTATATTAAAATAAATATTATGTTCATATATTACCGTCTGTGGAATCAGTAACCGTAAAAGTGCCAGACGTGGCATATTTTGTACTAAATTCAGTATTTTCGGTGGTAGAGTCGGTATCTTCCGTCGTTATAGAAAGAGTATTATATCTGCTGCTACTCGCAATGTGTTCAGTAGAAATGTATTTTGTACTTTCTGTAGTGCTAGATTCAGTTGAGACTGTTATCTCTGGTTCTGTCGAATAGTCAACTGCAAATGTTTACTTTTTAATAAATATTCAAAACTGTTGTAAGAAAATTTTATAAAAAAAGCGAATTGAGCATTGTTTATCAGAAAAAAAATGTATAAACTTGTATATCTCATAAAATAATTTGTTGTAGCTTCCAAAAATATTCTAAAACATATTTATATTAAAATAAATATTATGTTCATATATTACCGTCTGTGGAATCAGTAACCGTAAAAGTGCCAGACGTGGCATATTTTGTACTAAATTCATTATTTTCGGTGGTAGAGTCGGTATCTTCCGTCGTTATAAAAAGAGTATTATCTCTGCTGCTACTCGCAATGTGTTCAGTAGAAATGTATTTTGTACTTTCTGTAGTGCTAGATTCAGTTGAGACTGTTATCTCTGGTTCTGTCGAATAGTCAACTGCAAATGTTTACTTTTTAAAAAATATTCAAAACTGTTGTAAGAAAATTTAATAAAAAAAGCGAATTGAGCATTGTTTATCAGAAAAAAAATGTATAAACTTGTATATCTCATAAAATAATTTGTTGTAGCTTCCAAAAATATTCTAAAACATATTTATATTAAAATAAATATTATGTTCATATATTACCGCCTGTGGAATCAGTAACCGTAAAAGTTCCAGACGTGGCATATTTTGTACTAAATTCATTATTTTCGGTGGTAGAGTCGGTATCTTCCGTCGTTATAGAAAGAGTATTATCTCTGCTGCTACTCGCAATGTGTTCAGTAGAAATGTATTTTGTACTTTCTGTAGTGCTAGATTCAGTTGAGACTGCTAACTCTGGTTCTGTCGAATAGTCAACTGCAAATGTTTACTTTTTAATAAATATTCCAAACTGTTGTAAAAAAATTTAATAAAAAAAGCGAATTAAGCATTGTTTATCAGAAAAAAAATGTATAAACTTGTATATCTCATAAAATAATTTGTTGTAGCTTCCAAAAATATTCTAAAACATATTTATATTAAAATAAATATTATGTTCATATATTACCGTCTGTGGAATCAGTAACCGTAAAAGTGCCAGACGTGGCATATTTTGTACTAAATTCATTATTTTCGGTGGTAGAGTCGGTATCTTCCGTCGTTATAGAAAGAGTATTATCTCTGCTGCTACTCGCAATGTGTTCAGTAGAAATGTATTTTGTACTTTCTGTAGTGGTAGATTCAGTTGAGACTGTTATCTCTGGTTCTGTCGAATAGTCAACTGCAAATGTTTACTTTTTAAAAAATATTCAAAATTGTTGTAAGAAAATTTAATAAAAAAAGCGAATTGAGCATTGTTTATCAGAAAAAAATGTATAAACTTGTATATCTCATAAAATAATTTGTTGTAGCTTCCAAAAATATTCTAAAACATATTTATATTAAAATAAATATTATGTTCATATATTACCGTCTGTGGAATCAGTAACCGTAAAAGTGCCAGACGTGGCATATTTTGTACTAAATTCAGTATTTGCGGTGGTAGAGTCGGTATCTTCCGTCGTTATAGAAAGAGCATTATCTCTTCTGCTACTCGCAATGTGTTCAGTAGAAATGTATTTTGTACTTTCTGTAGTGCTAGATTCAGTTGAGACTGTTATCTCTGGTTCTGTCGAATAGTCAACTGCAAATGTTTACTTTTTAATAAATATTCAAAACTGTTGTAAGAAAATTAAATAAAAAATCGAATTGAGCATTGTTTATCAGAAAAAAAATGTATAAACTTGTATATCTCATAAAATAATTTGTTGTAGCTTCCAAAAATATTCTAAAACATATTTATATTAAAATAAATATTATGTTCATATATTACCGTCTGTGGAATCAGTAACCGTAAAAGTGCCAGACGTGGCATATTTTGTACTAAATTCATTATTTTCGGTGGTAGAGTCGGTATCTTCCGTCGTTATAGAAAGAGTATTATCTCTGCTGCTACTCGCAATGTGTTCAGTAGAAATGTATTTTGTACTTTCTGTAGTGCTAGATTCAGTTGTGACTGTTATCTCTGGTTCTGTCGAATAGTCAACTGCAAATGTTTACTTTTTAATAAATATTCCAAACTGTTGTAAAAAAATTTAATAAAAAAAGCGAATTAAGCATTGTTTATCAGAAAAAAAATGTATAAACTTGTATATCTCATAAAATAATTTGTTGTAGCTTCCAAAAATATTCTAAAACATATTTATATTAAAATAAATATTATGTTCATATATTACCGTCTGTGGAATCAGTAACCGTAAAAGTGCCAGACGTGGCATATTTTGTACTAAATTCAGTATTTTCGGTGGTAGAGTCGGTATCTTCCGTCGTTATAGAAAGAGTATTATATCTGCTGCTACTCGCAATGTGTTCAGTAGAAATGTATTTTGTACTTTCTGTAGTGCTAGATTCAGTTGAGACTGTTATCTCTGGTTCTGTCGAATAGTCAACTGCAAATGTTTACTTTTTAAAAAATATTCAAAACTGTTGTAAGAAAATTTAATAAAAAAAGCGAATTGAGCATTGTTTATCAGAAAAAAAATGTATAAACTTGTATATCTCATAAAATAATTTGTTGTAGCTTCCAAAAATATTCTAAAACATATTTATATTAAAATAAATATTATGTTCATATATTACCGTCTGTGGAATCAGTAACCGTAAAAGTTCCAGACGTGGCATATTTTGTACTAAATTCATTATTTTCGGTGGTAGAGTCGGTATCTTCCGTCGTTATAGAAAGAGTATTATCTCTGCTGCTACTCGCAATGTGTTCAGTAGAAATGTATTTTGTACTTTCCGTAGTGCTAGATTGAGTTGAGACTGTTATCTCTGGTTCTGTCGAATAGTCAACTGTAAATATTTACTTTTGAATAAATATTCAAAACTGTTGTAAGAAAATTTAATAAAAAAAGCGAATTAAGCATTGTTTATCAGAAAAAAAATGTATAAACTTGTATATCTCATAAAATAATTTGTTGTAGCTTCCAAAAATATTCTAAAACATATTTATATTAAAATAAATATTATGTTCATATATTACCGTCTGTGGAATCAGTAACCGTAAAAGTGCCAGACGTGGCATATTTTGTACTAAGTTCAGTATTTGCGGTGGTAGAGTCGGTATCTTCCGTCGTTATAGAAAGAGCATTATCTCTTCTGCTACTCGCAATGTGTTCAGTAGAAATGTATTTTGTACTTTCTGTAGTGCTAGATTCAGTTGAGACTGTTATCTCTGGTTCTGTCGAATAGTCAACTGTAAATGTTTACTTTTTAATAAATATTCAAAACTGTTGTAAAAAAAATTAATAAAAAAAGCGAATTGAGCATTGTTTATCAGAAAAAAAATGTATAAACTTGTATATCTCATAAAATAATTTGTTGTAGCTTCCAAAAATATTCTAAAACATATTTATATTAAAATAAATATTATGTTCATATATTACCGTCTGTGGAATCAGTAACCGTAAAAGTGCCAGACGTGGCATATTTTGTACTAAATTCATTATTTTCGGTGGTAGAGTCGGTATCTTCCGTCGTTATAGAAAGAGTATTATCTCTGCTGCTACTCGCAATGTGTTCAGTAGAAATGTATTTTGTACTTTCTGTAGTGCTAGATTCAGTTGAGACTGTTATCTTTGGTTCTGTCAAATAGTCAACTGCAAATGTTTACTTTTTAATAAATATTTCAAACTGTTGTAAGAAAATTTAATAAAAAAAGCGAATTGAGCATTGTTTATCAGAAAAAAAAATATAAACTTGTATATCTCATAAAATAATTTGTTGTAGCTTCCAAAAATATTCTAAAACATATTTATATTAAAATAAATATTATGTTCATATATTACCGTCTGTGGAATCAGTAACCGTAAAAGTGCCAGACGTGGCATATTTTGTACTAAATTCAGTATTTTCGGTGGTAGAGTCGGTATCTTCCGTCGTTATAGAAAGAGTATTATATCTGCTGCTACTCGCAATGTGTTCAGTAGAAATGTATTTTGTACTTTCTGTAGTGCTAGATTCAGTTGAGACTGTTATCTCTGGTTCTGTCGAATAGTCAACTGCAAATGTTTACTTTTTAATAAATATTCAAAACTGTTGTAAGAAAATTTTATAAAAAAAGCGAATTGAGCATTGTTTATCAGAAAAAAAATGTATAAACTTGTATATCTCATAAAATAATTTGTTGTAGCTTCCAAAAATATTCTAAAACATATTTATATTAAAATAAATATTATGTTCATATATTACCGTCTGTGGAATCAGTAACCGTAAAAGTGCCAGACGTGGCATATTTTGTACTAAATTCATTATTTTCGGTGGTAGAGTCGGTATCTTCCGTCGTTATAAAAAGAGTATTATCTCTGCTGCTACTCGCAATGTGTTCAGTAGAAATGTATTTTGTACTTTCTGTAGTGCTAGATTCAGTTGAGACTGTTATCTCTGGTTCTGTCGAATAGTCAACTGCAAATGTTTACTTTTTAAAAAATATTCAAAACTGTTGTAAGAAAATTTAATAAAAAAAGCGAATTGAGCATTGTTTATCAGAAAAAAAATGTATAAACTTGTATATCTCATAAAATAATTTGTTGTAGCTTCCAAAAATATTCTAAAACATATTTATATTAAAATAAATATTATGTTCATATATTACCGTCTGTGGAATCAGTAACCGTAAAAGTTCCAGACGTGGCATATTTTGTACTAAATTCATTATTTTCGGTGGTAGAGTCGGTATCTTCCGTCGTTATAGAAAGAGTATTATCTCTGCTGCTACTCGCAATGTGTTCAGTAGAAATGTATTTTGTACTTTCTGTAGTGCTAGATTCAGTTGAGACTGCTAACTCTGGTTCTGTCGAATAGTCAACTGCAAATGTTTACTTTTTAATAAATATTCCAAACTGTTGTAAAAAAATTTAATAAAAAAAGCGAATTAAGCATTGTTTATCAGAAAAAAAATGTATAAACTTGTATATCTCATAAAATAATTTGTTGTAGCTTCCAAAAATATTCTAAAACATATTTATATTAAAATAAATATTATGTTCATATATTACCGTCTGTGGAATCAGTAACCGTAAAAGTGCCAGACGTGGCATATTTTGTACTAAATTCATTATTTTCGGTGGTAGAGTCGGTATCTTCCGTCGTTATAGAAAGAGTATTATCTCTGCTGCTACTCGCAATGTGTTCAGTAGAAATGTATTTTGTACTTTCTGTAGTGGTAGATTCAGTTGAGACTGTTATCTCTGGTTCTGTCGAATAGTCAACTGCAAATGTTTACTTTTTAAAAAATATTCAAAATTGTTGTAAGAAAATTTAATAAAAAAAGCGAATTGAGCATTGTTTATCAGAAAAAAATGTATAAACTTGTATATCTCATAAAATAATTTGTTGTAGCTTCCAAAAATATTCTAAAACATATTTATATTAAAATAAATATTATGTTCATATATTACCGTCTGTGGAATCAGTAACCGTAAAAGTGCCAGACGTGGCATATTTTGTACTAAATTCAGTATTTGCGGTGGTAGAGTCGGTATCTTCCGTCGTTATAGAAAGAGCATTATCTCTTCTGCTACTCGCAATGTGTTCAGTAGAAATGTATTTTGTACTTTCTGTAGTGCTAGATTCAGTTGAGACTGTTATCTCTGGTTCTGTCGAATAGTCAACTGCAAATGTTTACTTTTTAATAAATATTCAAAACTGTTGTAAGAAAATTAAATAAAAAATCGAATTGAGCATTGTTTATCAGAAAAAAAATGTATAAACTTGTATATCTCATAAAATAATTTGTTGTAGCTTCCAAAAATATTCTAAAACATATTTATATTAAAATAAATATTATGTTCATATATTACCGTCTGTGGAATCAGTAACCGTAAAAGTGCCAGACGTGGCATATTTTGTACTAAATTCATTATTTTCGGTGGTAGAGTCGGTATCTTCCGTCGTTATAGAAAGAGTATTATCTCTGCTGCTACTCGCAATGTGTTCAGTAGAAATGTATTTTGTACTTTCTGTAGTGGTAGATTCAGTTGAGACTGTTATCTCTGGTTCTGTCGAATAGTCAACTGCAAATGTTTACTTTTTAAAAAATATTCAAAATTGTTGTAAGAAAATTTAATAAAAAAAGCGAATTGAGCATTGTTTATCAGAAAAAAATGTATAAACTTGTATATCTCATAAAATAATTTGTTGTAGCTTCCAAAAATATTCTAAAACATATTTATATTAAAATAAATATTATGTTCATATATTACCGTCTGTGGAATCAGTAACCGTAAAAGTGCCAGACGTGGCATATTTTGTACTAAATTCAGTATTTGCGGTGGTAGAGTCGGTATCTTCCGTCGTTATAGAAAGAGCATTATCTCTTCTGCTACTCGCAATGTGTTCAGTAGAAATGTATTTTGTACTTTCTGTAGTGCTAGATTCAGTTGAGACTGTTATCTCTGGTTCTGTCGAATAGTCAACTGCAAATGTTTACTTTTTAATAAATATTCAAAACTGTTGTAAGAAAATTTAATAAAAAAAGCGAATTGAGCATTGTTTATCAGAAAAAAAATGTATAAACTTGTATATCTCATAAAATAATTTGTTGTAGCTTCCAAAAATATTCTAAAACATATTTATATTAAAATAAATATTATGTTCATATATTACCGTCTGTGGAATCAGTAACCGTAAAAGTGCCAGACGTGGCATATTTTGTACTAAATTCATTATTTTCGGTGGTAGAGTCGGTATCTTCCGTCGTTATAGAAAGAGTATTATCTCTGCTGCTACTCGCAATGTGTTCAGTAGAAATGTATTTTGTACTTTCTGTAGTGCTAGATTCAGTTGTGACTGTTATCTCTGGTTCTGTCGAATAGTCAACTGCAAATGTTTACTTTTTAATAAATATTCCAAACTGTTGTAAAAAAATTTAATAAAAAAAGCGAATTAAGCATTTTTTATCAGAAAAAAAATGTATAAACTTGTATATCTCATAAAATAATTTGTTGTAGCTTCCAAAAATATTCTAAAACATATTTATATTAAAATAAATATTATGTTCATATATTACCGTCTGTGGAATCAGTAACCGTAAAAGTTCCAGACGTGGCATATTTTGTACTAAATTCATTATTTTCGGTGGTAGAGTCGGTATCTTCCGTCGTTATAGAAAGAGTATTATCTCTGCTGCTACTCGCAATGTGTTCAGTAGAAATGTATTTTGTACTTTCTGTAGTGCTAGATTCAGTTGAGACTGCTATCTCTGGTTCTGTCGAATAGTCAACTGCAAATGTTTACTTTTTAATAAATATTCAAAACTGTTGTAAGAAAATTTAATAAAAAAAGCGAATTCAGCATTGTTTATCAGAAAAAAATGTATTAACTTGTATATCTCATAAAATAATTTGTTGTAGCTTCCAAAAATATTCTAAAACATATTAATATTAAAATAAATATTATGTTCATATATTACCGTCTGTGGAATCAGTAACCGTAAAAGTGCCAGACGTGGCATATTTTGTACTAAATTCATTATTTTCGGTGGTAGAGTCGGTATCTTCCGTCGTTATAGAAAGAGTATTATCTCTGCTGCTACTCGCAATGTGTTCAGTAGAAATGTATTTTGTACTTTCTGTAGTGGTAGATTCAGTTGAGACTGTTATCTCTGGTTCTGTCGAATAGTCAACTGCAAATGTTTACTTTTTAAAAAATATTCAAAATTGTTGTAAGAAAATTTAATAAAAAAAGCGAATTGAGCATTGTTTATCAGAAAAAAATGTATAAACTTGTATATCTCATAAAATAATTTGTTGTAGCTTCCAAAAATATTCTAAAACATATTTATATTAAAATAAATATTATGTTCATATATTACCGTCTGTGGAATCAGTAACCGTAAAAGTGCCAGACGTGGCATATTTTGTACTAAATTCAGTATTTGCGGTGGTAGAGTCGGTATCTTCCGTCGTTATAGAAAGAGCATTATCTCTTCTGCTACTCGCAATGTGTTCAGTAGAAATGTATTTTGTACTTTCTGTAGTGCTAGATTCAGTTGAGACTGTTATCTCTGGTTCTGTCGAATAGTCAACTGCAAATGTTTACTTTTTAATAAATATTCAAAACTGTTGTAAGAAAATTTAATAAAAAAAGCGAATTGAGCATTGTTTATCAGAAAAAAAATGTATAAACTTGTATATCTCATAAAATAATTTGTTGTAGCTTCCAAAAATATTCTAAAACATATTTATATTAAAATAAATATTATGTTCATATATTACCGTCTGTGGAATCAGTAACCGTAAAAGTGCCAGACGTGGCATATTTTGTACTAAATTCATTATTTTCGGTGGTAGAGTCGGTATCTTCCGTCGTTATAGAAAGAGTATTATCTCTGCTGCTACTCGCAATGTGTTCAGTAGAAATGTATTTTGTACTTTCTGTAGTGCTAGATTCAGTTGTGACTGTTATCTCTGGTTCTGTCGAATAGTCAACTGCAAATGTTTACTTTTTAATAAATATTCCAAACTGTTGTAAAAAAATTTAATAAAAAAAGCGAATTAAGCATTTTTTATCAGAAAAAAAATGTATAAACTTGTATATCTCATAAAATAATTTGTTGTAGCTTCCAAAAATATTCTAAAACATATTTATATTAAAATAAATATTATGTTCATATATTACCGTCTGTGGAATCAGTAACCGTAAAAGTGCCAGACGTGGCATATTTTGTACTAAATTCATTATTTTCGGTGGTAGAGTCGGTATCTTCCGTCGTTATAGAAAGAGTATTATCTCTGCTGCTACTCGCAATGTGTTCAGTAGAAATGTATTTTGTACTTTCTGTAGTGCTAGATTCAGTTGAGACTGTTATCTCTGGTTCTGTCGAAAAATCAACTGTAAATGTTTACTTTTTAATAAATATTCAAAACTGTTGTAAGAAAATTTAATAAAAAAAGCGAATTGAGCATTGTTTATCAGAAAAAAATGTATAAACTTGTATATCTCATAAAATAATTTGTTGTAGCTTCCAAAAATATTCTAAAACATATTTATATTAAAATAAATATTATGTTCATATATTACCGTCTGTGGAATCAGTAACCGTAAAAGTGCCAGACGTGGCATATTTTGTACTAAATTCAGTATTTGCGGTGGTAGAGTCGGTATCTTCCGTCGTTATAGAAAGAGCATTATCTCTTCTGCTACTCGCAATGTGTTCAGTAGAAATGTATTTTGTACTTTCTGTAGTGCTAGATTCAGTTGAGACTGTTATCTCTGGTTCTGTCGAATAGTCAACTGCAAATGTTTACTTTTTAATAAATATTCAAAACTGTTGTAAGAAAATTTAATAAAAAAAGCGAATTGAGCATTGTTTATCAGAAAAAAAATGTATAAACTTGTATATCTCATAAAATAATTTGTTGTAGCTTCCAAAAATATTCTAAAACATATTTATATTAAAATAAATATTATGTTCATATATTACCGTCTGTGGAATCAGTAACCGTAAAAGTGCCAGACGTGGCATATTTTGTACTAAATTCATTATTTTCGGTGGTAGAGTCGGTATCTTCCGTCGTTATAGAAAGAGTATTATCTCTGCTGCTACTCGCAATGTGTTCAGTAGAAATGTATTTTGTACTTTCTGTAGTGCTAGATTCAGTTGTGACTGTTATCTCTGGTTCTGTCGAATAGTCAACTGCAAATGTTTACTTTTTAATAAATATTCCAAACTGTTGTAAAAAAATTTAATAAAAAAAGCGAATTAAGCATTTTTTATCAGAAAAAAAATGTATAAACTTGTATATCTCATAAAATAATTTGTTGTAGCTTCCAAAAATATTCTAAAACATATTTATATTAAAATAAATATTATGTTCATATATTACCGTCTGTGGAATCAGTAACCGTAAAAGTGCCAGACGTGGCATATTTTGTACTAAATTCATTATTTTCGGTGGTAGAGTCGGTATCTTCCGTCGTTATAGAAAGAGTATTATCTCTGCTGCTACTCGCAATGTGTTCAGTAGAAATGTATTTTGTACTTTCTGTAGTGCTAGATTCAGTTGAGACTGTTATCTCTGGTTCTGTCGAAAAATCAACTGTAAATGTTTACTTTTTAATAAATATTCAAAACTGTTGTAAGAAAATTTAATAAAAAAAGCGAATTGAGCATTGTTTATCAGAAAAAAATGTATAAACTTTGTATATCTTATAACATAATTTGTTGTATCTTCCAAAAATATTTTAAAACATATTTATATTAAAATAAATACTATGTTCATATATTACCGTCCGTGGAATCAGTAACCGTAAAAGTGCCAGACGTGGCATATTTTGTACTAAATTCAGTATTTGCGGTGGTAGAGTCGGTATCTTCCGTCGTTATAAAAAGAGTATTATCTCTGCTGCTACTCGCAATGTGTTCAGTAGAAATGTATTTTGTACTTTCTGTAGTGCTAGATTCAGTTGTGACTGTTATCTCTGGTTCTGTCGAATAGTCAACTGCAAATGTTTACTTTTTAATAAATATTCCAAACTGTTGTAAAAAAATTTAATAAAAAAAGCGAATTAAGCATTGTTTATCAGAAAAAAAATGTATAAACTTGTATATCTCATAAAATAATTTGTTGTAGCTTCCAAAAATATTCTAAAACATATTTATATTAAAATAAATATTATGTTCATATATTACCGTCTGTGGAATCAGTAACCGTAAAAGTGCCAGACGTGGCATATTTTGTACTAAATTCATTATTTTCGGTGGTAGAGTCGGTATCTTCCGTCGTTATAGAAAGAGTATTATCTCTGCTGCTACTCGCAATGTGTTCAGTAGAAATGTATTTTGTACTTTCTGTAGTGCTAGATTCTGTTGAGACTGTTATCTCTGGTTCTGTCGAATAGTCAACTGTAAATGTTTAATTTTAATAAATATTCAAAACTGTTGTAAGAAAATTCAATAAAAAAGCGAATTGAGCATTGTTTATCAGAAAAAAAAAGTATAAACTTGTATATCTCATAAAATAATTTGTTGTAGCTTCCAAAAATATTCTAAAACATATTTATATTAAAATAAATATTATGTTCATATATTACCGTCTGTGGAATCAGTAACCGTAAAAGTGCCAAACGTGGCATATTTTGTACTAAATTCATTATTTTCGGTGGTAGATTCGGTATCTTCCGTCGTTATAGAAAGAGCATTATCTTTTCTGCTACTCGCAATGTGTTCAGTAGAAATGTATTTTGTACTTTCTGTAGTGCTAGATTCAGTTGAGACTGTTATCTCTGGTTCTGTCGAATAGTCAACTGCAAATGTTTACTTTTTAATAAATATTCAAAACTGTTGTAAGAAAATTTAATAAAAAAAGAGAATTGAGCATTGTTTATCAGAAAAAAAATGTATCAACTTGTATATCTCATAAAATAATTTGTTGTAGCTTCCAAAAATATTCTAAAACATATTTATATTAAAATAAATATTATGTTCATATATTACCGTCTGTGGAATCAGTAACCGTAAAAGTGCCAGACGTGGCATATTTTGTACTAAATTCATTATTTTCGGTGGTAGAGTCGGTATCTTCCGTCGTTATAGAAAGAGTATTATCTCTGCTGCTACTCGCAATGTGTTCAGTAGAAATGTATTTTGTACTTTCTGTAGTGCTAGATTCAGTTGAGACTGTTATCTCTGGTTCTGTCGAAAAATCAAATGTAAATGTTTACTTTTTAATAAATATTCAAAACTGTTGTAAGAAAATTTAATAAAAAAAGCGAATTGAGCATTGTTTATCAGAAAAAAATGTATAAACTCTGTATATCTTATAAAATAATTTGTTGTATCTTCCAAAAATATTTTAAAACATATTTATATTAAAATAAATACTATGTTCATATATTACCGTCCGTGGAATCAGTAACCGTAAAAGTGCCAGACGTGGCATATTTTGTACTAAATTCAGTATTTGCGGTGGTAGAGTCGGTATCTTCCGTCGTTATAAAAAGAGTATTATCTCTGCTGCTACTCGCAATGTGTTCAGTAGAAATGTATTTTGTACTTTCTGTAGTGCTAGATTCAGTTGTGACTGTTATCTCTGGTTCTGTCGAATAGTCAACTGCAAATGTTTACTTTTTAATAAATATTCCAAACTGTTGTAAAAAAATTTAATAAAAAAAGCGAATTAAGCATTGTTTATCAGAAAAAAAATGTATAAACTTGTATATCTCATAAAATAATTTGTTGTAGCTTCCAAAAATATTCTAAAACATATTTATATTAAAATAAATATTATGTTCATATATTACCGTCTGTGGAATCAGTAACCGTAAAAGTGCCAGACGTGGCATATTTTGTACTAAATTCATTATTTTCGGTGGTAGAGTCGGTATCTTCCGTCGTTATAGAAAGAGTATTATCTCTGCTGCTACTCGCAATGTGTTCAGTAGAAATGTATTTTGTACTTTCTGTAGTGCTAGATTCAGTTGAGACTGTTATCTCTGGTTCTGTCGAATATTTCACTTTAAATGTATACTTTTTAGTAAATGTTCAAAACTGGTGTAAGAGCGTTTAATAAAGAAAGCAAAATAAGCATTGTTTAGTAAGGCGAAAATATCTCTGAGAATGTTAGATTATTTCAAATGTATTGGTTATTATGTATTCAGTTTTATTGGAACAAATTTTGGTTGTTTACCTGGTATCAGATATTTCCATAAATTGAACACACACTAATCTAAATCCATAACCACGTATCAACCAAATACATAAAAGTAAATACACCACGTAATTATTGAAGCTTCTCGCGCTAAACGGCAATAGCATGCGTCAATAAGTCTAAATTTAATTAAAATAAAAAAAAAATAATCAAAGTTTTAATTAAAATAATAGATTCCAAAGTTTCACTTCTAGATTATTTGATCTGGAATGGGAATATTTCTTTCGATTTCGTCTTATCCTGAGAAAATTTAACCTAACCTGTTATTAACCTGCGATACATTCACAACATTGATTAAATCACAAGAAAAAAAAAACAGTAGGCCGCATAGTGTTTTGGTAGTAATGTAATATATTCGAAATATCAAAAAAAGGAAATAAATTATATATGTTGTTCGATCTTCATCAAAACCGGATTGCGGGCAGCGGGAGAGGGGCGGCCGTGCGGGCTCCGAGACTTTGCCCTCTGAGGCTCGGCCATTCTTCCTGCATTAATACTACTGTGCAGTCACATTAAAACTTGTATCTCATCCAATCTGCGTAATCATTTATACAGTCCACTACACTACTCAACATATGTTAAAAAAATATTTTTTATAATTATCTAACTATTAATCTGCCGTATATTATATATATAAATATAAATATATAGATAATAGTAATATATAGGTAATAGATTCAATTAACATTATCACCTATGGCTCTGTAGGGATTTGATTGCGGTTTATTTTAATCGAAAGCTATGTTTGGTTGAAATAGAAACAGATGTCTCCAAGATATTGAGGTTTTATTGGTGAGGGAGAAAGGTTCTTATTCAATATTGATAGAAATACTTAAGCAAGTGAAAATTTGTGTATCCGTAGGTTCATTTAGTAACAATTAATGAAACCAGTAACATAACTTTAAAAAGCAGAAAAAACCAGTTAATAAAGGAAGAAATGAAAATGCATGTAAATTACCAGGGCTAATAAAGAAATAATGATATCGAATTGTTTAGTCTAAGCTTTCGTAACTTCGTAAACTAGACACCATCGTCAATGTACGTTCAACGGTCCCCGGACGCTATAACTTCAATAAGCATATAATATTATTTTAATTCTTTTTAGAGGTCTCTTTGTATCGGAGGTTTTTTAAATTTTCAATTTATTTTTTTATAAATTCAATTAGATTCGCTATTCTATTCAGGATCGTGACAAAATGTTATTTCAACGACAAATATTCGTTTTTAATTTTCTTTCTTCTTATTAATTTTCTTAACTTTTATTGTAATAACTAATATACCAACCTTCGACACCAATATATACACTAGAATGGTGTGAAGTGTAATCGTTGTAGGCATGACAGATGCACACGCCGGTATTATTGGTATTAGCGCGGGAAATCGTCAGGCGAATTTTTACAAGTTAAAAAAAATGTTAAGTGGTGGTATTATTATCTTTTATATTCTATATAAATATTCAAAGAAGAGAATTCTTGGTTTACTTTAGATTGTTGTTGTAACAAACCTGTGATGTTGATCCTGTCATCACGGAGGATTGCTGTAGAGTCCTTAATCCAGAATACCGCAGGCACAGGGAAGCCGTGTACCTCACACAGCAGACTCAGCTCAGATCCTGCCGACAGCTGCTGGCAATCCGACACGATGCGCGTTCTTACCGGTACTGTTACAAAAGTATATTATATATTTAGATCAAAAATTAAAAAAAATCGATTCTTTGAATCATATCCTAAAATGATACAACAATTGTCCTTATCATATAAAATTAAAACTATTTACAGATGTTTTAAATTTACCAAGGCATTATATCTTCTCCAGATTCCAAATAACTTGTTGAAAAAATATTAAATTGTGGATCATTATCGACATAGTTTCTCCAGAGAACAATAACTATAAAAATAATATTACGTTACATTGTTGAACATTGATCCGTTACAGGCTGATAGAGTTCGTTTAAGTTAAGCGACTGTGCCAGCTATATTACCAACACTGCGTTCGCAAGCCTACGATACCCACCGGCCCTAGCAACTATATTATTTTGTTAGTCGAAGGTTCTTAACTATTTCTTAGAAAGGTATTTTTATTTTTTTATAATAAAGGAGGGCAAACGAGGCTGCGGGTTACTTGATGTAGCGATCACCGCCACCCACGGTATCTTGACGTATCCAAGCAATCACAAGTGCGTTGCCGGCTTTTGAGGAGGAAGTAGGCGCTATCTTTGAAGCTACCCATGTCGTTTCGATCAGCAAACACCACCGAAGGAAGTTTATTCCACGTCTTGGTGGTTCGTGGCAGAAAAAAAACTGTACTGTAGAAGAATAGCATGCATCTATGTGATAGGGGTGAAATCGTAGTTGGTGGCGTGCAGTGCGATGATACGGGGGTGATCCTGGGCAGAGACGACAAACTTACTCCACGTGTGGCCGAAGCTGCACTTTATAAAGCTTGGCCCTTTAGTTAGACGAGACGTACGGCCTTGGTCTATTGATTAAACCCAGTTTCTTCGAAGCCAACTTGACCTTGCTCTTCATCGTGACCACGAAATAGACGTTCGCTCGATATTTCATAGTTCTCCAATACTTGGCGAGATATTAACGGGAGTGTTCTCGAAGAACAATGATACGACGAATGGGTTTTTTTAGTGGTAAACGCGCAAAGTTGTGTCTTTTGGGGTTTAAACTGAACAAGGTTCAGGTTTACCATTCTGAAACGTTTACTACAGAAGTCTCAACAGAAGACACAAGTTTCTTTAGGCACTCATCGACGTTTTTGAAAGAAAGTTCTGCACGACCGAGATATACAGCATCCCCCGTGCTGTATATGAATTTTGGGTGTATCCAACATAACATTGATATGTAGAAGAATAGTATAGTGTTGGGGATATCACAGAATCCTGCTGAACTCCAGCATTAACGAGCTTGGGATTGGATCAAAATCCATCGATAACGACCTACATTCTCCGCTCAGTTAGAAAGCTGGTGATTCATTTGCTTAAGCTTTAGGGAAGATCATACAAAGGAAGCCTCGAAAGAAGCACCTTGTGTCATACAAGATTAAAGACTTTCAACATATAAAAACTAACTGCCACCAGGCCTTCTATCTTACTTTCAATAGTTGCCACCCATCGGTGTGTTAGACACACCAGTAGATCGACCGCTAATTGACAATAGCAAAAGCCATTTTACCAGTTATAGATTAACTAGCGATATATTTTTTTTCTTTGGGGAATGTCAAGTTGAGTTCAGAACCGCAAGATGAGGTTTTTCGGATTCAGGAAATATGTGACGATAGTACTCCACACACGATCTGCACTTTGTATAACACAAGTTTCGGTGTAAAGCTGTGACAGTACACCTTCGCAAGAACGGCAAGCTTTCCTGCAGCTGCTCTTGCTTTGGACTAAATGCATGGACCAAATTCAGGTTCGAGGAATTCTCTAAGCCTAACAACTGAAGCCAGTCACTGTATTCCGAAGATACATTCTGGAAAGTAAGAGCCGGGGCGAAAGGGGGCTCATTTTGGCGGTGGACATACACGTCTGATCGATCAGACCAGGAAATATACCGTACGCTGAAATATATCTTATAAGGCTAGTGTTTTGTAAGGTTTTCAAGAGTACGAGTACACATTAAAATTAAAATATTTTTACGGATTTAACTCGCGTATAATGAATTAAATTTTAAATTTACATTTTAAATCTAACCCAACGTTTCGAATGCTTTGCAGCAATCATGTTCACGGTAAGATGAGATGCAGGTGTCTCTCAGTAAATCAGTTAATTAGTCATATACCTCCGATGGTTTCTAAGCTTCCGGGCGTACAGTTCAGGATTCACACAAAACGCACTAACAATATCTTGAGGTCTTACAGTGCGGTCACAGACATGGGATTTTATATTTTTCAAGAGTGGGTCCCAGGTGTTAGATAATCCCCAACCATCTTCTCTATTAAAATTATGATGTTCTTCAATTTCAATAGCCTTACGAACCATTCTTGGAATGTAACGCTCTTTTTTAGCGAGGATTTTAGGTTTAGCAAATCTTATATAATGATTGGGCTTGTTTATGGTATGTTCTGCGACGTACGCCTATGTTTGATATCCGAGATGTGTTCCCTAACTCTTTTACCGCTGCTCCTCTTTGTTTGACCTATGTATGACAAGCCTCAATCGCAATCAAGTTCATATACTACAGCACATTGTAAAGGAATATTACTTTTGATAGGCCTCAAGAATTGGCTCACTTTCTTTTGAGGTTTGTAGATAGTTCTTATAAAAACCTTTTTTTAAGATGTTGCCGATTCTGTCAGTAACTCCATTCACATATGGTCGTAGGGCTGGTTGACGCTCAACTGTGGGTGGCTTGATGTGATTTCTGCGACGCTGGCGAGGTACGGGCAGGTGGTTGTTTATAAAGGCATGCTCAAAATGCTGCAGCTCGCCCTCTAGGTATTCAGCGTCACAGATGTGCTGTGCTCTCTGAAATAAAGATTTGCCAACGGTAGCTAACTGGCTAGGGTCGTGGGTGTGATTGACCATTGAGGTACCTATCTGTATGTGTGGGTTTTCTATAAACAGTGTGTACTTATGTGTTGTCAGGATTCTTGATGATAAGAATATCAATTAAAGCTAAAGATGTTTGATTCATAGATAGTATTTTGAAGGTGTCATTTACGTATCGTTTAAAGATCTTCAGCATAGTCGGTGCAGAGGACAGGGTCCTCGCCACGAAGTACACCATGTAAATATCGACAACAAACCGGACCGGGGAACACATTGCCACTCCTACAAGTTGTACATAGAATTCATCCTTCCTCATTAAGTAGCCAGATGTAAAGCAATGCTTCAGTAATTCAAATGCCCTTTCTCATCTCAAATGTCCTCGAGAGCTCCAGAGATGACGACCGCTTCTCCGTTCTTCCCGGTGGCCTTGTTTAAAATGTGTGTAGAATATACTAAAATTCCACTGGGGAATGGGCCTATTTCGGCGAAACCTGTACTATCGGTCACTGAGAAGATTTTTCCTTCCTAATCTTACTGTTACCTTATAGGTACGCTAGAAGGCGCGAGTTGAATACACTCTCCATAATATTTTTTGTATCTCGTACAGTCCTTAAGAACATTCATGTAGTATTACAGTTCGGGTATACCGAACTCTTATATTACCTGAAATGTCACTCAATTCTACCTGCAAGACGCAAGGTTCTCGAAGAATTAACATTGTTCTTATTCAAATCGTGCACGGCCAGTCTTGGTCTTGCGAAAATAAAGCGGTCTTGGTTTTGATCTCGTCAAAATGCAATAACAAGACCACTTTTGGGCAATACTATCCTGCGATAAAATCTATTTAAAAACCGCAATCATATTCACCGTCACTGCTTCACGCCGGTATTTTGTGCAAGTGTGATACGATGCCGGTCGAATCAGCCCATATGTGAGGTAGTCCCTTAATAGCTTCTTACCTCTCTAAAATATTCCATATACGGATATTATTTTCATTTACCAATATTTCGGCATATCTCATTTGGGCTGATGCTCGAACCCGCAAAACTCCGGATGTAAGTTTGAAGAAGAGAGCCTTTAACCAAGCTGCCAAGTCCTACAAAAAGGCATTGCGAAAGGCTCGTCTCGATCGAATCGCTAAGAATGGCGAAAAGCTCTCTGTCAGACCAACTGGCAGTCGAGCTTTCTGGTCTCTTGCGAAAGCGATCGAGTCGAATTTCTGCCAACCCTCACTGCCTGCTCTGCTGAAGCCGGATAGATCCCTGGCCCACACAGCAACAGAGAAAGCGAATGTACTTGCTTCTCTGTTTGCTGATAATTCGCATCTAGACACTGGCAATGCTTCTCCAGCACATCTTCCTCACTGCGGTATTTCGATGCCTGAAATCCGCATCACTAACAAAGAGGTATGGAGAATATTGTGTCGTTTAGATGTGAATAAAGCCAGTGGTCCTGATGGTATACCAGCCATTCTGCTCAAGACATGCGCAGCTGAGTTGTCTCCTGTACTGACACGTCTGTATCGCCTCTCTTTCATGACTGGAATAGTGCCGAAATCCTGGAAGCTTGCTAATGTGCAACCCGTGCCCAAAAAAGGCAGCTGTGCCGACCCTGTCAATTACAGACCGATTTCAATCACCTCCATACTCTGCAAGATTATGGAGCGTGTATTGAACTCGCGCCTACTAGCATACCTAGAAGGTAACGATCTCCTCAGTGACCGACAGTACGGGTTTCGCCGTAATAGGTCTACTGGAGACCTCCTAGTGTATGCTACTCACATTTTAGGCGAGGCCATCGAGAAGAACGGAGAAGCGGTCGCCGTCTCTCTGGACGTCTCGAGGGCATTTGACAGGGTCTGGCATGCGAGCCTTATATGCAAGCTTTCAGCGTACGGTATATCTCCTGGTCTGATCGGCTGGGTAACGGACTTTCTGAGCCACAGATCTCTCCGAGTAGTTGTCGACGGGTGTTCCTCGGAACCCTTGACAATAAATGCCGGAGTGCCTCAGGGGTCCGTTCTTTCTGCAACTCTGTTTCTACTGCACATTAATGATCTGTTGAAGCCCGGTATCTATGGGTATGCAGACGACAGCACAGTTGTAGAAAGATATCTGCCGAGTACTCGGGCTAGTCAAGATCAAGTACAGTCTGAAAGAGAAGCCATGGTGCAACGTTTGAATGACAAACTTCAGGCAGTCTCCGAATGGAGCAATGCCAATCTTGTCAAGTTCAACGCCACCAAAACGCAGACGTGTCTATTCACCGCCAAAAGGGGCCCTTTCACCTTGGCTCCTACTTTCCAGAATGTATCCTTGGAATACAGTGACCGGCTTCAGTTGTTAGGCTTAGAGATTTCCTCGAACCTCAACTTTGGTCGGTTCATTGAGTCCAGAGCAAGAGCAGCAGCAGCAAAGCTTGCCGTTCTTGCGAAGGTTCGGCAGTACTTTACACCGGGACAGCTTCTTGTTTTATACAAAGCTCAGATCCGGTCGTGTGTAGAGTACTGTGGACACATATTTGCTGGTGCCGCAAAGTCTCATCTTGCGGTTCTGGACTCAATTGAGAGGCGAGCAAAGAGGCTTATAGGCGATCCCGAATTGGTCGGAGCCGACCTCCAAAGCCTTGAACACAGGCGTAAAATTGCTAGCCTCTCAGTATTCTATAGGATACATTTTGGTGAGTGTGCGCAGGAATTACACGAGTAAATTCCCCCGTCCCCCTTCCATCACCGGACGTCCCGACGCACGGCAGGTATCCATCCTTTTGTTGTGGACATTCCACCTGTCCGAACGAAGCGCTTTGCTTCCTCATTTTTAGTGCGTACAGCGAAGGACTGGAACAATTTGCCTGCGTCGGTATTTCCGGCCAAATATAGTGTGGGTGTCTTCAAGAGAAGAGTGAATAGGTTGCTAGGGCAATGCGACTTACCATCTAAGACTACATTCCACTTACCATCAGGTGGAATGTAGTCAAGCATTGCCCTAGATCATATAAAAAAAAAAAAAAAAAAAAATATTTAAAAAATATTAAATTATTATCGATTAAAATTTTGGATTATCTAATGTTAAACCAAATTCTGAGAGAATTCTAAATTCTGTTATCAGTAAACACCTATTTAATTAGACAGAACCTTGAATCCCGTTTGTGCACACTATCACAAAACCAACGATCACTGAGAGTCGCAACATGCTGATGAATGCTGAGTAACCACTGTTCTATGGCTGTTCTATAGGAAGCCACTAATTATAATTTTTAAATAGAATATTGTAGATTGTGAAATATAACGGATATCCGATGGCAAAATATTTCAGCTTATACTTGCTAATTTTTGATAAGAACTTTATATTACTAATATTTAGATTTGATTACTAAGACTTGCAAAAACACAAGGTATATCATTTAACTTGTTTTTCCTTTCAAATATTTGGGCATAATTCTCAAGTAAGTTAACAAGAAAGTTAACACATTCATACACTAATATCCTTCTATATGCCACTATGAATTCGCCCATACCTTAATTAATTAGAAAGAGTAGGTGCGTTTAGATTTATATTCTACTAATCTTTAATGAACAGTTTTTGATAAATCTTTTTTAATTTCAAACTCATTAATACTTTTGAAATAACTGTAATATAACTAATTTAATTGTAGTTCTCTAGTAACAAAAATATATATTTCCGTCGAAGATTATTTGTTATCATAAAATTAAAAATATTACAATAAAGCTTTTGCCTAAATGTTGTAATTTATTATAATTAAGATAAACAAAATATTACTACGATCCGTCTAATTCTATTCTGTGTTATCGTTTGAAAATAAAAAAAGAATTAAATTAAACGGTTTTATATTGCAGATAAGAAAGTGAGTAGGTTACGAGTTAGTTTATTTTGAAAATCCATCGGCAGTGATTACAGCCCGGCAGGATATGAGTGTCCTAAATAAAGTTACTACAAAACTATTTATCAGCTTTCACCGCTCTTGCTATTCCTATGACATTGCAAGAGATAATGGCCGGCGAGGAAGGATTACTTAGCATCAGGTGAGACACCTGAAAAATCTGGAAAATGTTAAGAATTTATAAAAGCCTTACGTCAGACCAAAAAAAAAATCGCCTAGTCAACGACTGGAACAAACATGATTTCCCTGTGATAAGTTTTGAAAACATGGCACGGATTTTACAAAACCTAAGTGGTCATGAAAATTCTACCGATTTCATAATCATGTAAACTGTTTCTACAGAAGAGACAGCTGTTTGCCCAGTTGTCATTTCTATCTTATACGGAAAAGTTTGATTGACGCCACGGAGCAAATACAAAATATCAACTTGGCCCTTATTCTGTATGATACACGAGATTTCTTACGAATAACGCGTGACGTCACAACGCGCTGTAAACCTAAACGCGATACATAAACGCGGCAAGATGTGAAATTAAAAATTGTATGCAATAACGTATTCGCTATGACCAGTTACGCACCGCGTTACGATAAAATCTTGGAATCGTGTTCACTATGTCAGTGTCAAATATTAAAACACGTTGTCGTGTGTAATGGTCTTGTTTTCAAAATTCAAAATAACGTGCTTTGAGCTTGCGCGTTTATAATAACGTTAGTACGTTTTGGTACTTTTCTATTGAAATAAATTTATTAAGTTAACAAATTAACAAAGTATTTAACAAAGTATTATTAAAGTTAAGAAATAACGTACATTTTTTACAATAATTATAAACTATATTCTTTATAAATGTTGTTATTCTAATAAATGCGACTACTACCAAAGCTCTGTCATAGTTTCTTCCTTATTTTGTATTTATGTTCTATGTTATAGGGATAATTTAAAATACCTCTTAAAGAGAGATTTTATTTATTATGAAATTAAAACATAATTGTAAACACAATCAATAACACAAAACACTCAAAATTTTTAAAAGTTTAAAAAACATTTTTTAAAGTTACAAGACTTTAAAAAATGTTTCTCAAATTCTTGTCTATGACGTATAAATGGTCTTCTAATTTTCTTTAACACCGACTTTGTAATGCAACCATTATTACACTAAATAATATAAAACTCTCAATGTAAATTCTATCTGAAACTTTATTCTCTATTATTTATTTATTTATTTTAGGATATTTGTCTGAGAAAGTAATGTGGTAGACATTACAATGACATAACATTGATATTTGATGACATTACAAGTATTTATGTCAATTTATATACATCATAACGCGTTCTAAACTTTAACGCGCCCAGATATGGAGTTGACAAATTGTATTTTGCACGCCACACGGTGAGTTATCTGTGTGCAGTTTTTGATTTCACATTACGGGTACGTCAATGAATCTAACATCGGTTTTTATTCGAAGGTACCGGTTTTAAAAAGATTTTTATTATTTGTTTTTAATGTGTGTTTTTAGTAGGTTTATTTTAAATAAAGCGTTACCTTAAATTTATTTTCAAGCTACCGTAAATCTTATTTTATAATGTTATTAGAATTTTTGTAGGTTTGAAACCAAAAAATAATCTTAAAATCTTTCTAAATTACCGTTTAGTTTTAGAACGAAAATAGGAAGAAATTTTGAGTAACAAGTTTTGAGTGTTTTGTGTTGTTTATTGTATTTTTAGTTGTAATTTATAGTTAGGTAATAAATAAACTCTTTTTTAAAGGCATTTCAAATTATCGTTTTAATACATTACATAACGATAAAGCTACAAAAGAACCATAATACATGTTTTGGTAGTGCTCGTAATTATTAAATTAAAAATAATTGTAAAGAATGTAAATTATAATTATAATAAAGAATATAAGTTATTTTTTAACTTTATAATACTTTTTAAAATAAAATACCGAATTAATTTATTTTTATAGAAACGTGCCAACACTTACCACGTTTTTAATAAACGCGCGAGTTCACAACATATTATTTTGACATTTATATTATACAGAGGCTGTGTTGCAGAAGGACATGAAAAACTTTAATTAAACGAATCCTTAACAATGAGTTGCTTTCTTAATGATCTGATCAATTACATGTTCTATATATTCATAGAATTTCGTAGAATCATAAAAGTTTAACAAAAATAAGTGATACAGTAATAAAGTGGTCTGAAAGCAGATTATTTATGAATAATTATCAAATACACTTTAGTTCATTGTTTTAAGGCAAAATCATATCTCTTATACAAAACATAAACCACTAAAAATGAAAAAAATGGCACCAGACTATAAAACAATCTTCAGGCAGACTTCAAAACCTTAGAGCGTTTGGCGAGACATGTAGGATGTTAACTAAGGAAATTACATCTCTGGAAAATATACATAATCAAAATTAACGAGCTAGGAAATAGATATCACATATTTTTTTGACTATCTGACATTTCGGCTGGCTTAGCCTGTCGTTTTTGAATTTTTTTCATTCCCCCGCACATTTTGATCTTATTGATATTGCCTTTTCACTTTCAACAATCTTCATACAATTAGACGATATCATTAGACAGTAACATCACTATGGAAGAGCGCCAGGCGTTAAAAAACGTAAGGAAAAACTAGGATATTTAAATATTTATGCCCAAAAATCTAATAAAAATTTTAATATAAACGATTTCGTCCATAGGAACGACTCCACAAATGCGCTATGAATTTACGGACAATTCTCACGAAACTCTTCGCGACAAAGCTTCTTATTCGATTGAATCTGTCATAAAAATAACAAATAAAAATGACAAACAAGTTCTCGTTAGAAATTTTAAAAGGCAGATTTTACAACCCTAGGCATTGAAAAGGATTGACTCGACACTGTCTTACTTATTCTGAGAAATATCAAAACAATTTATTTATTCTAAGAAATACCACGCTCTATAAATATTAATTTTAGGCTACCCTTGGGTCCTTACTTACTAAATGACTTCTGATTACCATAACAATAATAATGCAAACCTAGCCATTGTAATCAGAAACTTGAAATTTATCTCGTCATCTAGTATCAGGGGTTTATTTAATTTTTTTTTCTGTTTTTTTTTTATTATTTCATTTTTTCTATGTTGTACTAAATGAACCTACGAATACACTAATTTCCCCTGTTAAGGTTTTTACTATCAATAATGTATAAAAACCTTTCGCCAGCACCAATAAAATTTTGGGGACGACTGCTTCTATTTCGACCAAAAATAGCTAAGAACCATCTCGACAAACCAAGCTTGGCATGGCCAACCAAAGAATATGGCGACCTCTATGACTGATTTTCTACTACCATTACCTAACCCTTGATACAGTAATATAATAATTATTAGTGATGCGCCGAATATTTGGTAAGTATTCGGTATTCGGTGTATTTGTCATCTTTTTCGCAATTCGTATTCGGCCGAACTATTCAGTTTTTATGCCGAATATATTAGGTTCGAGTATTTCTATTTTTTTTGGCTACACCACGCTATACTATACGACACTATACCGCTATACGTTAGGCCGTAGGCGTCTGCGCTCCACTACTTGATCAACAGGGTGGTTGCAACAATGAAATTATTATTTACCAAAGAAGATGAAAACGTTACAGCCAGTCTAAAAATTCACCGGATCGGGATTTGAAGGAGGTCTTTGAACACTTTTGATCAATCAAATTATCGTACAGTTGAGGTATTTAATTTTAAATTTAATTATTATTGTTTTATTTAAGATGGTAACAGATGAGTACACACAATATTTTTGGTTGACCCGTCTCACATAAATAGATTCAATGAAGAAGCAGGTAGGTATAATTTGACTGTATTATATTCATTATAATATGAGTTTATATATACTTCTGTCTAAGTAATCCGTGGCGGGCTATAATTAACACTAAAAATTAAGTCATAATTTATTCTCAACATCGGGTGTTGGTTATGATGTGAAATTGTTTACTAAACATTTGTACTTTTAACATTACGCCATCCGTTGAACACTAACTCAATCTAGTCAACAGATACAATGCCATCTGTTAAACTTGTTTGGATTCACAGATAATTGTAAAGAATTAATTTGCAATAAAATAATATTGCGACTAAACTACTAATATACTAATTAAGATGTAAGTTATCCTATGTTTCAAGTTGGATCAAACTGTACACCGTGTGCAAATTTGATTAAAATCGGTTAAGTAGTTTAGAAGTCTATCGCGGACAAACAACGTGACACGTAACGGGACACGGGACACGGGACTGAAATCCATAGCGAGGTCGTCGTCCGAAGTACGGTCCTAGCGACCGTTATTATGTAGATTAGATCATAATTTAGATTACACAAACTTTAAGTTTTAAAATTAAGAACATATATGTATCGATTTTTGTATTTAAACTTTCGTGAACCATGATGATTATTAAATATATATATTTACCCGGCTGTAATCATGTAGTATTTATCAGAATTTGCCCGACTGTGCGACTAATGAACTGCGCTAAACTGAAACTAATCGGACACATTCGGACAAAAATATATATATCGCTTTGTGTTTCCGCGTCCACCTCGGCCTGGGAGCGAGCAGTTAGATTATGTTAATTAGTATGCAGAAACTGATGATTGTAGACAGAGCTGGTACGAAATTGTTTTATCAGTTTTTTTTAGGCTAGTTAAGGATATAGTTAGTCTCGCCGGACTAACAGACGTAATTACGTAATATGATGTATAGTATATATTATATTATACAATATAATAATAATAATATCACAGGACAAATTACACAAATTGATCTAACCCCTAAATAAGCAAATTATTTGCTTGTGTCAAGGGTGTTAGACAACGATACGAATACATAGAAATGCACATATAAATACTGATCATATAAATATTGATTTTAATTTACTGCTATTTGAAGAGGTATCGATCGAATTTATTTTAGGTAGGTACATCATGCAAAAAAAAAACAAAATGATATGCTTATACGAATTTAATTATAGATATATTTATTTACACTGTCGATACAAAAATTGACATAAACAAATTATTATGAGTAACAATTATTCTTAACATAAGTCTTATTTATTGCGAAATAAATAATTGCGTATTTCGAACTCGTTTATTTTATTTCGTTTTATTTATTATATTGATTGCACATAAGTTACGAGTCTATGTATTTCTGTATAAATCTGAAAAATTACAATAATATTTTTATTTCAATTAACATAAATCAATGAAATGAATTATAAAAATATGACCCGTTCCTAGTACTCTAAGCCTCTTAAGTATCTTACCACATAAAATTATTCCTCACTATCATCCATCACAGATGGATCTACTTGTGACATAATATTTATTTACATTAACATATTATCTACAATAACTATTTAATGTCCTCATAGTGATTCAGCAGAAATTTATTCAAATATGGCACCACATGAGTATCGACAATATTGACTAAAATAATTAAACAATATACCCAAACGATTAATATCCACTTTGACAATTACTAGTACCAAATTTTATTAATACTACTGCAAGGGCGATATGTGAAGAGTCTGGTGTCTACTTCCTATATAGTGTATCGTCCGCCTGCAGCTGCAGGTCATTCACGTCCAGCTGCCCCGCCTCCACGCAAGACTTGCAGCAGAAGCTGCGCATACGCAGAGGAATGATATTTTAATTATTGATACATGTAACAAAATAGGTGCACTAAGTAAACCAATCGTAAATTCAGCTTATCATGGTTTTATATTCCACATTGATTTTATATTTGCCAAGTTACCAATAAGTTGACGTCGTGATTGACTTGACGAAAGTTATTAGTTATTGATAAATAATATTTTAAAATAATTTAATAATATTCGAATGCGTATCCCGGTTTTATTTACCTAGAATAATATTTGTGGTAACAGAACTTGCTGCGAACTATCAAATAGCAGTTGGCGAAGTAGGGGTTGTCCTTGCATGTGGGTGGGATGTACAGTCCTGTAATAAATATGTTTAGTAGTAATGTTAAATAAAAAAAGATTGATAGTAAAAAGTATTGCTAAGTTTTTTTTAATTTTCATTGTAATTATAATTAAACAAACCTTCGACGCTGATCTTTACGCTGGAATAGTGTGAAGTAAAAGCGTTAAACGCATGGCAGCTGTACTCGCCGGTATCATTGATGTTAGTGCGGGACACCGTCAGACGAGTTTCTACGATTTTATATAAATGTTATTATTATAATAATTAAAATATTTCTTAACATTTTACATTAATGTTGATAAAACAGTACTTTAGGTTTTTTTCAAAACCAGCTACGGCTTAAATACAAACCTGTGACGGTAATTCTTTCATCAGAGGAGATTGCCGCTGAGTTCTTAGCCCAGTAGACTTCCGGAACGGGGTAACCGTCCACTTCGCATCGCAGGTTCAGTTCGGAGCCCGCAGCCAGCCGCGTGCGTTCCGACACGATGTGCGTCGTCACGGGGACTGTTATATGTATATATTATAGATCTAGATCACACCTTTCAAACATATACATATACCTGCTTTCAATTGTATTCTAAAAGGATAAACTAATTCCCATCCCTACATAAAATAAAAATTATAACGAATGCTTATCTTAACATTTAATACGCAAGCAAACATGCTAATGTTGCGGAAAAGTATGATAAGCTCGCGAGAATTTCTAATAAATCGTTATTATATGATTAAATTATGAATAACCTTTTGATAACCCATTCCCAGAAAGCACTAATTATAAAGATAATATTATGTTAGTGCTAAAGTTGAGATAAAGACATGCAAGTAGGTAACGTGCGACAAATACTTCCAAGCAGGCACAAATTGTAACAAAGTAAGAACAAACAAAAATGACCCACAATAAATTGAGTAAAATATATTTTTCTTAATTTAAGTAAAATTCTTTAAATTACACTACAAATCCGAAATGTAATAGAAATCTTAAACACAAATATTTATTTTACCACTAATATATTTATCGTAGGTCATATTGCTCGAAATTGGACGTAGATCACGGTAAAGAGTCCGGCCTTACCGGTGTACACGGGAACCTCTATTTCTTGTGAAATAGTCGTAGTGGCTTCAGTCTGAGGTTGTCGAGGCGTTATCAGTACCCCGCTTTGTCGGGAGACTAAGTAAATTGAATCATCGAAATCATCAGTTCTGTAAGCTTTAACGGTGATCGACCAGTCTGCCGGCTTGCCAATTCCATTGTAAGTCTCGCAAATGTATTCTCCGAGTGTCTCAATACTCAGTTTTCTTATTTGTAAGACATTATCTCTAGCTTCGTATTGCACGCTGCTGTATGGCACCATTGGTCCGTTACGGCCGTGATACCACCAGATTGAAGGTTGGGGATATCCGTAAGCCATGCAGCGTACGCTGAGTGGCTGTCCCAGCTCGCCGACCACAACGACGTCGGGTAGGCCTGCGATACCCGCCGGCCCTTCCACTCCATCTAACCACCCCGTTTGTTAGCAACTACATTCTACTGTTTGTGGAAGGTTCACAGTTAATTATTAAAAGGTGCTTTTAATTTTGTATAACCAATTAGCTAGAGTGCAAAAATGTTAAGTTATAAGTAAGTGCTCATTGTGCGTTTTAATTCAATTGGAACTACTCATGACATTTTAGAAACATGTAGTTTCTTCGTTGCCTCATTTAATGAATACCATTATATAATGCACATCCCAAAACAAAATATTAACCCACTAAAAAATTGATGATGATGCTATATTCAACAAGCAGTTAAACGTTCCACAAACCGATATTAGTTATCTACCAAGCACAAAAATCAAAAATATATGTTATTAACATTTTCGTGTTGGATTGTCTAAAGCGTTTCAACACTTTTTAGAGAATCCAAAACTGAAGTGAGTCCCAAACCACGGTTAATTAAGATAAAACCTTGAATTCCGTTTGCGCACACCATCACGAAACCAACGATCACTGAGAGTCGCAACATGTCTCCTGAATGCTTAGTAACGAGTGTGTTGGCCGAGCGAGGGGCGGCTACTAATACTAACGTTTAGATAAAATATTGTTGACTGCAAAATATAACGGACTTCCGATCATAAAATTTTACAACTTACATTAGTTAACTTGCGCACTTCATTGTACTTATTACAATTTAGATACGAAGTTCGTGTAATAAAGTCTAGACATATTATATGTTTATATGTTTTGATGTTATATTCAGTTAAAAAATGTACATCGGATCATTTTGTAATAACAGTCAATTGATAATGAGTTGGTTCTATACCTTGTTTTTTAACCGAAAGCAAAAGAAATTCGACATTTCTATATATTTTTATTTAAAACTGAACAGTTGCTTTTTTTCAATTATTTTCTTGCAATGGTTGACGTATATATGATAACTTCAACCCTGCAAAAAGAACTCAAGTTTCACACATTTCGATCAACCAAAAACACTTGAATAAGGTTTATTTAATATTATACTTTTATTTTTCAATTTAAAACTAAGAAAAGAAAGATCTAGGATCTTGTGGAATTCTATTATATATGCCTACCCAAAGCCTATAACCGGCTTGCTATATTTTTAAAGACGATATTTAGGCCTCACAAGTTTATTTTTATTTCTTATATTTATCTGTATATGTCTGTGGCTGTTTTTTATATAAATAGTAAATTTTTGGCTTCGAAATAATATGTTATTGATTATGTATTGAAAAGTGACCGTAAGAATACCAATTACTTCAAAAACATCCCTCAGGGAATCTTTATCTTTTAAGTTACATATATCCCGCGTAGTTTTTTTTTTAATATTGAATTAATTACGGCAGCACTATCCCTTAGTAAAATACCGTAAGACAAAGCACTTTGAAAATAACTGAAATAAACGAGACTTATTAACGTTTGTTTATATATTATATTGTTAGAAAAGATAGATAATATTTATTTTACTTTAAAAAATACTAAAATATTACTGATGACGTCATAGCTCGCTTGTCACAAAATACATTCTACATTTCCGTTGCAGATTATTTGTTATCATATTAAAATTGTGTCAACAAAAGTTGTGTCTAAATGTTCGAATACTCATACGGTACATCGCGCTCGTGTTACCTAATGAGTGTTTGTTTACATTACATTAATATGTAGGTAATTTTTTGGCTTTCAGTGATTGTCTGTTTGTATCAATATTGCAGGTATGAATAGAAATAGTCAAGAGTATAATATTAGAAAGATTAAAAGAATAGAAAATAAGCCTTCACAATAAAATAAAGTATAAAACTGTATATTTCTATCTAATGCAAATAGTTATTAAGTATAAGCAATACTAAATATGATCAAATTTTAATTAATGAACATTAACCCAAGGTTTAATTTGTGGGGTTTTCATGTTTATTCAATGAGAAGATTTTTACTACATAGTGTTTGATGATTCAAAGTAACATAAAAATTACATCTGACCATATATTGTACATTCTTATACAGTCAGACTTACCGTCAACTTGCAGATTGACCTCTTGGCGAGCTATTCCGAGTCCGTTGTCCGCAATGCAAATATAAACTCCAGAGTCGTTGCGGTACAAGGACACGATCTCTAGCGCACCGTCCGACAACAGACGGTACCTACCCACGTCGGCCTCGATCTAGTGTTATATTAGACAAGTAGAAGATATATTGATATATTATTACGATTATTTATTCAGATAAATT
The DNA here is from genome assembly GCA_959347355.1 of Napeogenes inachia. Classification (NCBI taxonomy): domain Eukaryota; kingdom Metazoa; phylum Arthropoda; class Insecta; order Lepidoptera; family Nymphalidae; genus Napeogenes; species Napeogenes inachia. Next base: position 18,884,435 of record OY365801.1, on the reverse strand, counting down.
TTACAGTGTTATAAGTAATAATCGAATTTATTCAGTGTTTTTCAATCACTACAACGAACATACGACTGTCAAGTCAATTTACTCTAAATGTGACATGAATATGATTTAACCTCGTTATAGTACAAGGCTAAAGTGGATCTGTGTTATAGAGTAAGCCATACCACGATCTCTCCTCTTTGCCAGCTGATCTTGGGCGGTGGATTTCCGTGAAACAGACAACGCAGGATGGCCGTCCCGCCCAGACTGCCGTGCACCTCCGGCTCCGTCACAGGGTTGACAGAAGGCACTTGCGGCAATTCTGCTTACAATGAATAGACTTCTTAGGTAATTTTTAACTATAGTTTAGACGGACTCGAAACATAGTCTGCATACAGAAGTATCCTCGGCGTACCACAAACTAAGGATCTTACAAACTAATGCCGTACCTATGGGATATCCGATCATTATAGTGTTAACAAATATTTCCATAAAATATGCTGTTCCATCAAACATTACCATTCTTAGACGTTATGGTGAACCAAGTTACTGAATGTCGCTTAATAATTAAGGTATATAGATAGCCAACACACAACGATCGTTATATATATGCCCAGTTGCACCACGATGATGTCTACTCAGCAATAACACCAGTATAGGTAGATTATGAACTTAAACACGTCAGAAAACTATTAGTGTAGTCGCATCAAATTCTAAGAACATAATATGAGCAGACTAATAATCCTGCATTAGAAACACCCAGTTTCTAATGCGGGGTTGTTAGTTTTGCAGTATTAACCTATTTTCTTATTTACATTAAAGTAAAGTAAAAAATAAATACTCATTAAATCCAGAATGTTACGATGAGTGTATGTATGTATGAGTTTATAAGTGCATGTACACAATCTATTATAACAACGAGCGCTGAAAACCTACACGGGAACTCTTCAGAAGACATTACATTTGTCATTACTCACTTGTGGCGCGCCGAGAATACTGCTACAGATATGAGTAAATACAGCAGGGTAATATATTGTATGAGTTATCATGGACCAAGAAATTGTAACTAAAATAATAATCTCTACGTCTTTTTTACCGTGATTCGATTCTAAAATATATGTACCTATTACTCAAAGTTCTACTTACCGGGTACGTATGAAGGGACGGTTGGAACAGGGCTGGTCGCTACCACAGGATCTATGCACAGCTGACTACAGCCTCGGTCGCAGCATTTGCCCACCCCGGGACAGTCCGCATCGTCGTTGCATTGCCGCCTACACCGACTCTCCGTCGACGATACAGATATGATGTTCGACGGACAAGATCCAGATTTGTTTGCTAAAAGATAAAAGTATATATATTTAAATACATGTACAATATTCAATCAATACAGATAATAATATTTGTAAGATATTTTTACCGAGTCTGCAATCGGAGGAGTAAAGTATGTCAAGAGTAATAGCATCTCTGTAAGGGGTCGCTACGCAACGTTCTCCGCTCAAACATTCCTTGTTCGCACAGGGATGATCGACGCAGTTACATCTGTCGGAATTATATACACGATGTAAAACAACCACTTTTTATAATGTAAATAACAATTGATACAAGCTTATGTTAAAACATTACCTCTCACAGCCGTCGTCATCAATAGACTTCTGTATTCCGTAGTTACATTTGAGGTGTAAGCAGTCGTTGGTGAGCTGTGCGCAATCCACTTCCGGTGCCACGCACGTACAGCTCTCGCAGCCACTACGCGAGCGTGTTCTTTGAATGCCGTACTGACACTGCAAAGCTGCACACTCCGCGTTGTAGACGTCGCAGTCTGGCAGTACCTCGTTGCCTGTTTCCGTTTCTTTAGACGGCCAAAAAATGAGGTAACATGAGGGAAGGACGGCGCAATGAGAAACGAAAACTTATTTATGAACGCAACAATATTGTTAAAAAAATATATAAGTATTTGAAAACGTTTCGCATGACCAAAAGCCTTCTGCAAAATATTACAATTATATCAAAATATGGTATGAAACGTATACGAAAAATGCTGGTAGTTTTACAAATGCAGAATTATACCTTAGTAATTCTTGTCTAACCACATTATTTTATTACATGTTTGCAAGTAAATAAATTAGTACAAACAGTAGCCACCCAAGAACTAAGTATGTGATGGCGCAAATATACTCGTAATTCTACTGTTGATTCTATAAACAGTTGTAAAGAAAAAAACTGAATGTTATTTTATAATTATTTTTATGCGTTTGCATGTACTTAGTTTTCTTAAACCAAATATTACAAAAGATAAAAGAAGGGCAAATAGAACAGGCGTCTATGAAATGAGAATATAATTTTGGCACATAAAGTTTAACTGCTTCTCTTAGTTAACCAGGTCTGTTATTAAAGAGTATTGCACTTCTAGACTTTAAACATATCTGCATATAACCCACATCTAAAGTGACATTTAAAGATCAAGATGTGAAAGGAAAAGATCGAACGAAAGAAGAAATTTACAATAATCGCTACAATGGCGCTCAACAACTTCTATCATCTGTGATGTTCTTTTAAGTTTATTCCGTATTAACATATATGTATTGTAATACATTGTACTTTGGTTAATAGTTACTGTTTTCGGCTAGAAGTGATTGTTTGTTTCCCCATTTTGCCTGTAGCAATTGACGTAATCAAGACTATAATATTCAGCTAAGCTAAGTAAAATATCTATATATTACAAAATTTGCAAAATATGTTCATTGATGAGAATATTATACTTAGGTTTAAATTTTTGGTTTATTGTATATATATAACAAAAAGATAAACCATTTACAGCATAGACTTTGATGATTTAAAGTAACATAAAATAAATGAAATCTGGTCATATGTTGACCATACTTACAAAGTCAGACTTACCATCTACTTGTAGATTGATCTCCTGGCGCGCTATTCCGAGTCCGTTGTCCGCAATGCAAATATAAACTCCAGAGTCGTTGCGGTATAAGGACACGATCTCTAGCGCACCGTCCGACAACAGACGGTACCTACCCACGTCGGCCTCGATCTTATGGTATTAATAGACAATTAAACAAATTATATTATTATGATTATTTATTAAGGAAAATTTTAAAGTAGGTAATGACTTATACCATTTTTACCTTTAATCAGTATAATCAAGTCAATTAACTTTATATATGACGTGATTACTAGAATTTATTATCGTTGTGATAAAGCAAATCTGTGCAAAATATGAAGATACCATATAATACATACCATGATCTGTCCTCTTTGCCAGCTGATCTTGGGCGGTGGATTGCCGTGAAATAGACAACGCAGGGTAGCCGTCCCGCCCACACTGCCGTGCACCTCCGGCTCCGTTGCAGGGTCTACTGACGGCACTTGCGGCAATTCTGCTTACAAGGAAAGACTTCTTTGGTCATCATAAGTTATAGCTTATCCGACAATAATTGTCATGAATATACTTTCTACGTCTCTTCTTACTTAATGCTGAAATGTATATATTTTTTATAAGTTATAGTGGAAATTATATCTATTTGATGATTCTGAGAAATTAAGACGTTGGATGTGTAACGAATTTTCAACTTATATATTAACAAAAGATTTTCTTTCAAATATATGATAGGTTGAGCGACGGGAGTGTTTAATTAATGACTTATATTATTTTGCCACATACCTAGTCGATACTTATTAATATAAAGTTTTACCTTTAACTGTTCCTATTCAGTTAACCGGATCTATTAAGAGATAGTATTGAACTTCAAAGCTTAACTTCTTGCTGACCGACGATGCATAAACCATATCTATATATACAATGCAGAAGCGACATTCAAAGTGAAAAATGCGAAACAAATAGAAGGCAAGCTGCAAGCGGTGAATGATTCTGCAATAACCGTGACGATACCTCTTTAAAACTACTACTCACCATTCCCTTTTTTTCGTATCTTCCATAATATAATATATTTATTACATCACACCCAACAGATTAAATAGTAGCAGTCATATAAAACGAATGGGACGGAGAGAAATCTACAAAATCGGAGTGTGCGATAGAGCTAGTTCAAGCGGTGGTGCCGTAGAGCTCAAAGTACCGGAGATTGGGGAGGGAACCCTCTTGCAGAGGGCACACTCCTCATACGTGTGGAAGTTGTTGTCGTTGCCACCGCAGCCCGAGTAGACGAATGCGATGCACTCCCCGGAAACGGCACTGTAGTACCAACGCCGCGACGGAGAGCCGCAGCCCGGCGCACCCGACGACACTGGTGCCAGACAGCGCGCCTCTGCCCCACCACCTCACCGAGTTAGACCCCACGCATACGCCACGCGTCAAATCGCAAGCCGGGTTAGAGATATTAAAAGTAACTACATTATGCTTTAATGTCTGTTTTACTTTAGAATAGGGATGCACAAGCCGAACCTTTTAATGCTTGCCAGAGGCCTATGTTTATAGGTGGACTAATAGAAAGACTTTAATGTGTGAAGGAAAAGAAGGAAAAGCAGATTTGCAGGCTAGTTTTACCCGGTCCGGTTGCTCCACAGATTTCTTCGCATTCATCTTCAGTCGAGAATCGATTTGGCCCGCCATGACATCCTCCATAAGCAAAACTGAGACAACGACCCGATAGGGGATCCCAGTAGAATTTGGGAATGGCATTCAAACATGGGCCAGGATCGAGAGGAGAACCGCACACGTCTGATAACAATAAGGTCAATAATAATTTGAACAAAAAATATTTCGTAGGTATGTATGAGTTAAAAGTAATTAGACTGACCAAGTTGTCTGAAAGCACCGCACCTCCTCTGACATTCTTCTTCGGTATGGTAGCTGTTGGAGTACCGACAAGCTCCAAAGTCGCCAACCAGGCAAGCTTGAGTTTTAGTGTCGAAATAATAAACAGTGACGTTTACTCCGCAAGGTGCCAACGACACTGGTGTTGCACATTCAGCTTCTGCCGTCTTTAGAAGAACACATTTTTGTAATTGTTGTGTTGAACACAAATATTAGGAGTTATTGCTATAAGATTTATCATACAGTTATCTGTAATTTTTCTTTTGTTCCAATATTTTTTAATAAATCGACTAATAATTAGTTTAACTCATTTTAGAGAATTTGAAACTATCCCACTATTACTAGAAATGTGTGCTTGATATCTGTCAGTCATAGAAAAATCTGATATATAACCTAAATCGATTTTATCGGTACTTTCATAGACAGCCACTTTCTGTACCAGACACTAGGTATAAATGACTTTAACTGCTTTTAAAACATACAGATTCGGGGGTAGGTAAAGGCGCCACTGTTGTCGTAGTTGTAAGAGGAGCCGTGGTTGGAACATAAGTAGTTGGCGCTTCCTTTTTGCATCGACCTTCACATTCTGCTTGAGTTTCAAATCTGTAAAAATAATTGTATACATTAAATAAAGCATACAATGTTGTATTAAGGTATATCCCAAAAATAAACGAAGAGTTTAATATTTTTTTTAATTCTGAAAGTTGCACTAAATATTTTAAGCTATTAAATAAGTATAATTTATCGTAATTACTTAAACTAAGTGTAATGAAGATATTTTCAAATGACCTGTTATCGTTGCCATTGCAGCCTCCATAAACAAACTGATGGCACATGTTACGCTCACTGTCATAGTACCACTTGAGGAAGTAAGCCAAACAGTTGCCCGGCTCGGGAGACTGGCCACAGGGATCTGATCAATGATCAAATAATTATAATGTCTAATAGTTCTAAAATAAATTGTAAATATTAAAATATTTACATACATCTTAGATTCACGATTGTATGACCTAGGCTATCACTCGTATCTTACCAGGCTTGCAAATTTGTTCACACTCTTCAATAGTAGAGAAGCGGTTGGGTCCGCCGTGGCAACCGCCGTATGTGAAAGACTGGCAGGTATCCGTCGCCGCCTCGAAGTACACCTTGGGGACGGACTCGTGACACGGGCCCGGATCCAAGGAGTAGCGACATACGTCTAGGCAATAACGTAATATTAGCAATATATAAAACATGATTTTAGTTAGGAAATAAACTGTCTATAGTGCAATCTTTTTAATATTGTTATTATTTTGTATATTTAAGATGTAATAAACACCTAAGCCATGGAAAGCGCCACAGGTTCGCTCGCAGGCTTCTTGTGAATGGAAGACGCCAGTGTGTCTACAGCGCCGGTGTGTGTGTCTCTCGTTACGGAACGCCACGCATGAGTTTTGCTCCACGTCCAGGAACCACACCTCGCCACTTTCCACACACTCTTCCAACTCCTGAGGCACTTGACACTCGCTCGGGATTGTTACTATTTCCTGGGAAGACAGCATTTGATCAAAATCTATCTAATCGCCAAAAAATTTGTGTATTCTCTATTCTATATCTATTGACCTGACCATTACACTGAGTATAGCACATAATGCAGGTTGTAGGTCGATATTTTAAAAAGAATATTCTTAATATATTTTTTTTAGTTTAATGACGCAATAATGCGTTATTAATCGTCGTGAAATAGCAACTTAATAATTATCCCTTTTTTTGTGACACAAGAAAGAAAAAAAATGGGAGATAGAACCTTTTGTTAAAATAACAAGCTTAAAGTTTATATATTAACTCGTATCAGTCATGAATCCTGTTATAATTTTTTTTTTTATTATTCGAGAAGTCTTACTGCTGCTATCGTAGTAGTAATAGTAGTGGTGGTAGTTGGTGGTGGAATTGTTTGTACTCGACACTGCCGTTCGCAATCGGCGAGACTATTAAACCTACAATTTAAAAAAAATATTATTACAACGATTTTGTGACACAAACGTATAATTAAAAAAAAAGTGATAGGTTTTAAAAACCTCATAAGGTCTCATAACGAGTTATGTATTACCTGTTGCCATTGCCTTCGCAGCCTCCGTATGTGAACTGGTTACAGGAATCGGTGCCAGCATCGTAGAACCATTGCATTATCGACTGGTCACAGGGTCCCGACACGAACGGTAGTTGGCATACATCTAATAGCAACGGTTGTTGTTAAATAGGATATTTTTTTAAAGATGACTGTGTCTATTTTTAGCAAACATAAATACGAATTCAACATGCCAAGTTTTCGATAAAAAATAACGTACTCAGATGAATCAATCCGTTTCGTCACTATACTATATCTATATTCTATATACATATATATATATATGTCGCAGATCACGATAATTTAACGATAATTATTAACTCTATTGATATCATTGTAACAGTGGGGTGTGAACAACGTGACGTAACGAGTCACGTGATCAGAATTAAGTCGAGGAGGAGTTGATTAGTGAGAGCCTTACAGTTCGGACCCTCACATCGGGACCGGTGGTTCACGCAACTCTGATAATTGTATACCTGTTAAGTAATTTGTGATAATTGATTACCTACATTTAATACAAGAATTGTCATATTATGTCTGTGTGGTTTAATTGCCTGAGTCCTACGCCTCGGATCCTGAACCAGAAGACTCCATCGAGAACGAACAAGCCACTAATATGCCTCTATCTCCGAAATATGTATATAATTTTAAAATACAGTGTTAATTTCACAATGACCTTGCTCAGGTGTCGTGGATCCACAGTAGTGCTGGCAATACTCCAGGGTGGGGAAGTTGTTGCGGTTGCCACCACAGCCGCCAAACTGGAACTGTACACAAGCGCCGCTGATCACGTCATACGCCCAATGCGCAAGAGACTGCGTGCACGGACCCTTGTCGATATCCAGCAAGCAGAATTCTGACAAACATTTATAACAGAAATTGACTTTCTATATGTAAAAATGGGAAATGTTAGATTTGCTTTCGAATGTGTACCGGATCGTTCTCTGTAGACGGCCGGTTCAGTTTGAGGTTGCAAAGGTTCAGGCTGCACAGTGGTGGTTGTCGGCTGCTCCGAGCACCGGTTCTCGCATTCCGACTCCGAGTGGAAGTTATTTTCATTGCCGCCACACCCGCCGTAGTAGAACAGGCGACACCTTAGTGTGAAAAATTTTCTTTTTATTGTGTTATCTGTTTAGCCGTTTTAGCAGTTTTACCTTCAGGTACTTTAATAAAAAAAATATTTGCCTCTTTTTAGTAGTATCGAAGAACCATCTTTGAGTGTAGTCAGCACAATTACCGACCATGGCCGGCAGAGCGCATGTTTCTTTTACTGCAAATGTTTTATTTGAGTTTAACAATTAATTATAACATTCATAAAAAGATTTTATTACGAAAACGGAAAAGTAAAAAGTATTTTCTTCAAATTTCTTACAATTTTTGATAATTGAAAATTATCAACTAAACAAAGATGAAAATGTTTTTTTTTTTCAATAATCTTTATAAGCTTACCAAAATAAATTAGAATTTAAAATGTCGGAATTACAAAATACTCACATAAGAAAATAAACGTAGGGAAAACGTAATTAAATTCAGATAAATCCTGTTCAGTAAATCAAATAATAATGTTAATTTTAGCTTTTAATGTAGGTAGGTGTTGAAATTATAAATATAAGATAAATAAGCATACATATTTTACTAACTACATTAAAAATATAAAAACTTTTATTAAAAGGTTAACAAGGTGCGAAAACAGTTAAAACTCAAGTTTAAAGATGCTATAAATACAAATCACACAATTGAAATGAATTTCTATGTGAATTCCAATGTAAGCATCTTGTGGTGAAACCTCAAGGTGAAGAAAATTATGTTGTAGTTCGATCTCATTCTCACCATAGGCGCTCGGGCAACTGTCATCACAAGATTGCTCGGTATTAAAGCGGTTGTCATTGCCGCCGCATCCTGAATAATAGAAGGGCACGCAGCGGTTCTCGGTCTGACTGAACGACCAGGTCGGGTGCTTCTCTGTGCAGTTTCCTGCGTCTTGTGGTAGTGAGCATGCCTCTGTACCGTGCAATATTGTTAGTAGCCAATAAAAGTGGATTGTAAAGAGGTTAAGGCTAACTACAGTGCAAATTATATAAATCAAACCATAACCGAAAGAACCATAACCGAAAAACCGAAGAAGTCAAAGCAAATCATATAGATTATATAAAATCATATTTTATCTAAATCCCAGATTACGTCAAGATGTAACTATTTAGATTTGTCTGTTTGTGCAGTACTCACGTTGCGGCTTGCCAGGCGGGGCGCATCGCAACTGACAGGCTGCCTCGGACTCATATCGGTTCTGGTTCCCGCCGCAGCCGCCCCACACAAACTGCTCGCAACGGCGTCGTTCTACGCTGAAACCCCAACGAGCGAAGTTGCCTGCACACGGTCCACGCTCGAGCGCCAGGTTGCATTGATCTATGAATGGACTCCTGCTATTGAAGTACACCGACAACAGTAAAGGTATAAAAATATTATTATATACGCACCCTCCGTTTTCTCAGGTTCGCAGTGTTCTTGACAAAGTTCCTTGGTATCAAAATTATTAGCGTTGCCGAGACAACCGCCGTATACGAATTGAGAACATTGTTCTCGTTCTGAATTGTAATACCAGCGGACGTGGTATCCGTCACATGTTGCTTTGACCTTTGGAAGATTACAGGCGTCTGCAAAATAAACGTTTACTGCTTCTGTCTTTATATTTTGACACTACGGATTTATCGATGCTGTTGATCTTATTTATGTATTTTTTTTCAAATGAAATAATTTCAAATACCAATTATCATAATTATCTCGTCTTATTTCGAATAATAACTACAGTTCTAAATCATCAGACAAGCAATAGTCTAATTAGTTTCTTGGTTACCTTACCTCAATGTTGTTGTTAAGAAAAGTATTTTTAATTTTAGAGTCCTGCCTTTGCTGCCACCTTACAAAATTATTTTATATATCCAAAATATTAAATATTTGGTTACTTCGAGGCCGGTATGGAGTCAATATAAATTACTAGAACAAACCTTTAGGAGATGGTTGTACACAGACGTCTTCACATTCTTCCTTGTTAACAAATCGGTTATCATTACCCTCACAACCACCGTACCAGAATTGTGAACATCCTCCATATTGCATGTCGTAGAACCAATGTACTGTGTAGTTGCGACATGTACCTTTGTCATTATCAAGCGCGCAAGCGGCTATAAAAAAAATAAAAATTATAAACATTTCTTACATAAAATGATGAAAAATTTATTTTTTTTTTTTAATGTGGTATTACCTTGTCTATTAACGGGTATATTTGAACAGTTAAGGAACTTTTCACCCTTAGCTTCAGTTTCTCCATCGGGGCAACAGCCATATTTACTATTAGAACAATCGCAGCCCTCCATATTAGGACCTTTAGCTGAAGTGATTTCATCTCCGCAGCAACCGTACTTGGATCGCTCACAGCGACAGCCTTCTAATTCTGGACCGGAAGCGATTGTAATACCATCGAGACAACATCCAAATTGATATGTATGACACTCACATCCTTTAAAATCGGGCCCCTGTGCCTCGGTGTGTCTAAAAATATATAAATGTTCAGAATGGTAAAAAAATATATGTATAAAAAATTGTGTTATCAGTCATGAAATTCATCTGAAGTGTAGACAATTAGAGTCAAATACCTATCAGGACAACATCCATATTGCGAATGTTCGCAGCCGCAGCCTTCCATATTGGGTCCTCGGGCAATAGTGACATTATCAGTGCAACAACCAAAACGGGCATTTTTGCATCCACACCCTGTAATTTGTTAAATTTGTACACTTGTCATTCATCACTTGTTTTTGACATATACCGAATTATAGCATATTTATATTATTCGGGCCATAATGACGATGGTTTGCATTTTTTTCAAAAGGAAATATTAATATATAATTAAATTGATTAAATTAGTGCCTTGATTGTATTGTATTAAAAATGACGATTAAGAACACAATTTTTACTTGTACAAATGCATTAATTGTCGTCCCAATAACCGCAGTCGCGAATCAGAGTTATTAAAAGATATATATGCTTATTTGAAAATCGGACAATACCTTCAAGGTGTGGCCCCTCAGCTAGCCCGTAGTTATCAGGGCAGCACCCAAATACGTGCTGCAGACAACAGCCCTCGAATTGTGGTCCGTGGGCCGGAGTTTCGCCATCAGGACAGCATCCATAAGCAGACGTATTGCAAGACATCGGACAGCCTTCCAGTCTGTTACCAATAGCTGGCGAATAATATCAACTTTTTTTATGATATAATTACTTCGATGTCTTTAAACACCGGACATGTGTAATAAATTGTAGGAATGTCTTATAATTTATATAAATATTGTAAATATTATTTGTCACTATAACAATAAAATGTAAGGAACCTGTAGTAAGTCCATCAGGACAACAGCCGAATTCACTAATGCTGCATGGGCATCCCTCTCCATTCGGACCAGAGGCATCGGTCTCATTGTCAAAACAGCAACCAAACTCTGAAGTAGCACATCCCTCGATAAGAGCCGGTGTTGTTGGCTTTTCGGTTTCGATTTCTAGATAATATATACATCTCTTTAATTTAATGAGAACTTCTTGAATCAAGTCAAATAATAATTTCAAACTTTCTTTCTCACAAAAATTGTTATTTTTTAAATTGTTAATATTAAAATTAACTAATTACTGGATAAAATTCATATACAAGTAACATTTTGTTTTTACATTACAACCTTAACCTTACCTTTTTCTGGACAACCTTCCTTTTCAGGACCCGTTGCATCTGTTGCGTTATCCTCACAACAACCGTATCTTAAAAAAAGTGTAAATTATAACATTTTATAGACAATCCTACTTTTTTAAATATATTTCTTTGAAAGATGACTTACTTCGATGATAGGCAAGCAGGTGGTAATGGCGGACAACCTTCTTGGTTGTTACCTTCAGCGGCAGTAACGTTATTACTGCAACATCCATAAAGTGTCTCATTGCAAGGAGAGACTGGACAACCTCTTCCTTGAGGTCCAGCTGCTGGCGATACGCCATCGGGACAACAACCGGATTTCGAGTCTTTGCATGTTTCAGGGTTTGGACAGCCTGAAAACAATTGGTAATTGTTTAATTTTATTTTAATGTATTATTACTATATCAATATTTAAATATTATTTATTTCATTCATTATTTGTACCTTCATCAAATGGTCCAGCAGCCGGAGTTCTTTTGTCAGGGCAGCAGCCAAATTTACTTTTGGTACATTTTGCAGTTTTTCTTGGCTTACAGCGCCGTTTATTAGTAAACTCTACGATTGTCGATGCCCAATCGTATGGTGCTTTAAAAAAATGTATTGAGTAATAAGTTTTTCAGAGCTTTTTAAACTAGTCAAGATAAGAGTTTAATCAAATACTAAAAGATTTTTTTCTAATTAACTAATCTGCTATTAATAATTACAAGATTTCTTTTGTTTTTTTTTTTATAAATAGATAGCATGCAAATAAAATATTGTTAATAAATTTAATAATAAGTATTTTTGAAATATACTTCGAACATGTTAGCCTTATATATTTTTTTGAACATATGAAATTAAAAATTCATAAACACGGGCTGGACTCGAACCAGCGAGCTCTAAGATGCCCTGACTATATAACATGGTGTAAAATGACTACTATAATTTGTTATAAACATATAACAAGGCGAATAATACGATAGCTTAAGTAAGCAGAGTTAACTTCTAAATTCTTACTCGTTTCAGTGGATAAAGAGTCAGTAACAAGTGGCTCAGATGATGTACTTGCGTCGGTGCTCCCTGCATTTTTTAAAATAATATTGTAATGTTTTTTTAAATCTATAGATTCATATAATTCTTAAAACCATCATATTATAACCTGATGACGTTGAACTTTCTTCTGTCTCAGTAGTTTCGGTTAATCCTGTTGTACCAGTTGCATCGAAGTCAGTTGCACTTGATTGAGATGAGTAATCTGTACTGCTTTCGGTAGTACTATCGGTACTACCTATTAAATAATTGATATAATTAATAGATCAATTTATACATATATTTATACTTCTACATCAATGATTCAATATTGTTGAATATGAGAGTTTAAACCTTAGTATTTATAAATTGTAATATCTACACTATCAATATTAAGTTATTAAGCTATATTAACAAATAATATTACTTTTATTATATTTATAGCAAGCAAAATATTATTACCTTCCGTAGTTGAAATATCTGAACTGGTTGTTCCAAAGCCTTCTGTTGTCATTGATGCACCATTGTCAGTTGTACTTGATAACGTATTTTCTGATGAGCTTGTCTGATCACCTTCTGTTGTACTAGATAGAGCATTTTCAGATGTAGTAGAGATATCACTTTCTGTTGTACTAGATATATCACTTTCAGAGGTACTAGATACGACAACTTCTGTAGTACTTAATGCAGAGGTTTCTGTTGTGCTCGACCCACTAATTTCACTTGTGCTGGATATGGAACTTTCTGAAGTGCTAGGTGTAGAGTTTATTGTGCTAGATAGATCACTTTCTGTTGTGCTGCTTGGAATATTAAATATAGTACCTGTTGCATCACTTTCTGTTGTGCTAGACACGCCGCTTTCTGTTGTACTATATTCACTAATTTCTCTAATACTGCTTAATGTTGTTTCTGCTGTCGTAATTTGATCTTCTTCTGTAGTAATGGACACAGAATTTTCTGTTGTACTAGGTTCATCGTTTTCTATTGTAGTAGACGAATCACTTTCTGTAGTAATATCTGTTGTACTAAATTCTGAAGTTTCTTGTATGCTGTATAATGTACTTATTATTGTACTAGAATCCGTGATTTCTGTGGTGCTAATTGAATTTTCAGTAATGGTAGATTCATCATTTTCCGTCGTACTAGATAACGCAGTTTCTGTTGAACTAGAAAGATCGGTTTCTTTGGTTCCTGTAGTGCTAGATTCAATTTCAATAGTACTAGATATACCATCTTCCGTTGAACTAGATATATCTGTTATGCCAGATTCACTACTAAATATTGTACTATAATCCATGTTATCGGTTGTACTGGATTCGTTTTCTGAACTTGTTGATCCACTTTCTGTAGTGAGTTTATCATTTTCTGTAGTAGAGTCGGTAACTTCCGTAAAGCTAGAACTAGAACTAGAACTGATACTATCTGTTGTACTAGATTCAGTGATTTCAGTGGCAATGGAATTAGTAAATTCTGTCGTACTAGTTATAGCACTGTCGATAGTGCTAGATGCAGTGTTTTCTTTTGTACTAGATTCGGCATTTTCAGTTGTGCTAGATACAAAACTGTCTGAAGAGGAGTCGGTAATTTCAGTTACGCTAGAACTGGTATCTGTTGAGCTATTTTCAATGTTTTCCGTAGTAATAGAATCAGTACTATCTACTGTGCTAGATTCAGTTGTCTTTGTTACATCTGGTTCTGTTGAAATTTCCACTACAAGGGGATAAATAATGTTAAATTAGCTAGACTGCTGTAAGAACATCTGACAATAAAGGAATAAAATATATAATGAGTATTATAATGTGTCATAGTTATTTATTACTATTGATTCAAATTGATGCTGTACTCATTTTTGTCATTGAACTATAAAGTATAATTTTTTTCCAATAGTACACACAATCATTATAAAACATAATCAAAAACCGATGACATATATTAATATCAAAAATGTGATCAGTATGAATGAATATATACTTTTGTTGAAAAAAATATGATTTAGATATCAAAAGTTATGTAAAATAATGATTTGTTTTACCGTCTGTATAATAAGTAACAGTTGTTTCAGTACTTTCAGTACCATCAGTTGTGAATGTTTCTTCAGATTCAGATGAGAAGTCAGTCCATTCTGTTACAACGAATTAAACATTTATTTATTTTTTTAAATGCTTATTGCAGATAACTGTTTTTATAAATAAGAGATTCAATGAGAATCACTTATCCTTTTTGTAATTATAATAATACACATTTAAATCTATTACATTGAATGTTACATTAAATAATAAACTTTTATAGCATATAATTTATAAGTAAAAAAAAACATACCAAATCCAGAGCCGGTCTCCGTTGACATTTCTGTTGTAGGATCTATAAAAGAATTTATTTATTGTAATCGATTATCAACCAGAATACCCCAAAAAAAATATACGTAAGATATATACCTTCTTCGAAGTCCGGAAACTAAAACAAAAATATTTATTTAATGTAACGAATATTATTATACATTGACGGCAGCAAAGATCAAACGGATAAATACAAAATCAATACTTTTATAAATAATTAATTTGTTTCGTTTTTTGCTCATTGATATGAAAATAAATAGTAACACCTTTACTAGTTTCCAAATTAAAATAACAGGCGAAGAGTACATATGCGAGTATTATTATGACTATATTGATAAATAATACCGTAAATATTGAAAAAAAATCTTGTATTATAAGTAAGCAAAAAATCTTATGATAATTAAGCAAATAACCTACCAGGGTTCGGACATAGGCCTCGGCTCCAACTTCTGGATACTCTTCATCCTCTTCAATACAATCCTCCTCATCATAATCATCTACTACTGGAGTAGTCTTGGAATCGAATGGAAGCAAATCATCTAAAATCATCGGTCAACAAAGTTGACAAAATGTTATTCGAATGATGTTTGGTTTTAAAACTGATTTTAACAATATGTTTTTAATCTATCTGGATAAGAAGAGTCCATTAGTTAGGCATGACTATAATTTTCATTTACACCCATCCAATGAATTCATTCAATAATTATGATAATAAAATGTAACAATAAATATAAATGTAAAAATTGCAAATTAGTAACAGAGACCTAGCTGGCACCGGGTATTCGTCCACCCCACTTAATTTTTCATTTTAACGGTAAAACAGTAATTATTAGCCATTATGTTTTACAAAATGCTTCTAAAACGTAGTAGTTATTTTATTAAAATACAATTAAATAACTCAGTAAATTTCTTTATATTATTAAAAACAAATACCTTTATCACAAGATCCAATGTTACAAGATTGTGTAGAGTCAAGTATTGTCTCCTCATCACACTCAAGAACTTCTTTACCACCACTCAAACACATTACGCGGCGATATTGTTCCCCACCACCACATTTTTTGGTACACTAAAAAATAATCACATTTTTCAATTTAAAATTTATATAAAAAAAATATTGTTATCATTCAAAACTAACTTACCTCGGACCAAGGTCCTGCAAACCATTTGGCAGGACATTTCTCTTTGGGTACGATACATTCTGTGGTATCATTATATTTGTACTCCTCGTCACAACGGTCATCGCTAACTTTAATAACGGATGCACCATCAAAAAGACCACAGAATACTCGACGAGTTCGAACGCCTGTGCCGCATTCTACAGAACACTGAAATTGCAATGGAAAATATAAAATAGTATGTTTCAAATAAGTGCATGAAATAAAATACTTGTTAAATTTTCTTACATTACTCCATTGGGTAGCGTACCATTGCACCTGACAAGATGGCAACTTTGTACGATCGCATAGTTCCTCTAAAATCGGACTGGGATGATACGAGCACAAACTGGAATCTATCACTTTATGGTCCTTGGTGGCACAGTGAGCAATTCGTGTACGAACCGTTGACAAACACGTATCACACTAGAATTATAAGAAGCTGTCGGTCTTAAAACTGCCAGCAGCAAAAAAGGAAAATAAAATTGGCCGAGATAGGAAACACCCTGAATATAAATAGAAGTTCTGGTTTTTAATATAAATGAAATATTTAAAATTTTGATCTCCTCTTTCTGGAAAACGAAATTAGGTCAGTCAACTTTTAAAAATATACTTACGCCAGACCAGTCGGAAAGAACCCAGTCAACACCATCACATGGGTGTAAGAGGCATGCTTTTTCTGCAATAGGTTTTTCATCTTCACATTCTGTATCTTCAAATAATTGGACGATCCCATCAATTCGTTGATGACAGACTACTTGGCGGGTTTGTTTACCTTCTCCACACAGACGGTTACACTAGAGAAATTTTATAACATTATAAAATAACATGTAAAAAATTTGGCTTGTATTATACAAAACTTAACTGGTAACAAAAAAATCCCACCGGTTTCCAGGGTCCTGTAAACCAAGTAGGGCAGGTAGCGTTCTGGTTGCATAATTGATTTAATTCTGGCTTTGGTCCGAGGAGATCGAAGCATTCTTTATCTGCTACTATTGAAGGAAATCTGAAAGTTTCTCTATAATATTGGATGCATTATTTGTTAAATTAGAATGGTTAACTTAAATTGGAATCGATTTTCAAGCCCATAAAATTTAATATTTTATACCTGTTGGTGATAATTTTCTCACAGTAGACTTGTCGTGATCTTGTTCCACCTTCCCCACAGGGCGGTGAGCAAGTGCTCCACGGTCCTTCTACCCACCGAGGAGGACAGTCCTCAATGTTACAGGTCTGATTAGTGGGCGGCCTGAGCCCCTCGTCGCACAAAATTTCGTCTACTATATCTAATTCTTCTCGAGAGCGACACGTGACTTCACGTACTTGGTACCCTGGCGCAATGTGTGAGTTTTTTTGTGAATTGAATCTTTTAAAAACCGTACGGTCGTAACTTTTTTAGTAATATATTCCAAATAAAAATCGATACAGTACTTTTTGTGCTAGGCATGAGCCAACAGACTGAATTTGGTCTAGTCATTGTTTAATCACATCACCTAATTTATGTGCTAATTGTTATAATAAAATGAATTTTACCTCCGCCACAAGTAGCTGAACACTCAGAGAACGATTCATGCACCCAGTTATACTGCTGATTTAAAGGAGGTGCTAAGGCAGTCGGCACGCTGTACTCGTAGTTAATACCTACATTGTAATCTTGCAGTAGAAGCTAAAACATTAAAAATAAATTAGTAAATATAACAAAACAAAATGATTCAGTTAAAGAAATAAAGACTATTTACTGATAGATAAAGCGGTTCGCTAGTTGGTCCGATGCATCTTAACTTATCTGGCGCTGCTAACCCTTGTTGACTACGTTCGTAATGCCACAATGTTCCGGCGATCGTTAAACTTCTCGGAAAATCAATATGGTAATCCCCATTCAGGTAATATACATTATTTTGTTTAGCTCTCAGGGCTGTAAAATAAAAAAGAAACGTATTAATGGATGGACATAAATTACTGGAGAATATTTTAATTCCATGTTATTCACGTTCAGTTACCTAAATAATTATTTGAGGATCGCACTTCTTCTATAACAACGTTCGTTGCTCCTTGCGGTATAAGTAATATATCATTATAACCTGAAAATATCCATTAAAAATTATATTAATTAGTGTTCATAATTAAACTTACATAAACATATAAAAACAGATCATTCAAAATTATTACAACTTGTGGCAAAACAAAATCACTAATATTAATAATAATATCCGCTATCGAGAGAGATGATTCAAAAAATGTATAAGAGACCTACGTGTATATTGTTGTACACTTACCTTTTCTAAGATCATTGGTGTCCAGGAGGCCTGCGACAGTATAACAGTTGGTACCGTTTCCACGGCAATTTCTACATTTGTCCTCTCGTGCGTTAGATCCCAACATCAAATCACATCCAACCGGCTATAAAATATTATTATGTAAATGTAAAATATTTAAAAGCCTGATTACATTTATATTTTTAGTTTTGTATATAAGCCTGTGTACAGAGGTACCTAGTCTGAACCGATATAAAGTTGATAGAATCATTGATAATATTAATTAGCAAGAGGAGAAGTTAGTATTAGCTATTTAATAGAGAAGTATTACCTATTCAATAAATTTACCTTACAAATAAAAAATATACGCATTGTAGCAATTTTTATTACAGTTAATTATTTTTTGCGTACCTGGCAAACTCCTTCAACACAAACGTTGAAGGACTCGTCGTCACAGCGAGTACCATCCACCACTTTTGATTTCTGTTTGTAATAGAACCGTTCCCCACGAGGCATGCAGTTTAGCTCACATGGGTTAGGAGCCTTCGTATATGGCACCCAACTGTATATTACATATTAAAATATTATATATTTTTTTAAGGAAGTAAATTTATTTTTCATTTGATTATTTTGATTATATAGTCTATTTAAAATCAACTTAGAAAACTTTACTTTATATAATATTGTTTTAAAGCTATTTATCATACTTGTATGTAATTCCACTGCCTCTAAAAGTCTGGTTGTCGTATTCAGAGCACTGTTCAGATCTAAAGTCGCCGGCGTTTTCTGGACAGTTTTGTGTTTGACACGAGAAATACTTGGTGTCACCACCCTCACAGAGGGGTTCGCCATCTGGACTAAAGACAAAATAATAATGAATACAACGTTAATGTAAAATATAAAATGTTTTGAAATAATACTTACCCAACTTGAAGACATATCCTTTTCTGGTTGGCAACTCCTCCACCGCATGTCCTCGAGCAGGGTGACACTTTCCCCCACTCTCCCCACGCACCAGTTCCTTCCCCTCCGGGTATAACGTATGAGGCCGGATGAAACAACCCTGCATCTTGTCGCCGGTGCCTGCTTCTGTGACCATTTACCTGTAATAATGTTATTATGAAATACAGTTAATTACAGTAATAATGTGGAATATAATTGGCTAACAAAATGTTAAGTTACTTGAATATAATAGTAAATTTATTTGGAGGAAACGTAGAAAATAAATGGGCATGTAACGCTTATAAATGGGCAGGGATTTGAACCCACGTAATCTGGGAAACCGTCCCGTCACTTTACCAATTCAGCTATCACGTCACTGGCTTGTTTCACAGTGATAAAAGAGATAACACGATTTCTGTTTTGAGATAGTTTAAAAAATTAAAAAAATATAAAATGTAGAATACCGGAAGTCTATTATTGATAATATAGAATACCACGGGAATCAATCAGTCTTGTAAAATATTATGAGGATAAACAACTTGCAGGCGCATAACTCACGGAGCGAGGATGTTGCGGGTAGGCTCTTGAAGATGAGTGTTTGCGCATGCGCAGTAATAATATTTTATTTGCTTAACCACTACTTGAAAGGAGTGTGCACCTGTCCTAAATTAAACTAGACGTCTACCTAATTCTCTTGCATTATATGCCATCCATATAATTAGTAAGATATATGAATAAAAATCTTAAATTACCTATTAAATAAACATATATTTTTAATTAAGCTTTCGTGAACGTGATGATTATTAAATATATATTTATTTACCCGGCTGTAATCACGGAACTTGTCTGACTAGTCTCGAACCCATTCGGAGTTCCTATGCTCGTACCATGTCATGAACAGTCTCCCCCGCTAGTCCCCGAATGGTATCGAAAGTATGTAGCCGGGTAAAAATATATATATTTGTAAAACTACGTCAAAGGCTCTAAGAGGCTAGTATACTACATCGGCAATTACAACAATTATTATTTCCTGATGAACGTCGATGAGTAAGTTTTACATTCACATACTGACCGATTCGTAATTCAGTAATAAAAAATGTTTGTATAATTTTTCACATGTATTTTTATTTGCGATTAATTCGTCTTAGTTCGAGTTTTTATTTTGAATTATTATAGTCTAGTACAACTCTTTAAAATATATGTAAATCATCGCTCCATTCGAACAATAATGTTGTCTCATCGATTATTTTTCGTTCGTAGCTTTGTTTTTATTTATGTTACCCATTAATTTGAATTAAATACTTTAAATATTTATATAAGCTATTACTGTTGTTATTGATCTATGTATTTCAAACAAATACAATTCTCTAGTAAAACTTTTAGAAAAAACTTTAAAGTCTAAAAGAAAAGTCTTCATTGCAAGCGAGATTCGGCAAAGACAAATCACCAACTTTTGCACTTTCATTGTTAAACCATGGTCAGAAAATTAAAATTACCGCTCCATAATTAAAAAAAAAATATTAAAGAAATCTGGTTTGACTTAAATTCGAATCATAGTTCGAATCGAATCGAGTCAAAGATCAATTAAACTTTAGTCGCCAGTTTTTAGTAAACAAAACCTTTTAAAATATTCATTCTATTGTATTATTTGGTACAGTTCTTAAAAGTTTAATTAATTAATTTAAATATTGATATTTTGTAGATACACATTATTATTTAATTGGGACGACATTAATGCTAATTAAAACCAACTTATTAAACAATCTTAAAAGTAACAAAATTATCATACTCAAAATCATACAGTTTACTGATTAATGACATTTGAAATCAATTAGGTACTAAAAACTTTCTGAATTGGGATGTGTCAATGGTTTCAAATGTTTCTATAAGTAGTTGATATTATTTTAGTAATAAGAACCGTCACATTGTAGAATCGAAATTTAATGAGTCTTTATTAATATGTATTGCAGGTCAAAGTCAAAGTTGTGACGAATCAGGGACTTATGAAATAAACATTTGTCGTAACCGTAAACTAACAGCGTTGCTACTTGTCGGATTAGTCTGTCTTTGCCATATTCAATATTTGTTCTAATATGGTTGTCTTATCTAGTATATAAATTGTGGAAATATATATCTTGGACTTAAAAGTTTGATTTACAACTGTTAATATAAAAATAACTCGTATATCAATATAATATATATCAATTTACTCACATTGTGCCTGAAGTGATGTTTGGAGATCGTCCACGAGACGTTACTTAGCACGAACACTGCTAAGAGCAGCGATCTGAAATAAAAATAGTAGTTATTAAAAAAACTATTTTTAATTGAAACTCTTGAAAATCTTCGAATACATAACAGTGATTTTGAATTATCTATAAACATTCATTTAATAATAACTCCAGGGGTAACAGATTGGAGTGTTGCTCGTTTTGATGAATTTTTCATTCTATGATTTGGATAGTAAGCTTGATAGCCTATTTATATAAAGGAGTCTATTATTATTTTTTTATTTTCAAAAAGTAGGCTGTGAACAAAATCGTAATCACCTATGATATTAAAACATTATTTCTTAAAAGTTATATTTATAACATCTTACGTTACATTGAAAATAAAGGATCGGTTAACAGTTAACAATCTCGAAGCAAGGCGCTTCAAGTGAGAAAAGAAATTCGAGATTATTTGAAAGAGATAAACGTCAATATTATCGCTTTTAGAACATCTAACAACACTTAAAAGTATTAGAAAACCAATTATAAACTGATAAAGGATGTGAATTATAATTATTCTTGATGTTTTTTCTCTATATTACATTACAATAAATTGAGCTGCCCTTAGTAACTTATCATTATCAATTGATTAATCGGATAAACAGTAAATGTACCTAAATGTCAATGTAGCAATTATCAAGATTGGTTTATGCGAATTACAAGGTCAAGTCTTCAACATTGGCCGTGTTTCATGGAATATAATAATAATAATATATGGACAAAATACACAAATTGATCTAGCCCCTAAGTAAGCAAATTATTTGCTCGTGTTAAGGGTGTTAGACAACGATACAAATACATAGATATACACATTATATATACAGAGAATATTTTTAATAAGCGACCAAATCCAGAAATACAAACACCTATGCTCATCACATACATACCTGTCCCTGTCGGGAATCGAACCCGAGCCCCGTTGCGCCGCTATAGGTTTGGCGTCTGCGCTAACTTTGTTTTTGTTTGTAATTTTGTTTTTGGTATAGTGATATTAGTTAATCTTGAGTCTTGTTAACTTCAATAGATGGAGTATTACCTATACGTATTATTATAATTATTGTATAGTTTTGAAAATAGTTAATATTTAGACTTTAATAATAAAACTTAATATCTGTTGTCTAAGTCAGTTAATGCAATGAATAATTTTATTAATATGTAAAAGTGTGTGTGAAATAAATATAAAATTTTGTATGTAATGACGTTTGTTGCAATTAAATATTCTGATCAAATAGTTTTATAACAATTGATTATCGTTATATTATGACAATGATCTGACTTAATTTTGTATTTTGGTATCCATTACTATATTGATGGTATACACATGAATAAATATTTGATACTGGTTTAATCCGGATTTTTAGATCTATGAAAAATTTAAAAATATCTATGCGTTCATCAATAAAGTCGAGACGCACAAAATGTGCTGTTTTATAAATTTCACAATAAAAGTGGTTACTCATCCTCGTAGAAGCTGTAAAATCTCGACAGCATGTGCGAAGAGATTCCATCAAACACTACATATGACGGGTTCATAAATTATCAAAGGGATCCCGTATAGCTGTAAACCATATAATAAACAAACCATGGAATGAGAAATGCTAATAAAAGTTTACATAGACCTTGAAGTTTGTTTAAGTCTAACGGTCTCTGTATGAACAGTGTATGGGGCATTATGAGACTGCAAGAAACAAAACATGTTTTGCGAAACGAAAAAGACCATTTTTATGATAAAACAGCAATCCATGCAAGAACTACTATTAAATTGGATGTATGCATGAATTTGAAACCAGAACACTATAGAGACAAAACATATTGAATAGCACTGATGTAATGGTAGTACAAATGGTAGTTCCGCAGGATGGCAACCCGACACCCGACGTGACGGATCCGATTCAACGCGACTGTCAATTAGCTGCCATTTACAGAAAGGGCTGATTTATAACCGAAAATATACAAGCGTTTAGTATCAAGGACTTTATGACTTATTATGATTTGGCTACCGTATACGACTCTTTCTGTTAGCGAACCCATATAATTGGTTGATTTTAATTTAGTGGAACTATTGACTAGTTTGAAGCTATCACAAAAACATAATCCTCATTTATAAATTTATGTATATTATGTAACAATAGTGTCAAAAACATTTCAGTTCTTTATTGATTTCTTCATTTTATTGATTGATATTTTGTTTGATTGATAATATAAGATTTGTATTAACAGATTTTTGAAATAGTTAATTATCATGCTTAACAAAAATAAATACAAAAAAGATAAAATTACCTAACATTCTAAAGCAGACAGCGAAATCAGTTCTTCGGACAAAGGTAATTTAGTGTTGCTCTTCCAATAGGTAATTACTATAATTACAGGTTTGGAGTAGTGTTCACGGAGGTGAGCCTGAGAGCGAACTAACGAGAGATTACCGCAAAGTATTTGTGTTAAGGATTCATCACACCTCTAAGATTGAAATAGGAAAACAATACTGTATAGTTTCAATACTATCATCAAAATAGATATGAATAAACTTCGATTATAAATTGAGGTGCGCCTGCGCTGCTTCCTACGGTGACGAGGTGTCTGCAATTAAGTATCAGCTTAGAATATTAAAGTATGTAATAATAGTTCATGAATATGTACTGTGTGGACTTCAACGCAGTTCGATTGTTAGAATATATTCTAATTATTCATTTAAATGTGTATGTACTATGTACATAACAATGTGTCTAAATATAGATTAAATGATTTAGGTCATTAAAAGTGTAATTATGAATAAGTTATATAGATAGATCAATATTGTGTTTCCAATTCACTTCTATCTTAGGTTACAAAATAGAATTTATAATGTTTAACATACGGACAATCATATATATGTAGTAGTGTAGGTCTGTCTAGTTAATAGTCTAAATTAGACTGTGAGACTATTTCGTCTAATTTAGGTCTTTAACAGTCTTTAGACATGGTCCGTAAAGAGCTAGAATTATATTAGGTTTCCTAGAAATAGTTATGACCACTGGTCTGTTGCTATGGTAACCGTTGCCAGTTATACTTAAAGTAATTGAAGCTTTTTAAATGTTTTAGATAAGTAATATTGTTATATTAGCGTTGAAATATGTTGGTATAGTGTTAAATTGTTCATTATAGATATATATTTTTTTTAATACCAAAAATAGGACAGTAATTATATATGTATAATGTATATGTATGGTTTAGTTGTTATGTTAACTAAATGCTTTTTTATAAGGTATGTAAAATAAATATAGCATATTCATCATTATTAATATGACTGTGATTAGGTGATATTGATATTCTTGCGTTTGCAAATTATCACATACCTATGTATTAGATTTTTTTACGCTTGGTACATTTTATGAATAGACGAGAAAATTAAAGCTATAAAAATATTTGAAAGACGTGCTAATCTTGTTAGAAATTTTATTTCAATGTTTGTTTACTTTGTCCAAATTAGATTTAAGTGCAAGTGTTAGATTAGGTTGAGATTGATGACTGATCTAGACAGGTTTAGTGTTCCTACGATCGCCCACGACCTGGGGTCATTGACTTCTATGACTAAATCCAGCGGTGTTTAACACCCAAATCGTAATCGTAATGTAAGTAAACTTTTATATTTTGATATAAAGCATTAATAAAATGTATTTATTATATCTCAAAAACCACTGAAACTGTTAATAGCTGAAAAGTTCCAGATTTAAAGCTTAAATAGAAAGAATAGAAATTCAATTGAACAATATATATACATTGTAATTTAATTTAATTTATTAATTTACTTAAAATAGACTCAATAATTATAATTATATCTTGTCTGAAGATAAAGATCTTAATAATTAATACTCATCTATATTTTTCGCCATAAATCCAGGAAGTGGTTCAAAGTTGCCGCCGGAGAGACTCGCGGGATCTTTACTCGTATAAACAGTTTTAGCCATAATAAAATCATGTGTGCAAGAAGCGAAGCCGACTATAATAAAGACACGCCTTACGTTTGTACGTCACATAGAACATTGAACTTATATATAACGAGCCATGGCTTGTTACAGTTTTACAATACTTTCTTCTTAATAGTTCGTTGAAATAGTTAATCCCACCCACCATCTAAGATTATTATTTTATACTACATAGTTCCTGCTCACAACTCTACCCGCAAGCGAACTGTGATTTTCTTTTTTAGCAGTCGCTTTATTCACACACATCCAGTCTACCATAACAATATTTTTTGTACCAAAACTATAGTCTATGTATGTTATTAAGGGAATGTAGCTTTCTATTACAAAAAAAAATACAATTTATTAGTTTATGTATCTCTGATATCATCCCACTATACAACAAACAAACATTTTAAAAATATCATCAATATAATATGTTCGAAAATATCTATAAACAAGTAACATATTAAGCTTATTTACTTTCTATATAAATATACAATGATATCGCTGTTAGTGATATGGTAGCTCAATTGGTAGAGCGACGGGATGGTTTCCCAGAGGTCGCGGGTTACAATCACTCCCTGCCCGTATCGATTTTTTTTTATTATATATTTATGTAAATTTACAGTTGATTAGTATACTATAATAAGCTTTTAAAACTATATTTATAATTTAATAAAAAAAACTAACTAAATAAGAGTTTTGAAATATTTTTTTATGTATGAAAATTAAGTTTTTAAGTAAGTTGCTATTACTCTAACCTTCTATAAATTGAATGTCGGTCTGGGAAGAAATGGTAAAAGTAAATTTGAAAATACATCTAAAGTTAAAATCAATTTCGCAGGAAGAAATTAATATTTTTTCTTAAACAATGCAAGTTACTTTGATAGTTTAAACGTTATGAAAGGCTTAAGTAAGTTTTTGGTTACAAAGAACTCTATGGGCAGAATTATTTATTAATTTTATTCCAGATACTTCTAGAATATTTGGAAATAACTGGACGAAATAATTACGTTATCTTTAACGTAATTATTTCGTCTTATAATAGATAAAATAAGGAGCTCTAAACCTGTTAAAAATTTTACATCTATCTATGGTAAGAATCTATCTATTATCTATCTACGAAAAATCTGTTTTATAAAAGAAATATGTTTGCTAAACATGTTTTATTTTGTTCTCATTGTAATAAACTTTTTAAAGCTCTATTTTTGTTTTGTTGGTTAAGTACAAAATGTACAAAACTTTTTAATTTAGTATATTTGGAAACTAAGCCAAATCCAATTAATCTTATTTTGAAAATAATAAGTTGAGAACCACCAGAAAATGGAAATTAACAAATATGTATAAGTATATATTTTTTAAAGTCTGTTTTATTATGTTTTATTGAATTTTATTTTGTAAGTTCTGTTTTGTTAGCTTTTTTATTAATCCTAATTAAAAGTTATTAAACCTAAGTCTGTAAGGCCATTTATTTAGGCAATTTGTCTAAAGTAAATATTTGTTAAGTGGTGTTTATTTTAGTGCTAGACTTTAATATGTCCTAATTTTTCGGTGGGAATTAGTTTGATGGTATAATCAATTAATAAGTGTGCATTTCGTTTAAGTCTGAATGTTCAATTGAAACTATATGTTACCAAAATTAAAAGTAACCGAAGTAGATTTTTATTAACTTGTGACTTATTACTTGGTTATGAAGATGATAAATATTATTAGACTTATTTAATACTAGCTGTTGCCCGCGGCTCCGCCCGCGTGTGGGTCGCTTTTTGGGTAATCTGTGGGAACAATTTCATAGAACATCATTTTTGCGTAACTTTCACCGTTTTCGCAGCGCACGCAGTTTTTTGTTTATTTTTTTACACCTTGCGTTAGAATATTCAAGTTTTAGTAATCATCCCTAATTTTTTGAAAATGAAACATAGCCTATGTCACTCGGGAATAGTGTAGCTTGCCAACGGTGAAAGAATTTTTGAAATCGGTTCAGTAGTTTCGGAGCCTATTCATTTCAAACATACAAAAAAATAATCAAACCTTTCCTCTTTATAATATTAGTATAGATTTAGTTTATCTCCTATATGACAAACATAATTTCTCATTACTAATATTATTAAGAATTAGTTAAGATCATTGCCCTGTATATTATATAATATAATCTGTATAATTCAACAGAATGTGCAGATTACGTAAGATATTCAAAGAAAGATAACATTTTTGTGTCCACGTCCTTTTTTACTTAAACTTAAAGTTTTATATAATTTCTAAGATCTCACTAACTTACTGTGTATCTGACAGCTCTTAATGATGAAACATATGAAACTAGCAGTAGCTCGGCTGATTTACAGCCGGTTTCTTAAAAGGAAGCAATAAAAAAACAAAGTGATGGATGCGCCTGCGCCGGCTTCGCGCTAACTAACCTTTGTTAAATTAACAATACGTATAATGTTGACACTCTAATTGTTGTCCTCGTTCTTTTCTTTTGACTTTTATTTTTTATTGCTGTTATGTTAATGTTTTAAGTGTTTACATATGCAAAGCCATGTTAGATTTAAATCTATACTAATATTATGAATGCGAAAGTTTGGATGGATGGATTTATTACACAATCGGGCCAAAAGAACTGAACGGAATCTGATGAAAGTTCGTAATATTGTAGCCTATGCACTAGCATAACGCATAGGCTATACACATCCCCCGGTGACGCTGTAATAGCCAACAGGGCTAACAGTATAGACATACAAAAAAGAAAAAAAAATAGGCTATACAAATAATAACTTTTGAACGTGGTTTCGTCTGTGACATAACATAGGTTGTAGCGCGATTACATTATTGCCCAGATTACATTAGCACCAGTTTTTAATCGTTTGGTTCACAAAATTTTACATAAGTATTTGTGAAAATAATTCTTATTACCCGATTGCTTTAGAAGGAAGTTTTATCTTTGAAATACATATATGTATGTTCTTACTAGTTGTCACCCGTGACTCCGTTTACGTAGACTTTAAAAATAAATTTATATGGCTTATGTAACTAGCCAAACAGATATTTTTTTAATCTACGTGAACGGAGTCACGAGCAACAGCTAGTATTAAATAAATTTAGAATAAAAAATATAGAGTACTGTATCTCGATCACAAATGTGAGTCCGGCCCGTTGTAAGTAATAAGAAATTCTGAATTTATTAAAAAGGTTTCAGTAAGTCAGTCAGTCAGTTTTTAAATGTTTTGACTGCCATTATTTATTCAATATGTATGCAATTATTTTACTTATTGTATTCACA
Source organism: Napeogenes inachia (assembly GCA_959347355.1). Taxonomy (NCBI): domain Eukaryota; kingdom Metazoa; phylum Arthropoda; class Insecta; order Lepidoptera; family Nymphalidae; genus Napeogenes; species Napeogenes inachia. The sequence goes on along the minus strand of OY365801.1, from coordinate 18,855,636 downwards.
AATGATATATTGAATACATTAATTTAGATTTCCCACGTTTGTTCTGTAGAAATGCGTCCATTGAGCGCCTAACAATTGGCTGAAATTACATTTTTGATTTAGTGTCATTTAAAAAACTATGTCTAATTGATACGGTCTAGATAGGTCACGGGCGGGTCTAGACAAAGTAATGTAATCAATTAGTATCGCGCCATCTTACTTGACTGATTCGGGCATCGAACCCTGGGTAATAACAATATTTACGACTTTAATAGTTTGTTGAACTTCAGGGGAAGTTTCAGTATTTTGGAATGAGATGTAATGAGATATTGTTCGTTTTTTAAATAAATATAGGATTAAAAAAACTGTCACGGGCAGGGATTCGAACGGCCGACTTCTAGGAAACCGTCCCGTGACTCAATCCAAATGAACTACTGTATTAGTTCATTTTACATTCAATATTTATTTAAAAAATTATAATAGCTTAACATGATTTTACCTATGTTTATAGATATTTTAAAACATTGTTCTTATCTTATGTTTAAGTTTTAATAAATATAGATTTAAATAGCTTTCTTTACGAAAATTGGAAGGTCGACCCCATTCTCCATCCCAATGATCGCAGGTTCGAGTCATAATCCAGCCATTATGAATTTTTCATTCTTTTTCGACAAAAATATGGCTGGTCGCAAAGGGAAGACGGTTTTCTGATTTTTAAAAAGTTAATTCATGTAGAGCTATATTCATTTGACTTAAGCTAGGCCACCTAGAACTCGTTCGTTTGTTGCAAAACCTATATTTTATATAAAAATATTGAATAATGTACCTAGAAACTGTTCAATGCACAAAACAGTGTTAACGTAAGAAGAAAATATTATATATTTTTTGATCAAACAACCTTTTGATTAAACAACCGATAAAAATTACCCCAGCCCTAAATTACAGATCATGCAAGGAAAGAAGAATTAAAACAAATTTAAGAAAAATAATAGTTTATGTAATCTGTTGTACCAGTTTCTTTTTTAATATAACCTATATTGTATATCATAATATGTGACCAATAGCTAAAGTGTAATAGAAACAACTTTTATTTTTTATTGGCTCATCTAATGGATAGATGATATGTATGTAAATGTAAAGTGATAAAATCATAATATAATATTGATGGCTATTTATGGAACACGTGGACACGCGACAAGGATAGCATGACCAATTAAAATGCCTTTAGACTGTAACTTGAGACGAGGGAATTTTAATATGGGTAAGAAGCAGGTTTTTTTAAGAATTGTTTGCGAATCCTTGAATTTGACTACAAAAATGTTTAGTCATCCTATTTGGTTGATGTGTTTTTGTTTTACGGTTTGCTGGTCAATTTTATTGTTTCTCAGCGTTTTGTGAATGGTAAAACGTTAATCTTGATAATTGATATCTAGTAAAAACTAACATAGGTAATGACTAAAATAAAAGAACATAGGTAATGCATGTTCGACATCCGAGACTGATTGGTTTGATCAACTGAGCTTTGAGCAAGCAAATTAGTAATTAATTAAATCTGGCGTATCATTATAGCTGCCTGTCTGGCCAAGTGACAGCCACGACGAACAAACAACTGATAACGATAATGAGGATTAACACTTACACGACACAACAATGGACATTTTTAATTATAAGTGTGTGCATAATTACTTAATTTATGTTGCTTTAGAAGATTAGTTAGTTAGTTTACGCTGTTACTTTATGGCATTTCTAATATACAAATCACATGCTGTCAGAATTATGAACCCTTCTTCTATGTTAATAAGGAATAAAATCGTATAGCGGTTAGCTGCAAAGGCTTAACCTAAGTGAAATTCCCAACTGTCTGTTAACGTGTCAAGGTTAGGGTCAGTGAGGCCAACGTGAGAGCCCTATCACCTGATATTTGGGAGCGTACCTGTGGCAAGATGCCAGCCTAGTACCAGGGTACCAGGAACTATTAGGAGGTCTAAACTCCTTACCTGGCGCATGCGTTCTACCTGTTCTACCTGTCATTCGTAGCCAGTTTTACAAGACACTTGGAGGGTACATTGTACCGCACATACCGGTTATGAGTCGGCAAAGCAAGCGAGACGTAAAAGGTCAACATTTAATGGAATTGTTTCTCACGCATGCGCTTTTACTACACCTGTTTAGCGTTTACGGTTCCATTTGTGTTTATGATTGGCACGCGTCACGTACGGACGCTACACGAAATAGTGACTTTTTTTTCTTTAGTAAACTATTCCATTCTACACAAAATAAATACCTATCTCAATTTTATCTTGAGATTGGTTTTGAAATTTGAAATTTCTTGTTTGTTTGTTTTATTAGTATTTCCTTTAACTTGAAAAGTACTTTAAGCGTTTTGGAAATCGGTGATTGTACTAGAAACAGCACAAAGCAATTAGTCCCAGCGTAAGAATTAATATTTACTGCCGGCTCTTTTGATCTCGAAATCTTCTGAAGGATGTTTGAGTTACGAATTTACGCTAAAGATACTCAGACGAAATATGCATATTTAATATCGGTCTAGATGACTGATGCAATATCGAAATATTATAGTATGAAAATTTGTAATTTGTATATAAGTAAAAAATATTATTAATAATCACTCAAGAGAAGAATCAGAGCAATAAAATATATTTTTTGTCACATGGTCACATTAAGAATGACACATTATCTACGGGCGGACATTAAGAGATTTTGATGGTAAAGAACTTCCTTTCCAGAAGCCCTTTGAGTTCGGAAGCCGAAACCTTTTTTTACCAAGTAAAAAAAATATCAAGGTGACCTTTCTGCCAAGATTATTCTTTAAAAAAAATATATCTTATTCAATTATTATAATTTGTTAGTTAGATTTGACTGAAATGAGTTGTAAGCTTCGACCATATTTTTCTAAACGGAGGGAAAATACTCAATAATTCTCTACTTTATTTTTTGTGCAAAGTAGTAATTTAGACATATTGTAATATGTGTCAGTTGATAAAAGTAATAGTAAAGTTAGACCGTGAGTGCGGACACCGTGGGCGGCGGAAGGGTCGCGTCCGCTCCATATCGCTATGCATCATTGTTGAGTACTCCTTCAGTGTTATGTCTTCCTGGTACTTTTTAGAAGATCGAAAGGGTTAAAAGGAATATTTTAAAAGTTTAATTAAATCAATTTATTTTTTTCTTATACCATCTATCTATCTATCTATCTTATCTTATTTCTAGTGCTTGTAAGCAAATCGAAGTTTTAGATATTTAAAAAAAGTCTTTTTCTACAATAGTTAACAAACTTCATACTTATTTGACATACGAACCTTTTAAATTTAAAAAGTGTGCCGTGATTCCGGAGATTATCCTTCCCATACACACGAACTCACAATCTTTTTCTATGTTATCAGTTTAGAAAACTAAGTAAAGGTTATCGATTTTTTTAACAGGAAGTAAATCTAGCAGTAACGCTCTTGCACTCGAAATACAAACAAAAATAAGGAAAGATATAAAATAAACACAACATAATGATATAATAAAATATTCCCATAACCCCGGACCACACACGCCGGTCTCACATATGATTTACAATATAATCCAGAGGTCCTGATAATAGGTAGATCCCAAAGTTGAACTGTTACCTGGAAAGATATAAGATTACATTACATATTTAATAAAAATATAAAGCGGGATGAATTTAGGTTGCAAATTTTATGGTCTTCTTTCCTTGTTTTATTTTATTTATCATTTAATGAGGTTTGTATGATATGATGATAGGTATCATAAAAATATAGTAAAGCAGTAAGTATCCTTGCTTTTGAATTGATAGGTCTCGGATATATATCCCGTTTGTCACGAAATATTTATATTATATTCAGTACTATTATTAAAAGAGAAAATAATTCATTGTAAATACTGTGGAGTACTGTTCATGAAAAACTATATACCCTTTGTCGTACTTACATACAAATTTTACATATAAATGGTAATAAAAATGCAGCTGGCATAGATAATAGAAATCAAGAATTATCATTACAGGAGCGTATGATATATATTCGTATAATATATTCTATATTCAACCTCCACATGTAGAATAACTAAGTTCGCAAGGGTGTGTATGTGTGAGGTCGGGAATAGGGATGCGTGAAAAAGAGACAACTGTCGCTACCTTCTCCCTCTATCTAAGCTCTATAGAGCCTCTATCAAAACGCGTCACGTCACATTACATCCTAATGTGTAGATATTACGTACGTACGTACTACGAACTAGCAACATTCAAAACCAACATTAGAAAATACCACATTAGCCTCATATGGGGGTGTGTTAGAAAAAGAAGCGTTTGGCTTAGCAAATTCTAATCTCTACACATACTCGGGAACCAGGATAACAGAAGGGAATAGGAAGTCTTCTCATGTATGCCTTCGTATGAAACCAACATACGAAATAGGCACACATGCGTCGTGTCGTATATCCAAGGGGTAGCCGCACATGCACCCTACTAGAGTCTTTAACACACACACTCGAATACTAACCCAACCCTATCTAAGCAAGAGGGAAAGAGATCAAATATCAAGTTGCAGGACGAACGTTAGAGGGAGTTAGATATGGCACACGCTTTGCGGTGAACGCCAAGACAGTCATTGCATCTCGACGTTGTTCTAAGGGTGGCGCCCGTTTACTGTTCACAAGGTCTGGGTGCCTGGTACTTGTTTTCCATTTTAGGACAAAACTTGCTAAAAAAGGGCGCTTGAATGAGGTTTTGTAGTGTGGATTGCAGACGCAACCGTACGGTACGTACACAATATGGGACAAGAATTCAATTGCTAAGTAATAAAGCCTCTATTAATGTGTGAAGGGTGCGTGGAATAAGTGTCAATGTATGGGTGTAATGTATGCCTTCGCTAGTGTTTGAGCGTATGTGAAAGACCCCATTAATAGAAGACGTGTTTTGTTTAAAATCAGTTCTACGATAAGAAATAATGATTTTCAAATTGTAAACATAAAAGCTTCTTAAATAAACACCCGTCAAAGTTTTTGAAACTTTTACTTTCCATAACTTTCCCGTTACTTCGCTTCACAAATCACGGAATGCTATGGACATTGCCTTAATCGGGCACACGCATCATCGGGCGCCATTGTGAAGCAAATGCAATAGGGACAAAACGACAGTCAGCCGACCGCGAAATGGCCATTATCCCATTCATTTGAACATTAGTAGTTAAATGACTTTATTTACATGACAGCTGTGTGACAGACGACTGATGTGACATATTTACATAATATACATTGAAAAATATTTGATAATCAAATTCACCGTTATATTTTTTTTTCAGTAATGAAATTAGAAATACCCAATGTTTTGAATTATGATTGTAGTTATTGTTTCAAAATCTTGTGAGGAAATGCAAATATAAATTACCGAGATCAATTTAACTTGCAAAATTTAATGTTATGAAAAATTAATTTCAGTCTCGCGACTTGACAAGGCATTAATTATGATTTTTGTATTGTACTTAAACTATATTAGAAAATATAACTGAAGTCTCATAGATGTTTATGAGTAAAAAACTGTGTTTTGTTGAGAAAATGGTATTTTAAATCGGATGTTTGCTTAGGACTCTATTGAAGAATAGAAAATATTAAGGTAATAATCAAACAATAAACATAAAATTATGTTCCTTCTTACTTTTGAGAAAAGATAGAAAATAATATATAATAGTCTACCTTAAGATTAAATAGTTTTTTTATGAATGTTTTAATTTTTTTTTTTAAAATATGGTTCATGATATGCCTATTTATTAGTGAACAAAGCGACTCCTGTACATTCAGAACAAATTTATTTTATTTACATTGGCAAACGACAGTTACAATAGCAGTCGCTTAAAATGTTACGTAAACTGTGCCACGGAAAACTTTGTTGTTTCAGAGCAATGTTTGCAAATAAACATGTACCTCTACGATATACGGGTTAAGTTCAACTTAAGTGGAATGCAAATTTCATATGGCAACAAGTTTACTTAACTGTCAACTTGACAACCAACATTCGTGGAACTAAATTTAAGCAATACATAAAATAATGTCCATGTAGATTTTATTTAGGATTTGTCTAAGTGATAAACAAATATAAATTAAAAGTCTTCACACCTCCTGTTTAAGGTGGTAATAAATCACAGTCAGGGATCCTTATTATAATAATGAATACTATTCACAAAACTTAATAAGAGGGTTAAAAAATTTCCCTTTCTCTGGAATGCCCGACGAGCGAGTCCCGATGGAATGCGTTTGTGCCTTTCACCTCTATCTATCTCTTTTTAACGTAGCGTGCTGTCTAAACTGGTTAGCTTTGATTAATGGCTTATTTTTTTATACACAACTTATTTATTCTTCAAAAAGGGGTTGCGTATAGATTAATTAGTAGGAGAATAACGCTGGACTGGAATTGCATTTATAGATATGAAATTAAGAATGATCCTTCTATACAATGCCAGAGATAGACAGGACCGGTCCTGCGAGCGAAAAATGAACTACCTGCGAATTCATGTATGCCTGGTACCTAAGGTGAAACAAGTATTACGTCATCATACAAATTTCAGCGAAAGACTACTACTACTACTACTACTACTACTACTACTACTACTACTACTTTAGTAAGTATACTGTTGATATGAATTATGTTATGATGTCTAAAAATACTATGTTTCCAATGAACTCAATTATCATTAAATTGGTTTTATAGTCTTGTGTCAGTTGGTAAATATATTAATTGAAGTCCTCAAATGGTTCGTCATCTTTATTTTTTGCATATATTTAGGTATAGTTATTCTATATATTTAGTTTTAAAATATTAAAGACTGTTCTAATTTCGTATATACGTTACCATCTTAAAAGATACCTACAAAATATATAAAATAATAATTACACTATAAGCGTGTATAAACTAGAGAAGAGTGGAGCAGGGTTATTTAGAATGGTAACGCAACAAGAAATGAGTTAACTGGATCAGTTAAGAAGTTAAACAATATAAATTAAGATCGGATACGAGGTCTGTGTAAGCAACTGTCAAGTGGCAGAGATTCATTGAGCTGTGGGCGAAGAGTGTTGCTAAACAGACTCGATGAAAAATTGTGAAGCAAAGGTGTTTTTTCGCAAGTAGGTCAATCAACTACGGTTTAATATACACAAACTAGAAAATAAAGTGATCTATTCTCGTAACTTCCATTCTTCAGATAATGTGCGTAGTAAAAGTTTAAAATAATTTAACTCTAAACTTGTAACAATGTAAATAATTATTAGGTTATTTTGATATCTGGTAGCCCGCTGCCTAACTAAAAAGTAATTTAAGTAAATCAACAGGAGATTTATAAAAATAAATCGTTATTAAAACATAATCGTAGGTAAATTGTTTATCAAAATCATTCATCAAAAATTAGTAATCATCAATCAAATCAATCAAAGCGTAGCCCTTAATAATAAAAATAAAACTGTCAAAAGTTATAATTGTAGCTTTATTATGCCTATTAGGAAGTGATTCCATTCTAACACTTTTAAATATTTATAAAATACTTTCAATTTTTTTTTACACCGCTATATAAATAGCAACCTTATTATTAGTGAACCTTATTATTAGTGTTTTTTTATGATATTATGTATTATCAAGAAAACATTATTTGTTTTTAAAGATATTACTCAAAATTAATATTATATATAATTTTTTACCTCCTATAATCCCTTTCAACATACTATTTAAGTGACTCTTAGTCTACCCCGATATATCTTTTAGTGAAATTGAACAGAATACCGCGTGTCCTAAATCCAGATTAGAAATGTTAGATTGTTTGTTTATTCGCGAACATTGTTTTGTTACAAGTAGCCATAAATGACGTTCACTGTATCTTTTTCATACACCTTTTCATAGATATATAAAGTCTTCTTTTAGATCATAGATCCTACGAATATGTTACTTTATTATGTTACTTGGTAAATCAAAAAATATTTTTGTTTTGTATAATTTATACATCACATTTTCGTTGCATGGTTTTATTTATAATTTTAATATTTTTTTAAATCTTTATAATCTAGTAGTTTTATAGTCATGAGTAAGAGTATTTATAATTTGAGGTGCACTTTCTTTGACCCTGTGTAGTACTGAGTGTTTTACGAAATAGGGCCGCTCTTAATTTTATCGATACTACATTAAGTAACGATTATAGCCCATTAACTATCGAAAATTCTAAATTGGTCGCTGTATTGATATACATTTACCGTCTAATTCTAAATATAACTTGAAATCTTCTAGCATAAATTTTCTTTTAATATGACAATTTATCGTTTCCAGTAATTGAAAAACTGTTAGAACACATTTATAGTCATAAAGATTTTATTAAGAATGAGACAGAATGTGAGCTAATTATTTCTATTTATATACATTGTTTTAAAAAATAATTAGTTTCAGATTTCTTTGAAAGCTATAAAAACCTAATTTAAAAGCCATTAATGGTAATGGGCATTGGGTTTGGACAAAATAGTTCTTTTGAAGAGTCCGGGCGCAAAAACATTCTAACCCGATTAAGAGCTGAAGCATCTAGAGTCGTACAGTGTATCAAATATCGAACCCTATTCAACCTCTAATATTTATAATCTGCAAGTATCGTGAAACATTGGTGATAAGGAGTAATCGTTGTTGGTAATACGGAGGTATGTAACGAGTAGAGTTATAAGTTTGAAATAAGATAATAGTCCGGGAGCCAGTAACAGATTTTCATGACCAATTTCCTCCCGAGTGAAAATTTGTAAAATGCAATAGGAAGTTGTGTTATGAAGCTTCGCGATCGTCAGCTGCGACTCCGGTGGTGGAGAAGGCAGTGGCAGCCTCCCACGCACGAAGAAAAAAAAAATTTTTTTAGTCATTTCCTCCCATTCTAAAATTTCTTGAATAATAGTTTATCTAATATCTTGAAGGGAAAATAAAGTCAGCTGACCATAACATGGTGGATTATACGTCAGCTGGCCACCTGAATATGAAAAAAAATAAAAAAAATTCAGTGATTTCCTCTCAACTAAAAATTTATCTGGTGATAGTTTATACGTTACTGTGAATGAAAATTAACATCAGCTGGCTCTATCTCAGTGGAAAGTTCGTCAGCTGGTTACTTGAAATGTGTAATGTAGCTGCATTTATCACCTACTGAATCTTATCAGCTGACGACTTTTCCCTTTACTTAGAGCTAGCTGATTTGTTTTATTATTTACAAGAGTATATTAATTATTCTCTTATAAATTTTCATCCAGGAGGAAATCACTTTTCTCTATTTATCTCTTTTTCTTATATAAATTAAAGTAATACATGAGCCCTTTTTACATTGTAGCTAGATTGTAGATTCAAATTACCCTCTCCAGATTTTATAAACACACTAATAAAACAGTAAAACACACTAACGAGAGGGTAAGTTTAAATTATAATGTGACTCGAATGGAAAGTGAAAGATTCCATGTTTAAGTTGGTCAGTCGAACATAGTGTTATTATAGTAACGGATAATTAAAAATAAAAATGTCTAACGTGGTACCTTTTGTAAAAAAAAACTAATGTTCTTCCAAATTATTTAGTGAAGATAATTAAAATAAGTGTAGATCTATATTAACAATACGAAAAGTTAATAATCTAACCGGTCAAAATAATGTGCTTCCTACACAACTTAACCATTTTCAGTTGTATCATAGTGAGTGTTATCGACGTTATACTGCTTTGCCGCAAAAATATCGGAAAATAAGAACGACATCAGAAGAGACACCTTCAACATTAACGTAAATATATGGGTAGAATGTTATGTCTTTCTACTACTTCGATTATAATTTTTTAACAATTCATTGTAAGAAAAAGTATAATTTAGTGTAATGTATTCCAACTAGGGAATTACACTATTGAGAACTTCTACAGTAAGCATATACATTATATATATGGGTGTTTCTCTACTAACGGGAAAATTGATGTCCCAAGCAATTTGCACATTGTTTTGGATATTTTTTATTTAAGAAAATATCTAAAACTATAGTACATTTCAGTATCTTTGAGGCTACCTGTTGATCATGTAAATGTTTTATATCTTTTTTTCTTTTAATTCCAACCATCCCAGAATCTTCACTTTAAATCCAATTTTAAAATAATATTTAAGTGCGTGTAATAAATTTAAAGTACATTTTAAAACTAAACTAAATATACTGAAAATCATATATGTTGAACAAACACTACGTAAATGTAATAATAATTTTTCGAAATTACCGCCTGAATGTTGTCCTAAATATTTGAACACAATCCTCTGGTTAATTTGAAAAAATAAAACAAAATTATATAGTCTATGATAACGACTCAATTTTGTGTTGAATGAATCGCTGACAATGTAAAGTCTTCTAAAATTGAAAACTTCTAAAATTGAAAACAGCAGAGTAATCTTCCAGCCTTTTATAGACTTGAAAATCGCTTGTTATTAGCTTTCATTCTATATATTTAAAACCCTATTTTAAAACAAAAAGTGAGCCGGACAAATTTCATGCAAAACTTTCCCGTTAGTAGAGAAACACCCATATATAATTTTTACTTAAGCATTAAGTGTATATGTGCGCTGTTATCAAAAGTAATAATAACATAAATTACAAATAATTAATTATTAATTAATTAATTAATTAATTAATTAATTAATTATTAATTATATATGGTCGCAGCAGAGGGTGCAAAAGGAAATAAGACTTACTTAAAATTAATGTATTTTATAATTAAATTACATTCTATATGATTCTAAAACTGCGTCGATGCGAATCAAGCCAAAGCGAGAGCGAAAATGAATAACCGTTGTTAGTATTTTTATTCATTATATTAAAATAAAATTTCATTAATTTATAAAATTATGCTTCAATAAATTATTGATTAATTAAACTTTAGTTATAACTATATTTCCTTCATTATTAAACTGCATATTTATTATCAAATCAAATATACTGCCAAACAACCTGAGAAAAGTGATTTCCTCCTGGATGAAAATTTTTAAGAAAATAGTTGATATACTCTTGTAAATAATAAAACAAATCAGCTAGCTCTAAGTAAAGGGAAAAGTCGTCAGCTGATAAGATTCAGTAGGTGATAAATGCAGCTACATTACACATTTCAAGTAACCAGCTGACGAACTTTCCACTGAGATAGAGCCAGCTGATGTTAATTTTCATTCACAGTAACGTATAAACTATCACCAGATAAATTTTTAGTTGAGAGGAAATCACTGAATTTTTTTTATTTTTTTTCATATTCAGGTGGCCAGCTGACGTATAATCCACCATGTTATGGTCAGCTGACTTTATTTTCCCTTCAAGATATTAGATAAACTATTATTCTAGAAATTTTAGAATGGGAGGAAATGACTAAAAAAATTTTTTTTTTCTTCGTGCGTGGGAGGCTGCCACTGCCTTCTCCACCACCAGAGCCGCAGCTGACGACCGCGAAGCTTCATAACACAACTTTCTATTGCAGTTTACAAATTTTCACTCGGGAGGAAATTCATGACGAAAATTGGTAGCTGGCTCCCGGACTATAATAGGGCAAGGCAAATATCAGGGAGTCCGTTACAAATATTATAGCAAGGAAGGACGTCTTCACTGAAATAAAATAAAAATGTGGATGAATTTTGATAATTTTGGGATTGGGTTGTTCAATTGGGCATATCTATTAACACATTCCAATATCCTTATTATAGTAACATATAAGTTTAACTTATTTTGAATAGCATATTTGTTATATTATAAATTAAGGTTTTAGAAGATGTATATATATACCTTATACCTGTTTTTTTTTCAATGGATACTTCCTTTTAAAATAAATTTCTATTCATTAATATATCGATAAAAACACGTTCCAGCTCTAACAAAAAATTCCACTTGATTCATAGTCGTTATCGTGAAGTATATTTAACTTACTAATTAAATTAAGGACGATTCTAGGAAACCCTTTTTAAGATTATTCCTAAAGGGCGGCTTATTTCATAGACAACTTTTTTAACATGGGACACTACGATAAGGGACTTAGAAACCTATTATTATTTTAATAAACTTAAACGTTATGATAACTCAAATTGATAATGTTCTTTTGAATACGTTTTTCTTTTTCATAATTATTTATAAAACTTTGTGTATTTATATTAGAGATAAATAATTTTAAACATAATACCAATAGGATTCTATTATTAACTGTATTATTTAATGCACTCTACTTGTACTGTAATTGTAAGTTTAATTTCTGTGACCTAATTTGACTTCCTACGTAAAATAACAGAAGATTATAAAGAACTTGTGATATTATTTTTACTATACATATGAATAAAGCCGAAAGATTTGTAATAAAACCTCATGGAGGCGCTAAAACGTGGAAGTAGCGAGCTTTCGAGAAAATAAGCTTATAACGATAAGTTGTAAAGCTGATTAGTGCTGGCCCTTAATACTCTATATTTTTTTTTAAGATATAAAACCGATAATAAAAAATATATAATTTTATTTTAATGATTACGACGAAAACATAATGCTTCTCAGAAAACCAAAAATCATTTACTGTTCAATGTTTAAAAAATATCTTAAAATATATTGATATAACATGACAAGTGGAGTATGTTAAAATTTAAATTAAGTGCCAAGGACAATTTAATTTACCTGTTTTAGAGAACCGATCAGAGAAAGCACGTCAGGTATTAGACATAGAGTAGGGAAGCTAGCTTGAAAGATATACATCTAAAAAAAAGAGAAAGCAAATGAGGCTCTCTGTCAGTCTCTCTTTCTTGCATGTGTGATAATACCAAAATAAGTACAGGTCTCTCATTTTTCGGTCTTTTATATTTGGTAGCCATTCGATCTCACAGGCCAGCCGATGGTTTCCGTACTATATGTATAAAACACAGGTTACAAGTAAGAACATGGGTTTTATATTTCCACAAATAATTAATTTAACAAAGTGTAGAATTATGTTATATAACGTTGTCAGTGTCTCCTGGGACAGACTAATAAAAATGTTTTATTATTTATTGTAATGAATTATTTATTGTATTTAAAATTTAAATACAATAATTATTGACAATTATTATCACATTATAATTTAAATAGCAATACGTCTCTTCTAATGCGTCATAGAGAAAACCCATGCAAATTTATTATTAGTTATCAAGAACTTCGCTATGGTCTTCAGAAAAGAATAATGATAGAATTATATTTTCTTCACATCTATTCCCATGATTAATATTGAATTTGCTCCAACTGTACATCATAGCCTAAAGACTTGATGGTCGTAATTAATAATTTCATATCTATAATTTATTTCCGTCTTTAATAAAATACGATGTAATGATTTGGTGCGACCGTGGGAGCTTAGGGATTCTGGGGAACATTGATTTAAAATAATGTTAACTCATCATTGAACACTGTTCTATCTCAGCTCAGTATGTGTTCTAAGAAAATGCTCAATGGATTATAGACATTAAAGTACTACATGTATTAGAAGGTTTTACATCAAGGCGGGATGTACGGCGCGTCACAGATCGTTAAGATACTAGAGACAGGCAAAAAGTTTAAAATGATTTTGGTGGTTCGGTTAGAGATTACGTAACTGTGTGATCGACTGCGGGTTCTTTGACGGGTTCACTTGATGCAGATATGAATCGTGTCTGCCTGATGACCTGTTAGTTGTGATAGATTTGATTTTCGATTATTCGATTTTATTGAATTTAAAGAACGATTAGCCATAGTGATGTGGAATAGCGATACAATTCAGCCGCAGTTGTAGAACAGTTATGATATTTCTCTCTTTATTAAATATTATTCCTTGTCAGAAGTTATTCTTTATTTTGAACAAAAACTAAATAGTTAGATTATTTTTATTTATTCTCTTGTGATAATTATATTACTATAGAATATAAATGTATGTTACATTCTGTACCAAAATATTGAATGTAGGCATACATCATAGTCTAGACTAGACACTACATGTGTTAGCTAATGGTTTGTAAAATTTAAATTGTATCAACAAATGATTCTTAGGAAGATTATGAAAATAAAGACCTAATTATTACACTTGTGACCTAGGAAAAATATTAACATGTGGTACAAATTTTAGGCCAAAATTTGTTCGACAAATTATTTTATAAAATCATATGTGTATACTTGGAATAATCGATTTTAATAATATAAAAAAATTGAAAAAATGAATTAAGAAATAAACTTATTTGCACACTAAGTTTGTGTAACTATGGTCAAGAAATAAATAGCTCAAGATTATTATAAAAAACAGTTAAAGATAAACTTTTAGTTATCGTATATTTCGAAATAGTAAAAAATTATAATTAGAGTAAACAGAAGTATAATTACAGGAATTAATAATAATTTTAAAAATGTTATCGCTAACAAAAATATTTATTTCCTTTCGAATTTGTAGTACCTAACCAAACGTTCCAGGGATAAAAAAAATAAGATTATGGTATAAAAGATTAATATTTTATTTTTATTTATATTAAGTAAGGAAGACAACAGATAGGTTCATTCTTCATTTATATAGAAAGAACTCTTTAAAGATATTGACCAATTATACAAAATTTGACACAATATTTAATTTAATAACGAAATTGATGTATATAGTTTTTTTATGTTATGTTAATATAAAAGCACACTATAGACTTCCAAACATGGCGCCAGATGCATCTCATTTTAGTTGTAAGTAAGAAATTGGGCGCGACCCGATGTGTTACTTTGACTTAACTTTTTAACGATGTAACAGCAGACGATGCTTTAGTATTGATGTTGCTATCAATAATAATGTTTTAAATCATAAAAATATACAATACATTGCGTATAGTGATAAAAATAAATCTGGGGATTTTTTTAAGTGCAAATACAATTTTTATCGATTTTAGTTATTAATAGTCTGTACTAATCTTGAAAACTTTTATAAGATAAAAATATATATGTAATTTAAATTAATCCAATTGTGAAACTTTCCATTTTTGAACTATGTGTAAATTTGGAACCAGTTTTCGTATGTTTATATCTTTTTTGTTTTTTTTTTGCAATACAGATTAAATAATGTGTAGGTATGAGTTGCCATACGTATATTGTTTTAAAATATCAGGTTACAGCTGGGCGGTCGAGATTAGATTTTCCGCTTGAAGTAACATTCGGGTAAGGTGGGTCACTGAAATCGAATTTGCTGTATTTTTCAAGATACATAAAATCAAATCAACATTTAGTATTTTGATATACATAAAATCAAGATTTATTAATCGTAAAATCCGTAACAATATTGCAATTTGAAAACATAAATCAAAATCTAAAAATCGGTTCTTGTTGCCATAGATAATAAATGGCGCCTACGAGTTATAAAAAAGTCCGAATATTATTACAGAGGAAGCCCATTTTATTAAAACTAGATACTGATAAAATAAACAAATCAGTCACGTTCTTACTTTAACAGATACACCCCGTCTAAAGTACAGACTGAATGTTTTATACAGTTTTATTTATCTTGCGTGTCAGATTATTCGCGCTTTTTAAGGAAATATCTACAAATATTTTGATATGTAAGTTTATTTTTATAGGCAATAAAAGATTTGAATTCAATAGAAGCGTTTTATTTATTGGTTTGTTTTGAAATTTAAAATAACTTTTCTATGTTGGTTCAGTTACGAAAAAAAATGTTGTATGTTTTTTTAAATAAACAATAATAACTATGTTTAATACATGTATATTAAACACTTTTCAACACCACAGTACTTTATCATCGCCTAATTAATATAATAACAGATTGCGTCAAATTAAGAATAATAGTGGTCTAGATCGAGGCTGAATTTGGCGTTCCCAGACACATCTGCTAAAGTCTATGAAAATGATGAGTCATTCCGAACTTTTAAGACTTAGAAACAAGTTAAAAACATTTTACTATATTATCATTAGGGAACTAAAACATTTATCAACATTTATAATACATTAACATTTCATTTTTATGCAAATAAAGAACGCACTTCATAACACGCTTATTAAAAACAAGTTACATTTTAGTGATGTTAAATGAATATGAGTTTTAAATGAAATATATGAAACTAAATGTTTTTATTTCAAATAAAGTTTATTAAACATATTGTTGCGACAGTTAATGAAATTAAGGTCATGTTTATGACTCTAACAAGAAAATTGACATGTCCAAGAAAATACATAATAATCACAATTGGACTGGAAACCAAGGGCTTTTTATATCTTAATATATATAAATTACGTGTCACGTTGTTTGTCCGCGATGGACTCCTAAACTACTTAACCGATTTTAATCAAATTTGCACACCGTGTGTAGTTTGATCCAACTTGAAACATAGGATAACTTACATCTTAATTTTAAGTCACAATATTATTTTATATCAAAATATTGTTATTTTGTTATTGGCCTTGATAAATTTACTTGCATTTAAAATTTTTTCCTTTACTTAGCGGTCGGGGGTTTTTTTTAATTTTAATTTAATTTTTTCTAATACCGTGACTTCTTAAATAGTTTACTACAATGTAATAGGTATATCCAAAACCTTAGCAACCACAGCAACGCGTGGCCGAGTCTGCTAGTTTTTAATATATTATCTACATGCATACATCTTCTTATCCTGAATTTTTGGAAAACATTTTATATTTCAAAAAACTAGGGTATCATGAGAATAGAGGAGCTTGGCTTTATATTAAAAACATAAATACATTTGTTTTAGATTTCTTCGAAGTAAATAAAATCAAAGTAAATAAAATTGTAAATAAACCACAGCAAAGATAATTTTCTAATAACGTTTTCTAGTTAGAATATTTAATTGTAAAAATAATGAAAACATTGTATTGATATTATTTTGTATTATTAATATATGAAGGTACTGGAGAAAGTACGTGTTTTGTGAGGTTGATCTTGACCGCCTCGTTTATCTTAACTCGAAGATGCTTAATAAATCTGACACATACAATTATGTTGTAAGAAATGTATTTATTACTAAAGCTATTCTACAACTATATTTATTTGTTAGTAATATTAATATTTATATTAATATATACTCATAGCTTTAACATTAAGATGGAAAGTGCTCTTACAGAAAGGCTTATTACGATAAATCTAGTATCGTAATAGGCCGTCCTGACACTTCCATGTTGACGTACACAAGTGATCACTGATTATGATTCTAAGTGGAAAAGATATAAATAAATAAATAAATAAAAATATATATCTCATATAATTTGCATTGCAAATATTTTTTTCTAATAGATTGTGAAGCAAGAAAGAAATATTTAGAACATTAATTATAAATGCTCTTAGATAGTACTAATTATTGTTTTACTTTTTGAATATATATCTCTACACGTGGAAAGCAAGGTTCAAAGGCTTCCTAACATGTGTATTTCATTTAACGGGATGGTAACATTAGAAATGCGTTTAGTTCCATGAAAGGCATTGGGTAAAATTAAAACCGTTTTCGATGTAAATCTCTTCACAGTTCTTATTTCAGTGACTGCGATAGAGCTAACTATTTTATTTAATTGGATATCTTAATAAATCTTAGAATCTTGGTATGTTTACATACACACATCATACATTACAATCTTTAAGTTAAAGTTATACAATATCTTAAATGAACAAAGTTGTAAATTATAAATCTTTTGAAACAATGTGCTATACGATCGTAAAATATCTTTTTGCGCTTCTGATTTCCTGGTAGTGAAATACGAAAACGTAAACAATAACAATGAAGGCTTCGACGGAATTAATGCTTTTACATCATTTATGCTAGCCTGGTACCTATGTTTATATTACTCATTTGTTTTCCTAATAAAATATACTTGTAATCTTTCTTTGCTTTTCAACTAAGTAGGGTTTGCAAAAAAATACTGATTAAGTAAATACAGCAATATTTTTATGAAATTATTTTATTTTTATTTTCCTATATATATTATCCTTAAACAAAATCAAATAAACACATTGCTATCGATTAAAAACAAACATTGCTTTTATATATATTCTATGATCAAATTTCGAGTAAAAGATTTATTTTTAAGCAATCATACTTTTACTGCGCTTCCGGTATCGGTTCCTGTACTGAGCTAATATTTATGAGCGCAAGCGCCCAAAGTTAAAATGTTGCTCAGAATTAATTGCGCCAAAAATAGTTTCCATATACAAAATCTTCCGCATTCACTAAAGGAAGTGAGTGAACTATTCAATTCTAGTGTTATATCAGAATTATAAGATTTGTCTCAATCATATATGACGAGTACAGTTTGCTCTATTTTTATCATAGAATTAATATACAATCCCTATGATTTTTATACATTTTAGGTATTTTAAATATGTATACTATTATCAATTACAATTCAAAAAAATGCACGATGTATTTTTTGTTGTTTGAACATTATATTGATACGGATGTCAGACCTTATAATTATTTATTTGAATTAAACATTTATTCATTTACATAATAAATAACTAATACATTGAAAATATAAATAAGTCTGATACCATATACCTACATTTAATCAAGTTCAGATCAATATACAAATATAAAATATCTATGTTTGGAAACCCATTTCTAAAAAATATATTTATGTAGAATTATGTATATTACTATATATATCTGAAAAGCCTTTCCTAACAAAAATTAAGACAACACACAGAACCATTACCTTCACATATAATAATGTAATTCCTTAGCATACATAGTATATGTGTTGTTTATGAATTGATTTAACAAAGTTTGGAGACACTAGACTATAGTTCACATGACAATAGCACATCACGCGGTCAACGACCCCGATGACAGCCACAGTGATATCATACCACATTAAACACGCATTTTTAGACATCGTTTAAAACTATAGCAAATTCATATAACTGTTAAATTGTAAAGCGTTAAATACCTATTCCGTATATAAACTTAAGTATTGTTATATAGCATCGTTTGTTCCGAATGCTAATATTAGCAAAATGTACTTGTATATTATTTTTTGGACAGTGAAACTAAATATGTATTTATCATTACATAGTATAAAGGGAAGTCGCTTGCCGCCTCTGTCCCTATGTCTGTATGTATGCTTAGATCTTTAACTACACAAAGGATTTTGATGCACTTTTTTTTTAATAGATAGAGAGTTGCAAGAGGAAGGTTTGTATGATAACATGCTTAATATATTAGAGAACCACTGATAATTTCAAGATTTCTAATGCGAAGTCGTAAACAAACACATTGTTTTGCGCTTACATTGCAAACGCTGGCTGAACTCTACGAGATAGATCAAAATAATGTACTAAGTATTGTATAATTTAAAAATTTCTTTAAGAAAGTCTGCGATGGTTATGTATATCTCTTAGGGATAACCCACAATAATCAATTTTTATCCTTTACTTATTACGAGAAATAATAAATAATAGAATTAAATGGACGTTTAAGTAAAAACATGAGAGGTATAAGAAAATACAATATCTAATCTAATTGTATTCTTATTAAAAACTTTAAATAGATTTTTGACAGTGAGCGATGCGCAGTTCAATATTAAAACCCACACCAAAGAAAAATAATTCGAAATGTTTTATATTACTTAAATCTAGATCACACGCATTTTATATATTTTGAACAATACCTTGAAATCGCCATCTTACAATTTTTGTTATAGACATATCTTTATATATTAATTATAGAATCTCCCAATGAAAAAAATATTCCATTGGACTAAGTTGTATTGTCTCTTAATCGGCTAATATTTTTTTACTGTAACTAATCTAGTGTCTATCTAGTGTCTTAAAAATATCAATGAACTATCCCACGACGTTTATTGACCTCTTCGATTTACCACGTGCTATCAGAAATAAATATTTCCTTCAATTATAATTGTAGTACGTAGACACTAACTTTGCTAATTTGAAGTAACTTACCGCCGGCTTCAGTGTTTCCGGAATCAATTACACCTTTTAGATGAGTTAGGAATTTAGGTGAACACCGTAGAGTTTTAGTCACTAGTTGCAACATGTCTGAGTTAACTGTTTTGACAGATGCAACATAAATGTTTTAAATTATCGGTCGTGTTTGAGTTATAGCGAACTATAAAGATGAAGTAAACACCAAAAAAATTTACGGTTTTCCTTTTTGGAGCGTCGTTGCACAATGTTAGCAAAACTCGGTGTTGAGTTACGAAAGAGTTGAACCCATCTGTTAACAAGTCGGGTAATAACAAAAAATATAGGCTAATATTGCCATTTAATCTATTTCAGTCGATTTCATGTAAATATTATTTAAATAAAAAATCTATTATACTCATTAGTTGTAGCCCGCGACTGTAACCACGTATGTTACGGTTAAATTGTGATTACAAAATGTCTTAAACCTCATATTTTTTATAATATTGCATTACATATGTATATAAAAATATCCCTTCATAAAACAAAAGTCGATGTGGGAGGTCAAATGATTGATACTATTTTAAAGATACTCTGAATACCTAACTTTGTAGTTTTTGGTGAACAACGGAAATCCATACAAGGGCAGAACAATGGCTGTCTTGTTTTGGTTCGTCATTCGTCTTCACAAAGTTTATAATAGTCCCCGTTGTCTGTTTTGCTGTCTGTCCGTTTCCGAGGATGTGAGTCAAGCGACATGACCAAAGCATACAATATATGCAAAATTTTGTTGCATTTCTAATATTTATAATTATTTCAGTTATAACTAGATATAACTTTTTTGCCTGTCATGATGCATTTCATCGATTTTTAACGGTAGTTTGCCCCAAGCCCGCTAGATAAAATTGACACCACCGTCCAACAAAGATGTCAACCACGTTACCAGGAGAGCATAAATAAACCGCATCTTATGTTCACATTTAGTACATTTTTTCTGTTATAAAATAAATGGAGCCAAAAATTCAACTGTAAGCTACTTAACAAAGGACAAATGTGTTTTAATTTACATTCATTAAATCATTACGCTTCCCAAGGCACACAGGGTCCTTTGTAATCCAGATTTATCCCGTTCAATTCTGTGGTTTAATACTGTTACATAACATAATTAGTCATTTTAAAATGGTTTCCTCTGGTATGCATAAAGAGAACCACAACCACAAAAACGGGACCATCATAACGGTACGATACTTTTTATAAGTTTGATTGACAATTAATTAAAAAATCAACGGTTAGAAATGTCATCTACATTCATAGTTTTATCATATTTTTTGTCTAAGAACCATAGATTGGTTGGTTAGCTTCAAAATGACTATGAATTATTTAAAAGTTTTCTTTGTTTTCTGCATCAAAAAATATTAAATTACTTTTATAAAAATCATGGGTTTGGTTTAAGTCGCATTTTTGGTTTACTACTAGAATAGGGAGGGGCAAGCTAGTGTGTGTATGATATGTGAGATATATATAGTGTGCACAAACATGCATGCATGTGAGCACGGTGCGGGCGTGCGGTGCTCTAACGCCCGGCAAGTACCAGGCGAACAGAGCCAGGACGGAGTCGGCAACTTGTGGATTCGTGTGATAGAGATGGACTCGATACTGGACAAGGTTCTCGCAGCGAATGGAAAAAGTTGAAGACATGAAAAGTTACTTTAAATGTAGAGAAGATTCAGATTTTATGCATTTTTTTCTGGATTTTTATTACAAAGTTAATGGAACTGAAACTCATTATCTCTTTCCAATACTAAATATTTATTTTACTAGATTTCCTTACCCACTCTTTAAAAGTTGTTGGTTTAAGGGTTTGTATTCGACAATAAACATCATTGATAAGTTTAATCGTGTATAGTTGCCATTATAATTTCATCGTAAAAATATATCATCCTAAAAAAAAAATCTTAAAGAAAAGAAAATGTATCTAATGTAATTAATATTTGTTTTTTAAGTAACGTAATTAACATTATACTTTTTTTTACTAATAATACTAATAACTGGGCTCGATTTCGTGTTCCGTAATTATTAATTATATGTAGTGAAAATATATATTTAAAAAAAACATTTGTTTATATTAAGGAGGCATGACAATAAAAGAGGTTTTAATATTTTAATAATATTCAATTAAAAAAGTACATTAATTTATATTATCCTAACCAGTAATGTTTTTTCTGATAACATCTACATAATTGCACATGATTCATCCGAATGACCAACATTTTGCACTTATCGGTTTAAATACTGTATTAATGGCCTATTTATAAAAAAATATAGCCGACATTGTACAGTCTGGTTTAATGTTATAAATTATGTGTTGTCCATAAACTGCGGCACTTTTTTTAATTGTAACTTTAATTTATAGTAAGTACCTTTTTAAAATCCGTTGTCTTTTTATCAGTGGTCTATAATTAATTTTAAACTTTTTTTAAAGTTATAAAAAACAAAGTTCCTGTGTTCCTTAAATTAACAAAATTTTATAACTCAATCCAATATATCTAACAATAATATTGTATTTTTTTTAAATTAAAAAGTAAAATGTATTATTATTTGTCTTATAATGTGATGTTTGTTTTTATACTGCCTTCATTACTTACACTTTTTACATACAAATTACGAATCCTTGGAAACCCAAAAGTCCTTGTAACAGATCTTGTAAAATCTACCAGGATATCATAATTACCGAGGAGTAAATAAGGTCGACCGGCAGAAATGCTTACATAGTGGCTGACGCGTAAAATATATATTGGCAATTCTTTCTGTACATTATCCTTTCTTGACATCTCGATGCAATGAACTATGCCTTAAAGATATATTTTTGATACTAGTCAGTGCTTTTATCGCGTGACTACGCAGTATTCTTAAATTAAATATAATTCTATTTATAAAGATCCGAAAAAGGAGGACTTGCTTTAGACACAAGGTTACAAAATTTATTATGCATACTCTTTAAGATTAAACTTGTATATCGAGAACGGGTTCGCTAGTATAAACAAAAGAATGTTCGGCTTATTAAACCTGCTAAAAAAAAACTTTAAAATCATTTTCCAACAGACTATTTTCTTTTGATGTAATCCTATGTAATTCGTACTTACAATAATAGTAGACTAGGAATGATTTAGTGTAGATAACATATTATTATGGCTAACATACTATCTCGCGAAATGAAATCCAAAAATTTGTAAACAAGAAATTCTCGCTAGTAAATATAGGAGGTGCACTTACCACGTTTAAAGTTAAGCTCCGACAAGCAAGCACTTAAATTTAAATTTAGAAGTTGATCGTCAGTTGGCTTCTTACTTACGTTAAAACATTGGTGGGGGAAAAAACGACGGTTTCCCCAAATTGCTAAGAAAAGTCTCAGTTTTAGTTAAGAAAGTACCAGGCTTGCAGAAACAATGTGGAGATACGATTTCAGTCTCAAACGATGTCGCAGCAGTATGGGAACGCGGAATGGTAGAGTCAGGAAGACATCAATGCCTTGTCATAAAACGTATAGCGGCTTGTCAAAGCACACATTTGCTACGATGCGCTCTGCGGGTGATTTAGCGTGGTTTGTTGTTATCCTAGTTAGGGTTACCGCGCATTACACATGACATTATAACTAGTTTGTATTGTGACGTAACAGTCCAGATTTTAGTTTCATTAAATTAAAATTACATTTTAAATTATATATATACTTTTTTTCCCAACACAATACTTTAAATGTAAACTTAATTGAAATAAGAAAACTTTCTCCAACCGTCAACCCTACCATAGTGCATCTCATCACCCCCGCAGACACACACGTGGCAACCGGCTGGCCCGGGTTCCCATGTTGCATGTTCCATCCAGAACACTTCAAACGTTATTAAATATTAATTAAGTTATTAAGTTACTAGTTGTTAGTTATTATATATTTGTTATTAGTAATATGATATTGATGAGTAAGCTTAAGAACAGATTGTTACTTACAAACGTATATTTAGATAATATGTTTTTTTTTAATTATGAAAAAAAAATCTTTTGCTGTGGCAGCCCTAAACGGTTATAAAGCTTACGAGACAATAGGGAGACGTTAACTAAATTTGAAATAAGTAAACATATTTTCAATTCTAATTTTGCACTACTATTGTTATAACATCCGTAATATATGTAGCGATGTTTAAATTTATCATTAATATTTAACATACACACACACACATATATGCACATATACACATACATATATATAAACGTTAAGATATTTTATTTAAAATTAAAAGACAGTCTTATTAGTTTATTTGTTAAATTATACGGATTACACATATTTGACCTCAAAAACATTTAAGTTATTTTATTCATTTGGATCATAATTTTTAATGAACGTATTCTATTCCGTGAAATGTAGTGTATCACCCACCATCATTTGTCCAAAATTTATATTATTTCATTTAGTATGAAGTAGAACTTAAACAATAACAAACAAAAATTTGATTTTAAACTGTAGATTAAAAGTTAATTACAATTTAAAAATCAGCCCGTATGTTCAACTATTTTAAAACTATCTTCTATAACTAATTATTATCATATATTTTTCATACTCATATAATACGAACATCTTGTTGAAAAAAATATATTTATATATCCAAATTGCAAGATGTTTTAAGATGTAGAGTCGGTAAGTGCGACGATAATTGATATTTAGCGTGAGTTGTTAAATCGACTAGTTGTGAATACACAATATTGATTGACTCATATAAGTATGAGTTGCCTTGATTTACTTTTGAGTCAGTTAATTATTTTCTCGGTCATCGTTATCGCAAGAAAGTCGTAAAATATGTAGGTACTACCTATACATAGATGCTTTATTATATTGAACAAATATTAACAGTTATTTTTTTTTACTCTTTATGATTATAAATATTTTTAAATTGATGAAAAGTTCCACATGTTATCCATATAATATATAATTATTTAATAATATATTATTAATAGATTTTTAGTAATTTTAAGTAGAGTCGTAGTGACCTGGTGATAAATAAGAAAAAACTGAAAGAACTTTTGTAGGTACATCCCTAGTAAAAATACATCGATTAAGCATAATTATTAATTTCCAAAATCAGGTTTTCATATCCCACGCAAAGCAACACACCCTGCGACTCACCCACGCTTTCTCTAAGGATAAATTAACAAACCAAATGTATAAAAACTTCATAACCAAACCTTAATGGAACCTCATGACTATTTTAACAACATTGAACAAATCAAAATTCCTGCGCACTTAAATACTTTGTTGTCTAAACAAAATTACTTAGAAGTCAATGTTTACTAGATTTAGCTTTATAGCTCTCAGTCTATTAATTGGACAGGTTTTGGTTTCAATTGAGTGAGACTTAAACTTTAATCATTTTATATCTGATTGCGGAGTTAAGAAAACATTCCATTATATAGATAAAAAGCATATTAATAATTTATATGAAAATATAAACAATATTCTCCCGCAATTATTAAAAATATGTAAAAGTCCTATAAATAATATATTTTTGAATCCTCGATAAAACTAGTTTTTTTTATATAAAAAGTTCTACTTTTGTGAACTTTTATATTATAAAAAAAAATAAAAAGTCACAAGATTCATAACATATCAAATGAGAAATAATCAAATACCGTATATCGTAATTATGGTTAGGGATAACTTCGAGATAATATCATTATAATGACATAATCTAGAATAATAAACATAGTCTAGACATTTCAATCTTGTATTATGGTCACATTTTAATAATCAGAATATAATTTACATACAAGAACCTTGGGATTATAAAAAAATGTAGACGCTGATGGAACTGGTACAGAAAAGGCCGCCAAAATAAAAAGTTTAAAAATAGAAATTTGAGTTTATGATTTATAAGGTGATTTAAGAAGCTATTAAGGGCTTAATCTGTGTTATTTGAAGTAAAAGACATGTTAAAGGTAAGAAGAATATCTTATTTTTCTTAATGTTCGCAGGATACCGGGAAGTAAGGCGGAAGCAGTTTCTTTGATACTTTACAGTTTAAAACAATCATGATGAAGCACATCCCTAAAGATTTTTATATTAAATTCTTAGAACTGTTTGATAAAAGATATTTTTACTAAATTACCTTCTAAAAGGAATAAAGTCATAATAAATGAAGATTTATATATATACTCACTCAGACAAATAAACATAGGGTACTTGCTTGCTTGGTCACAAAATCATTTTTGTGACCACACTGAGTCTGCTTATGTCGTTTGAATAAAAATTAATCGACGTATAAAACATGTTTCTATATATTTACATATACATATACTATACGTGTATATACACGATAATCTAGATCCTAGACGCAGAGCCTGCGCTACAACGTCTAAAGTCTAGACCTAGGTCTTATTTTCTACTTACAAGTACTAGGACCACATAAACGACAAGAGCTTCGTGAGCACTAGGTTTGTTTTCAGGTACACGATCATTCTCAGTCTAGGTCTCATTTGTTAAACGATAATTTCTTTAAACGTTCATTCGCAAACCAATTACTTTAAGATCTTAGAATATCCATATCAAAGCCAAGCAATTACTGTTTGCGAGACATTTGTTCATTTAATACAGCCTATTTTATTTAAGACCAACATAAAGTCTAGATTACACAACACTCATAACACTGTTGAAAAGCGTTGTTTGACGCGAACAGTGACCTAATTTTGTTTAATGAGGCCTCTCAAAATGTTTGAAATACTAAGAATAGGGGCCATAATGTGTCTTTTAAAAAAATCACAACTGCTTTAGGTTCAACTTTGCTGAAAGTTAATTTTAAATAATCGTTTCGTATTCGATTATAAAAAAATTGTATAGCCAGTAGTAAGAAAGAAAGATTGAACCAACGGTATATAGTGCAACTTAAAGTATCGTCTGACCAAAATTACCGAAAAGAAGCCGCAAAAAACAAAGACGAAACTAAAAGCGGAATTTCAAAGAAATCGCGTGCGCAAAATTCTAACGCTACCGTCCGCAAAAACAGTAGTTGACAAATACTTTTAAAGCAATAAATTCTCTATTTCAAGAGCGTTAGTTGCTAGATTGCCTTAAATGATTTTTCATCCCTTATCTAAATCTCTGGTTTAATTATACGCAGTAGTGGCCACGAAACCGACAACGAATTTATGTATGAGTTGTAGGGAATTTCACTGCGTTGGTCGGGACGGTATAAAAGGAACAATAGGCTTAGTTTTAATCTCGGTTTTTTCCTTTCGGGTCCTCCGAGATCCAGTTCGCGTGAGGCAGCATCCCGCTCTCCTTTTCATTCGTTGACATGACATTTTCTACAATTTGCGAGTATCTTATAGATATCGCAAATGGTTTTACATTTTGTTTTGTGTATACTTGCAGTTAATGATTTCAATCTTGTAAAAAATATATTGTATGGATAAAAAATACATTATGAGCAAATTATTTAAACGATTTTATCTTTGTCTTTTTACGATAAATCTGTAATATAAGCTCATGACGAAAAAAGCGTTTTAACTTATAATAGATAACAAGACGCCTTTGCTTTAAAGATGTATTATGAACGAATTACTATGAATTAACCTGCACCAAGAATAAAGATGGTAATTCAGTAAATTACGTGTTGAAGATGATTAAAGAAGGCGGTTCAGGTCATTGACCTTACATTGCATATACAGGTTGATTATAATAATAATAATAGTTTAGTAGAATAGTATATATATGTTATAATTTAATACCTATAGTCTATTTGTGAAAAAGCATTTCAAAAGCTAAGCTAAGCTTACTAAGCGCAATAGATATTATACGTAGAGTCTTTAGGAACATAAAAAGAGTCGTTAGTTGTTAGATATTAAGCGGAGTTGTGTCTGTTTATGCTCGTAGAGTTGTTAATACGTAAATTCTAGTAATTATATGTAGTTCTAGACGTCCCCAACAATATTGTTTTATTTGTTAAGTACATTCCCCGGCGCAGAAATACTCTCTACGATTTTATCACAGAAAAAGAAACTTATATGTCGTAAAACTGTGATAGTTAAATATTTATGACTGCATTATAAAATACTAAAATAACTTTAAAAGAATAAACATAATAAATATAAAAATATTAAGTATACTATATATTTATTTGCAGGCAAATTAAATGTCAAAATTATTATCGACTTTTATAAAATTATTGAACCTGTGTGTTTTAATGTAAAATACAGAAGTATTAAGTATAAATGTAGTTATAAACGTAAAGCTGTATAATAGTAAACCCGCCTCGATAATCGAGTGGTTAGCGCAGACGCTTAATGTATAGCGACCTAATGGGTTTCGGGTTCGATTCCCGACAGGGACAGTCATGTATGTGATGAGCATACATGTCTGTATTTCTGGGTTTGGTCGTTTATTAAATATATTCTCAGTATTTATAATGTGTATTTCTATGTACTTGTATCGTTGTCTAACACCCTTAACACAAGCTAACAATTTGCTTACTTAGGGCTTAGATCAATGTGTATAATTTGTCCTGTGATATTGTTATTATTATTATTATTATTATATCGGTTTATTATCCTTTATTATATTTTTTTTAAGTAATTTTGTTCTAACGCCTAAAATTATTTGATAGCAAATATATATTTCCTTAACTTAGCCGATATTGTGCAAATTCTTATTTAAATCCACTTGCTTATGTCTCTTAGTATTTCTTATTGTATTTTTTATTTACAGATAAATGCTAATAAATTTAAAAAGGGTCTAATAATTTATGAGAAAAAATGAAAAAAAAATATATAATATATCTGAAAGTTGATTAAAATTTTTTTTTAAATATGAAGATAATATAAAAATAAATGTATGAAAAAAAAAACATCACTTAAATTTAAAAGTAAATTTAATACGTAGTAGAGACTCATAATTTTCAAAAATTTAAATTTGTATAAAACAATTAGCAACAAACTGTGGACAATAAAATAAAGTAATATTTTAATATTAATATGTAATTACTTAATTTTGTGAATTATGTAATTTTATTATTTTAAATTATTATTTTTTAAAAGTGTATGTAAGTCTATAGAATTTAAAACGTACCTTAAAACTGTTATCCCCATCTTTACAGCATGCCCGAAAATCGCCTTAATCCGCAAAACACACAACTACACCACAGTACAGCCACAGCCTTATTGTCAAAATTATTACCAAAAATAAGTAATAGTTAAAATAAGACTAATTTAAAATTTAAATTTCCCGCACTAACAGTGAGCGCTAAGTCCGCGCAGGCGCGGTGGCTACCAGAGAACTGTCAAGTAGTCTTCTGCGCGGGCGTAGAATTCATGTAAAGCTCCTAACCCCCACCACTGCGTCATTCATGAAAATTTTATCAATGCGTCAAATGTACGGAAGTTTTATGAAAAAAAAATAGACCAGTTCTAAAATAGCTTTATACATAAATAAATATATCTAGTATACATCATATCTAAAAGAAAATATATATCTATTAATTAAATATGAAACAATTAAGTATCTCATAATATTTAATATTTACAGATTCATTCATTCAATACAATATGTTGTTGTATATATGTTATTTTCCATTTCATTTTTATGACAACATTGCACAATTGTTAGTAAATAATTAAAAAAAAAACAAATGTTTCCTCCATTTTAGCAGAACAATATGACAGGATCAATCTCCTTCATTTCGTCTCCACATATATATTTTTAACTGAACTTATATATTCGACGAAGATAATAGAAGAAATAGCACTGAAGTATTGACATACATATTGCTGAATAATTGTATCTTTACCTATAGGTAATTATAATTTGGCCAAAATTTCCCAATTCGCCTATGTTATCTAGGAACGTGTAGTTAGGAAGCGCAGTTTTGCGCAACTAGCGGAAGTCATGCGCGTGGGCATATCGTCCACATCCGGACGATGGGCTCACTTACGCTATTTGGTTTTTTTATTTGTATGTTTATCACCCAACATATTCAAAAGATAATTCCAAATATGTATATATGCTTTTATGTTTAGCTAGCTACCATTTTTCATCACATTCCATTTTAGTTGTTATATGTACCTTGAGGCGAGATAACTTTTTGATTCTTTGAACTATTTCAAATAAAATTAATAGCCTTGTTACGATTTTCATCAATAACCGTTCGTATGTTCATAGTATAGGGTTATATTTAGTACAGTATCTCAATAAACATTTATTTCATTTTATAAATATATCTCTTATATACTCATTTAATATGTACTAGCTTCTACGTGTAGCCCGCCTTCGCTCGCTTCGGGGAATACGTTAGGATCTCAGTGTTACATGCAACATCAATATACGATCAATGACATTCTTTATAGTACTAAGGTATAAAAATATCAAAATAAATACAAAGAAAAAAACCGGCCAAGTACGAATGGAACTCAGACACGAAGGATTCCGTACTATAACATATTCAAAAACAACAAAAAGAATACGTTTGTTGTATGGGAGCCCCCTTAAATATTGAATTTAATTAATAATTTATTTTTAAAGTGAATATATAACTAAATAATCTATAAATATTTATTAAATAAAATAGAGCAAAAAAGTACGTTTCCTGTATGGGAGCCTCTTAAAATATTTATTTTATTTTGTTTTTAGCACTTATTTGTTATTATATATTATACGACGGCTACAGAAATATATAATGTGAGAAAATGTCAACTGTCTAGCTAACACGATGCATGAGATACAGTCTGGAGATAGGCAGACGGACAGTCAAGTCTTAATAATGGGTTCCACTTTTACCCTTTGTGTACGGAACCCTAAAAAGAAGTACAAAAGACGGCCTTATTGCTAAAGAGCAATCTCTTCCAGGCAAGTTTTGGGTAGAGGAAATGAAGCGTTAGCGTACATTATATATATATGTACATTATACATACATACATATTGTTATTTATGTACTAGTTAATTATATAATAATTTAAAAGGCTATCTATATTTAGGAACAACTGATATTCCATGATAATTCTATTGAAAATCTGAGAACAATAAAAACTTATAAACGTTAGAATAATTTAATTTTAATTTTTTAATAAAAGTTAAAGCGGTCTTACGCAAAAAAGGTACAAGCTAACTTGACAAAGAGGCAATAATTATAAATAAATATTGCGACAAATTGAATATTGTCAATGAATTATTTTCAGCAGTCAAAGTCTGCAGATATGCTAAGTTAAGGCTAAAAAGCCTTCAGGACTTCCGTGGAACTTAGTACAATATTAATAATTGTTTTTGTAATGATGAATAAAACAAAGCGGTGATAAATATTACAAATAATAATACTTATTTTGCATTTGCATTTATTTATTTATTATTATTATTATTTATAATAAATGTACAATTTCATATTCTATTATATACCTATGGGTGAAGTGTGCAGATGAAGCGTGGTTGCTACAACCATATTTTTGTAGAAATTTATTTACTGTTTTTGCAAAAATATAATTTAGTAATTAATTTAAAGGCTTGACTAAGCATATTTTTACGGTATAAATATGTGTGGGTGTGTGAGTGTTTAAGTGTTAGTGAGACCGAGTGTGTGTGTGTGACTGTGTTTATACGTGTAATGTATTGTATTTTTATCTAGGTTAGGTATTTTACTGTTTCATTGTTCTGCAATTTATCAATATAATATATATATATATATATATATATATATATATATATATATATATATATATATATATATATATATATAAATTTTAATATTATAATATTTTTAAAATTTTGGTAAATCAGAACACATAAGAACAGAACAGAATAGTTCAATTAACCTTTTTTTCTCTTTAATAATATATACATACTTGACTTTTTGGATTAAAATATATTATTAATGCCAAAATATCTTAAAAAGATGTTAAATTGCATCAAAAAACCTCTACAGTAGTTTTAGTATTCAGTTCAAAGGGAAAGACCCAACCATATATGAATTAAAAAGAGGGTGTTATAAGTTGGACCTGTCGATCTATGTATTTGTGTCTCAGTGTATCTGTGTGTCTGTCTGTGGCATTCTAGCAACCAAACTCGTGGATGGATTTAATTGCTGTTTTTTTAATAGAAAACCTGGTTCGTCGAGATGAAAGAAATTAAGTACCAAGGCAAATAAAGAAATAATAAAATATCGAATCGTATAGGGCAAGCCCTCGTAACTTCGTCTTCGTCCATCTTATCCAAATATATGCAACGACTACAATAAGTACATAATAATATATTTTTTTATTATTTTTAGAGGTCTTTTTGTATCGGGGGTTTATAAATTTTTAATTTAATTTTGTCTATGATTACTTACAGTCACGAAAAACTTAATAAACACCGCTGCCCAGACCAACAGATAAACATACAAACAGAGGAACTGCATCATCAGGCAAGATGTAAAATCGAATTCAATATCTTCAATTTAGACCTTGGATTTTTGACACAATCTCCAATATATGTATTACATATGTATATATTTTTAATGTGTGGGTAGATTGTTATATTCATTTCCAGCAGCAGATAAAAATACATTAAGCACAATTTAACAATTTCCTTTTTAAAAGATAAACCATATGGAAATAGTTTGGCGCATATTTATTACAAATGTTATTAACACATCCCATTCGAATTCGTTATCAATGTTTTACAAATTTTTGCGAGTTTTAGTTTTAGAATAGCCTAATTATTTATATATTTCAGTTTCCCGTCTTAGACAAGTATCCACGACGAGGTACCCTCACTGTAATTGGAACTACCTTTTTTATATATTCTGAGTTCAGCAGATATGCCTGAATGAAGCAGAGTAGGAGGGCAAGGTATTGCTATCTTTGTCATGCTACCAGCTTTCTCAGTTATCATACGAAATCTTATCATGTCATATATGATATCTAACTCATGCCGATCTTCTGTGAGATAACTGTATTTTTGCCAGTGTCAGCAGGAGCTGCAATCAATTGGCTATATCTATGCAGATCCCCTATATTTAAATTCATCAATAAGATATTTTGAACAGATCTACAATATTTTTACAGTACAAACGTATGGTTAGTCTAAACTCTAATCATACATTGATTTGTCTGTAAAATTTGTCTTAGGTGTAATTACACTAATTTGTTTACATATATATATTATATAGTCCCCCTATAAATACAATTTGTTCCTACAAATCACTCCTCTATTATTAGTTACATTACGTTTTACGCACCTGCCCTCAAAATTTCTAGACCATGTTTAACCTAATTGCTATGAATATATAAAATAACCAGTTGTAATTTTTTTTTCCTTCTCCAGATCTTCAACAACTTTCACAGTTTTATCCGTCGTTATTAGCTGTAGAAGCTCTTTTGTTAAGACACCTTTTTCTTACTCCAAACAAATACTTTTACTTCACATAAGCAAATACATAAGAGGCTAAGTAGAAACTTTTTGTATTAATCATAAACCATAGGACCGTATAAAAGTTATAAAGAAAAATTCTTCTGTCAGTAAAATAATCTTTTAAAATAGTTTGTAAAATTTTGTGTGTTATTTATAATTAAAATGTGTGAAAATTTAAGCCAGGATCGCATAAGATGCGAAGCGTGTAAAACCATTAATCTGGCTAAACACATCAATCATCCAAAGCCTGATATGCAGATATATGATAAATGCAGTCCTATTAAAAAAATATGTCCTCAAGTTGCTGGTAATATTACTTTCCACTATTTTCTACTCTCCTAGTACAATTAAGGCGATTATAAATAAATAACAGAATATTTATTATAAACAGATAAATAAGCATTTATTTATACCACAATTGTTGCCGATTTAGGTGAGAAGTATGTTGTTAGTATTTGAATACTTCATAAATAAAATAATACAATAAATAAAATCTTGATAATTTTGTAATATTTTAAACAGTCAACATTTTAATGTATTTTATATGTGACCTTTGCACAATTTAGATAAAGGATTTTTATAAATTCTGGTTTATCTGTTTGTCCGTTCACGTATTATGCAAAACTACTATTTGGTTTATGAAATTTGTAATTTGAGAGAATAATGTAAGTCAACATAAAATACACTTTTTGCGTTTCATTTTAACATAAAAACTGGTTTAAGTTAAAATGACAATGAATGACAATGAATGTATTACGAATTTTGAAAAAAAATATGATTACAAATGGCTTATTTATTATAAGAGGTTAGAAGTCAAAAGTTAGACATTTTAAAATATAAAACAAAGTTTTATTGACTTTTCTAATCATTGAGGTAAATGAGTGTTTTGATCTTAAGTATGGTATTAACTTTGAAGTTTAGCCAAATTGAGATATGATCGTTAACTGCGATATTACGTACCAAATCAGATATTTCAAAGTGCATTTTTACTATTATTTTAAATAACTAGGTATATTACTAAGATAAATACTATAACACTTAACAAGAATATGTTTCAGTTCATAGAGTCTTGTACGAAGTACTATCGATACGTTAATATTTATAACTAAAATATGAATTCAATAAAAATTGTCTTGATCTGTTTCAAAACAAATATTTTGTATGTTAAACAAACCCCTTCAAAGGCGTAAAACCTTGGAAAAGGCAGTTGTCTCTTTCACGCCATACTGCTGAATGAGCCATATTGTAACTTACATGCGAATTACGAACGACTCCTCAAGCTTCTGTTTCCCTAGTGTTTATTACAAGTTATGTAATGTCTTGTAAAGCCGGTTTCTAAGAAAACTGTTTATTTTCTCTATTTTCTTGTAAATTTTAAATGGCTTTTATGTCCAGGGTGTTTATATAGAAAATACATATTATCTCAATTCATATTTATTGTATAATGTATTTTGTGTGTGTTTTTTATATTACAGAAGTTCCCATACATCCAACGTGTATTAAAGTTTGCAGTAAAGAAGAATATAAATTTAGAAAGAGTGGCAAAAAGCTCGCTTTACCAAGTCCATCCTTACCTTATGTACATGGCAAACTAATGTACATGGTCAAAGTAGGTTTTAGATTAACTTAGTAAATCAGTTTATATATTTTTTTTTAGTTTTTATTTTAAGTTTTTCAGATAGACTAAATAATATTAAACTTTTTAATCCGTTTGCGATAATATTTTTTATTGAAATTTGCATATTTTATTCAAACAACTTTCTGGTCAAAGATATTAATTACATGTCTATATGTTTTCTAACTTAAACACTGATTACATAATATGAAATATCTCCTAAGCACTTCGTAGACATTAGTTAGTAGCTATGGAAATAAACTCCATCATAACAAAGTGCCTCACCCGTAGGCTGGTATCCTAGTAAGTGCTGTTTACTTTACGTATACGCAAGGAGTGTGGGGCGATCAACAAGATGTCACTGAATGCATTCGCCGGTGGCAGGAGTATATTCGCAGTATAAATACTAGACGCCCACCTACGTTTGACCAGCGTGGAAACGTTATTGTGAGTTCATAACAAAACCAACCTTCCCATTAAAGTATAAGAGTCAGATTCCATTAAATGTACCGTATTATATGATCTTTAGACCTTTGTCCGCTTTGATCAATTCAGACTGCTATAAACTTATGTATTCCTAGTGCTCCTAGTTACGTCACCAGTTGTTACCGCGAATACAACGAGTAGTCATGGTAACTGTTACTATGAGCATAAAAAAATACCCAAATCGGTATTATGCTTATAAGATAACCTAAATAAATATATTAAACTTCAAAATCAGGTTAAACATACAATAATAGGTAAATTAGTTTTCCTTATTTTTGAACTTATCTACTTTCAAAGTAAAGTAAAGTACTTATTTATCCTTATATAAGATCTTTTATTATTTTTTTTATTCAACTGGGTTCTACAATTCTAATTAATAGGAAATTCATTAATAAAAAAATAACAGAAGTAATTCTAACACTGGCTCACCATTTAAATCAAGTAAGAACTCTACTTTAGTCCTGTAAACCTAGTACTCGTAGACCCTTTTAGTCCAATATCGAGATACGCTAGAGCAGACGACATCAAGCGACAAGCGTCCATCCCCGACCACAGGCCGGAGGCCGAATGATTCTACGTTCCTGATTTTCGATCACCTAATCCTTTATGAAATCCTAGTACTCGATACCTTCTTATAACCAATATTGAAAACACGTCGTCCATAGTAGCAGTTCGTGCAAAGTCCTATCTCCGTTGAAAGCTTTTCGCAGACTGAGGAATAAATAAAACTGAATATTGAAAGTTCAATTCATCAGCCACTATGGTTCTGAACGCCTAGTGTCAACATGCCGAATAGAACAGATGATTTGTATTCTTGTAGAGGTCTCTCGTAGTTCAACGATATCTGACGATCTATGTTGTCCCAGTAACTTCACGTAAGCAGCATACGAGGGACGTCATTCCGCACATTGTAATCATTCATTCCATACCAACTACAAAACCGTAGTTGAAAAACATGTTATCATCAATTGTTGAGAAATACTTTTTATTATTACTATTATTTTAGAATATCGAGTCTAATTAATACATATCTATTTAATTATTTTGAAACAGTTTTTATTCGGTTTTAGTTCTTGCTTATATTTTCAATCTCGAAATTTTACATGATTATTAGTTATTGTTCAGTATTTTTGTTCATTGTTTAAATAGCTATTCGATTTACTATTAAGTATAAATCTGTAACAACAGATTTATATGATTTTATTTACTTAAAATTCACTATTCATCAACCACTTGCGGACTCTTCAAACTTTGTTCTATTGAACAGACAAGAAATAAGCAGACTTACGTTTTTAAATTAATACGCTATTACGGTGTTCTTTTATTAGAATATTTTTTACGGTTTTCTTTTATTGTTGTATATAAACATATTGGTATAATAAATTTAGGAACCATGTTCCTCATAAAAATATAGATATTTGCAAACTATACCTACTAGTATTTATCTCTCTGCGTCTGGCCCTGAATGAGTTTATCATTATGTATAGATAAGCACAGAACTTATTAATAAGGTTCAAATATAACCAACTATTTAAAGTAATTTGATAGTACCCGTATGAATTTCCATATTTAGTCACATAATAAAGTTTTCATAATAATGTATATTCTTGTGTCTACATTTTTTTCTTAATAAAAGTATTTTTTTCTCATTGTACTCTCAAAACAATAAAGATAAGATAATAAGGTACTTAGATACGTTTAATCAGACGTGAAGGGATAAAATGCCAGTATTTCTGACACCTACAATATTTCTGACACCTACAATATTTCTGACACCTACAGTATTTCTGATACCTAGAATATTTCTTCTCTCTCACCCCGAGGAGGAGGGAGGCGGTATTGGGAATAAATCCTCACCGTTGTGTCAGGCAACGCTTGTGAATACAGGCGTGGGTTTGGGTTGGACTTGTGGCCTTGGTGTATTGTCTGCGACAAGGTGAGGAAAGAATGGACCGACGCCGTTCTGCCCCGCCGTATGAAACTCCTGGTTGACCCGGCATAAGCTACTCCATGCGTACATGATGATGCGTCGGCGCAGACAGTATTGTGGCGGTGAGTGAGCTCGCCACAAGGTGTCGATTGTGTTCAATATTGGAGGTTGAAACTTGAACTGAGAAACAATAAGTTAAATACACGCCTGTGCAACCATCGACATGTACCTGTAGACGGTTAACCACAGGTGTAATGCTGTGAGTGGGGAAAGGTACTATCCGCTGCTTTCCGGAGTACTATTCCTTACGCATCTGTGCAAATAGGATCAGATCATATTGTTTATCACCGCCGTATCAGGGTCCTGACCATGCCTCAGGGAGGTAATTACCTCCTGGACAACGTCAATTACCTTTTCGACTGGGGTGTATCTTGCTTCTATGTAATCCTGATGTAAGGACTGAGGGAATTGATGGGGTTGCCTTGTGTTGGTTTCTGGTACCTGATGAGGCTCCGAAGTAAGGGGCACGAGCCCAGCTTTCCTCAACTCCCTCTATATTGAGGGAAGGAGGAGTGGTTAGCAGGGTGTGACCCTCCGCAATTCACACCGGTGGCAGGTTCTTCCAAGGGGTGGGTGCAGTCTTTTGCGGAGTACTCCTCGCCGCATCTGACGCAGGCCAGACGTGGATAGTTGACAAGATCGCAGACGCGTTGTTATACCGGCCCCTCTTTTGCGAAACAGGAATTTGGGGTTCCAAAGTTTATTATTCAAGATCACCTCGAGAACACTACATTTACGATTCATTGCGATCCGGCACCAATTTTATTGGTGATTTTATTGGTAAATTTAATCACTAAATGTGAAAACAAGCTATGAATTATTTTTTACAGACTATTGAATTATTTTTAACAACCAATTTTGTTGGCATTTTTTGTGTGTCTACTAAAACCGAAATAGTGAGTCACACAATTTACTTAAACTGCGCTCAGCTTATTACCATACAGCGCACAAGAAAAATAGCGCGTAATTTTAATTAACTTGTACGTATTTTAAAACTAAAAATTAACTTGCGCTAAAAAATGTTGAACTTCTTTTTTTAATTAAGGCTAATAGTTCTTCGATTTCGACTTCAGACACAATAATTCTTGATATAAGTAGGTCATATTTTTTGTCATAAACACAATTCAAAACGTCAATTAAAACCAAAAACAAAAAATATATATAATTTTTAAAGCCATTTACTATAAAACTTTTTATTTTATCCTAAATGGTGTATTACGACACGCAAAAAGGAACATGGTCACGCCGCCATCACTGGTTTCGAAGCGTAATATCCTTACACAGGATGTGGCCTCCTTGAAATTGATAATTCTCTGGTATAATTGGGTCATATCATTGACAGTGCTTATAATAAAATTGATAACAATTTACAATGTTTAAATTTATATAAATATAGACTGAAAAATAAATCGATACGGACAGGGATTCGAACCCGCCACCTCTGGAAAACCGTCCCGAGGTCGCGGGTTTGAATCCCTGCCCGTAATCATTTTATTTTTCATTCTATATTTATTTAAATTAAATAAGCTTAACATATTTATAGATATACATGTTTAAAGATATTTTCAAACATTAATTTACAATATAAAAATTTTTCGCTAAAAACAGAATTTAAATCGATTTATTTTAAAATATTTTTTATTTCAATATGTACTCAATTCATTAAATGTATAACTTATTAAATATATAACTCATTTGGTTCAAAGAACGGAAATTATTAAAAATGTTATAATATTTTTTTCAGAGAAAAGAATCTAGCGACAGTCTTTTAGCGCCGATGTACTACTTCTACAAAAGTTTTATTACCACTTGTTTTCAAGGTTGGTTCTATGAATAAGAATAGCTTATCCTTATCTTTTTAATTTTTTACCATAATAATTACATTAGTAATTTCTCAGGTATCGTTAAACTGCCTTTGATAGTAAAATGTGCGTATGTTGATTATCTCAAAGCCCTCGAAAGAAGACATGCGGAGTTAGACAAAGAAAGAAAAATCAAGAAATAGTCCTAATAGTTTTCGTTTTTTTGTAAAAAAAAAAGCTGTTATTTGGAAGTGAGAAGATATTTTATTATAATTAAAAATGTAACGTTTTAAATTAAAGTTATAAAATTCCATTCGTTTATTAATATTATATATCTATTTGGCAAATGTTCCGTCTCTATTAAATAAAAGATTCTTAGTAGGTATGAAGTTAGAATCTCGCCGGTCGTCGCCTATCTGTAGAGTGGTCGAAGAATGTGTTGTCCTCGGCCGCGCCGCCAGCGAGAACGTACTCCAAATGCCGGATGTAACAGATTGCTATTCTGAAAATTCATAGTAATGTCAACGATATAAGTTAAAAGTTTATAACACACCACTTTAAAAGTGGATCAAACTGTAGAAACATAAATTAATATTAAGGATATGTAATTAAAAAAAAAATAAGATTTGTCATAAAAAAAAAAGGTTTTTTATAATGTTCAGTTCTACCGATACCAAGAA
The DNA here is from genome assembly GCA_959347355.1 of Napeogenes inachia. Lineage (NCBI taxonomy): Eukaryota > Metazoa > Arthropoda > Insecta > Lepidoptera > Nymphalidae > Napeogenes > Napeogenes inachia. The sequence goes on along the minus strand of OY365801.1, from coordinate 18,815,757 downwards.
AAGTTACCTCATTGAAAATAAGTCCCTTGTAAAAAAATTTAAACTCTTTTCAAGTTAAATTTTATATTTAAACGAACTATTGCCAGCGACTTCGTGTGTTTTTTTCCCTCTCCCACTCAAATATACTCAATTTTCACCATTTCAATTTTAGTTTTATTTTATTTCAGTTTTATTGTTTAATTGAAAATTAAAGATGTAGAAACTATTATAAATTCATCAAAGTCCGTTACAGCCATACCAAATTTCATCAAAATAACGAATTTTGATTTTGATAATAAAAAACAAACTCTGCATTTTGTATGATAAAAACAAACAAACCGAAAAACTTTTAAAGTAATTGTTTTCAGTGCTGTATGGACTGAATACGTATTTAAGAATATGTTTAGAATGTGACAGATTTTATCTCGTTAAGGAACATAATGAGCATGGGAAAAGTTCTATTAGATGAATAACAATAACTTACTTATTAATTTAAATATAAAGATAAATAATATATCAGTTAAATGTTACCGAAGACATTCAATCTTGGAGTACTTCTTCTTGGAAGGTTTGGTTATTGGCAGTTTAGATCTCAGCAGGTCAAAAGCTCGGTTCATATCTTTCATACGTGTTCTCTCTCTATCGCACGCCGACTTTTTGTACTCTATAATATAAATGTATGATAATTGTTTTATTTATACTTATTTATTAAGAAATCTCAACTTTGACACGCTCTGCTTTGTTATATAGGTAGGTAGGAATATAGGTATATTCTTTAAATCAGTTGTTAATAGTATATTACACACCTATGGAGGAAAAATAAGAAATGTCTCAGATCACATGTAATTGTGACTAACATGTGATTTGAGAGGCTTTTTATTTTACTTCCCGAGGTGTGAGTGCTATTTTTCTGTCTGTATGACGAAGGCGGAAAGCTGCAACTTCTTTTTGCGCAGCGGGGCGAAAGTTGCCCCCCGGAGGGCAGAAACATTATATATTTTTTTTGAGGTTAATTATATGTTTACAGTATTTACAAATTTTCGGGAAGGTTGCACATTTATATTAAATATCAATTTCAGTTTACAAGGATTCGTAGCTGAAAGACAAAAGCTTACAATAAGTTAAATCTTTAAAGCTTACTAGTAATATTAGACTTAATAAAAAGCTACCCTTTTCCAGCTGAATTGCTCTCTCCTTCCAATTTAAAGCGGAATCGTTGTCATCAGAAAACTTGCTATTATCCTGGGACTCCTGAGAAAACTCCAAGGGTGACTTAGAAATGCCAGACTCGATATTGATGACATCCCTGTAATCCTCCGGCTCGTAGTACCTTGCACCTATAATTTTGAGAACCTTATTATTAGCAGTTATATAAATTTGACGCTTTTTCTGTTGTTTGAATGTTAAAACGTAAAACACAGCAAATTTAGACATTTTTAATTCCGTTCTATATAAAAAGGGCGAATGTGAACGATCTTTTGAATCCTGATTGTCTTTTTTATAGTCTTTTATTTGTATTTTTTGTAATAAGAATTAAGATTCTTTTTATATATCTACTGTCCCAGGTTTGTTAAATAAATGTAACAGTTATTATTAGTGCCCCAACATTGAAATATTGCGATCTATTATTGACACTAACTGGAATATGACATTTTTTTTTGTCTAAATATTAATTTTGTATAATACAATACGCCAATCTATTTCCTATTAATAATACGAATTAGATTCCTTTAAAGACAACTGTTACTAAGAAAAATTGTCTATTATTGATAGATACTAAAATAAAATTAAGGATTTTAGACCCTGGACAGTGGACACTGCATAGTAGTATACTGAAGTTATATGAGCCTGATAATTGGAACACTTTACACATATCCACTTTTTTAATACATAAACTATTTTTAAAATAACTAGTGTCTATATTAAGTTTTAAAATGTGTTGATAACTGACTCACGCTCTCGTAGGTATACCTAAACGTCCATTTGTATTAGAAAAATCTAATAAGAATCATTGTTATTAAAGACAAATAAACCTAAATAATTAGCATAATGTAACATGGAGGTACCTTCGTGGGAACACTGTTCCAGATCTTGGGACCTGAAGTATGTGTTTCTTCTGGGTTCAAAATCTTCCAACACGTATGATCGGTGGTGTGAAATGGTTTTATCGTATTTTTTATGGGAAAACGTGGATTCTTCTTTTGGTTTATCATCTTGCCTTCCTATTTCTAATATCACACGATCTTCTATCTCTCTTTTATCTTCCACATCCGTCTCTTTTATGACTGTATAAGTAGTTATTAGAGGTAAGGGTGATTCTTCTTGAAATCCTTCACCGTACATCTTCGTACTGGAATACTAACTGTATATTCTACACTGCTTCAAGTATAGTGAGTTCCATGTATCAAATTAAGGTTATTGCTACGATTCTACCAAAAATATCACTTAAATATGAATATGTCGTCCATCAGCTACCTGTGGTTGGTCGTAACTGTGTCACCTACCCGAGTAGGCTATTGTAATGCATATTCGATCAAAGCAAGTATTGTGTACACAAGTGCTTAGCCGTTTGTCTTCTTTCGTATTGTTGGATTTGTTTAATACTAAACTAGAATGTATCTCTTTGTATTGAAAATATTGGTGGTATGGGGAATATATATATTAAGTTGAAACGAAACATATCTAGCTAGCTATAACTTAAATAAAGTCCTAGTCAACTTAGGAATTATTAAAATATATATCTTAAGTTTAAGCGGCTAGAGATTTATAGCTTTTTTCTCTAGTAGTTCTAGTGAAAAAGTTAAAATGTTTATTACAATGGTTTAATTTAATTAAAGGATTTTTTGGAACAAAAGGCTTCAATCCCCTAACTTGTTTTTGTAATCATGTTACTGGAATAATTTTAATGAGGTGAACATAAACGTTTGAATTTATAGTAATATTTTTTTGTCTTATTAAAGTATATCGTGATGCAACACAAGACTTGGAACTAGTTGAAGAAGTATGAATTTCAGATTATTAAGTGGAGAAGCTAAACAAACTGATGTCTATACTAAATATTGTGTTAGTTAATTATTATTTTGAGTTGATTTTACATAAAATAAATAACGAGACATACATACATGTGCTAAATTAAAACAAAGTACATAAAAAAGAAATGCATTTTATTAGCGAAAATAAATAATTTGCTTTAAGCACAGCCGCAATAATGCCAGACTAATTATATGTTGTAGAGAGAATACAAAGACAGGTACATTATTATAATTCTAGAACAATTATAAAACTGGAGGTATTTTAATAAATTCACACCGAATTCATTATTAGTAACTTTGATTTTTTGATTTCCAAATTTCAAAAAAAAACTAAAATCAACCATCGCTACTTCACTTTGTTATTACTACAATGACCTTATATTGATCTTAAAATGATGTTGACATAATTTATCCCGATAATATTTTTAATTTAATTACTAATTATGATGTTAATTTCACCCTTGGTACAAACATATTATATAGAAACACACAACAAGATTTACATAATGTAAAATATACTATAATTGTTTTAAGTAGATTCTTTCATAGTAATCGTCTTCAATATATAAACCTGTAAATGTGATTATAAGAATAAATATAATTAATAAAATGTAAGAGGTTGATATCGGTTGCAATAGTTTTTATTAAAATATCAAAAGTCAGGAAAAACAAAAAAATACCTATCTTTGTAATTGTACTACAACATATATACTGGGATAGTATTATCAATGAGTAACAAGTTAATAAGTTTATTACATACAAGAAATTGAACTTTATTATAGTTATTTTTATTCTCGGTGAGATAAATAACACATACATTAGGAAATATGGACAAAATACACTTACTTATACATAAATACAATAATTCCGTAAGCATTAAATACTAGTGGTTACTACCACTAGTACCACTAGTACCACAATACTAGTTATCTGCTGAAAATAACATTATTACTATACTTATAAAAGAAAAAAAATATGTACCATTATATAATTTCTAGGTAATAAATAAACACTACAGAAATGCTAGAAATTTAATTTTCTTAAAGTAAAGAATTCCTTCATGACGTCATCAGTGACCTTGGTCCTTCGAGCCTGATATTCTTGTATGACGGGTGTGATGGTATCTATTGCTATCTTTTTCAGTTCTCCGGTCAACATTTCTCCTGATTCGTATAGTTTCTTAATCTGTATGAAAATTTATAACATTTTATGTAAAGTTTTGAATAATAAAATAAATGTTGTACAATATAATTTATACGGTCGTGACTAAAATTGTTGTAAACAATTCAAAATGTCTAGATCCAACTCCCAGGCAACATTTAATAGATATTTAACTTAAATATAATAAATAATTGATTGATTTTTCAAAATGACTACTTAATATTTTAACTCCATACAACATTTATCAACATATTATTTTATTGGGATTTTTATGTCCAGGAAAGATTAAAAAGAAACAAATTTTAAGTATTTAGAACATATGACTTATATGTCCAGTCAGTCAATTAATAATGACTTTATCAGATGTATTACATGGTACGTTCTCAAAAGGACTCAGGACAAACTCATAAAAATACTTTTTATACAATATATAAGTTATGTGTAAGTATTTTAATAATTTTTAAATCATAAGCTACAATCAAATAAATTGAAATATTGTGTTATTTTGTACATGGTCGTTTCTTTTAGCATAAAGAGTTGATTAGACACTGAAAAAATATTGAACAAAAAAGTATTTTCGAGTATAAACAAACAAACTGAATAAGCAATAAGGTTTTAAATAAATTATTAGTTATGATATTTAAATATTCATATAAGATAGGGACAGACATACATTTATGTTATATACCGTACCTCGGCAAGCCGGTCATCGTCTTCGAGGAAGAAGGTCAGGTATTTGTATGAGATGTCGACATCAGTGTTTCCGCCCTTCTCCCTGTGTTCCTCCACCGTGGCCCGCCCTCCGGAGAACGCGTATTTGTTAATCTGTGGATAATATTATTAGAGATATACACGGTGGTAAAAAAATCACTATAAGTTATTTTTCTGTTATTAAATACAACCTAATTTCAAACAATCCAACAATTTATATATCACTATCTTTTCAATATCCTATACATATAATAAAATTGTTACTGATCCATTTCTGTACATAGAAAATATTTAAAAAAAAGATAGGGGGGCTTTATAAGAGCAAGAGAACCCAAAACAATAGTTTTTTGGTTTGTCTGTTTGTCTGTATGTTTGTGCACGCTTATCTCAGAAACGGCTTAACCAATTTGAATGTGGGTTTCCAAAATATATTATCACAATGTTCACTTAACATTTAGTGCTTATTTCATCTAAATCGGTTTAATAATTAAAAATTTATGTCAATTTATGTCAATTACGTAATAGGTACTTCTTTGTCTACTTACTTTACTATCTTTGTTTATCTTTTTTTCTTTTAGTTGTGCACTAGTGATGTAACGAATGTATTTTTTTTTTTATTTTGAAACTAGAGTGTTATTTTTTTTTTCATTATAAGCTTTAAGTAAAATAAATAAATAAATAATACCAAATGATAAAGTGAAGACTGATAATGTGATTATGAGGTTAAGATAGTTTTTCTTATATTAAAAAAACCTAAGAAAGGAATTTGATATCTTCGAATCTTTATTTTTTCTGATATTTAGATTCGAAAACATTCGCAGAAATATCGCGAATGTGAATACGAATATACAAAAATATGCGAATATCTGCAAATGCGAATATTCGTTACATCACTATTGTGCACACAACACGAGAAAAAAATATTTTCAAAATTCATACCGGGGGACCTTTATATAAGCAAGAGAATCCAAAATAATGTTTTTTCACTTTATCTGTTCGTCTGTATGTCTGTATGTTTTTGCACGCTAATCTCAGAAACGGATTAATCGATTTGGATGCAGTTTTCGGGAATATATTGTCATGGGATGCACCTTACATCTTGTTTTTTTTAACAATTGTTTTTCTTGATGCAATATAATAAATGTTTAACATGTTAATGTGAAGTATCTATCTTACTAATCGTCTAGGGTTATCACACTACATTAACTATTATCTAATCCCACAGGGTTGTCACACAACATAAAGCGAACCTTATTCTTAATTTGCTTTGGGGTGTCGTTCAGGAACACAGAGGCGTTAGGATCGCTGGCGGACATCTTGTGCTGCGCGCCCTGCAGCGCCGGCAGGAAGGTGGCGTGCAGCAGCGCGGGCTTCGGCAGCCGCAGGCGAGGAGCCACGTCGCGAGTGAGGCGGAAGTACGGGTCCTGGTCGATGGCGCAAGGAACCAGACACGGTACCTGGAAAAGGAATCGAAGATGTATATAATAAAACTGAGGAATGTGAGTTTTATCTCCGAAACTATTATTGGATTAGATTTGTCTGTGTATAATAAACGCCATTAGCATTTGATATCCTATTTATTTATTATAATATTGATTGACTGAGACGTCATAATTGACCGCATCGTGTGACGTCACATAGGATTGTTCCACTAAAGTCTTGTATGTTAAAGAGAAAAAAAAAAAGAAAGGATAATGCAAGATTTAATAATCAGTAGATCATATTTATTGTATATATGTTAGAAAACAATAAAAATATATATTTATAAAATACATTCAATTTGTTAAGTAAAAAAATCCTCAAACTCACCACTTTATTATCAAAAATAAAAGGGAATGTCGTTGAGAAAGCAGGAGCGGCCTCGATGGAGGGGAAAGTAATTTTTCCAATGATATCAGAGTCACCGAACCCAAAGATACCCTTCACCTGGTTGAAAGTGACACACCTCTGTATTCGCAACATGTTCTGGTAAAAAGCTGGACATTGTCTAAAACAAGAAAATCTATTTTAAAAACCTAACTTTGAATAACTTTCTTGGATTTCTTCAAACAAACTTTTAAGGCAGTGCAGTTTCTAAAATAAAATAACACACTAACAAATATAAAATGACTTCCATTTTACAATAAATAGTCTAAAATCTGTCACCGAACTTTAAGATTAGAAATTAAAAGTTCACATTAAACGCGTTCTTATATCTTTAACCTTGTAACAATAGTAATATGCTAATAGGTAATCGTAAATTTATTAATAAGTTAAAAGAGTATTTATCGCGTTCCTTGTAACCATGCAAGTAGATTTTTACATTTCATAAGTGCACACAAGCCTATTTGAAATAAAAAAATAGTTTGATTTTGACCATGAAAATAAAAAAAACACCTTACCCAATAAAGTCTAAATCATTAAAAATAAATGTGTTAGATGGATCAAAGCCCACTGCAATGATGTCCTTAGCGTTACTGTAAGCCATCTGCCGAGCATCCTCTACTTTGATATCTCTCCACAACACTTTCTCATCATCCGTCAGTTGTATTATTAAAGGTACATTAAATACTTCTTGCAACCATCTGAAATGTGAAATATGGAAATACATTATTTGTTAATATATTTTGTATTATTTTCTGTTATTCTTAAAAAGATAAGGAAAATAAAACATAAAATGACTACTTAGACAAGTAAATAGTAATTTTCTGTTTTATTTTCCTTATGGAATTACTCTAATGGCTGTTAGCTTTAGTTAGCTCGAGATGTTAGTGTGTTTTTGTTATCAGTTTTATAATAAATTCACACACAATTTATGATTTTTTTTTAATATCCAGTATAAATAAATATCACAATCCCCAAATTTTCAGCTTTCCATCAATTAAAGCTAAAAAAAAAAATAGGAACTTAATAGTTTATATTATAATCAATATTTTACTTTTATATGTAGAAATAAATTACAAATAATGTTTAAGTTGGCATTTTAACTACTTCAATAAATTCGCTAATTAACCTACTTTGTGAACATAAATGGTATCATATGTCCAAGATGCATACTATCAGATGAAGGGCCTCGCCCCGTGTAGAGGTAGAACTTCTTGCCAGATTCCACCAGATTAAGAATACTATGGATATCCCTGTGAGAGAAGAATATGCCACGTCTTAGGAAGTGATGCGCTGAAAAATGTCCATATGTATAAGAGATAACATTGTTATAGTTAATATTAAGATGTTATTTTTAAAAATACTACTACTATCATAAGCTTGTAGTGTACCTTTTTTTCCGGTGACCTTTTCAAACCTTGCTAATATTTCATCATCAATTTTTTGACTCCCAAACCTCTCTGAAAACCAATATTTACAAAATTAATTTATACTTTACAAGGAATTTAAAAACGTATTACATTATTTAATCAATTAGTTATTTTAATATATTATTGATGTATCAAATATGGATAAATATAATACTCTTATAAGTTATAAAATAATTTAATATAAACATAATAACTTATAATGGGACCATAATTTTTATTTTGCATTTCACAATTTTTTAAAGATAAATTATTTTAAAAACATGGTTGTTTGAAGTGATAACTTGGACTTTCCTGTTAGGTAATCTTGGTTTGAGGGTAAAACCAAAAGTTCAGGTCACATTAATTTGTATGCACAGAAGTGAATAAATGACAAGTCAGGAAGGAAATGAAAATATTGACATATTTGACAATTTATCAGATAACAATGTTGATATTCCAATGATTATTGAGAATGTTATTATGTTAAACTAATAAAGATTGAAAATGTTAACATAATTTATTTATTTTTATGTTGGTCCAGTGGTTAGCACAGATGCTTAATGTATAACAACGCAATGGGGCTTGGGTTTGATTCCCGGCAGGGACAGGCATGTATGTGATGAGCATAGATGTGTGTATTTTTGGGCTTGGTTGTTTATTAAATATATTCTCAGTATTTATAATATGTAACTCTATGTATTTGTATTGTTGTCTAACACCCTTAATACAAACAAATAATTTGCTTACTTATAGGTTAGTTCAATGTTTGTAATTTGTCCTGTATTATCATTATTATTATTATTTTCTCAAGGATATTTGATATTCTTCTAATTTATAGTGTATATTTTTAATTTATAGGATAAAGAACAATTAAAAAGTAATCCATTTAATTTGAAAATATTTTTATAAGTAATAATGCATAAATATTAATTAGTCATAAGAGTCATCACTTCCTATGTGTGGCTTAAACACTTGATTTTCTTATTATTAGCCTCATTAGAACGAATATTTGGAAATGCAGTTTATTTTATAAGACTAGATACTAGACTTACTGATAAGCTTATCATAGTCTATCCCTGTCTCTGATTTTCCTGCTACATTCCACGGGTCCACTACATCATCATCTTCATTTATTGATAGATCATTTATCTGCTCCTCTGTCATGGTTATGAGAATGGCTGAAACAATTGTCTGATAATTATTAATAGTTCTTTAAAAAATACGAAAAACTAACAACCCAAAAAACACATAATAAGAGGCCTAATTTTTAAAACATATGTTATTATAAGATTATGTAAAATATAATAATGATGTTACCAAAAGTTTAGATAACCTTAAAATACTAACAAAAATATGCAAATTAAACATTTTAATAACTTACTAACTTTAATAATCTTTAAATTTTTATTGTGAAGCAATATTTCACTTTAGTTTCATATCTCGAAAATTAAACTATAAATACTATAATAAGGTTCTCGAATTCGCCGAATTAGAACAAGTTACCAGTTACCACACTGTCGTCTGTCACACAAATCATCAATTCACAATTGTCAATGTCATTCTTCTGCATTCGTTTAAAAAGATATTTTGCACTTTAAAAGCATTATTTTAAAAACGTTAAATGATATCAGATGATCGTAATTTACTTACAAAAATATGGAAACTGAGATATGTTGAAAATTAAATTGCTTACAAACTTAATATAACCCTCGTTATGATTGCAATATTTATGTAATTTGATTTAATATTTTCAGGTATATTATTTTAATTAATTATCAAGCATCATATATTATAAAAAATATTGTCTGATTGTTGCTTGAAATTAAATTAAAGTAATCTTTAATGAAAGATTTAGTTTATTTAAATTATTTGAAGTAGCCACACTTTTATTTTTAGTTCTGCCAACAAGTTATACTAAACGTCAAAAATTGTCAATATCTCTTCAGTCATCACCATGTACTCTAGCTGTTTTTAGATTATTTTATTAGAATAATAAACGTGCGTGTCTTCGTCATAAAGTCTATGGCTATTAGGTGTTAAACCAGTCGGGGCTTTAGTGTTCTTGATGGTTTCGGGTGACGATTTCAATGGTGGTCGTTTATCGCGAAAAACTACTAGGTCCCCAAACCGAAAATCCAAGAAAACTGATGCAGACATAGCAAAGGGTTCAGCGTTGCGAAATGATTCGCAACCTTCTGTCCACAAGAGGAACCTCTATGTAGTTTCTTTTCCAATCATTATTCTTTTTAATTTATTGAGGTCCGTATTATACCAGTTATTTATTATTTTCAAATATTTGTATTCGGCGTCCCACCGTTTCATTCATAGGCCTCGTAAGAACGGTGAATGTAACTTAGAAGTGGTCGTAAAAGACGGTATTGTGTCAACTGAGATCGCGCACAGTGACGAGATGTCGTATATAAACAATGTGGGACCAGGAGATCCTCTTCTGGCGAAACAGAAACATCACCATCGAAAAGCATTCGAGTACATATCGAAAGCGCTAAAAATTGATGAAGAAAATGAGGGTAAGCTGCATGTGTACTGGCTTCATATCTATGTTGGTATATAAACTGATTTATTAGTTGATTAAAAATATTATTATTAGTAAATATTTTCTTGGCCATTGTTTTATTTGTTTCAGTTATTTATAGATGTGATTAAATAATTACCTAAAGTAGGTGTAGGCATTTAGATTGACTTGTTTTCAATACAGGACAAAAAGAATTAGCAATAGAGCTGTACAAGAAAGGTATCTATGAATTGGAGCGAGGGATAGCTGTAGACTGCTGGGGGGGTCGGGGCGACGCCTGGCAGAGGGCACAGAGGCTCCACGATAAGATGAAAACCAACCTAGGCATGGCCAAGGATCGTTTGCATTTCCTCGGTAATAGATATTTTAGTTTTACTTCTAGTTATAGTTAATTGTAAGTTGTGATACACTGCCATATTTATTTTAAGCTCTTCTATGACTAAGCTTATATTTAATTTTAGATCTTGGCTGTATATTGCATGCTCTGCTTGTTTATTTTAGTTTATTAAAGTGATATATACTCATACGACACACTCCTTTGAAGTCATTTAATTTAAATATTGTCCCCTAATGTAGCCAACCTAGTCGCCCTCAGTAAGTTGGGGGTAGAGAGTGAACCCGAGCGACTTGAAAAAAAACCTACGGAGTCTCCTCTTAAAATGAGAAGGCCATTAGAGAAGTCCAAGACTACGCTACTAGCACACACAGAAAGTAACAGTGGTCAAACGAAGCCACCAAATGAAGGTAGAATACTAATCATTGCTTTGCTTCGTTTGACATAACCTACTGCAACGTTTTGAAAATCTCACTTCCACATAACCCCCGAAATTATCTTAACAACATTTAATGACAATTTGTTACGAACAATACATTTTTTGTACGGCAGTGTTTGCATGTGGGTTCACTGTGCTTACAAAATTTATTTTCTTTGCTTTCCGTGTGACATATCACAATAATATATATTATTTAAGTATAATAATATTACCTACTTAATTCTATATTACAATATTTACCTCCTGCATTATAAGCTTAGTGAGCTTGGATTAGCATATATAAGAAGTATGTGGTCATAAGGTTTTCATACTAATAACTTTATATCTGTTAAGGGAACTAATTTATAATTTAACCTAAGTACATATTGCCCATTTAATGCAGCTGGCATTGTTACAAGACAAAAGATAAAACCTGTATGATGCGAGTGGAATGCAAAGACACTTGTTTACAATCTTGTTCTATGAATGCTAACAACTTGTACGTACTTGTATGTCGTCTTCATTTATTTCGTATTATATACTTGGTATTATCAACTGCACTTACGAGATAAAAAAACATATTATAATAATTCCACATAAAAGTCCGGCGTGTCGTATTAACACTATTGAAAATAAATTTTATTTATTTCAAATTCAACGGTCATGACCTCTCAACCCCTCACATCTCAAGGGTAGCGACTCTAAGTTTATTGCCTTGGATAGTAAAAGTCTGCAAAAAGTATACATAATATATTTCATACCAGTTCAATCGCATGTCATCAATACGTAGACGCTTTAAATAGAACTCTTTGTAACGGTCTAGCTTACTCAAGTTTCAGACTTTCGTATTAGTTTACGACTCATATTCTAAGTATAGAGTATTCCTCTTTTAACCCCAGTGTGAAAAGATTTGAGTGCGTGATTCAGCGGTGAATTGGGAAGGTTTCCTATTTCTTTCAGTTTTGTGGGTTAAGTATTCTCAAGAGGCAAAAAGCTTTTTGGTGAAACAGGTCACAGTAATTTGGAGTATTTTTTTTAACGAAATTCAAAATTTGAATTCGATCGTTGTGGAAGTTATTCCTTAATATAAAAAGGGTCAGGAGAAAGCGATGAAGCGGACACACAGTCGTTTCCGTTCGTCATATTACAATGAGATCAGGTTACGGATGGCCAAGCGCGACCCGGTGACAACGGTATATGATACGACCGAATGAAATTTGATGAGCCTACATGAAAACCATTTCGTGTGAAATTTAATCATGAATTGAATGAACATTAACATAATTAAATCTTAATAAATAATTAAGAGAGCTTAAATAATCATTTGTATATAAATGTAAGTTTAACAAAATTATTTTAATTTGTGATATTTTACATGGACACTCAGACTATTCAAAAATGGTAAATACATGTCATAAAATTACAAATTTACTGTTAAAAAAAAATCATTACATTTTTTCTTAAACATATATAAAAGTCAATGATCCCAATGGTTGTAAAAACAAAAGCGAGTCTGTTAAGTACATATTTATATGGTATGTCTGACGAATCGTCTTCTGCTTATTTAAGTACATTCATCATTAATATCGAATACAACCAATTATAAATTAAGTCATTACTAGTTTGTTATTGTACTGAATTTGATGTTTTGACGGACTTACTGCCAAGACAGTGAGTGCAGCGTCGCGACGTTTAGTCTAGACTCACAAATCTTTTATACTTAATAATAAAATAAAAACATATGTTACAGTCCTCTGTTAAGGAAAGGGTCAGGAAAACCGTAAGACATATATTTTTTTATATGTGCAAAGTTAATTACAATAAATATCCGCAAAACACATAAGACCTTCATGTTTTTAAAGTCCATATATACATTTGATTGTAAAAAGTGACATTTATTTCTCAGAACAACACATAATTTAATTATAATAATACGAAAAAGGATTATATTTTTGACTTTTTTATACTATGTTCCGATTTTAAAAAAGACCACTAGATAATAAATATAGAGTATATCATTAAAAGTGTATCAATATCTTTCGCATTTAATTTTCTTTGCAATTTGGTACAATTCTTTACAATTCCTTATATGGTTGACAAAACAACAATAATCAAAAAAATAAGGTTGCTTGAAGAAGATCGTATTCAATGCCTGGAGGCTGAATGCGAGTTTACAGTTCAGATGACTGTAGCCATATTAAGAGACCGGTTTGATCAATAGAGGTTCAAGACATAAATCACTTCATACAACAACAACAATCTTTAAATTGTAAAGTTAGCCATTAAATTAAACTGACGTTATTTAGGCGGCCGCTTTTTTTAAAATAAGTTCATTTACAGTTACTCTCCCATTTGAACCGTTATGCTTTGTCGTGACTGTAACGAACGATAACCTAACTATACAAATAAAAAAATATTCCGTTCAGTCTTTCGTATCTCTTCTTTCGATTATATTCAATCGTTTCATTCATTTCGTTACATATAACTGCCAAATTGGTTTACTTTCGAGTCTTCAAGTATCAAGAATGTTTACACGTAGATATATTATAAAATAAATTTCATGATATTAACACAAAATTTAAATCAATACTATTTCTTGATCATGATATTTACGATATTGGCATAAAATTAAACATTTAACTACTTCTGTTAATTTAACACGCGCGATTATCCGTGATGGCCGAGTGGTTTAAGTGAGGCCAGAAATCGTAAAAACCTTCAAATAATCGGCACAATTGTATGGCCTTAAGTATCTGAAACAATTATAAATTATCTAGTATTTAAGCGCGCATTTATTGTATAAATTTCATTTATAGTCTCTTATCTAATAATATTGTTTCTCTCATATGAGTGATTTATAGTTCAGTAATTTTCTATTTCCTTTTGACATTTATAACGTATCGGTTTCCATTTCATTGAGTAAACATATCGGACTAATGTATCATGAATAATAATGAGTATGCGCATGACTGATAACAGCTAGTGGTTCATTTACGACAACCCTCTTCGTTATATCGACCACACTTTGCAAGCAACTCCCAAAAAAATCCTTGGCAGAGTTAGTCTGTGTTAAAATAGTCTCACGTTTTTATATCCAAAATCAATAACAAAATTGGAAGCTACTAATATTATAAATCTGAAAGTTTGGATCTGTCCTTGTGTGTATACATGAATTTACATACTTACATGAATATTTTGTAAGGCGTACTAGGAGAAGTACCACTTTTTATCCATAAAAAACATAATTTTGACAACGCCTAGTTCGACACTAAAGGGCGTGAGAGTGCTGCCACCGTACTACTTCAGTTATTATTATTTTTAATAGTCCTAAACGGAATCCTACGCAAGTGGAAACGCGAGCAAAAGCTTGTACTTAAAAAATCTCAAAAGATTGCCCAACAGATACCCTAATTCCGAATATATTATTAGCAACGTGTATTAAAATAGTGAAGACCATTCTAGTGACACATCATTTAATAGCTTGGACTCTCGTGAACTCAGAGTTGGTTCAATTTGCTGGTTATTATAACAAGGAACAATGCTCCGTCTGTCTGTCTTAAAATAATTTCAAACGAACGTGATTATTGAATACCTATAAAGTAAAAGCTTATCGCACTGAATAATTACTTAAGTTCATACATACCTTATTTTGACAGAAATGTATTTTTCATATAAATTAACAGTTTAATAGTCGTAATATATTAAATCGTATTAATTATTTTTTTATAGCATTTCAAATTGATACCAATAATATTGATTAATATTTTATTTTTTTTATGAACTTGTATATCCATGTTAAGGTTATTCAAATTTTAATTAAATATGGAATTAAAAATAATATTGATACGAATATGATTCGAACGCACCTCTTAGAGCAACGGGATGGTTTCCCAGAGGTGGAGACTTCAAAACCTGCTCCTATCTATGAATTTCTAAATTTATAATCAATTAAAATGGTTATCTGTAATAAAGTTCATAAAATACAAAATCTTCATATAAATTGCTGTACAAGCTTCATTAACTTACAATAGGTTTCAATTTATTTTATAGAAATCTCTCATTTGTAAATTGTTTTCGCTTTCATTTATCGGAGGTGTTAAATTAGTTTTTATTACACCAGAGATAATAGTCTTGATTAATTTATATATTTATGACTTGTAGTAGTGTGGGTGTGATGTAGGTGATATTGTTTCGAGGAGTCTTTCTCAAAAAATTGCATAAAGATGACGATATTTGCGTCCCAGTTTCAACATCGAACATGTGCGGTGATTTTGCATTTTGATTACTTTACGCCCTCAACTCACATCGCGATTGAGGAAAGTTTAAAGGCTAAAAACTGTCATTAAGTAACAACTACTTGTTTACCTTCAGCTAAGGTGTGAAGTATTTGATTATACTAATAGGTATATTGCTATATTATGTCCTGCCTAAAAATATTGGTTGCATTACCTTACCTTACCTTATTATACGTAATGATAATGTTACAAACACATGTAAACTTGCGTAAAAGATCATTTATCAAAAGTAAACAAAATATATTTCAAAATACCGATATTTTGTTCGTCATTAAAGTACAGTTCATGGAGTTGGCAGTATTAAAGCTACCGACAAAACGTACAATGGAGTTGGTATAGCATAGCCTACTTTTGGTTCTGAAGTGATTGAAATCAGTTTGCTTCTGGGGGCGTGGGCGAATCACAAGGTCTCTATATCCGTTTGGGAACAGTCCGATCTTAGATACGTTATCGACAACCTGGAAGTTTGTTAGAGATAACTAAACGTTTGAACTAACATCTAAACCAACTTAACAAAGCTAAACTTTGGTCTACCTTCACTATAGTTGGATACAGTATACAAACTTTCCAAAAAAAAATCAGTACAATGACTATTGTTTTAAACAACAAAACCTCATTAATTTGAGCGTAACTAATCTGACGTTAAATACATTTTCTTTAAAGATATTATTATCAAACTATTACTAATACGAATTAGTCATTATAAATTAACACATATTGAGGTTACATTATCTAATCTATTTATTTACGAAGTTCATTGATCTTTAACATACATGTACTGTATCCCTAGTACGAGTTTTGGTGTTACGAAAGCTATGACAGTTTACCAAATCGTAAAATAAAAAAACGACTTATTATACATTCTACTAATTAAATCTATTGATAAATATATTTTTAAAAAATTGTCAAAAATATTTATTATTTAATTATTAATTTTAAATAGATGATTCTAAATAACTGAAGTAAATATAATTTTTAACAGACTTTTTTAAATATATCAATAAACTTTAATTTATAGAGTGTATCATAATTCTTTTTTGATTTTACGATTTGGTAAACTGTCATAGTTTTCGTAACGTGAAATCTCATTATAGGGTATTGAATACAGTATTTTATTAGGTTAGTACTAAATGGTGTATGACCCGCTTCAGCTTGAACTATTAGAGCTAATTTTAGCGTGTACCAAGACGATCAAATGCTACTGTGTTAATTCATTCGCCTATTATTTAATAGAACTAACTGGGATTTGTCAGCTGTGTTTTTAATTACATAATCACTTGTCAATATGTTTTCTCGATTAATATTTCACTTTACCTTTGAGTTTTGGTGACATTTTAATTTAGTAATTTGTTCGATGTTATTGAAAAAAAGTGAATTATATTAATTCAAAATGTATATGGGAGCGCGAGGTCGACCTGTCAAAATAGTAATTTATAACCTGCATCGAAATGTCACTAGCTAATTGGATTTATTTTGACATATGTTTTTATTATCCGTATAAAAAACCTTGTTTGTTATAATCGATGTTACATAACTCGATCCGATGTTTTTAATTTAATCTGCTTTTTAATATGCTTTTTTTTCTATCATGAATAAAAAATATATCAGCGCCGCGGCCTTGGCTGGTGTCGAGGGTTTTTGAATTGCATTATTCATAACTAATACCTATATAAGAGTACTGCTATTATTAAGCATACCTCCTATTCTTGCAGTAAATACTGTTACAAGGAAAAAATAATTTTATTCTATTGCGGAAAACATTTATTACTGTGATAATGTGTTAAATTGTACAATAATATAATCCAAAAAAATATGAATCTCATTCAAAAGGATTTTCATCGATTTTAATATAGTATTTTCAAGTTTGAGGCCAAATCTCAATAAGAACACCCACTCTACGTGGGAAAATTCTCCATGGGTTCAATCTTATGGATTGTTTTAGAGACTTCAAATTATCATGACCTCCAAGTAACATGTCATATTCTCTTAAAATATCTTTAAATCATAATCCAGCGGTTGGAGATCGGGATCACTTTAATTCAATAAAAAACACCGTTTGGCGCGAAAATTAAAAATCACAATGAATATTCATATTCGAATGACAGTTTGATAATTTAAATGTATATATTATATATTTTTTATTGTACAGTATTGGACTACGTTTATGGATTTAATGTTTCTACTATTTTAATAATTCTGACCATCATTTGTCTTATTCTACGCGATCATGATCATAACAAGAAATAATAAATGTATAGAATATTATGAAACGTATGTCTGTACTTAATGATCCTTGTCATTTTGCGTTATACAAAGGGCGTCGTGTCATAACGAATACTAAGAATTTGTATGGAATTAAATTTTAATTTGGTAAAATGTCAGCTGTATTAAAATAAATATAGGGTCAAGTTAAAAGTATACTAGATGAGTTTAATCTTATAACGACCCGATAACTTAGTTGGCAAAGCTATCGAGTTAATGCCTAATTGTCGCAGGTTCGAGACTTGCGTGTTGATTTTTTTTCTTTTTAAATGTAGGTAATAAAAACATAAGGTTACAAAAAAATATCTGAAGTTTAGTTTTCTAATGGAAAATATTTTAGGAAATCTAAATAATATCATTATTCAGTCGCAGGTCGTAAGTTAACGACCGCGGGTCGGAGGGTGCCGGGCGGGGGGGGTCCGTTGATGAAGTCACAGACTCTCCCGCGGTCCATGGGAAGGTCTTCATCACAACCGAACAGCTCCAATGGTTACAGCAGATATCCAGTGAAGCCTGCGTCCACACCGCCAGCTGTCAAGCGGCAGCTATCGGTGAGCCTCGTTTATAGCAAATCACTTAATCTATCCATGAGTATGCAAGTCAAGGATACCTTGAAATCTGCATATATACTTATCTCGCTTTCGTTATTGATATGTAAAAACGACTACCGTGGATAAAATCCTTAGAAATACGCAAAATTAGTAACGCCTAGTAAAGTTTTGTTTGCTAAATAAAACACGTCACTCATATACATATATTTATTTTAACACAAAACTAATTTCTTCACTAATCACTATCCCATACTCTTAAAAGATATTATTAACTTTAACTCACTAACCATTCCATTATCATTAACCAGTAAAATTCTCACATAGAGCGCATATCAGGTGCCAGTGAATGGGTCTCCAGTGAGGCGGGCTGTTGGGGGAGGATCACAGCGGGGGACGCCCACTAGAAGTAGAACCCCTCAGCCCACCCTCGCAGTACGGGGCGTGGATCCCAAGCTCGTCCAACTTATACTGGACGAAATTGTGGAAGGTGGTCCTAAAGTTCATTGGGATGATATCGCCGGACAAGAGGTTAGAAATGCAATATTATTGTATAAATGTGTGTATATATATACGACATATTATTCAAATATTATTTTTACAGGCAGCTAAACAGGCACTTCAAGAAATGGTGGTATTGCCATCTCTCCGGCCAGAACTGTTCACAGGACTTAGGTCGCCTGCACGAGGTCTGCTTCTATTCGGTCCTCCTGGAAATGGTATGTCATAGTTTTTGGTATCATGTCAGTTAACCCTAAAAATGAAAGGAATTAGAAGCTTTTACTTTTGAACTATATTAAAATTACTACATAAATCAAATTACAATAGTAATTTGATTTATGTATTAGTAATTTCAAATATTACTTTATATTCCAATAAATAAGTAGTAAGCGGTTACTGCTTATTTATAATTAAAGACTTTTCTATAAATTCAAAAGATATAAAATTCTTCCCACGGAACGAAGATAGTAACAGAACGGTCTCCCGCAGGTAAGACATTACTGGCGCGGTGCGTGGCGGCCGAGTGCTCCGCCACGTTCTTCTCTATATCAGCCGCGTCCCTCACCAGCAAGTACGTTGGTGACGGGGAGAAGATGGTCCGGGCGCTGTTCCAGGTTGCCAGAGAACTGCAGGTATATTATCTTTAGGAGATAACTCTAAAATCAAAATCTATCTATGATGTTTGAAAAGATATACATATAAACATAGCCATTTTAAGCTTATTTAAATGAATACAAATATAGAATAAAAAATAAATTGATACGGGCAGGGATTCGAACTCGCGACTACTGGGAAACCGTCCCGTCGCTCTACCAACTGATCTACCGTTATCAAATACACACATTTGTACATGCTTCGGTGAATTGTGTCGAAATATTCATAAATTAATATTTTCCCAGCCATCAATAATCTTCGTGGATGAGGTGGACTCCCTTCTTTGCGAGCGCTCCACGGGCGAGCACGAGGCGTCTCGACGACTGAAGACGGAGTTCCTCGTGGAGTTCGACGGCCTGCCCGCCGCCGGCGCCGAGAGGGTTATAGTGATGGCCGCCACCAACAGACCGCAGGAGCTGGACGAAGCCGCACTGAGGTCTATAACTCTATGGAATTTGAGGCTCCCATTTTGCTTTTGCGATAATACCATTCAGGATATTCCAAAAATCTTATCGATTAGAATATTTTCGCTACTTATTTTCAAAATCTATTTATAAAAATGAAATCACAAAATACTTTTACAAAAACAACAAAATATTAAAATTGAAACAGTATAAAACGACGACCGTCCCCCTCTCCCGCAGACGGTTTCCCAAGCGCGTGTACGTGTCCCTCCCGGACGCGCGCACGCGTGGCTCGCTGCTGGCGCGCGTGCTGGCTCGCGGCGCGGCTGCCGGCGCGCTCAGCGACGACGAGCGCGTGCGACTGGCCGCGCTCACTGACGGGTACTCCGGCAGCGACCTCACCGCGCTCTGCAGGGACGCCGCGCTGGGACCCATCAGGGGTGAGTAAACTATCACTTCACGTCCCTGGCTACGATGACACATACCTCGTTTTGTTCTATTACTGAATGTTATCGTTCGTTTTAAAGTTTTTCTGTGTACCATAATAATAAACCCAGACTCAGTGTAGGATAGTGAACAATAAGTTTGTGGATACAGTATAAACTAATAATAAAATCTTCACAGAACTGGACCCTGAAGAGGTGAAATGTCTGGATCTCTCCTTGGTGAGGAGCATCACGTTCCAGGACTTCATGGACTCTCTGAAGCGTATCCGACCTTCCGTGTCGCCGCTCAGCCTCGTTGGCTACGAGAAATGGTCCGTGCAGTATGGAGAACTTGGAGTTTGAACCTTAGAGTGTAGACATAAGGTACAAATCAGTTTGACTTCTTACACAACTATCTAATTATATCTAGATTATCCTCAGTATCCATAAAGTATCGAATTACAGTGACATAAGATATTTATGTAATACTAGCTTTTAAACATGACCCCGATCAGATTTACTCGAAACATAAACACCCTGTATATGTATATTATTAAATTCCATCAATACCCCCCTATTGGCTCTACAAAGTCTTAGTTTTTACTGTTGTTTTCAAACTATCAAAGACAAATCCTTACCCAACTTGGATAGTTTTTGGAAAATGGATGATTAAGTATGTACATTTTATACATGTGAGAATTACATATCATCAAGTCAAGATAAATCGGTAATAATCCGTACGTACTAGAACCAAAATTAAATACAAAAAAAAACACTAGGTATGACAAATTGACAAAAAAATATAATAAACAGAAATAAAACTATTTTTACGGAAAATTTTAAATCTGTAAAAATAGTTTTATTTCAATGTGTAGTACTCGTGAAAACCTTTGAAAACACAATATATAAACTGTAAAGTATCAAGTTAGGTATGAGCAAAACTGTAAATTATCGAGTTAGGTACAAGCGATACAATGACCACTCCTGACAACGGCCTTACGCCGACTGAGGTGATAATTGAATTTTAGAAATATTTGTTAAAAAAGATCAACTAAAATAGCCCATTAAATGAACCTTATTGAAATGATTGAAATGAAAGTCATGTGTAACTACAGATACGTGATAAAAATTAAAAATATATTTTTTTATTGATATATTACGTAACTTATTTAGGGTTTTTTTTCTCACACATTTTTAGTTGAGTATGTCTTCTTAGCTAACGTATTTTTTATGCTTAAATATATTATAATAATTATGAGAAAAATGTACCTAAATTCCTCCCGATTTCGTAAAACACGTGACGGAAAATCGTTATTACAATATTAAAGTATTTTCTCTAAGGATACTAAAGATTAAGAAACATTTTAAGCATTGCAATTATTGGTTTCACTACATTAAGTTTGATTTTGTAGCATTATGAAAAGTTAATAATTGTGGGCATAACCGTAAACGCGTCCTTAACTATATTTCCTTAATACATTTTTTTTAATCTCTTGTATTTTTTTAATCATTAAAATTTCTATTCTGAAGTATTTTTGTCTATAGTTTTGTTCAAATAAATCATTACGAACGTCTAAAATCCAATGTTCTTTAAACACTAATAATCGTTATATCTATTTCAGGTAAAAAATCTAAATAAAACTGGGGTGAGTGGAACATTGTAAGAAAAGTATCGGGATCGGAAAAAGTCTGGTCGATTTGAATTGTTTTCAACTTATCCTAGAATTTTATAAGTCGCTCAAAGTTTACTAATCTCCAAACTATTTCCTTTAAGTCCCAATTTACGAGTGACATTTTGAAACCGTTATAATATAGAAATTAACGTTTTAACCCATCTAGTCAGATATCCAGGTTTTGACTGTAGTTTCCCAGTGAAGCCACGACGGCCATACTGTCGAAAAAGACAAAGAAACATGATCTCTAATAAGTCCTGCCCAGTACGGAAATATATAATTCGGATGAATGGAGAAGTTGCTTTCAATGTTTTAGATATAAGAATAACGCTTACAAAATCGACACTTCTCTATTCAGTCGGATTATATCAATTTGCAAACCCGTCCAGTTAGGCTCCCATTGAAATATAAACGGTATGTCATATCATTACGACATATATTCCCATTTCTTGGCTTGTACCGTCTGATTCTTTTCGCCTCTGCACTCACTTTATCTGCACGCGATTGTCAACCTTATTTACAAGACATAAATGTAGTATTCTTATATCAAAATGAAACTAAGGCATTTTGAAGTCGTCCTGGACAGATGTACAAATATGGATTACTTAACATGTAGTATGTACCTCAATGTGTGTGTGTTATGTATAATATAGTTTTATGTATTTATTTAGTAGCCGTCGGTAATCCAATTAAGTTAGTTTGGTTTTTTATTAAGTCATTCTTACCGCCATTGATTTTAAATATTGTTATGTTATTGGATTATCGCAATTGTTTTGTATGTAGATAAATTAATTCTGTTCTCATTATTGTGTGTAAAATCACGATTTGAAAGTAAAAGTTAATTTTATTATGTTTTAATTCAATTATGAAATGTAACTTTTGTTTTAAGCGCTTGGTTGAAAACCAACTTTTATTCATAATATCGCGTATTTTACACACAAAATTATTATTAAAACCATTTTAAATTTGTTATTGTTATTGTACGTATTCTAATTATGTTGATTATTAATTATTTTTTATTTTATTAGCAATATCCCTCATAACATGATGTGTAAAAGATTCTTATGAAACGATGAAGACAATGATAACGGGTAACTTCCATTAAAAGCGATAATTTGCTCAAAATTGAGAGCGTGAATATATTTTCATAATTCGTTGTAAAATTCTATATCTTCGATCATCTTATAGTTGGTTGAATATCGATTACAGGACCATATACATATAGCTTGCAAATAATGCATGGAACCATAGTGTCTATGTCTTTTGTAATACTCTATGGTTTCCATGCAGGCCATGAAAATGACGAAAACATGGTAATTGTCGTCTAAAATATGTAGATGTTTTTATTGCACGCCATTTTCATGGCCCATAGCGTAGGACTAAATAGTAACTACCCGCAAAATGTGGCCTTTCTAATGTGTTGTCAAAAATATGCATTAACTATAATGTTAACTGTATTTTGTACTATACTAATATAACAAGTGTATTATCAGTAGTAAATATAACATACATTTTACAGCAGTAGTACCCATAACAGTAGTTCTAGCTTCTAGTGGGTTAGTACTATTTAGTCTTAAGTAGAGAGTACCGTAGCCAGTAGTTTTCTGGAGTTACATAACATTTATTTAACGACAATAGTTAGTAGAATTTCGTGTAGTGCTGATATATTTTTACAGTAGTTTTCTAATGACTCTTAGGTACATCTTATATTTTAGTGAACCTGCTGTGTAGCATCGACAGTTTTATCGATACAACCTCCTTCACTTCCGGGCTTATGAGCTGTCAATGTCAAAATATCTGACAGCATAGTAAATATATTTTTCTGTCAATTTAAATAAAACTTTTGCTTGGACTTAGATAAATAGACTAAAAAGGTTGACAAGATTCATAAAAACGTTGAAAAATATTTTAAAACAGGACTGGTCCATATAACAGTTTTATTTAATTATGTTCTTGTGATAACAATGAACCGATTGTTTAGAACACTTTCTGTATTAATATCTAGTGTTTAGGATTTAGTGCATATTATGAAAGTTGTCGATGTTTAACGAGCAGATCTTATCATTAAACCAATAGGAGTTCTTAGTACATTGACTTTAACTTAGATTGTTTTAAATATTGTACGTAGTTAAGTAATTTTTTAAATTCCTATTAATATCTTGTTGGCTGTAGGTTTTATGTATATTTTGCTAATGTTACAAGTTTCAGTAGTATTATTCTTATCTTAGTAAATATCCTTATTTGAAAACGAATTAATCATTTTAGATTTTAAAACGACATTTGCTTTTTTTATCTACTATACACAAACTTAACTATAAAATAATATTAAAAACATGGTATTCTTGAAACAAAAATTTTAATATACAGAATGATGTATACATCAAAAGGAACCCTCATCCTTCGACGTTTACCGTCACTTTCTGAACTGAGGTATCGTGTCTCTACTCACAGTGAAAAGCATTCTATATATATTATTTTACAAGTGTTATTATGTTTTTAATTAAGATGTTAAGATTTCAATGAATGACCTTATTTGGCTTTATTACATTTTAAAGGATTATTTCGATAATGAGATTTAATTTAATAAGGTTAAAAAAAACAACGCTGGTTTTATTGAAATTGCGAGTTATGTCGTTTTAAAACTATTCGGTTGTGCTTTATTCGCTATCTCTATTTAAATCGAATGTACTTTTAATTATATTTAATGTTTTTTACGCCTTAATTTTAAATTAGGTATGAAAATGTCTCAATTGTAATTTGTCCACAGATAACATTCATGATAATTTTTAATATATATTATCTATAGTAATTTTTAAAACGCTCATTATTTTTTGTAACCAAAAGGAAATAAATGTATGATCAAAGGAAATAATAATGAACAAAATAAAATTATAATTATTAAAAACGAGGCTATTTTAATTTCTTAATAAATAAAATCCAAAATATTAAACTGCGTCTGGATTCGCTGTGATATATTTTTGCATAGACTTATACATAGAGTACGGAAGCTGGCCTAAAATGACAATCCATAAAAAAAGAGAAAGTAAATGAGGCTATCTACATGTCTCTCTTTCTTGCATATATTGATATGATTAGACAAAGATAAATATCAGTCTGTCATCTACCCTCTTTTATTATTTGTCAGACACTGACACTCATTATCCTGCCTATGGCTCTCTCCCCTATTCTATGTATAATAATTCTATACATTTTTAACGTTCTTGCCTTTGTAACTGGATGAAAACAAAATGGCCGTTCAAAACAAACATAATTACTTTTTTGGTTGAACGGTTGTCGTTTCATCTGAGCTTATCACGACTGATTGTTATATGTACATGTTTTAAGACGTGTGGATTCTTGCATTTCTTAATCTTGAAAAATCTGCTATTGTATTGTTGTCCTATTTGATATCTTAACTAATTATGCTACAATTAAAAGTCACATCTGCTGTGTGTTGGCTGTGATTCGTATATATTTCGCATTTGCTAATATATTCAAAAATATAATTAAAAATAAATCGAGGATACGATATTCAAAATCAATTTTTTTCTGCATACATTTTCTGATAAAAACATTTACAAACATATGAGCATTTGTATTTTACTTTTATAATTTATGTAACTATCTTTCCAATATTGTAAAGTTTATTAATTGTAGCATAAAGGATTCATATAATTGTAAATGAAACTGAATATGGTTGTACACGCTCGCCTTTAATTTAATTTAAGCGCACGAATTTATTCTCGAAACAGGTTTGGTGTAATCTGAAATCGAGTTAACAAAAGGTGTATTTTTTCGTATTTTTCATAAAATAAGCACACTTCGCCTAAGTTGTCGTGAATGTACACAAAATGTGATACACGGTTTATCTATGAATTAAACAATTAATTTGTGATATTTGGTGTTTTATTCATCGTGTGTAATAGAAAATAAGAATTTCATTAATTCTATAATAATATTTATTCATTTACTATTAGCTTGATTTAACACAGCAAAGTATGAATATGATGACCGTAAGACCTGAAAATAAATAACAATTTTAATACGTGTAATATTTTATAATTTCTATCAAATGAAAAACTTACAGCGACAAATGTTGGCCGAGAAAGGGGAATGTAATGACCGGCTTTGAAGATAATCGGTCTCTTCATTCGTTCCATAGCGATTATTAAAGAACGTTTGAACTTTACATCTTGCTCGTACCACGGGCATTGGTACAGCCATTCTCGTAACTCTTCACTCTGAAATAATTATCATTCAAAGAAGATAATATTAAGGATATTATTACCGTAATGTAATGACGTAGTGACGTTGCCTCAACCGTCCTTACGATCAATATTAGCCCAAGGCCGTTTAAGAGTCCCCTTTTTAGTCTCAATATTCTCCAAGCTCCTTCAACGACACTGACAAATCAATAGGTCTGTACCAAATATAGACAATATAATATATAGGTATATAGAATAGTCAATCACAAAGATATAAATAATCTCAAATGTTAAATTATGCCTAAAGCTCTTTGAAAACACAAAAGGATGTCTTTTAGATAACATCATTGACCACTAAATGAAAAAGGAAATATACCTACGTATTAATGAGAATTAAAATATTTTACGTAAAAATTTTAGACACAGCATCGCTATTAGCAGGATAAAAACATAAATATTAATCAATGTTCAATGGCGTTCTGTGATTTTTCGATGTACCTACACTTTTGTTAACCAAAGTGATATTAACTCTCCAACTCATTATAAAGTGGTCTTATAATTGCTGTCTACTTTCAAAAAGAAAAAGTTTATTTTTCTTAATGTGAACATCGGCTGCTTAGGTAATATAGAAAATTACATATTTGGTTTGTAAAGAAAAAATTACTTCCATTTTCTTAGACCAACCTTTTAAATGACGGATCAACGAACTCTTATAACTCATGGAATTATTTTGCCTTTACGGATAAGTTGTCAGAAAAATAAATTCCATGGCGTCTACGAATACAAAGGCTTTGTTTGTACTCGACGGAGATTGCTTTTTGCTGATTGGTTTTTTTCCAAACTACATAGGTAATATTGCGAAAAGAGTTTATTAGAATATATTTATTTATTTATAAAGGAGTAAGTTCATTAGGGTGAGTTTGATCCAACTTGAAACATAGGATAACTTACATCTTAATTTTAAGTCACAATATTATTTTATATCAAAATATTGTTATTTCGTTATTGGCCTTGATAAATTTACTTGCATTTTAATTTTTTCCTTTACTTAGCGGTCGGGGGTTTTTTTAATTTTATTTTTTCTAATACCGTGACTTCTTAAATAGTTTACTACAATGTAATAGATATATCCAAAACCTTAGCAACCACAGCAACGCGTGGCCGAGTCTGCTAGTATAAATATAGAATGAAAAATAAACCGATACGGGCAGGGTTCGAACCCGTGAATACTGGGAAACTGTCCCAACACGCAACGACTTCAATAAGTAGGTACATAATAATATTACCTTCATTCTTTTTAGAAGTCTTTATATCGGGGGTTTTTAAGATGTTGATTTTTTTATTTTTTTTCTTTTTTAAAGTAATGTTTCCAGTTACTAGTTTCTTTATTGTACTAGATGAACGAACGGACACACAAATGTTCATTTGTTTAAGTATTTCTATAAATATTGAATAAGAACCTTTCACCCGGACCAATAAAACCTTAATATCTTAGAGACCCCTGTTTTTATTTCAACCAAACATAGCTAAGAACCATCTCGACGAACATAGCTTTCGATTAAAAAAAACCGCATTCAATACCGTCCACGTGTTTGGTCGCCATGTTGCCACAGACAAACACACAGATACACAGATTAATTGGTCAAACTTATAACACCCCCCTTTTTAGTCGGGGACTAAATAAAACTAATGAGACTTCATTCCAAATAGTTCAACTACTTAATCTTAAGATGTATATTTATACAAAATCCTATTAAAACAATAAAAAATATTAAAATGATGAGAATACTTTAGTTGTAAGCTGGCTGCCGCACCAGCAGTACAGGAGCAACTGGGACAGCATAGTGACCATGTAGTTGAGCATTGAGTAATACTGCACGCTGCCAGGTTCCACCTTTTACCAAAATGTTATAGGTTATAGCGAATTTCACGATTATACCAAATAAAAGGATATTCACCACACACTCGTAATGTAAATATCGTATTAGGTAAATGTGTGTGTATAACCAATAACGATAATATAATGAAATTAATATTGGTATATTAAATATCTTACTATGGATATTCGCAGTCCAATGATGCAAATAATCGCAACGGTTGCGCTCAACTGAAAAAATATGTTCGCGTGGTATGTGTCTTCCAGTATTTCTATAAATCTGGAAGGATTCAATTATTTAAATCCTTACGTTAAATGTCACTAACTTGCAAACTGACCCATTATTATAGACCTTATAACAGCTTGATGTTGGCCAATACATTCGTTAAATAACTTATTATTCTCATTGATTTTCTTCTTGTTTTCGACAACATTAGATGTCGGGGACAATGGTACAGTTTGTAACTGAAATAACATAGTTAAAGAAAAAACTTAAGACAACATTATTGATTTCATTTCTTCTAGTGCCTGTTTGTTCATGTTATCCTCAGTAACTTACGTCATTTGCTCCGTTTGTATTTATTTATTAATTTGTAAAATGTTTTATACATACTTGTCCTATTTTATCGATAACAATTTCTAATTCTGCGCATCCAAACATTATCATCGCTAAGGTGGTGCTGTCCACAGAGAAGAACAACAACGCACTTATGTAGATGCTTACTACTTGATAGATGTATCCAAAATGGTATTGTGGAGTCTCTTGAGGGTCTACCGGCATCCTGGGCAATAATTATCTCGAAATAGATACAGGGTTATTTGTAATTAATTGGCCACCTCTTGTAGGCAGCCTCACTACATGAATCCCAACAACATTTGTTTTACGCCTTTAAAAAATTAATAGCTTTAAAAATTTAAGTTTTTCCATTCAAAATTTATTTTGAATCTGAAGTGGCATTAACTCTGAGCGTAGGTATGGCGCCCGGGCGTTGACATTTTAAGTACTTCTTACAAAATACAGAGTAATAAGTAAAAGAGGGATCAAAAATTTATTGGTTTCATTTCTTTTGTGTTCTTTATCGAGATTTGAACAAAGTTGTACAACAAATGTTCTTGGGATTAATGTAGAGAGGCTACCTGCAAGAGGTGGCCAACTAATTACAATTAACCCTGTAGGCTGTAGGTATATGTTTTTTCATTATTTCTAATATTGAGTATGAAATACCATTCTTTTAGAAGTGTTAAATTAAAAATTGTAGCGGCTTGTTTATGATATTTTTACATAAACTATAATTTGTCATCTAATCAATATTTGTTAATATTATTGGTATTTGTACTTTAATAAATTTTAGTTATTAGACTTCATAATATTTGTGATGTTCAAAATATTTGTTAAGAAAAGATGAAAAGAAAAAGAAAAGAAGATGGATTATAGTTATGCAAAGAGATGAAGAATGAATGAATTTTTTTAAAACTCACCAAATTTTAAAAGGAAAGAACCTCGTCTCTGCGTCATCAAATAACGGCATGATGGCCCACAGGGAGCAGGTAGTGATCGCACTTAACAAAAATATGGCGCATAAACTCTTTACTTTTCGAGCATTCTTATATAAAATTCTAAAATATATATAATATTCTGTATTTTTATTCCGATAATATTGAAAAATTTATGCAATATTATTATAGAATAGTGCAAGAAGGGTTGACAGTAAACAATTATTTAAAAAATATTCCTGTTAACTTTTGGGTTATGTTAAAAAAACTTTTGTGATATGTTAAAAAATACTTTTGTGTTATTAAAATTATCTTACCTGTCATGTAATAATGATTGTGATTCGAATATTTTGGCCGTCATATAATCGAGCAAAATAATTAGATTTTCCTTGTTAATCATGAAAACCGTTACTTTATAACACACAGAAGCTTGTGTGAAGATTAGGTATGAAGCCTCTGACACTTCATTCATATCACCCCACACACACACAATATATATTAATTCAAATAAAAGAAACGAATATTGTGTCAGCATTACCAAAGCTTTATATAAAGCTCGTAAAATCATATAATCTCTTGGTGGTAACCAAATACCAAGAGCTATTAGAATTTTTCTGGGAGTATTCAAAAATATATCCACGTTATTGACCATTTTTGGATTTTTGTTTAAAAGTCTCTTAGATAGACCTATCGCTTTTTTATATCTCAGATAAATGTTCATGTGTGTGTTTACTCACATATATAGGTAAGGGGTTTATTCTTATACATAGTGTTTATATTTTTATGTTTGAGTAAATTTGTAGTTTATTTCTTTACA
This sequence comes from Napeogenes inachia, assembly GCA_959347355.1. NCBI lineage: Eukaryota > Metazoa > Arthropoda > Insecta > Lepidoptera > Nymphalidae > Napeogenes > Napeogenes inachia. Next base: position 18,785,163 of record OY365801.1, on the reverse strand, counting down.
ATAAATATTTTGTGTATTACGGTACTGTCAATTATATGTGAAAGGTATACGGTACATAAATAGATAAATATAATTATTAAGTAAAAGCCAGATTCCAGATCTCTTTATTTTCCATATATCTTAAAAGTAGGTAATAACGCCCCAGCTATAGTACAGTAAAATATTAATTATATTACATATAAGATATATCTATAAGATAAATAAATTTTGGTCCTACGAGCCGCAAACACATTGAAGTAGATAATAAAATTATAGGTTTAATATTGTTTATACTGTACCAGTTGAACATTTGTATTGTTTTTTTGTATGTTCCTACGTGCCGGTTCATTAAACACTTTATAAAATAAAAAATACATTTCAAAACTAAACACTCTGTCGCTATGATTACTATGGTAATAATTGCGTTGCAAAATTGAAAACTAATCGTTTTTGTTTACAAACTTAACTAAAGGTACAAATTAACATGTAAGTAGAGACCCAGTAATTATACTGAATACTAAAGAGTGGTAAGTTACTTTCAATAACTTTCTTGTGCTTGTATAATAGTAATTTATTGTATATGTTTTATATGCAAAATGGTTTCATAATAGCATTCATTATTACTTTGTTTGATTCAGAACAGCGAAGTAAGAATAGGACATGCGGAGAATCTGAAAACAAATCAGACTTATATAAGATATACACTGAATATACTCAATTTCTTTATAAATAGTAGAACTTAACAAAACCTATAGAAAAACCAAATAAATTAAAAAAGACATCAAAATCATAATTAATAATAAAAAAAATAAATAAATAATCAGAAATACCGATAATTACAATGCCTTTAAAAGCGAAAAATCAATCTATATAAATTATCCTATTGCAAGATTCTAGCCCTTCTATATATATACATATAATCGTCTTACAGAAACAAAAGTCTGTCTCGACAAAGCTATGTAGTGTCCCGCGCGTAGCACCATCGGGCGACTCATGCGCATCATAGCGAAACACAAGCAACGTTTGAACTTGATGTCCTGTTCGTACCACATACTTGTGTAGAACACTGTGTGCAAATCTTCACTCTGGATTGGAAAATATTGTGAAAAAAGTAAATTTTCTGGTCCATCGAGCCGGTTATTAAATGTAACATACCCTCAACATTATTAAGAGTGGACATTAAATTAGTTATTTTTTAAATAATGATCCTAAACATTTTTCTATTTTGAATAAAGTAAATAACTTACTGTAGCAGTCAATTCATGACCACACCAGCAACACACAAACAGCTGACTGATCATGACTGACAAGTAGGTCAGAATTGAAAAAAATTGTAAGCTCCTCCAGTCTACCTGTAATCCATCGTAAAATATGAACCATCAGACAATGAAAATCAAATCAAATATAAACGTTTAGAAATGTTTTAAACCATATTTTTTTTATTAAGCCTCCTTTATTATAGTATTATAGTATTAATATTATTTTTAATATTTTTTTACCAATTTAAAGTCGCGGGTTAAAATTCCTGATCGTATTTGTTTATTTTTCATTTAGATATTTATTTGCTATATATGCTTATAAATATTTTTAATGGCGTATTATTATTAATATGTAACTAATATCCGCTTTCTATTGTATATGTGTTATGTTCATATCTATTGTATATGTTTTAAAAAAGATTTCTTTAGAAATATAATTTATTTGTATCCGAATTGATTTACCGTACCACTAAAATGCGTAGTGCTGACATACATATTAGTCCAACACTTCCAACAAGTTGAAAAAACAAATAAGTATGGTACGCATTCTCTACAAGCTCAGTAAACCTGAAATACACAAAACTGAAAATAGATTTATGAAACAATGTTATCATTAGTAGTTGAGTTTCCCAAAATCCCATTTTGCTTACGAAACTACGGCCTGATGTTGTTTTATACATTCAATTAGCTTCTTATTGTTGGCTTCTAATATAATTTTGTTTTTGGGGTTGTTATTAGATTCAGTGCTTACAGGCCTTACCTAAAAAAAGATGATATTCTGTAAGCAATCAAGAACTTACTTTCAATTGCTATATCTGTAAACAGATTCCTTACATATTGTTTGTACCTTGGCTATACATATAATAAAATTGTCACCGATCGATTTCTGTACATGGAAAATATTAAAAAAACATAATAGGGGGCTTTTATAAGAGCAAGAGAACCCAAAACAATGGTTTTTTATTTTGTCTGTTTCTCTGTATATCTGTATGTTTGTGCACGCTAATCTCAAAAACGGCTTAACCAATTTGCATGCAGATTACAGGAATCTATTGTAACAGTCTTCACTTAGTGTTTATATCATTTGAATCGGTTAAGAAATAAAAAAGTTATGTCAATTTATGTCCAACACTTAATAGATACCATGCAAATCTTATATACATGTAATAAATCTGTAGAGGAGTAGTCTCTGTACATTAAAAATATTAAAACATATATTACCAGGATGCAAAAGGATAACTGAGGGAATCTATTTCTATATGTTTAAATTTTTTATCTGTTTATCTGTTTTTCTTTTACTTGTATACGCGATACGACAAAGAAAGGCTAATGAGAATAACTTTTATACATAGAAATTGAACGTCACTCTAAGTAACATTTCGTTTTTAACTTTCATTGCACACTCTTCACTCTATAAAAAGCTATATATATATTTAGTGTTCAAGAAATTTATATTTATAAGTATCATAAAACTGTAACCGACCGATTTATTTTTCAAAAAATCATATTGGGGACCTTTTTGCAATTGGTTATGTAGCAAGAGAACCCAAAACAATGTTTTTTATTTTGTCAGGTCATGTATGTTTGTTTGTATAAATATCCATGTCCGTGTGTTTGTGCATGCTAACCTCAGAAAGGGATTAACCGATTTGGATGAAGTTTTCAGGAATATATTGTCATAAGCTTCACTTTACATTTAGTGTTTTTTTATTTTAATCCGTTAACAAATGAAGAAATTAGTTTTTGCAAAATTGAAATAGTGGTCCTTCCCTTAGGGAATAATAATACTTTCCTTTCCAATAAAAATACGAAATCGGACTACCTACTCTGAGATTAAAAATAAAAAAATATATAATAATAAACTAGAAATACTAATTGATGGTGTTTGATGAAACTTTGAAGGTTTATAGTTTATACATCCGTTTTATCGAAATCTAAATCTACGCTTACGAAATCGCAGGCATATCTAGTGTACTCATATACTTGAACATTATTACAATTACAATTTAAAAGTAGGTATAGTACTAAATACCCTACAGTAAAAGGTGCAAAGAAAGGTGCTATAATTAAAGAAGTAATGTTTTCTTACGCTCAATATTTTATCCTTTATTATATCAAGCTGGGCACAGGCAAAAATGACCATAGACAGAGCGACACTGTCCACTCCAAAATACATGTAAGCACTCATGCAGATTGTTAGCAATTGAAAAGCATAGCCTAATTGGTATTGCGGCGAGTATTCTGGCTTTACTGGCATCCTATAACATTATTTGACATGAGATGACTTGACATCACATGAAGAAGGATTGTCTTCGCAATGCTCATATAATGTCAAGATAGTTTAATTTTACCACATGTCAAATGGAAACTTGCGGCTATCAGGGTCGTCAAACAAAGGCTTCAGAGCCCACAAACCACAGGTTGTTTGAGAGCTTATCATGAATGCTAGAAGCAGGCGATTTATTCTTCTTGCGTGATATCTGAGGATTCTAAAACATAACATTATAATCTTATTCTAAGACATAACATAATAATATTCAGCTACGTGATACTTTACTCAATATTAAACACCTTTATTTCATGCTTATTAAATTGATAAATTTAAAAAATACCAGTAATAAAAAATACTAATAAGTTAAAACTTATTGTAAATTAAACATAATACACTAATAATACAAAAACCTTCTAATTTACTTAGAAATGTAGAGTTTATCCCTAAATTTATTTCTTACAAACCTCTCTTGTTTACCCGGCTGTGGCAGAAATATTTTGTCATTCATTCGTTGTAGTAGATCTTTCAATGAATCCATATTCACCTGCAAAACTGTCACCTTAAAACACAAGCAGGCCTGCGTGAAGAGAAGATAGGAGGCCTGAGAGACTGCCTCTAGATCACCCCAGACTTGTAATATGTAGATCATTTGGAATAGCAGAAATAAATACTGCAATGACATCATAAATACTCTATAAAATTTATGGATCTTAGTTTCAAATGGGGACGGGACCCAAACACCCAAAAATCTCATTACAAATCTTGCTCTACTCAAGTAGAGATCTTCAGATTTCATTGTTGTCATGGTTGGATGTTGTAGGTTTATTTAAACGGTTCAATATGATATATCTGAACACGGTGTTTTAAACCTACTTACATCAGCGCAATAATTTAGTCAATAGCCCCATAATTGATATCGTTTTCGGATTGTTAGCTTATTTTCTGTTTAAAATGTATAAACGATGTTGTTTGTGTTAAATTATATTAAGTATAAAGCAATTTACTTTCAGGCCACTTACTAACTTATAATAAATTCAGAATCAGTTTATTGTATATCTAATTCTACTTCTTGAGTAATTTGATAGACCTAATTAACTTGTTACAATGAAACTACTTTGTACATTAAACATGGTATACATAGATACTAATAAAATTTTCTATCGATATTTTTTATAGGTTACTTCACAAAAATAATACATACTATTTAAATTTACATCTACTTATGACATTAGCTGAAAAGTCGGCGCGGTCCGTAAAGTTTGTAATAAATAAGACCAAAGGAAAAAAGACAGAAATACTCTACAAGTAACATCTTGTTCAACTTTTAAATCCTCTTAAAATTTCTTTTTATTATTCTTCTTCTTCGTCTGTATTCTTTGCTATAATGAAAAAAAGGTAAATAAAAATACCCGTTAATCCTCCATACAATTACCATACAATTACCATGCTCCAATGATTTATAATAAAACTAGTTGTTGCCCGTGACTTCGTCCACGTGGACTGTAAAAATGATATTTATGTTACTTACATACATACCTGTGACTTCATTTCAAATGTTTTTTAGGTGTATAAATAAAAACTGCGGACAGATCAAAATGTGGATGATGCTGACTATTAGGTAAATGGTCTATGAAATGTGGCAAAATTCCGAGACAAACTGTTACGAAATATAGGTAGTATTGTAATTCTTGGGGAGAATCTGGAACTTTTTTCCTGGTTTCAACAGACAAACAAAATTTATTGTTTTCTGCAAATACATGGAAATTCAAAACAAGTGAACAACCGACATAACTATAATTGACCACGTGTAAGGTATGGAGCGCCCAAATGAATGCCTGCCACTTTTACAATTTCGATCTAGGATTTGTTGGTCGTCATGGGAAATGCAAATTTTGAGGGAAATTGCAATCTCTTGCTGTATGCTGCTTGATATTTCACTTTAACTTTAATTCGACTTCAGATCGGTATACACTCACATTTTTTAATTATTTATATTATTATATATGTATTTGTAAAAAATAAAAAAAGGATTGCTCCTTCCAAACATATTTTTAAAGACCTCACGTAAATAAATTTTCGCCTAATAAGTAGGTCCATATTTATGTTTTTTATTAATTTATCTGCTTCATTAATTAAATGTTGCAGAATTTAAATTTTATTTTATGAAATCGGTATCTAACGTCCTTCATTTTGATAGGCTCCTCGATGGGTTTGGTTGTAAACAAAAATTTTAGACCTCACAATATGGAGTACAAAATCCTCCAATTCCCTTTTTTTAGTATACCCAGTTCTTTTCAAGTACTCACTTGCGCTATCGAGACGTTTCTACCAATACTTCAAAACGTCAAAATCATTTAAGCCGTTTAGGTTGTAGCAGGGAACATACAAATAGAATAATTAGCTATATTTCTATTTACATGCATATATTTGAATATCATAACACCCCTTCTAAGGCCTTCGGGTAATAAGAAGGATTTTCACAAATACTTATGTAACATTCAGTGAATCTAGGAGGACCTCTCGTGACAATTACGTAATCGCCCTATAACCCATGTTATGTCACCGACAAAACCACGTGCGAAAGTTAGTGTTTCTATAGCCTACCTACGTGATATTCTGGTAGTACATAAGCCACCATATTGCCAAGTTTTATCAAAATCGTTCAGTAGTTTAGACGTGATTGAGTAACAAACATCAATCGATCCAAACATTCAAACTTTCGCATTTAAACTTAGTCTTGCCATAAATATTTTAACAAAAAAAAATAATTTTTAAATAGCAAATAACATTTGGGGCATTCCATAGCGGGTGGGACAAATTACTTCAAAATTCCTACTATTTAGACTTGTAACTTTCTATTTTGATCTAATATAATAGTTTTTTTTTTGAATAGTATGAACCAACTTATGAAACCAATATCGAAAAATATAAATTATGTACATTGGATGATATTTTAGCCTTTAACGGAATGTGACTGGTGGGACAATCAAAAATATCTCACTTCCGCCTTCTGCAATGTCAACCAAGATTTAAGCCCAAATACTAGACACAGCAAGATATCTTTAGCTATGTTATAAAATGAGTAAATACACTAATACGTAAACTTAAAATAAGCGGCAAATTTAATTTCTACAAGAAAATATAGACCAAATAAATTGTGACTGGTGGACAAATACGAAATCGGCTAAAAAATGAACTTTTTTATGTCATATTTAGAATTGCTTATTAATTTTTAGGTAACAATTACCTACAACAAATCGTGTTTGATATTAAATTCTTTGAGAAAAAAATCCACACTACTTTCTTATACTAAATCAATATAAACGTTTTCATTCATTTTCTTCAATTAAAAATTATTGTCACACATTTGAAAATCAATGGACTGTCGAAACTGATAATAAAATCGATTGCCACACATCTTTATTAGTGGTTCTTCAAGTATTTGCAGCACTTGGTCTATAAAAATGTGGTACGGGCTCTCTAATTCGTCCATGACGAATCGGGTGGAGTCTCTTGGTTTTTTGTATTTTTCTTTTTTTTTTACCTCTAAATTAACAAGAATGATCTCTCTGATTTTGATGACATTAAAACTTACTTCCACTCACTGGTGGGACAAAAATGAAAATCTCCTCTCCCCTTCACTTTAATACCTTGCACCACAAAAATATGCTAAGAAATTCAACAATTAGCCAATTCTTACTTTCCAGAAACTCCCTTTAAAACAGAAATTTTTAAGGTTAGAAATTCAACTTGTGTGTTTTCATGTGACTGGTGTTACACGCTACACGCTATCATTGTATTTAAGAGTTTATAGTAAAATTCGTACCTTTTCTTATAGTATTTTTATGTTCCATTAAAATAAAAGTTTTTTTTTTTACTTTCCGACGCTGTCTCTGCCGCTCTCCTAACAAAATGGATGAAAACAGTGCTGCTAACATAATGTCAAAAAATCGTACCACTTGTTTATAACTAAACAACAGCTGTTCATAGTGAGAAAAAAAAAATTTCTCCTCTTTTTAGCGATGTATCATGTAAATTTAAGTAATATACATTTCGTTAAGATTAAATTGGTTAAGATCAGATCAATTAAAAAAAAGTTATTCTCCTATTTCACACAGAATGCCGCATTTATTACTTTTACAGTGTGTTAGTTTAATACACAAATATAAAACAATTAAAATACAAAAGCTATTACTAATATTTATTGAGGGATTCCCCCAAAACAAACAAAACACGTTGCCGTTTGGGTGACTTTGGACATTTATATATTGTAACAAAAAAAAAACAATGCTACGTAACGTACGTACGAACGTAAATTGTTCGAACGCCCCTCCCGTCTAGGTAACGCATCATAACATTTTACAAAACCCGCCCTCCCACCAAATTGCGTTACGTAATACTAGAACGCCCCTTAGTCTATAATATAACATCGTGAGGACAGAAATCTCCAATATCACTTACAAGTTCATAGATACTTACGAAAGTTATTGGTGTATTTTTTACTTTTAAATGTAATGTAGTATTTTTATTTTATAACATTTCTTTAAATATTAAAAAAAAAATTACTTAGATAAATTGCTTCTTTCATCAAAAGTTGTTATTAGAACTGGCCTCAGGCCACTGTTTATTAGGTAATAAAAAAGAATACAGAGTGCCCAATGTGAAGAGAGCAATCACCTTTATTACACTTCCTTTTTGCATTCTTTGTTATTACCGGACGACGGGCATTTGTTCTTCAATATTACATACAAACTCTTGTCCGAGTATTTCAACGATGACTGACGTGTAATGTGTCAAGCTGACGTCAGATCTTAGTAATTGTCAAAATGATATCGGTGTACAGAAGCGATTTTATTAGATAAATATTTTATTAATCGTTCTTTTTAATGATGGTGCCTTAACAGAAATACAAAATTATCATCATGGAAAATGATACAAAGGAGTTTACTTTACCTCCGGCTCCTCGGGGCTTATGTTTTGATCGGAACGATTTTGTCAAGGTATAACTAAATAAAATTATTAATAATGTTAATTTATCGGTTCATGGGCGTTTATAGTAAAATTGTTTTATTGCAGACTACTTTTTCGGTAGACAATTTCCTCTCAGACCATCAAGATGTAACCTCTTTGGAAACTATGCGAGATGACCTGGGCGTCTATTTGAAAGTTCTAAGGCTAGCAATGATAGAACTTATAAACAAGGACTATGCGAATTTTGTGAACCTATGTGCTACACTTATCGGGTTTGACAAAGCTATTGTAAAAATTCAAGTTCCATTGAGCCAGTTAAATGAAGAAGTATTGGTATGTTGTCTTAAGATGTTTACTTAAATACTTAAATATAATTTTAGTAAACTTGTCCATTCTTATTTTTAGAGTGTCAAGCAATGCCTGGAAGACGCTATGAAAGAACTGTCATTATGGCTTAACCAGAGACATGCTCTTTTAAAAAAGAGACAGCTATTAAAATATTACAGCCAGACTGTAAATTGTTGTCATGTATTGGAGATAATCCTAGATAATATCAAAGATAAAAGGAGTTGTGAGCAAATAGTAATTGCAGATAGAGCTGCAATGCAATACAACCAACTTAAGTATTCAATATCAAAATGTGAAGTTCTGCTTAAGCCGGAGCAAAAGAAGCAATATTATGTAATTGGAGAAAAGTTAAACCAAAATTTAAATGAATTGCTTTTTCAATTTTGGAATGACGATAGTGAAGAGTCTCTCCTTAAGATACTTATGACATTATCAGCACTAAATAGAGTGAATGAAACAGAAATGCTGATTAGAAAGCAAGCAGTTGCTCCATTGTTACAAGACATCATAAATGAACCTGCACTGCAAAGATGCAAAGATGGACTGCAGGGGGTATATGACAGAATCCTGTCTTTATTAGATACTAAACTTAGGTTGCTGCTAGTAGTTACACAACATTCCAAATTAATGATTCTTGCTAGGAAATACAGGTTTCTAGTTCACTGTTTTTGGTGTGAAGTTGAAAACCGTCTAGAAGTAAATTTAGCTTCCATTTTCGCCCCTGGTAATCCACAGTTGTTTTATAGAAGATACACTGAAAGCATGCAGTTCATTACGAAATTAGAGAATTATTGTTCTACTAAAGAAACAATTAAGTTATTACGAGAGACCCCAGAATATAAGAGCTTTCTTCGAAGATGGAATTTGCCAGTTTACTTTCAGATTCGATTTCAGGAAATTGCAGGTATAGAAACTTATTATTCAATGTGCATACATAAGTGGTAAAAGCATTTTGCATAAAAATTAAAAGAACTGATATATTTTTTTGTTTTAGGAGGTTTTGAAGCATCACTGAAATCATGCCCTAACACTCAAGACAATGATGGATTTATTCTTTTAGAGACTCATAAATGTTGGATATCTCTTAAGGAATGTTGGTCAGACGGCATTTATATTGAGGCATTGTCTCACAAATTCTGGAAACTATCACTTCAGCTAATATCTAGATATGCCACATGGATCACAAGTATTTGTTCTCAGGTAAGTTCTAAAAAAAAAACTTACCATATGATTAATTAGTGTTAGTTATTAAGAAACAATACTTTTTCAGTCTTCCAAGCCAAAGGTAGAATCTACAGGTATTAACAAGACGTTTGTAGAGCACAGCATAAGTCTCTATATTGACAGTGAAAAGCTGCTTCAAAGATTCCCAGAGTTCATACAATTTGTTGAAAGCAAAATGCTTTGTCAGAAGAGCAAAGAATTGTTAAAGCAAAGTCTAAAACCATCAGAGGAGTGTTTAATATCCTCAAAATCAAAAATTCGTGACTGTATAGTAAATGAATTGTATGAATATTTTAATGTACAGCTGAAACAAGTTAGCGACATACCAAGATTATATAGAAAAACAAACCGCAGCATACCCACAAAACCATGCTCTTATATTGATGTTATTACTAAAAGTATTCAAGAATTCAATGAAGATACTTCCAAGAGATTGGATAATCAATTTATAGTTGAAGTCTATAGTGCTTTGTTCAATGTTATGACTGACTCGTAAGTAATTATTTTGTTGTAAATAAATATTAAAAGAACTATTATATACTGTTAATATTTGTTTTAGATATTATAAATATGTTGAAGATGTATTGGTATCAGTTTATAAAACTGAAGAGTCTCTGAGAAGACTGAAGCAAATTAGAGATATGTCTTTTCAACAAAGCAATGAAAGTACAGGAATCACTGATGGAGACAAAATTAGATTACAACTCAATGTGGATGTCACGTCTTACAGCAAACTGGCACATACTCTTCATGTAAATAATGTGCACAAACTAAGTAAATTAACTTCCATGGTATCAGATACTGTAAAAAATATAGATATTAAATGATATGCCCAGTTCTATACTCTGGCTTTTGACTTCCAATCCTCTAGGTAATTATAATAAAAACTAATATTTATATAACATAAACATGTATTTGATCAGCTGAATAAAATTGTATGATTTGAAAAAATAGAAACCATTCACTTATCACTTAAATAATTAACAAGTTAATATCTTACTAATACTATTTGTGTGGAACAAAATATTTTAAAAGGGTGTTCGGTTTTGCTTTGTTCAATGTTCGGGGGCTACTTCTAGTGACCCCTGAGCTGGAGGGATTTTTCCACATGGCTTTCAGTTCCTGTTGCATTCCCTCAGGAAGCGCATTAAACACCTCTTTATCAACATAACTGGGACAATTATCACATTTACCCTCTGTCCCATCTTTCATGTTCTCCGAGGTATCTGAAATATTATCCTTTGCTGGACTAGCTCTAGGGGTGAGTGATCTGTCTCTGGAATTTAATCTCAACTCAGAAACTTTTTCCAGCTCTTTTGAATTGAGCCTAAGCTCACCTACTTTTAGTTTACTGGGAGATGCAACTTCTTCTTTTGATAAGCATCTTCTTTTGGCTATCCATGTTCCTTTTTTAGGCTTTTTAGGTGATGGTTCAACTTCACCATCTGAAAGGTCAGTGGTGGTACTACTACTAGGAGATGCAGCAGAATAATCCATAGAAGAAGCTGATGTGTCACATTCATTTGTGATATTGAGGACGGACTGCACAGATATGTCATTCATTAAATAATTGACAATAGACCCTCTACCCGTCATACGCTCCTGAAACTTTGTGAATGCCAAACCCACTAGGGTTAAATGGAATGGTTTTGATAAGTCAATAAGTTTGTTAAATAATCTCATTATTATGCTCATCAGTTTTTGCCTTCCTGAGTCAGTAACCGTCAATGTGCCATTGTTAATTGTGAAGATTGAAGGTGACACTTGACACTGCCTAGACTCTCTATGACTACTTAATCTTTTTACATCTTTTTTTCTCAATGTGACTCTCAATGACACTGGAATGCGTCCATCCTCTCTCACTAAAATCAACAATCTTTGAAGCAAAGCTCCAAATTTCTCTTCAACTTCACTTTTAACACTGACAGTCTTAAAGCTATCTTCTAAACCTATGCTCTGAGGTCTACCCGTTTGTTTCACTGGAGTATTATCTTCACCAACACTTAAATTTTTTAGTCTCACTGCCATATCAGAACTAAAATGTTTTTTAAGAACATCTAGAGAAACTTCTTGCAAGTCACTTACTGTGATGACTTTTTGTGAAATTAGTGCTTCAGTAGTTTTTGAACCAATACTTGGTATGGATCTAACACTTTGCAAGGTGGACATAAAACTGGCCCCATGCTCTGGGTAAATAGTAGTTTGGTCATTAGGCTTATTAAGAGGGCATATAAGCTTAGCCAACAATTTATTGTGTGCTATCCCAGCACAAGTAGTAAAACCTAATTCATCATAGATTTTATGCCTCATTTCAGTGGCTATTTGTGATGCTACTTTCAGTCTTTCGTGACAACCACACACACACTCTGTACTAGACTCATTGTATATATTACCAGAAACTGTAACACTATTTATGTTTTCATTTTTTATTTTTTCTTGTACTATATTTGTGACATCAATAAAATTTTCATCCATTCCTAATTTTTCCACTGGACATTTCCAAGTCTGTAGAACTGTAAATATTTTATTTGAGGCTGCTCTGTAGTCGTGTAAATCTTCGCCATTAATAAGTTTTAAATTTGGACACACTTTTAAGGCATCAGAAACGAGCATGCACTTTCGTATACCGTACTTTCTTGCTTCATAATTACTAGTCACAACTATATTTTTCTGTTGGATTCCAAGCGGAAGAGATCGCAGTTCTGGTTTCCGCACCATCTCTACTTGAGCGTAAAAACAATCGACATCTATGTGTATTATACTTTTAGAATGATCGCTTGAGAGTTCAGTAAATGTAGAGCAGCTCGAATCCATGTTCCTGTGGATTATTCATAAAGTTTCAATAGAATTTACTTTGTTCTGACCAAGTTTTACCTGTTGCGATACATTGTTAAATTATAAGTCAGAACCTTACCTGTCATCCATGTCTTAGTCATAAAGTTATCTAAAACGTTGAAATATAAATAAGTACGAAATATATCTTACAAATTATTGTTTTTCTTTCATAAATTCCAAAATATTGATATTTTAGATTGGACAATCACGACACATCAACAGAAAAAATGTTGCCAGAAGGAAATTTAAATACATTTGACAGAAACAGATAATAAAATAAAGACACAGAATTACATATACATTTAAATATATATAATATATATAATTTTATTTGGTATCTATATATTTAATAATCAATTTAATTTAACTTTTATTAAAAAATAAAATAAAATTGATTATTAATTATATTGGAAATTTTCAACAACATTTTTTTAAAGTTTCTGTACAAGTATCAAATTATGTTACAGTACATGTGTCAAAATTGTTAACGTCATAGAACTGTCAAATTCTAATGTCACTTTTACATGAAAGTGGGTGTTGAATACAGTATTTTATTCAACAAATAAACACTTTTTTGTTTTAATTCGCAATGGTGAAAAATTCTTGAAATCTAGTCATGGAGGGATTGCCTTCTGGTGATGTACAGGCAAAGTATCAGAAATTAGCAGCTGAGTATTCGAAGGTGCTGTATTTACAATATTCATATAATCGAACTGTCCGGTCAGCAATTGGTATAAATTCATTGTTTCCGTTTACAGTTAAGGGTCCATGTAAAAGTGCTGAAAAAAGGAGTCCTTGACGAGCAAGCAAAGTCAAATGAACTGAGAGAATTGTTAAAAGATAAAGAGAAAACTCTTCGAAAAGGTGAATTGGAGATAGATTCCTTAACATTTAGGAATCAGCAGTTGACGCGGCGTGTTTCCGTCCTTCAAGATGAACTTGATCTTCTTCAGGTAATTTTCACCTTATAAATTGCAATAATAACTATAATTTTTTATTATATTATTTCAAATTATGTTGAAAAACTTTATCCTTATGTTTCTGACAGTGAAATTTTTAGAATATACTATACTAATATAGTTAATAAATAGCTTAATGAAGAGTGTAATTTAATTGTGAATATGTATTACATTATAATAATAAATGTGTATATGTGTGTAGGTATAAATGTGTATATGTGTGTAGGTATAATTGTGTATATGTGTGTAGGTATAATTTTACTTAGTTGACCACCTTTTGCAGGCAGCCCTTTACATCAATCCCAACAACATTTGTTTTACAACTCATTCTTTGTAGCATAATTTGTGGCATTATGTATATTAAACTATTTTCCACAGACTAAATCAACAAAAAAGTCAAAAAGTAAAGAAGATAAGCTAGCAACAAGCAGCGTGGCTCCACTGGACCCCGGGATTCTTCAGGAAGAGCTACAGAAGAAAATTATTGAGAATGCTCAATATGCATCTCAGGTACCGCAATATATTATTTTAATTTTATTTTAATCTTTATAAAATGGCAAATTATCTTAAATATTGCTAAGTGCTGAATAATTGTTAAAATTCAAAATATATATTTTTTCATTTACAATCAAGAGCTTAAATAATTAACTCCTTAAGAGGTTTGTATAGTAAGGAATATTCTATCTAATAAATGATTTAAAGCTTTCAGATAAGTCATTTGAAGTGTCACAACTACAGTCTTCTTTAGAGGATTTTCAGAGACATATGAGCGAAAGTGATAGTAGATATAAGTGTGAAATTGCTAAATTAAAGAATAAGATTCAAGAACTACAGTTTATGTGGGAGGATAGTCAGAAAGAAAGGGGGGTCACTCATAAAGCTCCATTGAGTAATCAAAGTGCTAGTTGTAATGGAGATTTCATGTCTGAAGGCGGCAGCTTGGTAAGTTAATTTTTTTAACTAACCTGAAATGTGTAACCTAAATATTTATAAAATGTAAGTTTTACCAAAATACTTTTTAATGTCAAAGTTACCACCAGCTTGGAAAGTTATTTGCCCTAAACCTGCGAAAAGCTGGAAAATGTTTTATATCATGTTTAATAATATAAATATAGACATAGACAAATAATAATAAAAAATACCCAGCACTATACTATATTCATTTTTTAGATATACCTAATAAGCATGGAGTTTACTAAATAGCTTAAAGAGGTGTTGTTAGAAAATCTATATTTGATAAGTATCATTATATGATAGTTAATTAATTGTTTATATTTTCAGGTTGGAAGTGAAGATGCGCTTAGTTCTGTTGATGATTTAAATGTAAATGACCAGATGAGTACAAAAGCCCACATATTGGAACAGGTATTAACAGTTTATAACAACAAAAAATTATTTACCTTGAATATAATATCTTTTCATAATCAAGCATATATTTTAGTAGTTTTGTTCTTGATGATAATAGAATACTGAAATTAAATCATATATATTTTTAAACATTATTTAATTATATAGTATGTAATGTCTACAAAAACCCTGCATTACCAATTTTTTTTATTTCTGTATGTATAACTTTTTCAACACTTTATTAGGAAAATGAAAAACTTCGTATGGAATACGAGTTACTTCAGATGGAAAACGAGAACCTTAAATTAGATCTAAGTAAATATATAGCAGCCTCACAGAAGAGACGTGGAGATACACTTGACTCCGGAGACTTTAATACCTTCAGTGAAACATCTGTTGGTAAGAAAACTTTTACATTTTAACCATAAATGAAATCATGCTATAAACAATAAATATTGAGTATAATATTTTACGGTAATGTTTAGATAATTATCATAAAGTCAATGCAAATACTTATGACAAATATACTGCTTTTTAATATTTTATATTCTATTCAACTTAATCATAATATTAAAAATATACTGGCTGTGGTTATTATACATAATAAAAAAATTTACCTATTATTCAAATGTTATAAACCAAACAAATAAATGTTGTAAATATAAACCTAATTATAAGCAAGTAAAATCTGTAAAAATAGTTCTATTTATTTAAATGAAATCTCCTACTTTATGAAAATAAAACCCCAGATGCAGAAGGAAGAGTAACGGGTCTCCTGGGCAGCTTAGAGGTACCGTTCCTGGTCAGTGAGGAGATGCAGCAGAGGGAAGACAGAGTGACTCGCTACTACCAGGAAAAGTTGAGTCGACTGAGCGCTCAGCGGGATGAGCTGAGCAGCAAGACTGAGAATTATGCTAAGGAGGTTTATATATTGTTTCTATAATTATCTTATTTTAAGATTTTTAATTACCATCAGAAAAAATAGTATTGATAATACATAAGGTATTTATTAAGCCGAGTGCCTGAGAGACATATAATGTTACTATAAAGTGTATAGTAAAAAGCCATGTATATCACTATGTACAGTGTGAAATGCTTCGGCTTCGTTTTGAAGAGCTGGAGAGAGACAAGGAAACAGACGCTCACACCATCGACGAGAAACACAACACTATTAGTAGACTGGTGAGATATACTACTTATCTACTACAGTCATGGCAGCAGTATATATTAATAAAGAGTCTGACTTATTATATATATGCTACTTATTTCATTAAGTCAAAACTTGATATTTAGCAGGTATAAGAAACTTATAGAAAGCCAAATATATAAACATTTAAATTAGAGATGCGCCGAATATTCGGTAAGTATTTGGTATTCGACATCTTTTTCGCTTTTTGTATTCTACCGAATTATTCGGTTTTGGTGCCGAATATTTTCGGTGCGAGTATTGTTATTATCTTAGCTACATGACATGGTGAAGAGCTAAAAGACAATACTAAGATTTATCTCGTATTATAAGTCAAAGAAAACCTATAGGCTATAAATAAAACTTAATATAATATGAAGCAATTAAGCTTCAAATCCACATTTATTTCGAAACCTATCAAGTCAATATGTTTATTTTATTGTTTCTAACCCACAATAGTACAATAGTATTAAGTATAGTCAACATTTGGATCTTAAATCAGTATTATTTTTAAACCTCAAAACAATATTTTGAACAACATATTTATTCATGTAGCCACACGTAATGTACATGTTAGAACCTGTTTATGACAAACAATTCAAACAATGAAATGGTAAACCGAAGAAATTTGGTCGAATATCCGGTTCGTTAAAGGTTAGGTTAAACCAAATAGTAATCGGTTATTCGGTGAACCCACTATTCGACGCATCTCTAATTTAAATAATAATCAGATAAAGTTATCTCTATCATAGACATATTACCGCTCTTTTATAACCCTCACTTCCTCTAGGATGTTATAACGCACCTGTAAATATTGTATTGCGAATATCTATGAAAGCTTGGCCACTTACTATTCGACAGTCCGCTCTTATACCACTATATTTTTGTAAAACTATACTTTTCTCCTACATTCAGATCCAGAGGGAATCCATTTTATTAACTTATTCCCGGTTCCAGGAGGAGGAGCTCCAGTCCACATCCCGCAACTACGAGCAGCAGCTGCGTGTGGTCAGCGAGCACGTGGCCGCCCTACACGACAGACTCGCCAAGAAGAAATAAACACTTCTTACACCACTCACTGATCTCACACCGCACCGCTGGAGGTCACCTCTCACAGTTGAGCCATGTGGTCATTTCCATATCTCAATTATATTTTGATTTTACTCAAATATATTTTACATACTAAATTATGAAATGAATTTGGTTTGAGTTAAATCCATTAAAATATTTTATTTAAATGTTGGCTTGCAATAATGAATCGGGTCCTAAGATCATAGTCAAAATTATTTATATGTTGAGTGAGACCCTATTGTTTTATAAACTTCATATGCTACTGTTGTAAATAATTAAAAATATTGTAACGTGTTATACAGCAATATTGTGATACATTAAGTAAGAAACGAGTAGCTTCAAAGATATATCCTTCCAAGTATGTGATGTCGTCGAGGGTAGTTACAAAAACAGCGCTAATTAATATTGCAAATCTTTAATCAATTTGCATTCCATACGTCGACGCCTAATATTATTTGTATTATTGTACTCGAGATTTCATCTAGTTTTAGGAATTTAAACATGCAATATTGAAGCCTTTGTAAGTTACTTTGAATATATTATCTCATGTAGTACTGCGTCATTTAGAATCATAGTGAATAATTATTGTTCATTCACAATCAAACATAAACTTTTCGCCACAAAAGATCATTTGAATTAACAACTGTCACATTAAAATTGTATGTATCTTATAACGAATTTCCTTTGGTTGTTAACGATGTTGAAAAGTTTTTTATAATCCAACAAAATCATAGATTTTATGTTTACATGCAGAATTACGTTTGCCGAAATCAATGGTTTATTGAATTAGAAATATGTTGAATCCTATTAGATAACCTCCTTAGACCGTTTTGAAATTTAAAATCTTCAAATCTGCCAAGTTATTATCATAGAACTGCTCTTGAATTTCAATTGTTATACGGCTAAATAAAAATGTATCAAATGAAACAAACAAATATTCCAGAATGGCAATAAATAAATAATCTAACTAAAGCACGTAATAGATTTTGTAAGTGTTTTACAAAGTTTTAGATATATTGAATATAAAGTTTAAAGTAAATTATTTTAGGATAGTGTTGACTTCATAGTCCCGGTTGCAAAATAGGCCATGACGTCATCCTTAGCATAAAAATAAGCATAACGTTAAAAAGAACTTACACTAAATATAAATGTTCTAAACCACATCCAAATATTCACATTATTTAAGTAACGCAATTTAAGAGATTTTTTATTCAAATCGTGTAATTATTTATATGTATAAAATGAGTCTGGTATACAATGTATTTATAAATAATAAATAGTTTTAAATATTATTTTATTGTATTGTTTTTCCAGAAATTTCCTTTAACAAACCTTTGTATATATTATAAAAAATACAATTGACTGAAAAAAAATAATGGTATAAAAAAATATAGGTTCTTAAAAAATAAAACAACAAGTATATGCACAACTTTGTATTATAACGATAATCATAAGCACCTTACAATATGTCATCTTTTACAATATTTGTTTTCAACAGTTACATTATCGTTATAAATATTTATACAAAATTTATCAATTTATTGAACAGCATCGCAAATTATCGCTAAAATGGTCAGTCCAATAACACAGAGATCTACCACCACCAAGGGAGCGGCCTCGAACACTCCACAAGACACTCACTCGCCTTCCAGAAGCAAAATATACCATTTCATATACACTTCATTTTATTTCTATATCATCGCCGCGGTCTACACACGTCCAAGTGGATTGAAATGGGTTTACCAAAGTGACTTCATATTTATTGCATGCGTCAAGTCAACTGTAAACTTCGAGTTCAGTCCGACTTAGTAAATCCTGTTATAACCGTGGATGCTTGAAATTATTTAAATAAATAATACAAAATAGTTAAAATATTTTCAACCACACGATCACACACACATACACAATATTACGTTTATATATCTGTGTGAAAAAAAATGGCATTAACATATATATACCTTTGGCACGCAAACATACAAGAGAAATGCTAAAACCGTGCCAGTTATGATAATTAATGGCTAGAAGTATTCCTTTATAAATTAATAATATTTTTATGTCCATTGATCTTGTTAAGTCAACTATTAAAAACCCTTTAAATGATTATATATAAAAGATTATCAAGAGTAAGTTTTATTTTATCAAACATATAATTGCAATAAAAACTAACAAACTTTTACAATTAAATTTACTCTACCAAGAAACTAGAATGCACACTTGTAATATTTTAGTTATTAAAGTAACGTCGAGAATTCCTTTAACATTCATTTACAATACATAATTACTTGCAAATAAATAAAACAAAGATTCAAATTGTATGCTCCATCATCACTTCCAACAATAAGAGTATAATACCTAGGTCAAGTAACAATGGACAATCAGTTCTCACCGAGTCTAATTTAAATTACCAACTTATATATTATTTTAATATTATTGATAAGATTCCTCCCGTTTACAGACGACTGAACCGATAACGATAATTGTGTAAAAGTCTGTCTTGAAATATATTCTTAATTTTGTTTAATCTAAATTTTTAGATGTATATTTTAATGTAAACGAGAGAACATCTCGGTATCTTGTAACAGTATAACAATATAATTACTATCCAATTATCTCGTATTGTACTTTAAAGGCTATGCAATCTTTTATGTTAAATAATATATTGTAAATAGATTAAAATAATAGGGTTAGAGAACTAAATTAATGATGAAGATAATTAAAACTTAAATTTAGGATGCATTGTGGAATCAATTAAGTGAACTATTAAATATTTTCCAGAAAAGCGAAACCTGGTTGCCTAACTCGTATATCATAGAGGAATATTAGTAACTGCCACAGCCAAAAATTCCTGTGCTGGTTCTTATATTGCAAAAGAAAAAAAATCTTATACTACAGAAATGATATACAAAATTAACTACTCGTTACTGTTTTCTGAACGGTATTAAAAATACTATGTATGTAATAGTCTAGAACATTATATATAATCAATACACGACATATTACTGTAGTCTTTATTAAATTCTGTTGCTTCAATATCGAATGTTTACTTCTAATTTGGTTGTATTTCATTAAACTGCGTGATTCCAATATTAACCAAGTGGAAGCATCTAAAACTATGTACACATTAGTGGTGGGTGTTAATGTAACATTTATACATGTTAGTCTCTCGCTCGCCTCGTGGCCCGACAAGTGTAAAGCGGTGCGCCGACTACTTAACACTAAGATACAATAATGGCGATACGACATCCGATACGAGATTGTGTTCTTTAAAACAACAATTTCAACACTATCCGATAATATAGTACAGACATTATGATTATGCTTTAAAGAACGAAATCCAATAGGCCCTATGGCGATAATTTTTGTAAAACTAAACGTATAAATATATTCCGAAGCTTCGACCCGTCACGGCCGGGACGCGGCGCCCGTCCACCGCCGCCGGACGGGACCGACGAGCTTCGAGGTCGATCCCGGACGGGAACCGTCGGACGATGCGCACATAAACCCGACGACGACGGAACCGACGTCCGATCCGAGAAAAGTCTCCGACGTCACGCGACGTCCGACATCGCACCGCACGAGGACGGCCGGCACCACTCACACGACCGGGAATAATCACTGAGCACGGCCGACGAGACCGTCGCGGCGCTCGCGGAGAACTGGCACTTGAGGCTCGGCGATAGAGGCGAGAGTCGCTAGCAGGCGTCGCGGTCGTGCGCGGTGGTGAGGTAGGGGGCGGCGCGCTGGTGGTCGGCGAGCGCGCGCGCGGTGGCCGTGTCGCCGGGCAGCTCCGACTTCTTCCTCAGCAGCGGCTTGCTGGCGTTGTAGTTCTGCTTCCGGTTCTGGAAACATTCATATTATTTTATTACACAATTTTATATCAATTAATATATTAAAATCATTGCCCTTAAGTATGAAAATCATAACTGGAAACGGATTGACCGATTGGGATTTTTCGTGATAGTCAGGACAGAGTTTATATTACAGAATATTTTTTAAAAGGTCAGAAATTTAAAGTAGAAATTGTTGGATGTAAATCTACACTTCTTATTATTTATATTAATCAGCGAAAAAACCAAACAGATTTATATGATTATATAATGATAATATAATTTTGTTCTATAATGAATATTAGTAATATATTTATATGTGTGTGTGTGTCACCTCGTGGTGTGCGCGTGCCTCCAGTCTCTGCCACAGTTCCTCTCGCTGCTGGAGTCGTTCACGCTCTCTGAGGACAGACAGACTTATGCAGTGTTTTGTAATCCCACGATATACATATATATAAAGGAAATTCCAATCCTAAAAAAAAAAGTTGATATTTTGAAAATTTCCCCCTAAGGGAGTTTTATGGAATTTCATTGACTGAGAATCTTTTTAGGTAGAAATAAAAAAAAATCCACACTTCCCGCATTAATAATTTACGTAGAAGAAAATACAAATTACAGAGCATAATAGACGCTCCATCTGATGGTACAAGATCATGCAATGCAATCATTGCAATTTGACAATTTGAGTAGCAATGTTGACACACTTGAGAAATATTAAGAAAAGGAGAGAAGCAGGGAAAAGTAAGGGGGGCTACCGTTGCCTTCAATTAGTCAAATACATTAATAAGGCTTCATTTAATGAGCTGATGAAAAACTAACTTCTGTTTCTCCTGCTTGTACTGTTGCGTGCACTCGTCGAACAGCTTCTGGTTCATCTCCATGAAGAGCTTGAGCGCGTTGTAGACCAGCCCGTGGATGGTCTTGTTCCAGTGACTCTTGGTGTTCCGGTACAGGGACGGGAACATGATGGGCAGGATGTGGGTCGTGTTGTCGGATATCAGGGACATTATGTACTCGTTGTTCCAGTAGTACAGAGCCCGTTCCGCTACCTGAGAGATTTTTTGGATTAAATATACAGGGTTATTTTTAATTAGTTTGGCACCTCTTGCAGACGGCCTTTCTATCAATCCCAACAACATTTGTTCTACGACTTTTTACAAATCTTCATAAACAACACAAAAAAACGAAACAATACAATTTTCGCTCCCTCTTTTACTTATTACTCTGTATTTTGTAAGAAGTACTTAAAAGGTCAACGCTCGGGCGCCATACCGATGCTCAGAGTTAATGACAGTTCAGAGACAACAAATAAATTTTGTATGGGAAAATTTAAATATTAAAAACTATTAATTTTTAAAAGTCATAGAACAAATGTTGTTGGGATTGATGTAGAGAGGCTGCCTGCAAGAGGTGGTAAACTAATTACAAATAACCCTGTATATGTTTATGTACATTAAGTTGAGGTACTTTATTTTTTTTAAAGGGGTTAATTGAATTCACGTTTTAATATTATTATCTTCATGTAAAATATATGCAAATATTATTAATTGACATAGTTGAAGTATTTTAATTTACTTTTTAACATTTTCAATCATAAAGTTAAATTCATTTTTATTATTAATTGTTAATTTAATATTGATAGTAATTTTATAATGATCTAAATCTAAAAGTATCATGGTAGTGCCATGTTATATCCACATATTCCGTCAAATACCTGGAAGTGTGGGCTGGAGACGCACTTGGCGAGTTGTCTGAAGAGAGGGTCCATGACCTTCTGGAACTCGGCCGGCTCGATCACGTCCAGGATCTCCTCCATCTCGTTCAGGAACATCACCTCCTTGGGGGAGTGGGTCTTCGGCCAATACTTTAGTAATGCCCTAATTTGTAAAATTTAATTAGTTGTTTATAAATACACATCTAAATTGACTCTGTAACTTAAACATAAGCCATAAAAAATCATTTTTCAGTTAAAATTCTGTTGTTCATTAAGTAATATCAGCAAAAACACTAATTATCAGACTAATTAATAAATTTAAATTGACATAAGAAAAAAACTTTTATTATATATATAATAGGATTTTTATCAAGTAATTAAAAACCTTAATAAATGAATAGTTATATAAATAAACATCTTAAATGACAAAACTATATATGTACCCACCTGACGACAGGTTGTGTTAGCGAGGGGTCCTTCTCCAGGAACTGAACGACGCAGTACGCGAGCTGAGGATGGTACACTGACAGAGACTTCACCTTGTGCAGAGGTAGCAGTACCTGGGGACATGATGTTACTTAGTTAGTACATGTTAGTTTTATTAAATATAATTTTTTTTGCATCTAAATCTATAGAATAGAATATTATTTATATAGAGTTTTAACACATGAATAGTGAAGAGACAAGCAAGTATTTAATCACTCGTGCCATCTCTCTCTAGTACACGACTCACCCTCAGAAGGAACATCTTATGTTCGTCTTTGAGAGGTAACGCAAACCCGTTGATGATGGATCCCAGAATCTCCAGCAGTTCTGCTATACCATTGTGGTGTTCCGTCTCGTATATAAACCTGAAATAATACTTACTTGTAAATAATAATTATTACTTAATTTTAATATTAATACATGTAATTAATATTTGTAAGTAATATTTTGTATTGTGATTTACATTGTGGATGGTAAGAGAAGAAGAAGTAGGAGAATATGGATGTAATGTATGTTAAAATAATATTTCAAAGAGGAGACTTACTCTCCTCTAAACATAGAAGTCAAGTAGAAGAGTGTGGAAGACATTGTTGAAGACTCCGAAATAATTGGGATAAGACCAAATGCTGTATTTAGAGTTTGTAATATATAATAAGGAAAAAATTAAGCAGTCATTTCATTATACTATAAACTAGGTCAAGTAGCGCACTTATTTGGAACTGAGAAAATGCTGTTAGTGAATCAGTGTTCCCATCTGATTAGTGGAAACTTTTACTGTTTTTTTTTTGTGGAGAAATAGTGTGCTGTAGATTGGATAATGAAATAGGGCCCTTAATGTCGGTCAAGTGTTAGTGACTCGTAACTACTGAGCCAAAAGTAGTGGATTCGATTGGTGGGTAATATTTTGTGTGTTCCGTAGATTGTTGTTTCTTTCTAGAAAGCTTTAACATATTTTATAAAAATATTAGATAATATGGTTGTGTTAGAAAAAAAAAACTAGTTGTAGTGTTGGGGTTCGTGTGAGTACGTGTACATATATTATGTATTCAGGACGTAGATGTGTATGTTTGTACTACACACACATGTTTAATAAATCATTGGGTAAATATAACTAAATCTAAATAAGTAAAAGATTATTGATATTTACAATTGTCTAATAAGTATAAATATTTTTGTTATGTCAGGAATCTACCCCAATACTATAGTAAGCTGGTGTATTCGATTGTGACGATATATTTTAAATTATGTATGAAAAATACAAGTCCACGTATTATGACAGTTATTTATGCTAAATATAACATGGATATAACATTTAGAGAAAACATTATTTGGTGTTATTTTCAAAAACATATATCTAAAAAAGGTTGTTTTTCTATTACGACGATTTTTTTCTGATATTATTTAACACCATTCCTGGTGCAGATTTTTATGACCTATAGTATTTAAAGAAATTATAATTAAACGGTAAAAATATGCTTTGGATATTTGAAGTATATGTCAATAAGAATATTGAATACTAAAATTTATAAAATGGAAAACTTCATAACTTTAATTAAAAATTCCTTTTGCAACAAAATATGCGAACTGAATATTAGAGAAAATCGATAATGTTCTTTGGCAACAAAGGCTTTGATATTTCTGTATAATAATAATAATATTTAAATTTAATACTAACCTATAGAATACATTATTAATTTGTTTTCTAATATACGCTCGTAGAACTAAAAATTTTCCGTATATCCTATGTAGTGTGGTTTTGAGGAAGTCTCTCTCCCGAGGGTCCTCTGTGTCGAATAATTCTAGTAACTGAAAACAAAAATTCACATTAATATCATATAACCATAGATTCTTGTTGCTCAAAACAGAGTTGATTGATTGATTGATTGACATTGGAGTGGTACAGTGGTCAATTGAACTTTATCATAAACACGATAAAAAAATGTATTTTATATATATACTTATAAACTTTTATCAACTCGATCTTTTGCAAAACGAAACCTCCATTGCTTAGTAATAAATATCAATAATATTATCAATAAATTAAAAGAGTATTCATGTACTTTATTACTTCTCCTCCATAGACCTACGCTTTGAAACCGTGCAAGTAGAGTTTGGCGTTTAATAAGTGCAATATATGCTTATTTGGAATTTAAAAAATACTGATAACTAAGTAAATTTATACGAGGTTCCAAACAATAGAATTAATACAAATTTTGCAACTACTTGTAATATGTAATACATATTTAATTGTCATACGAATATTATTCTTAATTATTAAAAAAACTATGTTTAGGTATACAGAGTTATTACTATTTAAGTTGATACATAAAGTAATCCATAAGTTAACTAAATAACAATCTAATATCGTCGTAATCTGATATATGTCCCAGAAGGCTGTTATTAAAAGGCGAATGAGGTCATTGACTTAACGTTATTGCCATAAATAGAAAAACAAAACAATGTAGTCTTGGTAATATTCGGGAAAAATAATGTCATCGCTGTCAATCTACGACAGCTCACCGCGGGATATAAGTTTCGCTTCAGCCGAAATCAATAATCAATTTTGCTACTAAAGACTGAATTTGATATGTGTCTTGTGTTATGAATGCAATTAACTGAGTTTATTTGTAGGAAAAGCATTTAAGATTGATATGAACGTCGACTTTAACTATACAATTCGTTAGTATAGTTTTTGTTATTATATTCCCCGAGTTAATAATTAAAGAGTTAATAGTTAGTAACTTAGTAGGGTTAGCTACTAGTATGGGTTTTTTATCGACAAGAATTCACTCGAGTTTAGTTGTTATGTGTTTTTAATAATATCATTAATTATTATATTATTATTTTTATAGTATTATTATTTTTATTTTATTATTATAGTTATTTATTGAACTTATAATAAACATAATTAAACCGTTATTGAGCTCTGACTTCTGTATTGATAATATTTATGTATAATAAAATACATTCATTACTCTGTGAGTTCATGAATCCGGTTCAAACGAGTCTGCAAGGACGAGTGAGTGACGCAGGGAAGGCGTGTCAGCTCTATCAGTATTGGTAAACCTCTACCTAATTATGAGATGATTAAGACCCGAAAAAGGTAAGATAAATAGTATTTATAATAAAATAATAGAGAAAAGAAAGAAAAAATACATTGAATATTTCATTGACGAGGTATTATTAACGTAAACACAATAATTTGCGCATTTGTTAGTTACAATATAAAGTATATATAAAGTATATATACATAACAAGGGAATGTTACAAACGAGGTAGGTGTTAATGAAAATATGATTTATATTTAATATGAACGTAAACAGTTTACAAGTAAAGGTGCTCGTTAACATGAAGCGATGAATTGTTACAGAAAATAAGGTAAAAATAATAAATACAGTAATGGGTCTGTTTCCATCATCAGCTGCGGTCAAGGGTAAGGTACCTTATATATATTGATTTTATTGCCAGCGTTGAAATATTCATACGCTATAAGTTGATTTGTGAGAAATTAGAGTGTTTGTAAATATTGTATATTTGGAATTTATTATATTTACATATAGTTTCAGGCTTCATATAAGGTATTTACGAAAAATCATATCAAAGAAACGAACGATTTTTTTTCTTTTTCCTAAAACAATAACAATTGAAACTAACCATCCTTGTTTAATTATTCATAAAAGCAATATTTTTAACACAGATTAATGTTACAATAATATTACGAAAGTATTAAAAACTTTTCACATTCTACAAGGACTGAAAAACTAACTTAATTAAATAAGGTAAAACTGAAAGACGTTCTGAATTAATAATAACGTCTTTAATTGTATTATCAACAATATTACAACATAAAGAATATTATTATCGTTATTATTAATTACAACTAATAAAAAAACATTGTTCCATCTGGAGATTCTGATTCATCCGGAGATCTGGACTCTCAACAATAATGAAATGAAAAAGAAACATATCTCACCTGTAAAACGAACTTCTGGTCAATGTACTTCTTGGCGATGTTGGGCTGGAAGTCCGGCGACTCCAACAAGCGCAGGAACAGTTCGTACACCAGCTGGAGGTGCGGCCAGGCGGCTTCTAACGTGGGTTCATCCTCTTCAGGGTCGAACTCCGCCCCGTTGGGATTGGATGAAGGGGGTAGCGTCCGGAATAAATTGATTGCAAACTGTTGAACATTGTGCTACTTTAGTCAAAACACATTATAATTCTAATCAAAACTCGACCAGTTTGATATCAGTTTTCTTTGCGATCTAGATTTTTAAATTAATAAAAGCATTATATCTCGAATAGTTAGGTAATCATGATTTAACAATTAAAAACAAGTTGAGCAATCAGAGCAATCAAACATACCTAACTGTTATGGTGTAGTATACCCCTAAAGGTTATTGACTTTTTATATACATATAGTGTATACCACATTTACATATAGGTTTTATATACAGCTTAATGATAAGTGCCAACTGACATATTTGTCTGTAATGCTTTGACGCCTGCTCCTCAAAGAGGTACCTACTCCGACACACTAGTTCATTTGCTACATGTTTTCTGTTCTCTTTCACACATCTTCCCTTTCCCTTTAATTAACTTATCTTTCTCGTGTTATATCCACATTAATTAATTATTATCACCTAATAATGTTAGGTTAGGTTAGTTTTGTTAAAACGTTAGTTTAAAAAAAAATAAAGTAAAGAAAGTTTAGTTAAAAAAAAACTTTAAAATTATAACTTTAGTCTTTTAGTGTATTTTAAAGCTTTGAAAATTCGGAAAGTTTAGGTAAATGTGTCAGCGAAGACGTATCCCCCCTACACTTCTCTTTACCCATATATAGGGGGTTTATCAGCATTCGAAGAGATTTGCGATGTGTGAATCCAGCAAGTTTGGATTTTTATAATATCGCAGTGTCTGTTAGACCGGGCTGTATAATTTTGAATCATGGCGTCTCTTTTTATTATATCGTTTTTTTTTTTATTTAGTCATTTATAAAAAAAAGTCAGAAACTTAGTATGAAAAGATATTAAACAAGGAAAGACCACGAAGGAAATTTAGCGGAACAGCTTATGAGAAAGCTCAAAGTCCCAAATTTTGAAATCGCGCCGAATTTTGTAGTCTTGGAAAGATATGTTTCGGCATCAGAACAGGAGAAGTCAGGTGACGTAACGTTATATGTGGAATCAGAAATGTTATCTAAAGGTTTCCTACAATTATTACAAACTTTTAATTTCCTACAATGTGATGCTCTGTGATTTTCAAGAAGAGAGTTAATTGTATATTTTTTATATTTCTATTGATACCTATCTAGTTCATAAACTTAATGAAGATACATATTTTAAAGATGATAAATATTAATTTATTATTATATGTTTGTTTGTATATTTATAACTTTAAAATGGAATAATATATAATTTACGAAACGTAACTATAAATAAATATATATAAAATTCAAATTATATTTTGTCATTCTGGCCAGTTCCGCAGAATAGAAACAGACATGCAGAATAACGTGACATGGATTCCTAAATATAAGGAAAAAACTTCTAAAAACATACCTCTTTGTGTCTTAAAATCATTTAGGAAATAGACACACAAATATAATACTAATTTAATGTATACTACACGTTCTTTATTCCAGAATATTAATTAACTTTAGATCTTGTATAATAAAATAATACTAAATTTATAAAAAAAAACAATCAGAATCACATCACATCATACGGAACATACACTCATACACAATCCACCATTCATACAAAATAAATGGAGATTTTGTATGAAAATGAATGAGTTGAATGAGTCGGCAGATATATTTCAGTCTCAAATACTATATTTAGGTCACAGCCAATGTCATTTCAGTACAAAGTCTATGTACATTATATTTATAGTATTGTATTGTTTGCATGAGTAGGTCTTTAATCGACTCTTGACCAATTGTATCGATTTTGATGAAATTTTTAGGTTTCTTCTCTACTAATATTATAATTACAAGGAGTTTTTTTGTTTGTTTAAACTATCCAATCTCTTATATAATTAAATTTAATACATTTTTATTCGAGTAAAAGTGCTGTTAAAGGGTTTCTGATGTTGCCGTTATCTTACCAAGTTGATGGGATCTTTTTGGGTTGGATGTTATTGGTTGGATTGTTGTTTATTGGTTGGATTGTTATACCCTAGTAGTAGTTATCCTGTAACATTCCCTGTTACCTAGTAACAGTTTTCTACATCCCACGCAGAGGGAGTGGGAAACAGCTAGTAATATTATAATTAGAAATAAATTCAATTCAAACATTATCATAAATAAATCGTCCAATAAATTAAATTAAAAAAAATACGAAACAACATTTCGGGTATTGAATCTATTATTATATTAAAAGCCATTATATAATAGACATGCTCGTAAAAGTATATGTAATACTCAAAAGAAACAATGCATATAAGTAAAATTAAATCTCAAAAGTTAAGGAAAAGGGACATTAAACTTTCACAATAAAGGACAACACTAAAAGGTATGATAGTAAAGTCCATTATAACATATTCAAAAACTAATTAGGGACTTAAATGAGCTGCGGTAAGTGTCTCTGTCGGGTTAGAACCACCTTGCAACTGTCTAAAATTAGTCCCAAAGTTTGACATTCTAAATTTAAGTAAACCATGACAATAAAGTTACTTAGTGACCTACTAGTAAAAAACTTAAACCCAACTATACACACAAGTAACTAATCTTTGTCACACACTCACACAAAAGTTTAAAGATTTTAACTAAAATTAACTAGTTGTGCTTGTATGTTAACCAATTTTTGTTAAGGACCAATAAAGAAACGTAAACACAACTACACACACACACATTCACACAGCACACAAATAAACACACACACAGAACACACATGCATTCATCACATAGACATAAACTAAGGTCTCACCATATTGACCGCCTCCGGATATATCGCCTCTGTGATAACGCCGCGCTGCGAGGTGACGTACTCCACCATCTCCAGCAGCGCGGCTCTCTTCACCTCCTTCCACTTGAGGTCTGACAGCGGCTCGTCCGCGAAGTCGAACAACAAACAACATTGTCGGAGCTTTTGAACGAACAACTGCTCTCTCTCCGCTGCCGGTGCATCTGTTCAAATAATAAGATAACTATCAGTATTTGTAGTTATGAAAACATCATAAAAGATTGACAAAAAGTGGGATAGAAATTAAACTACGTTATCTAAAAATCAGTGTAAATATAAGCCAATTACGGTATTTATGGGAGATAAGATCAGAACAATTTTTTTATAGTTTTATCTTGATTGTCAAGAAAAAGTGATAGACAAGATATTTTTTTCTAAAATCTACTGACATTCAGTTTGATAAGCGTTTCTGAAACTACGAGAAGGAGTAACAAGATTAAAAAATCCTATTACAAAATAAACGTTTTAATTTTCTCATTTCTTCGTTAGTAACAGCACGCGTGCGACGCCGGGGACAGACCGCTAGTAACATATACATAGTTACTTTACACCAATAATAATATTACATTAAGTGATTTAAAAAATCTGACCATTGAACAAAAATAAACAACTTAAAAATTACACCAGTGTACATTTGTACATTATAAAAGTGTTGTTTCTGAACAAAAAAACTTTTAAACTCCAACATAGTTAACCTCACAGGAGCTTGACACAGTTGACCCACAGTCCATGTCAATTGCAATTAAATCCCCTAATAAAGTAATAGACAGATTACGTACAGAGTGACTGAGTGGTTTTTTGTGTAGCTTTGTGTACAATATATGTATATATTTTTGAAATATTTGTATATATAATTTTGTGTGTCATCAAATTGCTGCATTTACTTAAATAATACTCTACGTACTGTTAAGAAAGAAACTTTAGGGCAAAGAAGTATGAGAGTTTGTTTTGGTCTGGTACTATTTTTACTGGTTACCTTTATATTCTCTTGCCAATATACAATTGTATACCGATACCTCTTTTTAGATTTTTTCGGACATCAATTTCATTAATTAATTTACTATATAAGACGACCATATGACAATATACAATGTGGGTGTCTTCAGGAGAAGAGTGAATAGGTTGCTAGGTTACTGCGCCTTCCATCAGGTGAAATGAAATCAAACATTAACTTAGACAGTATATAAAAAAAAAACTAAACAAGCTGCGGGAACAAATCAACAAACTTATATTTCAACTTATATTTTTATATATTAATGCTAAAATCATATACCTTCATTTTGGGTTCGTCGTAAACGGATAATAACAAGCACTCTTTAACAATGTTAATAAAAGACGCGATAATCATTTTATCAAATACTCCATAACTTCACGTTTTTACATTGCTCCTTAGTATACTAATGGAATAGAATTTTCGTTTCCTAAGAGACTCGACTCATTGTTCATATACACAATCTATTTTAAAACTGCGATAAATATTTGTAGGAAACGTTAATATTGTTAAACTAAACAATGCATACCATAATATCAACGTGGTCTCAATATAGAATATTAACAATATTTTACCTTAACATCGTAAGAGTAGAGTAGGTATACAAATATTATCGTATTCTCCATACAGAGTGGACCTAATTTATATATAAATGATTTATAATACAAGGACGTCTCATTCCATATTCCATGAACTATACTTACAAATGTACTCGCTAACTGCCGGCTAGCGTTCGGTCGATATATTTCTGCGGCGTTATCGCCATTTGCCAAGCTCAATGGCTACTATGACTTTAAGATTTTCGTGGGTCATAGCTTAAGTTAAACAAGAAAAGCTTTAAAACAATGCTTATCTGTTTGCTTATTATCAGTACGCCGGCAAGGCGTGGGCGGGTTTTTGACACAAAATCTGTACGGTCGATAAAGTCACGTTGTAACAATGATTACTTTTACGCGATGACAAACATTTTTTATTCAGTATCTATCAAACTGCGACTAACACTTTGAATAAATAAAAGAATATACGAAGACAATTCGTTCGAACCTTTGAGCAGCGGCAGCTGTATCATCAAACTCTCTTTGTCGGCATTAAGTATCAATGGACGCTCTGGCGAAGCTGCTGCTGCTGCAGGGACAGGGGGCGGCGGAGAGCGCGCATCCGGAGGCGAAGGCGCCTTCTGCGGCGGCCCCTGACCCTCCATACCGAACAGCGCGAACCGAAACGCACGTGCTACGTCAGATACGCTCTCGGAGCGCTTGGTGCCCTGGTTGGCGACGAGGTCCAGCCCCGAATGAAACGACGGCGACTTGGGTATACCGAGCGGTGAGACAGCGCGACGCGGCTTAGTCTCAGCGGCGGCGAACATAGCGCGGGAGGGCGCGCGTGCGGCCGGCCCGGCGTGGACCATCGCAGGCGGCGGCCGGCAGCGGCATCCGAGCGGGAGCCGGCGGCGCCGGTACCGGTGCGAGCTGCGGGGGCGGCCGGACTGCCACGCGCCGCGCCACGCAGCCCCACCGCGACGTGCGCGCGCACCCGCCGCGCCTCGACACCCCCCGCGACTACACCCTCACACCCTCACTTGCTCCATGCACCCCGCAAGTCAAGGAAAGGAATTCCTCAAGTACGAATGAAATGTCTTACTTTCTAAAATATTTTATACCAACGCAGGTTACACGTTTTGCGCATTTAGATAATTATCGTCGATACAATACAGATCCGAATGAAAGCTATTATAATATTATGAAAGCATTTAGTAATTACATGGTATTTTATATCTGTTATATTATATTTATATATAGAGCTCTAAGGAGCATTATCTTAAAAAATGTATTAAAGCTTATAATTCCAATTCATAGCAGAATTTTGTAAAATGCATATTATTATAATGTTTTGTTTAAGATAAAAGGCGGAAGAATTTGTTTATCTTAACTTTCTTTCAGTGATAAAGATAATTAAGTTGTTTGTATAAAAACTTATAAGGTCAAATCAATTTAAATGTTACTTTAATATTTTTTGTTTGTATATCAGACTGTATGTTACTAGTAATGGAAGTTAAAGAGTTTCGTGTGTGGCAGTTATAACTACAGTGAATACTCGGAAAATGGATTTAAGAGAAATCTCGCATGAAATGAAATTAAAATAAATTACAGTCCTTAATGTTTCATCTTCGAATTAATTATAGAAAACTATATGGTCTCTTATGCTTTTGTTTTTAAACGACTTTTTAAAATAATCTACTATGTAGTATTATTGAATACTTAAAAAAACTATATAACACAACATGCAGGTTCATTGTTTTCAGATACTCAAGTGACATTTGATACCGAAATCGCTTTAGAATTGAGATAGATTGAGTTTTTGTTTGGTTGATAAATAAAATCTAAAATCTATTAAGTTCAGATAAAAAAATTAAACATGGTATGAAAATCGTAGACAGCATAATCATAACATAATCAATTGTCAATCAATGACAGCATAATCAATAAAAAAATGTTAGCAATAACAATATTTTATTGAATACATAAGAAGCCCCTTGGGAAGAAAATTCCTGGAAACTGTCGGGTCAAAGTTTGTTTGGGTGTATTTATGGGGGATGTCTGAGGGATGCATTCCTGTGGCAGACGTGTTCGCTTCCCCTTTGATTAAAACATCGATCGCTATGGGCTTGTCATATCCTGACTCATGAAAAAGGAGTTTATGGAAATTGCATTGTCACACAGATACATAATAGTTTATGTTATTATATAGATAATAAATTTGAGTATAACAGAGACCAATTTAGATGATAGAGGTGGCGACTCCAATGTCTCAATGGGTCTTTTAGTTCTGTTCAAGCTGTTACCAGACTTCTTGTATCTGGATAGTGTCTGTTTATAATTACACTTTGGTTAAGGCATAAACTCATGTTCCTTTATTTATAATGACAATTATTAATTAACCTAACATCAGTGTAGATCATATAAGCTAAAGAACTCTGTATTTTTAATAGCTCCAATCAAAATTACTTATCGCAAATGTGAATGACAGCTATCTTATCTATGACATTATGAAGATATCTAGAAAAAATTACACCAAAATACTGTAATAACGACAGAGTTACTGTCAGA